>CM031596.1:74391285-74426285 GCA_018398815.1 Conus ventricosus | reverse complement strand
TCTGACCTGACACTACTAAAAGGAATACTGTTTACTGCTTGCACCGAAATGATTATGCTCACTCAAGAAATGATTATGCTCACTCAAGAATTGGCCACAGAAAACGACAAAAAACCCCTACTTTGCTACTGAGTGCTGAGTATGTAAACATTTTTGCATGCATAAAACAAAGTGAAAGTAGAATACATATTCAGGCTGACCGTTGGTGTTGTGCACAAACCCAAAAACAACTTGGAACAAGGCAGAATAAGAAAGAATAGCTATTCCAAATGTTTATGTCATTTGGAATATCTTATTCTATTTTTAATAGATGTCAGTGCTGGTCACAGCAGGAAAAGAATCATAATGGGGAAGCAGAATAAAGAAGTTTAATTATACAGTCATGTACTTAAAATCTCTTTGGAAAACGGGTATGGCAATAAAGGGGGTTTAAAAATTATTCCCGTTTCATCTTTCACTGTTTGTATATTCCCTTCTCTTTTTCAAGAGGAGTTATTACTGTCGCAAAACTTTTTAAGTGCACAGTACTTCTTTACACTACATTTTCATGTCACTGACATTCAATATATCATGCCATCTGCCATCATAAAAAAAAGAACAGCAACAGGATCCTAACTTACCATTGTTCAAATTGATGTTGACTGCTTCTTGACTCCTGACTTTCGGTGCTGTGGGTACAGTGAGAGCTTGCAGCGTTTTGAGCTGTTGATTCTCCGCACAATGGAGCCTACCATTCGGTAGTACAGTGCACGTGCAAGGCCGTCCAGACTGGCATTGGCCTGGACAGGAACATTGCTTACAGTTGACAGAAGACCTTTGATGTGCTACAGGCATGGATCTCTTGACCTACAAAGGCTGTAGTTTATACTGGCAGATTTTTATGCGCTAGCATTAGCCTAGGCAGGCCACCGCTTATACATGATAGATTTCATCAGATAAATATCAGCTGGATAAAAACATACATATTTCATATTGTGTTAAAACTATCAGCTGGATAGGACACACACCTAGAAAAGCATGTTAAAAGCAGAGTGAAAAAGAGAATCATCCATACACTAGTACACAATGTGTACACAAGAATACAAAATAATTCAGAGCATTTTGCACCCCATTTTAAGCTATGACATGTTGCATATTCAAATTCAAAGAATTTTTCATCATTGATGCTGTTTCAGTTGAGTCATTCAGGTTCAATGGCAAGTCAACATGACTGCAAAATTTCGAGCCAGAGTCAACTGTTAGCAGTGAACTGACCTTCAGATAGACCATCATGCGAAGTGTCAGCTTAAGAATACTGAATCAAGCAATGAATCTCGATAGAAGTATGGGCTAAGCGTTCATTGGTGCTGTACTTCATAATGCAGCCTGCTGTAGTCGCTCTCAAAAATGCCTGAAAATTGCAGGCCAATTCAAAAACACACACGCGAAATGTATTTGAGTCTCCAAAGGAGGGACTGTCCTTTTTCTTAAACAAATATAATAATAATAGTGAATACTTATATAGCGCCTATTCTTGGCTAGAGACCAAGCTCTAAGAGCTTTACAATCAACACTCATTTACACAACAGGCTGCCTACCTGGGTAGTGCCGACTGAAGAGCTGCCAGCTGGCGCTTCATTCAGTCGTTTTCCCCTGTCATCCAGTCAATATTGTTCACTCAATTTCCTTACTTCCTTCATTCTTTCCATTTCTCAGGCAGGGTGCATGCTATGTGTAACGCATCATCCATACCAACGGCCAAACTGGCCCACTCTTCCGATAGTTGGTGATGGGATTTTACATGTGTGCAAAATGTTATGCGTACGTGCGTTCACACATGGAACCTTGGTTTATAGTCTCATTATCATGACCTGTATGTTTTAGGAACAGTAGAGTAAAAGATAATAAGCTGTGGTTGAATTTCTATGCATTCATGTGCTGTTGTCTGTGACAGTATACCAAAGTCACTGAGTTTTATTGCTTAAAGAGGCTATAAAGGTTAACACAGTTGAATTTTTCATCTATGAGTGTTATCAATACCGCAGATATCCACACATGCATGTGCTCCAGTGCTGATACTTAGTGGAGAAGTCACAAAGGAGGTTGAGAAGCACTGAGTCATCCAGTTCAAATACACTGTCTTTTGACTTGCTACAGCTACTACCCAAAGCAACGGAAATGAGAGAAAGGTTCCTGAAGAACAACCACTTTAAGGAAGCCTCCCATACAGGGTGGATGAAGACTACCTGAGGCAGCACAAGCTCTAAACAGTTCTAAAGGAGGAGCCAGTGAGGCACCTTTGTTTCCTGTAATGCATTTTCCTGCAGCATGACCGTCAAGATTGGGTTATCTGAGCTGGGACAGTCCAAACTGACCACAGGTGAAGTGATCACAGCCTTATTGACCAGCACTGCAGATGCTGAGAGCCCTGGGGAGGAAGAAAGTTGATTAACTCAATTTTAGGAGGGCTTCTGGAGTCAAAACGAATGGTCCCCATAACCAGGACAGCCGTCAGAATTTCAAATGAGAACAATGGACGTCCCAGATGCCTGGCCAAGCAGACCATATCTGTGACTTCAGATGCAGCTCCTAGAGCAGACAAATCCCCCACAGAAACAAAGCATGAAGGCCTAGCACCATTGGGTCTGCATGTTGAAGGTGAGCTCTGGGGCTTAGGCTGACTCTCAGAAGACACAGCTGAAGATCCCAAAACCTGCGCAGTGTTGGCCAGTGAGGTGAGTTGGGGCTAGGGGAGAAGAGTGATTAGGATGACGCTTTCTTCTCTTGTTTGCCTTCTCAGAACCTTGCTGGGAATAGGAAAGGAAGAAAGGAATAAACTTCTAGATCTACTGATGCCTTACATGCATCTCTGCATATCATTCTGTCTTGCTGCACTTTAAAATTTCTTGTTAAAGGAAAGATTTAACAATCAAAGCTACAGTCCGGTCAGAGAAATTACTCCTTTGCTATTGATAGCATGTTACCCTGTACTACCTGTTGCATGTGGGAAGCAAACCAAACAAATTATCTGATTTGGAGAGGATTGGGTTCCACCAAATAGTAACATGCCCATAAATCACCATATGAAAGGAACGCAATCAAATTATCTGATTTGGAGAGGATTGGGTTCCACCAAATAGTAACATGCCCATAAATCACCATATGAAAGGAACGCAATCAAATCTATGACTGTACTGAATGTCACTCAGGTCAACAAACGCTGCCACTAGATGCACACCAGGGCCCCAGAGGTCTAAATATTTCTTCTGATTCACAAGGCATTGCAGACACACTATAAGAACTTAGAACATTTAACGTCTCTCGAAAACTGAAAGAAATCACCCTCAAAATGGGCACTTATCTCTGGAACATGCTGGGGATGCCATAGGGTCTACTTTAAAGCCAGAGAGGACAGCAGTTAGTTTGGTACTGGCTTCCTTGTTCACCAGAATACAGTGAACGGTGTGATGGGTTGCTGTCCAGTCTCCAGTCAGCTTATCACCATCTGACTAAAGGCACGCCCTTCAATGATTGTTATCATCATGCGACCTCATACTCCAACATCAGTCTAAGAGGATGGTCATAATAAGAAATTTTACAATCAGCTGTAGGAGGTTCTTAACTAAACACCTTCAAAAAACATATTGATAGTGGTGGGAGACTGAACCAAAGTCAGAGAGGAGCAACAACAACGGCCCAGGCCCGAGAAAAGTAGCAACAAGAAAAAAGGATACTAAATATATCACTCCCCAAAACTCCACGTAAAAAGTATGCCCCCTGCAAAGCACCAGAAGTGGACAAGGCACATGCCCAAAGGGTCAACCCACCTTTGATTCTCTTGGAAGAATTCTTCTGCCCCGGGCAAAACTTAAGGAAGGGACCTTCTGCAGCAATTCTAGAAGCAATTGTTTAGTATCTTCCATTCTGCTTGAAAAGATTATCAACAAAGAGAAACCACCCAAAATCAGGTTTATCTTGAAAAATGAAAGATGACGGGGTGATATTGACTGACTATTTTGAAATACATGTTTATCACCCTACTCAAAATGCCGACTGGCATCAGTAATGGGGTTTACACAGCTGCCATGGGGGGCTCTGGGTTTGGGTGAGCCCCCCCTTTCAGGGCACACCTCAAACCCCAAAGCTGCCATGCTTTTATCTCTGCAATGCATAGAATCATCCAGGGGCTTTTGTAGTCAACAACCTTTTTTTTCAATTCTGTCCATCACCCGCTTTCAGCGCTGTGACATTCCAATGCTACACATCTTGCATCCTTCAAACCTACAGTTACATTCTGATTGGACATCTTCCAAATAATGTTAGCAAAAAAAAAATGTGGTCCCTTTAAACCCAAGTGGTCTAGTCCGAGACGAAGCATGTTGGTTGACATTTCAGAAGAAAAACTTGAAATGACCCTAATGCATAGCCATACTAAGCTCTCCCTGCTAGGATTCCCACTACGGGAGATTTTGCACTAGTGTAAAGTCACTATGGTCATTCTTAGTGGTGCCTCTTCTAATTCAGTACATGCAGGTAACCACCAGCTTTGCTTGTTATTGAGAATAACTGCTTAGTAGCATAAGCAGAGTGATGAAATAGTCTATTTGGAGTGCTGGCAGCCCCTTTGTCTTTCCAAACCAGTCACTGAGAATTCACATCCATCAGAGACTTAAACATGAACTTACCAGAGCTGTAGATATGGCAGAGAAATCAAAACTGACATCACTCTGAAAGCAGGACTGTTGCAACTGGTTCTTTGATACTTCAGAAAGACTTACCTGACTCACAAGAGCGGTTGAAATCTCTCATTTATCTGCTTGACAAAGCTGGCTGAAATCTATCACTGAATCAGTGTTTTGATAACTGGACTGTATCAGTTGATGGAAATATAAAGCATTTTGACAAAATGGACTACATAAGTTAATGGAAAGAGCATTTTGTCAGTGAATCTTCTTGGGGACTCCACTCAGGATTTTTTTCTCTGGATTTACTCCCATAGCCTTTTCTCTCCTGAAGCGTCCCCTTAAGCAGTAGGATATTTACCTATAGCTGGGGATTGGTTCACTAATACCAGGACATTTACACAAGGTAAAATGGCATACTGTGAATCTAGAGATCAAACTCCTCCCAGTTCCATGTCCAGGACCCTTGAGGTACCTACTAGCACTTCAGCAGTACACCAGACACATCCATTCAACATGCACCTAGATCTGACTTGCAGAAGTTTTCTTTTTGTCCACCCCTGCAATTTTGTTGACAAAAAGGACTTGTAACTGTCTAGAATAACATTTTTTAAACTAACACACACACTTAAACAAACTCAACCCATTTTCCATCTTTGCACACACACACACACACACACACACACACACACACACACACACACACACACACACACACGGGCCATGCTTGCTGGCACGCATGCACATCACTGACCATTATTCCCAACCAATTCCAGTTCCAGCCCAGCAGTATCCTCAAAGTGAATGTTGCCAAGCAACAACACTGCTGCCAAGATGCGCAATACATCCCAAACAGGGATGCCAAGTACAGCAAGAGCATTCTGCACATATACACATACACATGCCCCCAAAACACACACAGACATACATGCATATGCCCTCACATACACGCACACATGCACACGCACACACACACGCAACACGCACACACACACACACATATGTATACTCACACATATATGCATACACGTGCATGCAAAACTTGTCCACCCACACATGTACACACCACTATATCTAAAATTCTGAGTGTTCATTTATATTTCCCGGTAACAGTATTCCATCTAAAATCATCACCTTTCCTTTTTTATTCATCGCTTTGATTTTTCACAGAAATAACCTAACAGAACAATAGTCATCATAATATATGTTATATCCTATCATTCTATTTACTTGTTTCTCGATTTTTCTTTTTTTTGGCTCACGAAAGGGGAGAAGGGGAAGGAGGTCTTGGCAGGGTGGTTCAAAGAAGTGAAAGTGGCATTGTTGTGGTTCAGCTCCAAAGACTCTGTTTAGGAGCAGAGGAAGATAGGTTGTGAGGAGAGGGGTGTCATTCAGCCTTCAGGATGCTATCTTTTTCTGTAGAGATGACTGCTGGTAACATGAATACCCAAGTAAAAACATTTTACCCTCCTCCCCTTTCCTTCCCCTGACTCTCCCTGCCTGCAATGACAGGTCAGCATATAACCTGTTGACCAATGGCCAATAGGCAGGCCATATACAACACACATACAAGACATATACAACACATTTCAAGTCCAATTTTCCTAAGATCACCCCGCAGTATACGGACTGGAGGACAGCCGAAATTCAACCTGTTTTCCCAAACTTTCAAAACTCTTCAAAAAACATATGGACCTCGAGCTCCCCCCATTTGTCATGTATAAAAAGAGTGAGTATAAAGTCATCTTTCCAAAAAAAAAAAAGGATCCTCTGATGTGGACTGCTGTCTGGCACGAGTGTTCTGAAAATGGACAACCAGACTCATTGGTCTCCAAAGGAGGCTGTCTGACTCATACTTCACTGGTCAATGTTCAGAAGGAACATGACAAGTACACTGTCTGTGCGTATCTGTTGTTTTGTTATGTTTTACTTTGATGAGAGGAAATACATGCTTTACATTTCTTTATACTTCTCTTTCTGACTTTTTAAAAAATTCAGTACTTCAAAAATAACTGATAGCAATATATCAAACATGAAGGATTTCTTGACAACAGTGAAAGCTCTAAATAAAAGTTCCTGATTTCTGCATAACAGCAGACAGCACCATATTTTCATGCCTCTGATAGTTTCTTGTCATCAGTCTCTGCCCACAAACTCAGCACTGTTATCTGATCAACCTGAATGATTTTCTTACTTCTCTATTCATGCAATTGCTGGCACACTTCCATACCTTCCATCTTTCAAACAGCATCTTGTCTTCAGCATCTGTCCGTGTGTGTACCTCAGCACTGTTACCAAGGTAACGTAGACTTTGTAGAGAATGGCCTGACAAGTGCAGCTTCACTGAAATATGGTAAAGCTTACCTGTCATCAATTCATTACTTGTGAGACACAAGGAGAGAGAGGCAGGGAGAAAAATGACAAAGACACCACATATTGTGCCTAGTTATGTAGGCTTTTAGACTGTGAAACTGGGAGATGAGACTGAATAAAAACAGAAAGATGAAGACATGAAAGGAATGACAAAAAAGTTTTCTTTGATACAATTTACAGTAATGAGATACATACTTAATATTACACAATTATGTTTTTCCATTCAAGTTTGTCCAGGATATCAAACTTTTGAATTTTGAACCAAAATATCTGTACTCAGAGCTTGGCCTTAACATGAAAATGAATAGTTCTTGTTCTCTTACTCTTCTTTCCTGCAGCTTAGTAGCTTTTGCCTTTCTGACAGTATCAAGAAAAAGTTGAATCTTTGATCTAAACTTATCCAACTTCAGCTCCATGTTTGGGCACTTGTGAACATACCTCTTTCTTCAGCAGATAAACCAGCCAACATGTAGTAAAAGATATGGTAGTTTCTCTCCCCCAGTGACACATGTGTAACTCTTGCCTGAAATCATTTATGATCATCTTTTGCATTCAATCACTCTTCATATCATTACATACATCTAGCTTTGTTTGCTTGTTTTTCCGTTTCATCCCACCATTTTATCTTAAACCTCTAACTTCACAAGAAATCCTCCAGCTATTCCACATACACACTTTTCTTTAGTTGGAAAAAATTCCTTTTCTTTTTTTTCTTTTCTTTCTTTCTTTTTCTGTCTTATCTTCTGCACAACTTCAGTGGCAATACCCCCCCCCCCTCCCAGCTCATTCTGGCTCCCCATCTACAGCCACATCTCAGCTAGTCCCATTGCAGTCCTGGCACTGGCACTCCACAGGGAGCAGTCAATGTCAGATCATCATGTGGCAACTTGCCAGAGGAGACACTGCATTGTTATCGAGTTACTCTTTTGGTGTTCAGTGGAGCTGGTTCTGATCCAACATACGCCCAACACTATCTATCAAGCCCTCTACTGATGACAATAATTAGTCATGGTAGCATGAGTGAAGATCCCCCTCTGACCTCAACCCACCCAATGAGAGTCCCCATGGATCTGCCTGTACCAGCAACCTCAACATGAATCCAATTAGGGCACAGACTTGGAGAGGGAATACAAACTGAGGTCACCATAGGAGCAGGGCATTGAGTATCACAGAATCTGAATTTTTTTTTTAATGCTGAAAAATGACAAAAGCATGAAATAAACCCTGAAATGTAGTCTCAGACCAGAATAGAACTCCATAATATCATCTTCCTCTTCCTCATCAGAATGAGCAATTAATATCATGGATTTCCATTCTAGTCTGCGACTATATTACTGGGCTGTACTCTACACTTACTTTCATCATATCTCCCAGTGTCAACCAGAACTGAGAGATACAGACCCCTGCAGTGTTGTTAGGAAATTTGAGCAACTCTCTCTCGAGATACATTTACTGAATGGATGAGACTCTATTATGTGATTCCAGTCTTCCTAACTGAGCCCATAGCAAACTTAACCCACAGTAAGAGCTGGTCAGGCCAGAAAAATTGAACAAATAAATGACTTTGATGGAAATCAAACCAACAGCCTCCCAGCCTGTAATCTGCAAGAGTAACAACTGTTCCACAGGGGCTGGTCAGTGGAATGTTTTGGATAAGGTTTATGAAAGATGCGCATCATCTGAAGCACGAAAAGGATGTGAAGGGATATACAGATGAACAAGTTCAGACAAGTAAAGAAGCGCTGTGCCAATCATGACATTTTAACAATGCATGCAGATCTTATGTTGGAAACAGGAAAACAACGCAGATCAGAGAGCAGGGTAGCAACATGTTCTCTTTTCAGTACTTTGAAAATATGGCAAGCAGTCAATTTATAACTCTCTGCAACCCAGTTATGAGATTATGTAATGATAAGGTTTAACTACACCCATTATTAATACCAGGAAACCCAGAAAACTTTAGCTTGAGAACAAAACAGACTGACTAAAGAAACCATGTGTATCTTTTCCCTCATCAGTACACAATCCATTCACACAAAACTCTTCAACCTAGAGTAAATCCCATTTTAACCTCCCCCACCTCCATCCCTACCCCACCCAAGCCATTTTCTATGCCTTTCATGGCCATTAATTTCACGCTGCAAATCCCCAATGATGCACTGCCACATTCTGACTCATTCTCATGTAGCATCAGTTGTTTTCAGGCCTCTATGTCCATATACCAGAGCAGACCCTGTACTTCAGGTTCATGATAATTATATACCACGGATCATCATAATGATATACCATTTATCAAATCCTCTTCCTAATTCAATAACTGCTTTTTCTAAGACCTAGACTGATGCGAATATTCCTACATCCAAGCAGCCTGTGATCATCAGCACATCTTCGCTGATAAGTCTCCATGAATGAGTCAAACAAAATAACGAAAACATTTTCAAATCACCATTTTTTTTTCATCCATATAACACAACAACAAACAAACAACCCCAACTTACCTGATCAATGAACAGACAGTGTATTCTGGTGCGATAGATGACACAGTCTGACGTAAGATTCTCCAGATACATGCCCTGCAACGTCCTCATGAATGACAATATCAACAACAAAAACCAACGCAGTTATTCATTCTTTTGTACAGTTTACTAACATCACATTTCTGTACTAACAGCAGCCCATTTGTAATTAAGATTTTACACAAACATACATAAAACACATGTATACATGCATGAATGTATGTTTGAACGCACACACACACACACACACATGTAACACACACACACACACATGCACACAACACACCCCTATGCCCCCCCCCCCCCCCCAAATCTCTCCCCCCCTCACAAATCCCTGCTCATCAGTCATCCCCATGCACTCCGTCCCCCCCCCCCCCCCCCCCCACACACACACACACACAAACAGAGCAATCAACAAACATAATCACACAGTTACTTGACTCATGGCTATTTACCATGCATGAGCTGTCAGGATTTGATGGACGGGCAGCAGACATGAACGCTGCCAATACGTAATGGCAGCAGAGAGACCTTTGAAAGCGTTGGTACCTGCCCCTCCCCCTGCGGCATGATACAGCTGATGCAATGCTGACATAGCATAGTGAGTCTTGCCTGATCCGCTCTCTCCACTGAATACAGAAAAGAGGAAACATACATAATCTTTCATAATCTTATCATTTTGTGATGTGTACTTACAAGTTATTCATATCTCTGCATCATACATTTGTTTTTACCTGTGTTCCATGATTTATTGTAATGTCATATGTGAAAAAAGAAAATACTTTCAACTTGCTGACCAGACTCCTTCAAAAAACAAATAAATAAATAGAACCAGCCGCCGTGGCGAAGTGGTTAACGTCGCGGACTCCCGGTTGGGAGGTCGTGGGTTCGAATCCCATCAGAAGTCATGTGGGTTTTTTCTGCCCCGACCGGCTCCTACCCAGAGTTGAGTTTGCTGCGGACTCAGTTGGGAAGACTGGGACCACACAGTCGAGTTTCATCCACTTAATGGATGTGTTTCTGAGAGTGTTGCTCAAATTTTATGACCAACACTGCAGGTGCCTGTATCTCTCGGGCCTGGTTGACGCCGGGATATATTATGAAAGGAAGCGTAGAGTACAGCCCTGTCATGTAGTCTCAGACGAAACGGAAATCCATAGCATCATCTTAATCATCCTCATTCTCATCGATCAGCATTAAAAAAAAAATGTCTCAAATTCTGTGGCCCTTCATGCCCTGCTCTCATGGTGACCTCAATTTCGATGTCCTCTCCACGTCTGTGACCTTGGTTTGGTTCCGTCGAGGTCACCGGTATCGGCGAGTCCATGGGGGCTGTCGTTGGACGGACGTGGTGGCGCCCTCTGGAGGGAGAGCTCACTCACGCCGGCTCTGCGACTAAGCAATTATTGTCGTCAGTAGGGGGCTTAGTAGGTGGTGTCCTGGCATGTTAGATCAAACAGGCGCCACTGAACACCACCGAAGTGACTCGGCAGCAGTGCAGTGTCTCCTCCGGTGGGTTGCCTCTTGACGACTTGACATTGACTGCTTCCTGTGGATTGCCGGTGCCGGGGCTGCGGCGGGGCCGACCGGGCTGTGGCTGTGGACAGGGTGTCGGAATGAGCGGCGTGGGTGCACTGCCTCTGAGGTGGCGCAGAGAGTGGGACAGCAAAAAAAAAAAAAAAAAAATAAAAAAATAAAAAAAAATAAATAAATAGAAATAAACAAAAATTATCTGACACACAAACGTTTTAGGAAGGCAGCTTTAGATCTAATGGTAAATAAATAGATACACTAACAGGTGATGTTAGAATAATGAATAAAGTGAGCAGTCGTCATCTTTCTAGTACTGCAGACATAAGTTTTTTGCCTTTTTCTTCGTTATTATTCTTTTTAGTAACTTGCTTTATTTAATTTCTGTCTTATGAACAAACAAAAAATATGCACAAACAACAACAGAAAAAACATACATAATAAGATACAAGAGCATAACATCTGGATTACATTATGTTACATGGCACAATCTGTGCATAACAGACCACAAGTTGTATGTTATCCCGAACATGAAATTATCAACCGCCGAATTGAAAAAAAAGAACAGAAATTAAGTAATACTGAGTGGTAAGACAACCTCTATTGTGGTCCTTGAACATGAAAATAAGCAGTACATATTGCTCCCAAACAGATTATGGATGCCTGCATGCAGAGTCAAAACAGTCCCTCATGAAAAAGAGACTCCCAAGCAAAGAAATACTTCAAGGAGTTGTGGGCTGAAGAGGAAAAGACGATGTAAAAGTCTTTCATTAGTTTAAATCATGTTGCGTGCTTTTGTTTGCTTTTGTTTTTCACATTCTTTCGTTGAACCTACAGGTCACTTGGTCATAATCCTTACAAGCCAGAACCAGGCGACTGAGCACATTTCATATGGTAAGAGGACTGCATACAGCTGCTTTTTCCAGTATCTTGTCGTGTACACAGTTTGGGAATGAAATTTCTCTTCACAAAAATGAAGGAAAAAAGATGGCTAGAAGCTTTTTAAGACTGAATACAATTTCCACATAACACTTCATCGTGCATCTACAATCTAATGCTGGCTTCAGGGTCCAGTTTTTGTCAAACACTGACAAATCTTTGAACAAAGGCAAGTTTGTGTCATCAGAAATGGACACTTGAACAATACCTGACCAGGATGACCTGTGACTGAGTGGTGTCAGCATGCTGGGACACAGCCGCACGCACCAGGTTACACAAGGACAGTGACTGACAGCCTACATCTAGCAGTGTGTGTGGAGGTCTGGAGCGTCGGTCACAGGGATTGATACAGATCAGATGAGGTCCAATCAAAGTCTGCACAGAAGATGTATGCCTACAGTGGTATTGGAAATGTGCAAGTGCATACATATACAAACAGAAACACATATACAAATCTGCACAAACTCATACATGAACTCAGTCAGTTACACTAAATCATATCCACACATTTGTGTTATACTTTCATATCTTCTGACAACACTGAACAATTCCCCAACACACATTCACATGCATATATATAGTCATACACTTTCATACAATCTGCCACACGCATTCATATCCACACATGTGACACTTTCATATTTGCTTATGCTCATCAGCTGCAGAATAGGAGTAAGATTAAAAGGACTTTTCTTACTAAAAGTACTTTTATATAGGTCTTACTAAACAAAAGCCTTCATTCTACATGGTATGAACAGATGCCTTTACACTTGGAACCGCCCTGCACCCCCTAAAAAAAAAAAACTTGGGAAAGAAAGAGAGTTAACCCTTCCTCCAGACCCAATCAACCCAAAGAATACACATGAGGTATACATCAGTGCTGTTTGTGAACTTACTCTTCAGTTTGCTGGTAGTAACAGGGAGGCAGGAACGTGTTCTAGTGTTTGGACAGGTAAATATTTCATAAAACTACTTCAGGAAGGAAAATTCCATTTATCTGATACTCATCCGTCCAAACAAATGACTGCATAACAAAAAGGAGGTGAGAGAACATGCTTACCTGCCAGAAGGAGAATATGAAACCTTCATTGACAAATGTTCAAATCCCCTTACCCTAAACTAAGAACTGTCTTCCTTACCAAACCTGGGGGTGAATGCATTAGTCCCTGCTCTCTATCAAATATACAAAAGTCCCTGCTCTCTATACAAAGATACAATAGTAAGTAAGCTAATGAAAATACACACAAGCAATAACAACGAATATATGCACCAGAACAAGGGAAGAACAGAGGCTACCAAATACACAGGCACAGTGTAGTGGGTTGCTGCATGAGCAATGAAAAAGACCCCAAGCAAATACAAAAACTCTGAGGTACATACTGTCAAGCCCTCAAAGACAATATGAAGACAAATAGTGAAATAAGCAGTGGAACATGTTGCCTGTTAAGCAAAACATGTCCAAAAGAAGACCACCAAGCAAAAACAATCCATTGGATGTGAACATGCCAACAACAACAAGCCCCCAAAAGAATATGGAATATGAACATCCTCTGGAACATGTTACTGTCTGAGCTAGCCATAAGAGACCACCAAGCATACTCAACAAATGTGGTGTGAAGCTAAGAAACACAAGCCTCCAAAAGAATTTCAAGACCAGACTTTCAATGGAGCATGCTCTTGTCTGAGCAAGCCATGCCTCAAAAGAGATCACCAAGCACAATCAATCAATGGGGAGGATAGCTGTCTGAGCAACATGTGCCCTAAAGGAGTTCCAGAGCAATCACTGTCTGTGATGTGTGGCTGTCTAAGTGACAACAATGACTCCAAGACAGTCAAGGGCAAAAAAAAATCTTCTGCTATGTCTCCAAGATAAAATCTACAAAATGTAGTTTGGGACTTCCAACCACACTCAAGTACACAAGTAACTACAATGCTCTGTCCTGAGAACAGAACTGCTGGAGAGAGCCTGGACCTCATGTGCCCTGATATCTGCTTTGGGGGAGGTGGTTTCTCACCAAAAACATAAGCCTGGCGGATTACCTGCCTTATCCATTAGTTTATTGTCTGGGATTTAATGAGTGTTTCTCAAGCCATGTCACAGCATGGAGCTATGATAATCTGACTCTGTCCTCTGAAGATAAATTTTCAGAAATGCTAATGCATCTTACCTCAAACTGACAGTTCTGGAAACGCATTTGTAGACTGCGTACAATGCTGTCCTCCGTCAGAGGTCCCACAAGAAAAGTCATATCATCCATGGCTGATAAGATGTTGTAAAGTGTCTCCCCTCAACTGGACAGTTCTGGAAACACATTTGTTGACTGTGTACAATGCTTTCTGTCAGAAGTCCCACAAGAAAAGTAAGATCATCCATTGCTATTTAAATGGTTTCATCAATGAGTTAGCAAGCTCTTGTGGGGTGGGAGAATGGGAGGGTGGAATGAAGATAGAATGTGTAGCAATGTGTGTGCATGTGTGTGTGTGTGTGTATGTGTGTGTGTGTGTGTGTGTGTGTGTGCGCACGCGTGCGTGTGTGTGTGCGCGCGTGCATACGGGTGCAGTGCATTTTCATACCGTCTGTCTGTCTCTCTTGATATGTGTTTGTTTATCATGTGGTCACCCTCTCTTTATCACTCTCTCTTTCTCTCTGTGTGTGTGCATGTGTGCGTGCATGCATGCGCGCGTGTGTGTTTGTGGACAGAAAGAGAAGAGAGGGCTGAAAGAGAAATTTGGGAATTAGAGGCTGATGGAAGGGGAGGGGTAAAATTTCTGTATGCTACAAACAGGAGACTAAAGGAAGGTGGGGGGGGGGGGGGGGGGGGGATGTAAGAGGACAAGGGGGTGGCCCAAGTTCAAAGGTTAGTTATACACACACACACACATGCACGCACAAACACACTCACACATATGTGCGTGCACATGCACACAGTGAGAGAAAAGGGGTGAAGGGATGGGTGGGGTGGGTAAAGGCAACAGTTAAATCATCTGACAATATCTGCACAATTCAAATTTTATCCATGCCACAAAACAACTTGCATACGTAACACTCGTATACAACTGACAGTCATGCATGTGAGAAAATGAATCATACAAAGCTAGTGAATTACAGAGAGAGAGAGAGAGAGAGAGAGAGAGAGAGAGAGAGAGAGAGAGAGAGAGAGAGAGAGAGAGGGAGGAGGATTTGCTTGCAACATTTGATTATGTCACTTTCATGTATAATTAACCAATGATTTTGAGGACTGATGAGTCGGGGCAGGGAGGGGGGGGGGGGAGGGGGGGGGGGCTTCTTATCTGAAGGCCGTCGCTTTGTGGCTTGTCCACTGTGCCGTCGACCACTCTTCTTCTTCTTCCTTTGTACGGCCAACATCATTTTGCTGATGGTTTTGACGTGGGGAGATTGCCGAAGATTGCGCGTTGACTTCCAAGAGTCTTCCTAAAGTTCTGACCACAATCTCTTTTACAAAAAGTTCTTCTTCTTCTTCTCTAAAATACTGGTTCACTCAAAAACAAGTAGGTCACCAGCGCATAACATAAAATCTCCTTGATAATACTTTTGATTTTTTTCAAAGACTTCCTGTCCTAGTTGGGGCTGCTGTTCTCTTTCCTTTACCAAATGGTCAGCTTCCTCATTGCCATATACATTGCAGTATGAAGGTGATCACTAGATGACAGTATTTCCAGTGACTGATGGATGGTGAACATTTGGGATCAGTAGAAGAACTATAGGGTGAGGGTCATTGTCATGTAGGTGGAATAATGTAGCATTGGTACAATAGTGCCAGGTGGGGGAATAAAGGAAATATCAATGACTGATGAATTAGTTAGGATAAGATAATGTTGCTTATAGCCCAGCCGACCGCAAAGGGCCACATCAGGGCTGTCACCACGTTAAAATCAACTCACCAGTCATTTTGAAAAAAAAACAAAAACAACAAAAAAACCTTTCATACATCTCAGTAAATGACATCGTCTAGAAACGTACCAGAAACTTCGTTAAAAATCTTTCTTCTGTAAAATCTTAAATCAGAAGAAAAATGTTAATCTCTCTCAAAAACTCAAGGATCACGTCTGGCGGGACATCCCTGAACAGGATCCTCATGGACTCCGCTGTAAAATGTTTGTGTCTCACATCATGCAAGTCCCAACACTCTAAAAAGAACATGTTTCATTGTGAGTGGTGCATGACATGGAATGCACCACGGAGCTTCTTCGCTCTTTAAAAGATAAGAATGGGTAAAATATGAATGGCCGGTGTGCAGCCGGCACAGAACCGTTTCCTCTTTACGACCACCCGACGTAGATGGGAGGAAGTCCTTAAGATTTGGACGGATCTGAAAGAGTTTGTTACTCGTCTGTGTGTTCCATCCTCCTGCCAGAGGTCTCTCACATAATCGTTAATTTTGGGTTTCACATCTGAGCAGGGGATATAAATGTTGGACAGTTTCTCTCTTGTGGCGTTCTTGACTAAACGATCAACCATTTCGTTCCCGCTGATGCCAACATGACCAGGAACCCAAGCAAGAGTAATGTTGTAACCGTCCGCCTTCAACTTACTAAAAAGTTTAAAAAAAATTAAAAGTTCTGGATGCTGAAGGTTGCGGCCAGCTATGGCCTCCAAAGCTGACAGCGAGTCCGACAGAACCAGAAAATCCCTCTTTGAAGAATGTGAAATTATCTTCAAAGCCAGAACCAGAGCAGTAAGTTCAGCAGAATAGACAGAAGCATCTGAATGTAAATGTTCCAACAGTATCTGAGAAGGAGCCCCAGGGCAGTAGGCTGCACAGGCCACTCCATCTTCAGACTTGGAACCGTCAGTGAAAACTTTTTGACAGGATGGGAATTTCGAACAGAGCTCAGCATACAATGTCTTGTACGCCAGAGAGCTGGTAGACTCTTTAGGTGATGATCATTGTCATAAGTGAGATACTGTAGGATGATGGTGATTGTGATAAGGGAAATAATGCGGTGGCATTAGTATAATACTGCCGGTTCAGGAAGAAGGTGGATGGGGGTGGGGGTGGGGGTCGATGACCGATGATCATGTATCATTCAAGATCAACAGTACTGTAGGACGATGATAATTGTTATATAAGTTGGATAATGTTGTGGCATAGGTGTAATAATGCCAGTTGGGGGAGTGAAGGAGGTTTACAATGATTGATGGATGATGATTATTGTCATGGTGTGAGTGTGATTCACAGTAGTGTGGGATGATGGTCATTTACAAAAGTGGAATTGTGTACTGGCCTTAGTGTGTTAATGCCAGTTGGGGGAATAGAGGAACTGATCTGTGACTGATGGATGATGATCATTATCATAAGTGAGATCTACAGCACTACAGGATGATGATCATTGTCATAAGTGAGATAATGTGGTTGGATTGGTGTGATAATGCCGGTTGGGGGTGGAAAAAGGAAAATGATTGATGATTGATGGATTAGTTTGAATCATTCCAGCTCTTTTCCTTTCCCACCTCTCCTCCATCCCTTTCTCTCTATACCCCCTCCCCCAATTTCCCCATCCCATCTTATTCTTATGCACACCTTATAGCATATCAATAATATCACATGTAGTGCATAATATATATATACCCCAAACACCATCTCCACCATCCAGGTATGCATACTCATAGACACATACACATGTGAACAATCTATATACATCAATCTATTTCCCCCCCCCCCCCCCCCCCCCCTATACACACCCTCAAGTGCCCCCTTCCAAGAATGACTCCTCATCTACCACTCTTTCCCTTTCTTTTACACACTCTCAAGCGCCCTCTTCCAATCTGCCACTCTCTCTTTTCCTCTCTGCTCCTGCTCGTCGTTTCCCTCTATCTGCCTCTCTTTTTCCTCTAGGTGAAATGGGATTGGACACTGAATTTTCCTTTTTCCCCATTACACACGCACACACACACACATGCGTGTGCGCGCAGGCACGCACACGTACACGCGCGCGTTGTCAATATTTGTTCTGTTTTCCTATGGGTTTTTTTTTTAATCTGAGAATCCTCAAAGACATTTATTATTAATATATAGCCTACCTATATATAAACGAACTTCTCCAAAGTGTAGGGAAAACACTGTAAACACACGCACACAACAGGCATTTTATTTAAAGAGTAAGGTGAAGAATGGTATTAGTACGCTTTAGAAAACGAATAAAATGATAGAATGACATTTCAAGACTAACTGAAGAGCTGTAAATCCATAATTCACCTCGAAAGACGAAGTTTTCACTGGCAAATTACGAACACGCGATCGGAAGCGGCCATTTTGATTTTCCCGCTGCGGTCCTATAAAGTCGTAGAAAATTCTTCTTCTTCCTAAAATTAAGGAAACAAAATTAGGCCAGCAAACCAAACATATGTATTTTCATTATCCAACATTCCAACATGCTATCATTAGAAAATAATTTTAGCTTACATTCATTTTGCTTGATAATATTCACTGCGGGCACCTCGCGCTAGAAAATCGTCTGCAATTTTGGGTAATCTTTTTTATTTATTTCTCAAAATAAGAAACGATTTTGAAGTGGCTTCAAATCTGAAATCAATTATAACATTGTAAAGAACAACATACCAAAGTATTGTGCTTGTTGCACGAAGTGCACAATTCTAGTTAATTCTGCGACATAGAACCCTCACTACGATTGGTTAGGCCTAAAGACAATATCGCGTGGCTGGGCATGCCGATCTACAACCCAGCGCCCCCAACCGGCGCCCCTTAGGCCTAGTTGAGTCATGGCTTTCAATGGTGATGGTCGTGTTTTATTCACAGAGGAACAGCTTCTTGCTGTTGATGAGCATTTGTCTTATCACGGGAGAATGGTGGAGTATCTATACAAAAGAAGGTCAGGTGAGCCCTGTTCTTCACCTCCAAAGCCAGAAAGAAGTATTGCTTTTTTGGAAGGTTGGAAGACAGAAAAACAAGAACCCACCGTTGAAGGTTGGAAGACGGAAAAACAAGAACCAAAACAAGAATCCACCGTTGAAGATTGGAAGAAAGAAAAACAAGAATCCACCGTTGAAGAACTAGGCCTACACAACTACCTTCAAAGCTTGCTGATCCAAGAAAGAGATTTAGAAAGAGGTTTAGCTGATATTACCGAAAAAGATGTTACTGCTTTTGATCAGTTTTTGACTGTTGAAGAAATGATTCCATTTCTACAAAATGGTGCTCTTTTATTAAAACTAGGTGAAAGAAAAACCATGCATCATGCTCTGATTATGGGCCATTGGCTTGAAAAGGCTCAAACAATGTTTACAAGATCAAAAACAACTGAGACATGGCGATCATTTTTACGAAGAAACATGAATATGGATGATTCGTATGCAAGAAAACTGATTCAGCTTTCAAAACATTTTTATCATTTTCCAAAATTTCACAGCCTTGGCATCGGCATCAATAACTTGTTCGCCAAACGAAGGCTGATCAAAAAGTACATGCAAGAAAATATTGATTTTCGAAACTTCTGGCAAAATTAAATAAGAGTTCTCTTTTGTACACCTAACAGAACGGGGTGGGGTAGTGGGTGGCGCCACTATCTCTACGAAAAGCTCCAAATGTTCAGTGACGGGTGTACTTACTGGTGATCAAGAGCCGCCAAAAAAGCTCTGCCAAAATAGTATTTTACATAAAAGAAAGCAAAAACCCACTAACTCTGCCAATGCCGGTCCCCAGCCCGGATGAAAAAAGAGGAGGGATGCGGTATATAGTTTACTATGCGAGGAGGAGAGTGTAATTATACTCCTTATTCATTCAGCTGCTGTAAATTGTGAAAGAGGGTGGCATACCTATTCATTCAGCTGCTGTAAATTGTGAAAGAGACGGGTGGCATACCGTGGTGAAATCAGCCTTGCTGAATGTTACTATAAACAACCATTTATGTGTGAACATCTTATTGATTGATTGATTGATCTTTGATACACAAGGATGAAGATTTTAGGCCAAAGCCTAGTCTTAAATCTGTCCTTGTCATGCATACATTATTTCAACACATATCATTCATACTGACAATTCAACATAGCAACATGGTAATCTAATTCTACAGTGATTTATAAGCAAGCTATTCATAAAAGTACTAATGAGATGGGGGATGCTAAAACAGAAGGAAACTTGCAAACAAAACTACGGAGAGGTCAGAGTAGGGTAGGGAAGAGAGAATGGGAGGTAGGGGGAGGAGAAAAGGGATGGTAGACTGAGTGGGAGTGGGGATGAGCGATTTTAACTAGTAACTGTAGGTTTTATGTTTAGACGATTATTCAAAGTATGGTACACAGAAGACTTTGCGAATGGGCGCTAATCATTGTAATCGTATAATTAAATTACTGAGACATAAAATGTTTATGCAAATCTTCCTATTAAAGCAGCAAGAGGGCTGTTACTATAAACCACTGTCCTTTTTTAGCAGCATGAGTCTAGCAGGATGTATAGTAGTGGTGCTCGTAACTAGGACAGACATGCGTGGATGAACGGTTGTTTATAGCGTCGCAAGCTCCTCTGTGTCAAACGTGCCTGGATGCCTGCCTGTTTGGTCTAGTTAGCCAGACCAACTAACCGCAGCAAAGAGTTTTGCACTTTTTTATAATGAGTTATAAATACATGAATATGCCAGAGAGAATTCGTTAATATGCGGACTCAAGGTGCCCTTTTTTGGGGCGGCCTGTAAACCCTCTTTTACAAGTATACTAGCGTAAGCAAGTAAAAATGTTTTTAAATGTTAAAAAAAAAAAAAAAATAGCAAGTAAGCAATATTATAAAAAGATGTTAAAAAGAGGGTTTACAGGGCAGAAAATATGTTGGGGGGGGGGGGGGGGGGGGGGGGTTGAGTCCGCATATTAACCTTCTCTGGGGAAATATGCAAGTAACGCACATACACATACACACTCGCTCGCATTCAATTGAAACAAGTGGATGGTGTATAAGCCTTTTGCTTCTGTTTTGAAAAATAGTGTAAAAACCACTTTATTAAAGAGGAGCTGACAAAATCCTCCAAACAATGACATTAACAAAGCACTATAGTTACACACCATCCCTCTCAAGGAGAGAATGTAAAATATGTGTGTTTAAGCCCACCCATTTTTATTCTGCCCTCAAACCCCCTTTTAGCAATAATCTCTTCGATTTATTGCCATTTTTACCACAACCCCACCTTTTACATAGTAAAAATGCTATCTTTTGCCAAAAATACACCTTTTTTTTTTTGCAAAAAAAAATTAACACACAACCCCCCAAAACTTAAGAAATTATTGTCTGAAAGTGGGTTTTTTGGGCAGAATAAAAATGGGTGGGCTTGAACAGACATGTTTACATTCTCTCCAGTATTGATTATCTAAGGGTTTACAGAATTGGTCATCCTAAAACAAACACACAGGACTGAATGACTGCCTGCACCTCTCTCACCAGCCCGGTTGATATTGATTGCAGCTCCACTGCCACTGATTCACTTGCCGCTGATGCGCAGGCAGCCTAGCTGATATTGATTGCAGGCCCAGAGGTGTCGCCTGCTCTCCAGCCAGACAAGTTTGCGCACTGAAAAATATTGTCACGCTTCTTCCTGTAAAAACTTTGCTGAAAACTAGCAAACCGGAAAAAGTGTGACAACTTTGGTACAGTGCGCGTGTGCTAACCTTAGTGAATATATTAACATGATGAAATCGAAACATTTGTGAGTGCTGCGTTTCTGTATGTGTTTGACAAAATCAGTAACACTTGACCCCTAAAGATGCTAATCTGTCTGCCTTGCTTTTTACTAACTCGAAAGGAGTGCATTTTTTGCCTTCCCCGCGCTTAATTTATTTTCTAAATTACTTAAATACTGGGTTAGAAGAATGAAGCCCAACGTCATTACTGAGCGTAGACAAATATTTGACGAGTGGGAGATGGATGCGGGAGTCAATAGAGAAGGGTTAAAGAATATGTTTGACGAATTAATCGTGGATCTTTTTAAGCGCGCAAATGTGCGGGAAAGCGTAAAGCACGCCATCAGTAAAATACCAGAGTTTTGGCCTAAACCGGTTGTAGCGTTAATAGCTATTATAGTTGATTATCTGGCCTCTGAAGATGATAATCTGTCTTGCTTTCTACTAACCCGGAAGCAGTGTCTATTCTCTTTCATTCCGCGTTTTCTATTGACTTGGAGAAAGTGTCTCTTTTCTGTCCTCCCGCTTGATTTATTTTCTAAATTGCATAATATTTGGGTTACACTATCCTCGGTTTGGTTTATTTAGAAAATGAAACCCATATTTATTTCTTATATTGCTTAAATATTTGGGTTAGAAAAATGAAACCCACAAGTGAACCTGGGTTTGAAAAGCTATCCAACAACATACTGTTGGAAGGTAGTGATGAGCAATTAACCAATATGTTTAGTGAAGTAGGCATGGACATTATAACCCCACAAACGTTCAAGAAAGCATGACGGATGCTATAGGTAAAATCTCGGATTCTCTTCAAATTGAACCACCAGTAAAAGTGATGTTACTCATTCTAATTGATTATATAACACCTGATGGTAATGACATGGAAGTCTGGGTTTCAACTAAACAGAAAGAAGTTATTAGTTACCACGATTTTACATCTGAGTGGGCTGATTACATGCTTAAGCAGTTTAATAATGCAAGTGAAGAGGCTAAGCTAAGAGGCTCTGGTTGGAGTGAAGGCACAGTCCTTGAAATCAGATTCAAACAAACAGTTCTGTCCTATAATCGGCAATTCTTACATCCCTCTTCCAAAATGAGCAGTCTTAACCTTTACCAGCCGAGTCGTGACAAAAGTGGACGACAGGATTTCTCTCCCTTGAGGCGAGTCGTCCAAGTCCGGATGACGGACAGACAGCAGTATATTCTGCCGTGTCGTCCACAATCAGACGGCGGGAACATAAAAAATTCCTACACTTTCCATTAAATGGTCCAAGGGAAATAAGCTCTGTAACTAGTCTTGGGGATGTTGGAACGAGTTGTCGACCATACTTTCAGTGGCCTATTGTGAACTTGGCTGACCCCAGGAGCTTTGAAACAAAGAAACTGGCGGCACCGGCACGCCGCGCGCGGCACGTATTTCCTGTGCCAGAAAAAATGTCGGTCGGGCGAAGGGGTGGTAGCGATTTCTCGCTCAATGAAGCGCTTGAAATCGTATTACAAAGTGGATCTGGTGATGAGGGAGTTGAGTGTTTGTTCTTTCCTGTGACACCTAACACAAGACTGTCAGTTGTTGTAGAGCTACCGTAAAAATAAATTAGAAAGTGGCCAAATCTGTGCGTCGGCAGGGAATGAGCAATGTGCGCGAGCATGCGGAAGCAGGGAATCGTGCCATCGTGCCGCTGTAGGCTGGAGAGCGTTAAACATAAAAAATTCTGACAACTTGTGTTTTATGTGGTGCGTTTTAGCACATTTACATTCTGTTGGAAAGCACGCAGAGAGAGTCACCAATTATAAAGGATATATAAATGAGCTGAACTTCAAAGGTATAGATTTTCCATTAAAGGGGTCCTCACCCCTAAATAGCATGTTTGGGTTGTTCAAAAGTATGATCGAGCGTGTTTCGATGTATGTGTTACTTTTCTTCCAGAACTCACTTCTATCCGTGTTTCGGGCCGTGCAAGTAGCCAAATCGTGACTCGCCACGGAGATTGCCGAGCACAGTACGGAAGAGACGAGAGTCTGGGATTCCGCAAGTGACGTATAAATGCCAAGACTACCGTGAATGAAAGACATGTCCCTAAAAGCTTTCGCTATGAGGACATAAAACTCAACTATTTTCCAGCAATAAAGGCAGATGCTCCCAGAGCAGTCAAGTTCCAACGAAGAGAACATCGAACGTGAAATTTTCACTGAAGTGTATGGAGTTCAGCCGTACCAGTTTGAATCTACAGCTCCTTGTACAGTACCACCTCCCTCGCCATCAGACGCTTGTGTTCCTTTCCAGGCAGTTCGACATTTTACAGGTTGACCATATTATGTACAGGTACACACATACGCACGACACAGATAGTACATGATATAAACATGCACACACATACTGTTTACACACACACCCGCACACGCACACACACACACATTACCGTAGTATTAAATAACTTTAAAATGATTATGTGATAAACCACATTTTCTTTCAGTTGTTTAGATCAATCAGATAATGCCATTTTTCCTTTGAACAGGAGTTTGTCAGCTACTACATCATCACACTAATTCTCTTCCCTGCTGTAGAAATCTTTTCAATAGCTGTCACTTTCAGTCCCCCCCCCACACACACACACACACACACACACTTTTTTTACATTCCTCATTTTCAATCTCACTCGCTCCACTTAAATTCTGAAGTTCCACAATGACAATTAGAATCTGTGGGGTCTTTTACAATATATTGCAGTCAACGATTCTGGCTGTTATTGTAAAAACTTATGCGGATCTAAGCAGCAGATCTAAGCTCATTATTCTCTTACCAAGGCAGTGTATAGCATACAGACATACCACACCTGCATATATCTTAAAATGCACACTAAATCACCATCCTGTATCCAAATACTGATAAACAATTCACTTACTAAAGCATATGGTTGTTGGGTGGAAACTTGAACTTGCAGGGGTGCTTGATGTTCAGCAATGTCCTGAAAAATAAAAAACCAAACTATTATTCACTAGAGTCCAACAAGTTGTTATTTGTGGACATGGACACTTTCTTGTTAATAAGAATCGTAACTTCAGTTTTGTTGGAAACAGTAACAGCAGGGGAAAAAAATCAATCGCAAACATGCAACAGTTTCAGTGGCAGCAGGCAGTGTGACTGCCTGACTGCCACTATGACAGTAACAATGTATGTTTCAGTTTGATGCCAACACTCAACAAAAACCAGCAACTATCTTTACAACCAACCATACACTGAGAATGAAATGAAACCCAAAAAGATCAACCACCCATTCCACAAACCTTACCTTCTTTTACGCCTCTGAGTTTGGCTCTCTTGCTCCTGACAGAATCCGTGTCACTGTTGCGTTTGAGGCTTGCACTTGCAGCTGGCGAATGAACAGCGAGTGCTTTAATACATCTTTCTGTTATAATAGTTGGCACAGCATCCTCTTTCAGCTGTCTTCGGACCCGAATTCCAGCTTCCACCTTTACTTTCCAGGTGTGTTGGTCTTGGAAACTGTGCTCTTCGAAGTGACGACCGCAAATGCCATAACTGTCCCGAAGAACAAAATCGTTGTGGTGACAAAATTTATCCACAATCGCCTAAAAACTGTCCCGAAGAACAAAATTTATCCACAATCGCCTAAAAACTGTCCCGAAGAATAAAATCTTTCCTCGTGGTGGTGACAAAATTTATCCACAATCGCCTAAACTTGCGGGAAGCACCTGGAAAAGCATGAACGCGTACTCTTTGCTTATTTCCTGATGAAATTCCGCAACCAGACACAGCACACATTTCTCACTTCAGCCGAACATGAAGAGCGACTTGGCTTTTCTACGTCATCAATCAGGAAACCCCCCTATTATCGAAATCGAGGCTCTCGTTCCTGTTTCAGCCTCTCGCTTTCCCAATCCGCAGGAAATGCTGCTCTCACTGCAAAATGAGAGCTCAGGCGGCTGATTCGGGGCTGGGTTTTGCAATACGACTACATACCAAAACCGTGTATTTGGTCAAAATTGATTTGTAAAAATGGGTGAGATACCCTTTAAGCATACAAAGTATGTCAATTTGAAGAACAAAACAAACCAATAACTGTAAGTGTATACACATGGTCTGTAGAAGACAAGCTAGAACCTCTAAAACCCCTATGGATCTCCGAAAAAGCCCGTACTTTCGGTGACTCGCTTAAGAATCATGTGTGATGGTGTGGAGGGGTAAGGGGTGTGCAGGTGAAGACGGGCAGATGGTGATATGGTGCAGGAACCAAGGGACAGCAGCCAGTCAAGAAGACACAGTGGACGAAGCAGAGTTTTCTCCTTTTATTTGCCTTCCATGATAAGCTCAAACCAGGAACGCAGCCCTGGGAGCAATCTCTCTCGCCCAGCACTCAGCGCACTGAGCACTCTCTCTGCCTCTCACGCCAGTCGCTCACATCAGGGAACTCTGATCCATTCTCACACCACGCTCTACTTTTATAAGAATGTACGGGCCGCAGAGCCAGCAACACGGTGCCAGAGACGAAACGGGCCTCGCGAGGCCGGAACCAACAGAATTTTGTGTTTGTATGGCAGCTTCAGTGTTGTCTGGCTCGCTGTCCGTTCAAACTATTAACACATATTTACTATCGATGAAAACCTCAGAACACAAGGAACAAAATGCAGTAGGCCTAAGTCACATTTGACAATTTTGTTCCTGTACTAAATCATTGCTGATTAATGTCCCAGAGTGAAGCCACTTTTAACGCGTTTGCGTCATATTTTCCTCTATTTCAATAAAAGATACTGAAGAGCGTGAAATAATTTTACAATGAATGAATAGCTGGCATTTCGCTCTTTTCATACATATAAACTTCATTTTCCGAGACAGTGTCTAAGTGGAGAATTCTGTTGTTAAAAATTACTAGAAAACACAGCTGACTTTTCACTTCGCCGGGCCGTCGGCGCCTACTTTTGACACAATTTTCAACTGAAAAATACTCTGTTGAAACGGTCTGTTAAATAATAAATTCTACACATTTTCAGTTGTATTCATAACAGAAATGGAGTCATAAGCAAGATTTCGATCGGGAAGTCCGAATTTCGTAGAATGATAATTTGGATCAAAACTCCGACAATGAACGAAGAAGGCGACTTGCTCAAGGGAACCGGCGTCGTCAGTCATTTCGTCGCAAGCCTGTGCGGAAAAGATCCTAAGCATGCGATATACGAAATGAGAGCTCATGGACATTACTTTTAACATGCATCTTCAGATTCTTCGGTTTTCCTCTTACTTTTTGTAAAATCGAGAATTATTCAATGTTCATTCGACAGACAATTGAAAATGGCGCCAAGATTGCTCGTGCAAAATCCCAGTTTAGAGAAAATATGGGCTTCTCAGCCCAGTACGGTTGTAATGAATCAAATACATTAATTTTTGTGACTTTACAGACGTACATACAATTATGTAGGTTCTGAGGTATTCATGATTTAAAGAATGTACACAATAAAAAAAATGAGATTTGACCAAGGGAGGTAAGGGGAAGATAACTCGAACAAAACATTTTCATCCACGAAAGGTAACCAAAATATATACACTGTTAGCACCCGGCTACACATGTAGACCTGCTATTGTTTACAGACAGCCCTAACAGTCATTACGCGTTAATCAGAGCAATGAGCAGACTTATAGCCTTTACATCAAAGAATAGCTCTAAACAAGAGCTTTGTATAAGGTGTTTGGTCAGAATCCCTGCCAAACATAAAAATCATTGTGAAAGTTTGTAGACTGTAAAACTGAACTTATTGCACCCAAACCAGGGTCTAAAGTTAGTTTTAAAAATGTACACAAAATGCAGATGAGCCCATACGTGGTTTATGCTGACCTTGAAGCGATCTTGCTACAGTACTATGGCCCACAACAACTAGAAGAACAGAAAACAGTCTTATTAACCATCAGATTTGTTCTTATGCTTTTATTGTTAGATCAGATGGCGCACACACACAACCAGAGATTTACAGAGGCCCCAATGCAGCTAGTAAATTTTTAGAGCAAATGAAACAAGTTCTTGATCACTACTCTAATCAACTGAATCTCTCAAGACATTGTTATGACTCCTGAAGACCAAAGGTGCTCTGAACTATCTACACACTGCTGGATATGCCAGTGCAGGTTATTAAATGGCACTGTAAAAGATGGCACTGTAAGAGACCACGATCATATTGCCGGGAAATTTAGGGGAGCTGCACACAACAGCTGCAATCTAACCCCAGAACATGGAAACTGCCAATTGCGAGGCTATGATTCTCACTTTATTATGCAAACAGTGACTTCTGAATATAAGAAGGTTAGATGTATTGCACAGTCGTTAGAAAAGTATATGACCTTTACTGTAGACTGTTGATACTTTTATGACTCTGCTCAACATCTGATGGGGGTTTGGATAAATTAGCAGGATCGCTACATGACTACCCAATAACTAAAGAATATTTTGACCCCTCTTTAGTGCGTAAAGGTGTTTATCCGTATGAATACATGGACTCGTGGGAGAGGTTTGATGAGCCAGCGCTGCCACATAAAGACGATTTTTACAGCCGTCTTACAGGCAAAGGCATAACTGACTCTGACTATGAATACGCACAGAAAGCCTGGACAGAATTACACTGCCAAACAATGGGCGATTGTCATGATCAATATTTATTGGCCGACGTCTGTTTATTGGCTGACATCTTTCAAAATTACAGATCCACATGCATGAAACATTACGGCCTAGACTCATCACATTACATTTCTGCGCCTGGCCTCTCTTAGGACGCGTTCTTAAAGTCCACAAACATTGAGATTGACTTAATATCTGATCTGGCTACACTTCAGATGATTGAAGATGGTGTAAGGGGCGGCATTAGCATGGCCTCACATCCTTACTGTAGAGCCAACAACAAGTATTTAGATGACTATGATCCAACTAAACCATCCAATTATTTAATGTATTTAGACGCTAACGATCTGTATGGATGGGCCATGAGCCAGACACTACCACTAAAAAAATTTCAAATGTACACAGGCCCTCATGACGTTAATGTTGTGTTAGAACTATTGTCAAAGCTTACACCTGATAATTCAAAAAGACTAATCTTAGAAGCAGACTTAGAATATCCTAAAGAATTGCATGACCTCCATAACGATTACCCCTAGCTGCAGAAAGATTAAAAATGGCCCCCACAGAACCGCCTAAACTTGTGCCTAATCTTCGTCACAAGACCAAGTACGTATGCCATTACAGACTGCTACAGTTTTACTCAAGACACGGACTAAAACTTACTGCTGTTCACAGAATATTCTTTTTGAACAAAAGCCCTTTATGAGGCCATACATAATGAAGAATACTCAGCTGAGGACCGAAGCTACTGACGCTTCAGAAAAAAGACTTCTTTAAACTAATGAACAACGGTTGTTTTGGCAAAACCATGGAGAACCCACACAAACGTAAAGATGTAAGATTAGTCACAAAAGAAAAACAAGCAATTAAGTTGGTCTCTGAACCTAACTACCAAGACTTTAGAAGATTTCATGACAGCCTGATTGGCATTATGATGAAGAGACTGCGTGTACAGTTGGATAAGCCGGTGTTTATTGGGTTTACTGTGTTAAAGCTGTTAGAGTTGTTAATGCTAGAATTTCTGTATGACTACTTTAAACCGCAAAACCAGAAGCAAGAGTTCTGTACACAGAGACAGACTCTTTTATTCTGGACATTCCAACAGAAGAGTTTTACAAGGACTTAGAAACGGGGGTAGCCAAAGGAGCAGATGTGTGGTACGACACATGTGACTATCCTAAAGACAGTCCTTTACATTCAACTGTAAACAAGAAAGTAATTGGAAAGTTTAAAGACGAACTCAATGAAAATATTTTACAAGAATATGTTTACGGTCAAAGATGTATAGTGTTGCTAGCCAGACCTCTGTAATAAAGAAAGCTAAGTCCATAAGTAAAGAAGTCGTAAAAAATATATATATTATATATAACTCACGACAACTACAAACAGGCTCTCCTTGAAGACAAAGTATTTCATCACACAAATGTCAATCTGCGCTCTACTCTCCATCAAGTAAACACAACTGCTGTTAACAAGAAATCACTAGTCTCTAACAATAACAAGCGAACAAACATCTCTCTCAAGTTTTCATATGCTATAGGCCATTGGAAAACTGACAAAAAAGCTTTAGGACGCGAATTAAAAGATATACTTGGGATAGAAGAACTTAACGTGGTCTGGAACTGGCTTAAGAACTTAAAATTTGACTTAAGAACAAGACCTGGGCTAGAACATGACTTAAGAACTTGACAAGTACTTGACGACTTGACTTAAGAACTTGACTTGTACCAGGGACCGTACAGGGACTGTACGGTCCCTGCTTGTACTTAACCTGTGCTTGACTTAAGAACTTAATCTGACTTGTACTTAACTTTTACTTAACCTGTACTTAACTTGTACTTAACCAGTACTTAACTAGTTGTAACCGGGTGCTAAGAGTGTATATTCCTTGGGCATCCGTCTTAGACTATTTTACTATTACCTGGGCCTGAATTTGGCCATTGCTTTTAACTTCTTGAATATCGAGTGCGACCCCTTGTTGCCAAATTTGCTCCAGGGGCCAACAGTCTGAGTCGCACTGTTTTATGTTATTTTATTTTACTTTTTAACATGCGCGCTGGTGACCTACTCGTTTTTGAGTGAACCAGTATTTTAGGAAGAAGAAAAAGAGATATTTTGTTCATGAGTTATCTTCCCTTACCTCCCTTGATCGATTGATCTCGTTTTATTGTGTAAATTCTTTAAATCATGAATACCTCAGAACCTACATAGTTGTGTATACGTCGCTGAAGTCACAAAAATTAATGTATTCTATTCATTACAATCGTGTTTGCAATATGAGAGTCACATGGAAACATAAAGCAGTTGCCTGTGACGTCTGCAATTCATGGTATCACACTAAATGTATGTTAATGAATTCAGCAGTTTATGAAGCATTATGCAATAGTGATATATCATGGACTTGTTTTACCTGCGGGCTTCCAAACTTTAGTTCAAGACTTTTTGAGGATTCTATTGAAAACTGCAGCTCAGAAAGCAACCGTTTTGACCCTATCTCACCAGACCGATCCCCAAAAGAAAACTTGAAATTTTGTCCTAAGTTTGCATCCCCCTGATTCTAAAACTGATAAAATCCCAAATCATAAAGTGCAACTGAACCCTAAATCATTAAGAGAAAAGATAAACTTAAATGCATAGTCGTAAATTTTCAATCTCTTATTAAGAAAAAGGAAGAACTCAGTAATTTAGTCACTGAAAAAAACATTGATGTTGTAATTGGAACAGAAACTTGGCTAGAAACTGGAACATCCAGTAGTGAACTTTTTAATGGAGGATTTTGATATTTATAGAAAGGACAGACTTGGAAAAAGAGGTGGGGGAGTCTTGATTGCCATTAGGAAGAATTTAGCCAGTGAGTTTTTATATCAAGGCAAAAATAGTGAAAGTTTATTTTGTAGGATTAATTTCAAGAATAAGAGACCTGTCATTGTTGGATCAGTTTACAGACCTCCAGACTCAGATGAAAATGTATGTTTGTCTATTTGCAGAGACATTTCTAACATTGTTTTGGCCAATAGGAAGGCAATATTATGGATTGGTGGAGACTTTAATTTACCAGATATTGATTGGGGTGAAGATGCCATACTTGGTAATCAATACAGTAAAAATATTAATACTCAGTTTTTTGATGCCACCAAAGACCTTGGATTAGTACAGTCAGTTGAATCACCAACTCGTGGTAAGGCATTCCTGGATTTATTTTTTACCAATTGTCCAGGCGCTTTAGGCAATCAGGAATTAATTGCAGGCCTGGGTGATCATGACATAGTTCTTTTAGAGAGTAACTTTCAAACCCTTTCGAAGAAAACCCCCTAAACGTACCATCAGACTCTGGAACCAAGCAGATTACCAAAATTGCGCAGGGATACTCATAATTTCAGTCGTCTTTTTTTGAGGTTCCCATAGTGTTAAAGATAATGTCAGTGATCTTTGGAAGTGTATAAAAACTAATTTGGAATTTATTATGGATGACAAACATACCTACTAAAATAACTTCAAGCAAGAACCACCAGCCATGGATTACTACTAAAACTAAACGTTTGTTGAGAAGGAAACATCGTTTCTTTAAGAAATTGAAACTACATCCTAATTCAGAAAGATTACTGGTTAGGTATAAACATATTAAGAGAAGGTGTCAGAGAGAATGTAGACTTGCTCACTCCAATTATGTTAATTCGATGATTTCGGAAGGTGATCATCAAAACAAGAAATTTTGGTCTTACATAAGGAGTAAGAGACAGGACAACATTGGGATTCCAGACCTGAGAAATAACCAGAATAACCTAATACAGGACCTAGAGAACAGTAATATGCCGACTCTACCCCACTTGCTCCTCCACCGAGTTTTTGGGCGAAAGTGACCTAGAATCAGCATATTACTGTTCTCTGACAAGTAAGACGCCAATAACCAAAAAATAACGATTATCTACAAACAAACATACTGTGCAGGGGTATCCGTTTTAATACTAATTTACTAAAGTTTTCAGAGAGTAGGTAGGGGAAAGTAGCGGGACTGAACACGCCCCTAGAGTAACGCAGGGAAAAGCAGTTGTGGCTGAACGCGGCCCATATACAAAGGGTGGGTGCAACTAGGCTATCCGATTACTTCGCAGTATGTTAATTACAGCGGGGAGTTCGTCAGCACAGAGAGAGGCGAGCCAAAGCCCGTTAAGGTCAAGTTGCCCTCCGTGTGGTGAAGGATTGCTTGTGGGTTTAAATAATATTTCTATTTAGACACGGAGGAGAAGCCAGTTTTGGAGCCATAGCATACGTGCGTATGCACACACACACTCACACACGAACACACACACATACACACAAACACACGCTCATACATGCGCGCGCAACAGAGAGAGAGAGACAGACAGACAGACAGACAGACAGAGAAGAGAGAGACAGACAGACAGAGAGGCGGGCAGACACACACACACACACACACACACACACACCACACACACTTTCTCTTTCTTTCTCTCTCAATTAAATGACATAAAATCCGCACACAGCAGGCAGACACAGGGCTGAAACCTGATCACTTTAATTTACGGCTTGCGGGCCTTCGTTTACACAGCGCAGGCTAGGCGCTCTGGGGGTTCGTGCGGGGAACTGCTGCGAGACCACGCGGCGTCGCACACCTGATGACGAGACAGTTGCCAGTGTTGTGCCCACCATACACAGCCGCCGCCATTTTACATTCGACCGGTGGGCTGTAAAAGACGTTTCAGAGAGAACTTGTGTGTGTTAAAAACATGGCGGGTCAGGGAAGTGATGTTTCAATGCCTTCTGTCAGTGCTGGAAGTGACACTAATATTACTCAAGAAATGGCTGAAGTGTTGTTATCTTCGCAAGGAAAACTTTCTGATCAACAGACGATTTGTGGAAAAATACATTGTTTTATCATGAGGCCATGGCAAAGTTTTTGAGAAATAAATTGAGTAGCGAGCCTTGTTCTCCTCCCTCAAAGCCAAAGGAAGCATTTTGTTTTTTGTTTCTTCAACAATTATTTAATTAGAGTAACTTTGAAAAGCTTTTAACTTTTGAAGAAATGATTCTATCAAAAGCTCCAAATGTTCAGTGACGGTGTACTACTAGTAGTTCAGAAAATACTTCTAACCTTGTGGTGTTTGTGACACAACGGCAAAGCAGGACGACGCGGAAACGACTTGGGCTGGGCCAGGACAGGGCCGGTGTTGTTACTGGCTAATTATGGGGGCGTGCACTGTTCGCTACTGCCTCCGACAACTGCTCTGCAAGGCTCTCAGTGAACGCCACAAACACATGACGCGGACTTAAAATAGTAACGGTTTTGCAAAACTAGGCCAATCGGCAGACTCTGCCGATTGACTACAAAGCCCTCTCTAACGTGCGACTGTAAGACCACAGCAGGCCTACCGCTGACGTGGTTGGCGCAGTGTGGTCTAGTGGCATTGGGTGTTTGTTGTTTGTTTGTTTGTTTGTTGTTTGTTTGTTTTGTGTTTGTTTGTGTTTGTTGTTTGTTTGTGTGGTGTGGTGTTTTGTCCTACCCCACCCCCTCCACACCCGACCACCCCACCCCCCACCCACGCATGCACACACTGACGTGGCTCTAATATAGTAACGATCATGATGTACGGTTTGCTGCCATATGACATTTGCGCCTGCCTGCTTCGGCTGTTTGATTGTTTAAAAAACGCAGTGTGCCCTTATGCAACTGGATAACGATTTTTAAATGTTCTGGCAAACAAACTAGATAGGGTTAGCCTTGTGTGTTTGTTTGTTTGTGTTTGTTGTTTGTTTGTGTGTGTGTTTTGTCCTACCCCACGCACGCACGTCCACCCACCCCCACCCACGCCGCACGCCCTCCCACCCCACCCCTGTGTACACCACACACACTCCTACCCCAAGGTCGCCTAAGTTCTTAATTAAGTTTTAATTAAGGTCACCCCAAGTTCTTAATTATTAGTTTTTAATTAAGTTACTTCAAGTTCTTAATAAGTTCTTGATCAAGTAACTTCTAAGTTCTGATTAAGTCACCTCAAGATCATAACTAAGTCATCCTTTAAGTACAAACCAAGTTATCTTATAATATCAAAAAAATACAATCTATGTTTTTATCTTAAATAGCAGATGTCTAATATAGTACACACGCCTCAAAAAACGCGGCATCGTTGGGATGTCTTGCTCAGCGTTCTCTGCGCAAGATCGGTCAGCATAGATCTTAAGGAAGTTCTTACATCCTAAGCAACCGCATTGATTTACAATTCTGGTCTATGGAAATGTCTTTTATAGACTCCATGTCTTTATTTATTGACTTTATCATTTTATAATACGCATGATTTATTTTTATTAAAAAAAATTTAAAATATTATTGCATTATAAATGGATCAAATTATCTTTTGTTGTTGACGGTTTTGGCGTGCTGTTGTCTTCTGTATTTAGACGGTTCAGATTTTTTTGATTGCTTTTGTTTCGGCTGCCATTGTTTATATATTTTATAACAGTAATAACTGCCCCCAACAGCAGCAATGGCGCCAAAAATGGCAACAGTTTTAAGTTCAATATTCCATGAAGACTTTGGGGCCCTTGAATACATGGAGTTTTTATAGCGGGCATTGAATCAACTTGTTTTGGCGCTGGCGGTGTTATGTTTTCATGATGAGTTATATTCTGCACATTAATTTTTTTTGTCTGTTCCACTCTGCTAATTTTTTTCTTTTTTTTCCCCCCTAACCCCGGCCCC
>CM031596.1:74367896-74390285 GCA_018398815.1 Conus ventricosus | reverse complement strand
GAACGTCGATGCCCTTTGGGTACACCCTAACCCTACTTGTGGATATCAGACAGTGAGGTGCCCAACATGGACATGGAACTGCTGATCAGCGAGGAAGTTCTTAAAGATGACATTGTTGATTGAAAGCCTTGATTATGAAGATTGTGTGTGTTTTGTGTGTGTGTGTGTGTGTGTGTGTCACTGTGTACGACTACGTGTAAGCACTGCGTTACACATGGCAGCATTGAAATGAACTAAGACATTGTCTACGGCAAAGTACTAGCTTAGAGATTGTCCGTTAAGTCATTGCTACACAGGGTTTTAATGGTCCTTAACTGATTTACACCGTAAATCACTTTACTTTACCTGAACAATACACAAGATACTTTTCACGTCAGCTCGTATGCCCACGCTTGCACGTGTTTTACAAACCGGAAAACAAACGAGTTATCTTTCACACAAAATGTCTTATTAGGGGTATATTTACCAAAATCTTCTTCTTCTTCTTCTTCCTAAAATACTGTTCACTCAAAAGGAGTAGGTCACCAGCGCGCATGTTAAAAAGTAAAATAAAATAACATGAAATAAAGTGCGACTCAGTCTGTTGGCCCCTGGAGCAAAATTTGGCAACAAGGGGTTGCACACGATATTCAAAAAGTTAAAAGCAATGGCCAGATTCAGGCCCAGGTAACCATAAAATATCTGGGGAAGTTAAAATAGAAAATCGTCAATATGCAGATCTAAAACTGTCGTATCAATTTGCTTTTTAAATGAGACTGCATTTGAGGCAATCTTGATGGCACCCAGCAGTGAGTTCCACAGCCGTACAGAACTAGGATAAAATGAATGTAAGTGGCTGTCAATATTTGATGCAGGTATGGTATAACATTGACCGCCAACCTGGTGCTACTTTTGTTCAATACTAGTTGTTCTATTGGAATATCAATCAGTTTAGCTCTGCCTTTGAAGAAGGTATTAAGTTTGATAAAAGCTCTTCTCTCTTCTAAGGGTTTAATTTCCTCATGTTCTTCCTAGAATTCCCCTTCTCTCTGATATGGTTCCCTGTTACGAACCGTGCTGCTCTCTTCTGAATCTTTTGAGGTTATCAATGTCCTTTAGATGGTAAGGATCCCAGACTGAACAACCATATTCTAGTACTAGTCTAACCAGTGTTTTGTAGCAGTCGTCTTTAACCTTTTTTGGGCAGTCGTTGATATTCCTGTATTAGAAAGCTAAGATGTTATTTGCTTTCTTACATACTAAATTGTGGGTGCACCCCGATAGATCCCCGCACCGATAGATCCCTAACCCGAACCCTAACCCTATCCCTTTGCGGGATCTACCGATGCGGGGATCTATCGTGCGGGGATCTATCGGTTCGGTGCAGGGATCTATCGGTGCGGGGATCTATCGGGATGACCCCCTAAATTGTAATGTTCTTTCCATTTGAGACGACTGTCAGTAATCACGCCTAAATATTTTGCAGCATTGGTTTCTTTAAGAATAGTATTATGAATAGAAATTCTGATCTAGTTGGTGAACATTTATTACATATACGCAACACTTGGCACTTTTGAGGATGAAATTCCATTTTCCAAGTTCTTTCCCACTCTTGTAAAGCGTTTAGATCTTCTGTAGAATGCGTGTATCATTCTTGCTTCTGATTGTTCTATATACGAAGCTGTCATCCACAAAAAGCCTTATAGTAGTTCCAGGAGAGAGATTTCTACTGTTGTTGTTGTTGTCGTACCCTGGCTAAAAGACTCCAGGGATCATCCGAACAGCCGAAGTATTTGAACACTATGGCACAAATGCATCAGCTGGGGATGAGAACATTACGTGTGTGACCGTTTTTGATTACCCCGCCACATGGGCAGCCACACTCCGACTTCGGGGATTTGGGAGACTGATAATGTTATGCTAGGAGCTTGTCACGACTGAAGACAATCCCCACATAACTATGCAGAGCATAACAACATTTTGCTGTAGCCTTGGTGTTCTGGCCTATGTCAATTGGTCTGACACAGCCTTAAGCCAAGGCGGAGATTTCTACTTATGTCATTTATATAAATTAAGAAAAACAAGGGCCCAAGAACAGTTCCCTGTGGTACACCTGACAAGACTGGTTTACATGGGATGACGACCCTTCCACAACAGCTTTCTGCGTTCTCCCAACGAGGAACGATCTAGCCCATTTTAGCAAAGAACCGCCAATGCTGATGTGTTCTAGTTTAAGCAGCAGGCCCTCATGGTCAACCTTACCGAAGGCTTTAGAAAAGTCTAATAAAATTGCATCTATTTGCTGTCTGTTGTTAAGACAGTTATTAAAATCATTGAGAGTTGTTACAAGTTGAGTCTCACAACTCCTTCTCTGTCTAAAACCATGCTGGGCGTTATTTAAGAAGTCATATTTGTCAAGATGGTCCATTATGCTACTATATATTATGTGTTCAAGTAGTTTTGCTGATATGGATGTAAGAGATACAGGTCTATAATTCTCTGCTTTTGTTTTTGTCACCCTTTTGAATAAAGGAACAATGCTCACATATCGCCACTTATCAGGTATTACTCCCTGGTCAAGTGAAGCTTGGTAAAGTAGTTGGTATACCTCAGTCAATTCATTGGCACATAATTTTAAGAGCTTGCCAGGAACGCCATCAGGACCAATGGCTTTGTTTTCATTGATGTTGGTCAGTAATTTAAAATACTCCTGCTTTGTTTACTTTGATGTTTTGCATTTCAGGCGAAATATTCTATTAATTTGTATATGTACGGACAGTCATCTCAATGCACGCTGGACGATGAGAAGAAATGGGGGATCATGAACCTACCTGTCCCTGACTGGAAAAATTTTGGCTTTTTTTTTTTACGTCGACCCAGCATCCCCCCCCCCCCCCCCCCCCCCCCATCTTTCTCGGGGTTGGCCCGTTCAAACAACCAAATGTACGTGCGCGCGTGTGTGTCTGCGCGCGCTATTAGTGGTTTCCTCCTCATATTGAATTCTTTCTTAAATCTGTTTTTCCTGTCTTCCTCACCGCTGTGAAAAGGATTATTACTTGGACCGTTTTGAAATCCCACTCTTACTGTTTTTTCAATCTTTTAATTCTTTTTTTCAGTACTCGGTTCTGAGGTCCATGCAAATAAGGAAATTACGGAGGGACCATGAGGACTCGGGCCAGGCACTGTGTAATGACGTCAGCACGATGTGTGGTGGGTGGAGCAAAGTGGTGGAGAGGTGAATCGGGGGCCGGATAGCTCAGTTGGTAGAGCGCCGGACTCGTAATCTTGGTGATCCTGGGGTTGCGGGTTCGAATCTACGCCTGGCCGTGTCGATACAGGGGGATTTTCCCCTCGAGTTAACATTGGTTCTGACTCCATTTCCCCTAGAGTTCTTCGAATGAGACTAAAACCGAGGTCCGTGTGTGAACGCACGCATAACATCTCTGCACACACGTAAATCCTATCACCAACTTTCGGATGAGAAGGCCAGTTTGGCCGTTGGTATGGATGGCACGTTACACTAGCATGCACCCTCCGTAAGAAATGGAAAGAATGAAGGAGAGAACAGCATTTAACCAATCCTGGCTCACTTGCTCCTCCACCGAGTTTTTGGGCGAAAGTGGCCTAAAAGCCGCCTTTTCCTGTTCTCTGACAAGTAACCAAAAAATAACGATTATCTACAAACAAACATACTGTGCAGGGTTATCCGTTTTAATACTAAGTTACTAAAGTTTTCAGAGAGTAGCGTAGGAGAAAGTAGCCAGGACTGAACACGCCCCATAGAGTAACGCAGGAGAAAAGCAGTTGTGGCTGAACGCGCCCATATACAAACGTCTAGCCTTTAATTGCTAGTTGACGGCCTACCTAAGGACTTTGCACTATCCGATTACTTACCCGGGACTGAGCATGGCGATTTGAACCAACGCCAGTCTTATTAATTAATGCAGGCTTACAAACCCCCCAAGCTCTGTCGCACGCTTGCTTTAAATTGGAAGGGGAAAATTTTTTGGCCTTTTTTTTGCCCTTTTTTTTTGAACCTAAAAAGGCCAAACCCCCTTCCAAAAACCTTTTCCCGGAAGTTTTGGAACGCCATGCGGTTGGGGCCAACCGGGGGAACCCCCAACCGGAATTTTTAAGGCCAAAGGGAAAAAAAGGGTTGGGGGGGGGGGGGGGGGGGGGGGGGGGGGGGGGGGGGGGGGGGGGGGGGGGGGGGGGGGGGGGGGGGGGGGGGGGGGGGGGGGGGGGGGGGGGGGGGGGGGGGGGGGGGGGGGGGGGGGGGGGGGGGGAAAAAAAAAAAAAAAAAAAAAAAAAAAAAAAAAAAAAAAAAAAAAAAAAAAAAAAAAAAAAAAAAAAAAAAAAAAAAAAAAAAAAAAAAAAAAAAAAAAAAAAAAAAAAAAAAAAAAAAAAAAAAAAAAAAAAAAACCCCTTAAAAAATAATTTTTAAAGCCCTTAAAAACTTTTGGGGGTGGTGGTGCAATCCACGCGTACAGGGAGACCACCCATTATATTTTTCGTGTGCAATGGGAAAAAGCTGCGTGCGGCCCCCTTTAGACAGGGGGCCCGGGTTTGTGTGCGGGCAAATGCTGGTGTTTTTCTTTTTTAGCAGGCTGGGGCGCGTAAGTATGTGGGGGTTGTGAAAGGTGTGCGGGCGTGTGGGGTTTTGTGTGTGTTGTGAAATGCGCGCGTACGATGGGTGTGGGGTGTGGGTGCAAGCAAACCCCCCCAAGGCCGAACGCTAAACCTGCTCCCGGTTCGGGGCTTTTTTGATCTGCTTAAGCTAAAAACCACCAAAGGGTTTAAAACCCCCGAAAGGAAAAAGCCTGGTACACACCCCCAACACACACAAAAACAAAATTCACACACAGGGGCGCTCGCCCGCTTGCCGTGTAAATTATTGCTCCCTGTAAAACTACTGTCTCTTTTTTCACCTTTTTGTTCTCTCTCTTTTTCTCCCGTTGTGTGTGTGGGGGGGGTTTTTGGGCTTGGGGGGGGGCCCCATGGGAAGTAATCGGATAGTGCGCGGGGTCCTATCACAGATCCCCCCCGGGGGCCGCCGTACATTTTCTTTGGGGGGGCATGTGTGTGGGGTGTGTGTGGGTGGGTGTTTTTTTAGCAGGCTGGCGCGAAGAATTTTGTGTGGTGTGTGCAGGCGCGCGCGTGTGGGGGGTTGTTTTTTTTGGGATTTAACGCCCTTTTCACTTTAAAAGTGTTATTAACATTTGGTAAGGGGCCCCGTGTGTATTTTGTGTGTGATGACCCCCACTGTCCCCAGCGCACAAAACACAGGGCTTACACAAAATGAGACGCACCAAGTTCACAATGGGCCCCAGGGAAAGAAACTTTTTCAACACCCCCAAGACATTACAGCGTTTAAATTTCCCCTTGGTTCATTTTAGGGAAGTGTATCCTGTTACCCCTTTTGAACGACTTGGGGGGTAAAGGTTAATTAAGTTACCTCAAAGGGTGTGGTTAAGTTTTTAAAAAAGCCCCCCAAGTTTTTAAAACCCCAAATTCATTTCCCAAGTTTTTTTTTTAAGTCCTCAAATTTTTTAAATTTAATTACCCCAAAGGGTTTTTTTTTTAAATTTTTTTAAATTAAAGTTCCCAAAATTTCTTAATAATTTTTTTTGGTTTAATTTTTTTTTAATTTTATTTTTTAAAATAAGTTTTTTTTTAAAAGTTTTGTTTAAGTCACCCCTTAAGTACAACCAAGGTCTTTTTTTAAAGTTACTTAAAAATTTATCAAAAAAATAAAAGTTTGGTTTTTTATCTTAAATAGAGATGTCTAATTTATACCCCAAAAGCCCCAAAATTACGCGTAAATCGTTGAGGAGTTTTGCTCACGTTCTCTGCATAGATTTTAAAGGGAAAAGTCTTACATCCGAAAACAAACCGCATTGTTTATAACCCCGGGTCTAGGGAAAGGCCTTTTATAGACTCCTTTTTTTTATTTTTTGAAAACCATTTTTTAAAATACGCCAGTTTAAAATTTTTTTAAAAAAAAATTTAAAAATTTAAAGGGTTTTAAAATTTTTTCCATTTTAAATGGATAAAAAAGACGCTTTGTTTTTGGGCGGTTTTTGGGCGGTTGTCTTTTTAGCATTTATTTGGGCTCAGTTTTTTTTTTGGATAGCTTTTTTCTTTTCCCCATTGTTTTTTATTTTTTAATACCCTAAAAAAACTCCCCCCAACAGCAGCAATGGCCCCAAAAAAGGGCAAAGTTTTAAGTTCAATATTCCATGAAGATTTTGGTGCCCTTGTATCACAGGGAGTTTTTTATAGCGGGCTTTGGGAATTTCAACTTGTTCTGGGGGGTTTGGGCGGGTGTTATTTTTTCATGAGGTCATTTTTCCCTGTAACTTTAAAAAAAATTTGGTCGGGGTTCCACTTGCTAATTTTTTTCCTCCCTTCAACACGCCCGGGAAATTTTAAAGGGCCTTCACCTGTTTCCGCTTTTTCCCTGCTGTTTTTCGGCTTTGGTTTACTTTCTCCCCCCTGTTTCCTTTTTCCCCTGGTTCTGAGGTTTTTCCCCCATCTTTCATTTAAAGGGAAAAATTAAAATCTATATGTTTAAAAAGTTTTTAATCCCATAAATTAATGGGGGATAAAAAAGTTCCAAATCTGAATTTAAAATCCATCCTGAGACCCCTAAGGGATTTGTTAAAACGGGTTTTGGCGTTAAATCAAAACAAAGGATTTTTTGTCAAAATTTTTAAATTTTGGGGGGGCAAATCTACTGATATTTTTGGGGTCCCAAATAAAAAACCCGGGTTTTGCCCCACATTTTCCCCATTTAAAACCCAAGTGCGCTTCAACCTTTTAAATGATACTTTAAAATGTTTTGGGGCAATCTGGGTGAATCGGTTCAATGCTGAATTCGGGTTCCGAGGAACTTTTTTGGGTTTTCCCCCCTTGCTCCCAAAAGGAAATAAACCTCTCCTTTTTTGGGCAAAATGCTTGGTATAGTTGGGGTCATTATAATTTCGGGAAAGGTTTGGCTCCCTTTTGTAGCTGTAGAGATCTAAATTTTTCATGTTTTTTAAAATTAAAATTTATTTTTATTTTCTTTTTTGGCCCACCAAAAAAAAACGTTGCCCCCTTGTTTTCCATTCTGCTGTTTTTTGGTTTGGCCCTAAGTGTGGGGAACTCAATGTTTGGGAAAAAGCTTTTTAAAAATTAAACCCAGCAAATTTTTGGGGGAAAACCCTGGGAACTTTGAGATTCCGAAAAGGCAAAATTGGGCTATCATTGCAGCTTTGGGTTTGGGAACGAAAGTTTTTTCTAGTTAAGAAAGGAAAAATTTTCCAGACAAAAAAAAATATGTAAAAAAAAATTTACTTTTTATAAAAAATGGCTTCCACTCGCAATAATTTAGGCGGCGCTGTGGTAAATGCGTTTGCTTTTAGCGGAATTTAATTTCGCTTTAGAAAATGCGGGATAAAGGCGAGAAAAAAAAGGGTTTAAACAAAGCTATGGAGCAACTAGCGCTGCACAAGGCCTTTTAAAAAGCAAGCTTGAGCTTGGATTTTATTAATGACCACTGAAAGAACAGGGGCATGCGGGCTTACTTTTTTAAAGGGATGTTGTTTCAAGAAAATAAAAAAATTTTACTGGGAAAACAGGAAAACCGGTCCAGACTTTGCCCCCCCCAAAAATTCGTAAATTTTAAAACCCCTCAAAAAAAACAAAAGATGCAAGAAAATATTTTTTTTATGTTTTTGGGTTTGGAACCCGCTGGTATTTTTTTGGGCCCCAATAAAAATTGGCTGAAAAAAAATTTGAAAAAAATCTTTTAAATTTTCGCCCAAAGGATTTTGGGGAAAGGGAATCCGAAATTTAAAAAAAGCTAACAAGCAGCGGGGATTTCGGTGAACAAACAGCAAAGGAATGGTTATCTAAACAAACGTTTTGGGCCAAATTTTTTTTCCCCTGCCCCCCAAAAACGAATACAGGGGACCCCCCACTTTGTAAACACAACCCCAAACGAAAACCCATCAAAGGGATCTTCTATTTTTTACCCTCTGATAGGGTTTAGCGAAAAAATTTTAAGTACGCACTCACTTTTCATTAAACAGGGCTTAAAGATACAAAAGGGGGGCCCTTTAAACAAAAAAAAGGTGTTCTGCTGTTGCTTTTCGCTATACAATTTTTTTATACCAACGGGGCCCACAAACTTATCCCGATGTTTCAAGTTATAAAAGGGAAAAAATTTTTTAAAAGGGGCCAAAGTGAATCAATTTTTGGGTTAAAAACAAGGGGTTACCAAATTAAAAAAGGGCTTTCCCGGGGGAGTTCACAGATCACAGGCTTTGGGTTAAAAAACTTAACAAACAGTTAGCCAAAAACCCCCTTTTTCTCCTTCCCCCATTTTTAACAGAGAGCTGTTTGGGACAATTTCGAAAAACCAAAATTGGGTTAAAAAGACTGCCCTCATTTTTGGGGCGCGCAATAAATTTAATGAAGAATTTAAAAGGGCCCTAAAACCAAAAAAAAAGCTTTTAAAAGGGAAAAACAAAAAAATTGTTGCTGAAGGAGAGCCCTTCGTCCGGAAAACCCTTTTTACCTTTGGATTGAAATAAAGGGGGGTACCTTTTATTTAAACCGGGGGGGGGGGAACCCGGGGGGGGGGAAACACGGGGGGGGGGGGGGGGGGGGGGGGGGGCTTTGGGGGAATGATTGGGGGGTTTGGGGGGGGGGTTGGGGGGGGGGGGGTAACCCCAAAAATTTTTTTGGGAAATAAAAAGAAATTTGTAAAAAAAGGGGGGAAAATTTTGGGGGGCCCGCCTTTTGTTTTTTTTATTTAAACCCCGAGGGGAAAAGGGAAAAAAACAAAACAAAAAAAAAGGGCTACTTAAAAGGGGGTAATTCTTTTTGGTCAAAAGGGTACCCCCCCTGCGGGGGGATAAAACCAAACCCAAAGGGTTCAAACGGGGCCCGCTTTTAAAAATTTTAAAATTTAAAACCCTTAAAAAATATTTGGGGGGTTTTTTAAATTTTTGGGAAAAAAATTTTCTGAAGGAAGGTCCCCGGGGGTAACGAAACCCCAAGGAATTTTCAAGGGAAAAAAGGGGGGGAGGCCCTTTGAAATTTGTTTTCGGGGGGGAAAAAAATTTCATGGGTGTTAAAAATTTATTTAAAGGAAAAAAAAATTTTGGGGGGGGGGGGTTTAAATCAATGTTTTGGTATTTTTCTTTTCCGGGGGATCACCGGGGGCCAAATTAAACCCCCAAATTGGGGGGGGGGGAAAAAAGGGGGGGTAAAATTCGGGGGGAAAATTTTAAGGGGAAAAAAATTTCGGAAATTTTGGGGGTTCAAGCAAACCCATGGGGGGGGAAATAAAGATTTAATGAAATTGGGGGGGGGATGGGGGGGGGTTTGGGGAAATTTCCCCCTTATAATAAAAAGGTTGGGGGGAGGGGGAATTTAATTATTTTAATCCCCCCTGTTTAAATGGGGGGGTTTCCCTTTCCCAAGGTTGGCCCGGGGGGGAATTGGGGGCCCATTTTGAAAATAAAAATGGAAAATTTAACAAAAAACCCGGGGGGGTTTTGGTTGGGGGGGGTGTTTAATTAAAGACCCGGGGGGAAAAACGGGGAGGGGGAATTTGGGGGATGGGGGGGGATTTTTGGGGGGGGGGGGGGGGGGGGGACCCTAAAATTTTTCGAAGGAGGGGTTTTTTGGGGGGGGGGGAAAAAACGGGGCCCGGTTTCAAAAATTTTTCCCCTGGAAAAAAATACGTTTTTGAAAACCAAAAAAATCCACAGGGTATTTCCCCCATTTAAAATTTTTCTTTTTGAAGTTAAGGGGGAACAGGGGATTTCTTTCCTGGGCAAAAAATTTCCCATTCATTTTGTTTTTAAAAATGTTTGGTGGGGTTTTCCCCAAGTGGGGCGGAAAAACTTGGGAGGATAAAAGGGCGCAAAGTGCATAAAAAAACTTTAAAAAGGTTTGGGAAAATTCTAAAACCCGGTCCCAATAAATTTGGTTTTTTCTTAATTTAAACTTTCTTTTTTTTAATAATGATCCCGAAAAACGGGGACGGGGGGAAATTTAAAGGGGGAATGAAATTAGGGTTTTGGGGAAGGGGGTCAGAAGGGCACTCTCTGTGGACAACGGGGAGTCGGGGGGGGCGGATTCTCCTAGCCAAAACCCCAGCTGGTGGGTTCACCCAAATTAAAACTTTCTTTTTCTGAGAGTGGTATAGCTGAGTTCAGGGTTTTTCTTCATGGGGGTATGGTTTGGTGAGGTTTTGACCCCGAAAACCCCAATAATCAGAACAGCGGTCAATTTAAAAAAACCAAAGGTTTTAAAAAAAATTTGGGAAAAAAGTCTTAATAAAGACGAATTTTTTTTGCCTCGAAGTTTGGGCCCAAGTTTAGGCGGCTTTTTGGATCCATCTTTAGATTTTTGGGGGGGGGAAGGGGTAGTCATTATGCGGGTCATGGAGTTCATAAAAAATTTTTAAATCAATTCAAAGAAGGTATCCGCGCTTTTTGATCAGGGGGTTAAACTCCCCAACCATTTTAACCCTTTTTGGGGAATATTTTTGGGGGATCGCCGGCCTGTGTACTTTTAAAAGGGGACGGGGGGGAAAGGGGATTGCGCCTTTCCCCATCCATACAGTTTTTTTTTTGGCATCTAAAATCATAAATGGGTTGGGCCCTTTTTTAACTTGGCATAGTCGCCCAAGTATTTGTTTTGCTTTACAGTTTTTTTTGCGACCCCCATACTAATTCCTCCCCGCAACCCGGGTTTTCAATCATCTGAATCTTGGGTGGGTCAGACAAAAAACCCAATCTGTACCCCAGTAAACTTTAAAAAAGCACCCCAAACTAAACCCCCGGGGCGCGGGAAATGTAATCCCGGGGGATCCAAGCGGAAATTTTTTTCGGCCAGGTCTTTCAAAATTTTTCCCAAAGACCCCGCCAAAAAAAAATTTAACATCAGCCATCAAAAATAATCTGATAGTCCCCCATCGTTTTACACCAACTTCTCCCCGCTTCTTGGCAGGCTGGTAACAAATGAAATTCTCCTTCCCTCTAAGACAAAAAAAGAACCGCCTTTAGGGGGAAGTGAAATTTTCCCAGAAAACCCTTTCCCATGTTGGGGGATCATAAGGGGGTAAACGCCCTTTCAAAACGAGAGTTGGGTCAAAATATTTTTTGGTTTTTTTGGGGAAAGGCCCTTTAAGGACATACCCGTGACTCTAATAAACCCCATCATGTGTTGCATAGGGGTCAAAAAAAGGCCCTTGTTATTTAGATTAAAGAAACATGTAATTTTTAAATGACTGTGCAATGCATGCCCCCTGAAGGCAGGGGACTGTTTTTTCATTATAAAATGGAGTCGAAACCTGGGAAAAGTTGTGAAAGAATACAGGCAGCTTCCAAAGTCTTAGGGTCAAACTTTTGTTTAAGATTCATTTACTGGGCGCTGCTCCTCTGAACTTTCGGAAAAGTGATCATGGTTTCTTTTCGGGCCCGGGTTTTCTGCGTTGATGAGAGACCCAAACCCCAAATCCAAAAAATGTGTGGCTGAGTCATACTGTGGTTTTGGGCCTTTTTGGGGTCATTTGATTTAAAATAAATTTAGATTTTTGAACGTTTTGCGCCCCTTGCGGGGATGCGTTCTAAGAAATATTTTTTAAACATTAGGCCCCCCTTTATTAATTTTGGCTCTGAATGAAACCCCTCCGAACCCAAAACGAGAAAGCAAAAGAAAAAAAATTTGGAAAGATTACTCATTAAGACTGTTTTTTTGGGAAATTTTTTGTGGCGGTGGGCCCCTTTATAGGAACAATGAGCGATTCAAAAACGCATAAAAAAATGGTGGATTTTGGGACCGCTTCCCTTCTTAAAATAAAAATTTAGATCCAGGGGGGGCGTAATTAGTTCGGGATTACAGTCAACTGGACCAAAAACAGGGGTTTTTTATGTTTTCCCCCTCGCGGGTTGAAAAGTGGCATTCTTTTTAAACATTTTCCCACAGAAATTTTTGTTTGGCCCCCTTTTGAAAAAATTTTTGCATTATTTACTCCTTTTTCTATTAAAGTGTAAAGCGGTACCCCGCTGAAAACCCGTAGTAAGTCCCAAAATGATTTTTGTTGGGTTGCCTATTGGGTTTCCGTTTTTTGGCACTTTAAATTTGGGAACCCAAAATTTTTTTCCCCATCCCATGTGTTTACATTAAAAGGTTTTTGGTTTTTTTTTGTTCTTCAAAACCCATCAAAATTTTTTTACACAAAAAGGAAAAGGGCACCCCCCTAAAGTTAAGACAATTTATGTAAAAGGGCGATAGGGTTTGACACTCTCCCCTGCGTTTTTTTCGGATATTTTTCCCGCTTGCGAGAACAAAACCCCCAAAACATTTTGTCTGTTTCTTTTTTTTTAGAAACTGCTTTTTTGAAACCAACTCCCGAGGGAGTGGAATGTTAAAACCTGGGCCCACCAAACGGTCAAATTAGGGCTGTTTTAAAACTGATCTTAGGGCTTTTGGGCCCCCTGACCAACGGAGCCTCTCATTTTGGGTTCTTTTAGGGGGGCAGCGTCAAAATGTGCAAGCAGTTCGTCTTTCCCAACCGGGGTTTTAAGGGGCATTACGAGAAAGAATAGTCTGTTTTTAGTCGAGACCCAGACCTTTTAGGGTTTTCTTCCCTTTTTTTTTACATAGTCAATTTAAAAAGCTAAACATTACTTTAACTGGGGGGTCTATTGTTTGTTTGGGCCCGGAAAATTGAGAAAAAGCATGAAAAACGCTTTCCTGTACGTTTGTTGGATCAAAGCTTCTAAAACAATATCTTTTAGTCTCTTGGAAAAAAACCCCTTTTCAAGCATTCCTTTAAACCCAATTTGTCTTTCCCTTCAATATCTTATTTCCCTGCGAGTTTTTTTTTCTAACTCAAAAAATTTTAAATTTTAAAAAAAAAAAAAAATACTTAATCCGAAAACAATATCAACGGGCCCTTTTTTTGCTTGGACTCAAACTAAAAAATAAACGCCCTTGGGATTGGGTTTAAAGGGGAGCTGTTTAAAAACAAAAGTTTAATTCTCCTTTTCTTTTTTTTTTCATTCCTTTTATTGCTCGGGGGTTGGCCCCCCCGTTGAGAAAAAATTGCCCCCCCTTTTTTTGAAGATCAAACTTTTGTCTTTTGTAGTCTTTTAAAAACGGCCTGTAAACGATTAAATTCTTATCCTGATGTTTTGAGTCAATACGTTTATTTTTTTGTCAGTTTGAAGAGCTAAGGTTTTGTTTTTATTAGTTTTAACCATAGCGTGTGGCTTTTGGAGTTTAGTTTTTTAAATTTTTTGGGCCGCGCCCCTTACAGCTAAATTTTTAAACCCACCGAGGCTAAAGACAACCCCTAGAGGTTAAAACTGGGGCGCACCCAAAACCGTTGGGTAAAAGACCCAAAAACTCGTTCCGTGATTGAGCGCTTTTTGGGCGATGCTCCAGTATTAACATATGTAACCCGCAATTTAAAGGGGAGCGAAAACCTTTGTTTGGTTTGGGTATTTTGAAAGGTCTGCTCTAGGTTTTGTTGCATTTGGGGTAAATTTTTTGTAATCTGAAGGTTTTTTACTTCAGGGGGGGCATAAAAGCAGAATTTCCTTTCTATCTTTCTTTTGGGATTCCCGGGGCTGAGGCACATTTGGATAAACCTTTAAAAGACTTTCTTTTTTAAAAGGAAAAAAAATTTTTGTTTAATACTTTTTCTAATCGTTATTTTTAATTTTTCACTGCGGGATCATAATTAAAAACAAATTCCCTTAAGCGGGTTTTTCGGGTTCTTCTTCTTTTCAAAATTTTAATGTTTATTACTCCCCTCACTTTTCTCCCGCTTCCCTACCAAATCATTATCCTCTGTTGACCTTTTTTTCAATCCAAAACCGTAATTTTGGGTTTTTAAAAATCATCAAACCTAACATTGGGGAAGATGGGAAATCTTTTGACCTAGGGCCCGCTGTTGGTTTTTACCCCCCACCCCCCAAAAATTTTCTTAAATTTTGTCAAAATGATGAAAAAGGTCCCAAGCCCGGCGTTGGGTTTGGTTAGGGCCCACCTCAAATTTTACATTGCACTTTCGTTATTTTAGGATTAAAAAAATTTTCACTTGCTCTTTGAACGGGTTTTTCAAACTTCACACAGCAATTTTTTAAAACCCTTTAAGGATGGGGGGGGGTGGGGGGGCAAAACCCAAAATTCCATATAGTGTTGCCCTGCTTCTGGGATATGTTTTTTGGTTTAATCCCCCTCTGTGTAAATATTGCTTTTCTTGGGCCATATGGGTCCTTAATCAGCTCTGCTAAATCAGGGTTTCTAACAAGTCAAACCTTTTAAAGAGATGTCAGAAATGCTGTACTTTTCTTCGGGGTTTTCTGATGATTTGATAACACGTTTTTTATTCGTTAAAAATGTTTAGTTAAAAGAACAATCGTTTTTTAATGCTCCTTTGAAAATATGGTTGGGATGCGCCCTTTTTAAAAACTCAAAATCTAAGGGGTGGAAAAGCGAAATTTTCCCTCCAAAAAATTTTCAGCGATACTTTTTCCCCTCCCTTTTGTATTGGGGGGCCTTTTTCTATGTTTTAGCGCTTTTTTCATTTTCGACCGGGAAAAAGCAAGATCACCTTTCATTCCCCGGGGGCCATAGAATCAGAAAGGTTAAAAAAATGTCTGCATTGTGTAAAGAAAATATTTCTTGCCCCCAAATTTTTTTAAAAAATTTTTCTTAAAAGAGGGGCCCCCCCCCGATTTTTACAAAAATGCCCGTTTGGGGTCCCCCCCCCCGTTGTTTTAAAACGAGTTCTATTTTGAAAGTAAAACGTTTCAACCGGGACAATCACTTCATCCCCCCCTGGGGCTGGGGAAAATTTTACATAAGAATTTGATCCGCACAAAGGATGGGTTATTTGGGGGCAGTAAAATTTCCCCTTTTTTCCCCCTTTCCCCCCCGGGTTCTTTCAGTTTCATAAAGGGTTAAAATGGGCCAGGGGCTATGCCCTTTTTTTTATAAACAAAAAATTAAAAAATTAATTATTTTTAAAAAAAGGGGAGGAATTGGGGAAACTGGGAAAAAATTTTGTTGTTTTTGGGGTCCTGGAACGCATGAGTGAAATGCCCCTTTTACACAGCATCGTCAGCGCTCTCAATGCGGCGGGAATTAAAAAGAAAGTACGGGGCGGGGCTTTTTTCAAAAGTTTAGGTCAAGAACCCCCCAATGTTTAGACCCAAAAAGGATTTTGAAAATTTGGGAAAATGGTCTTTTTTTGGAAAGGGCGGGTTCAAGGAGAATTGTTTTGGGTTTCAATAAACCAAACCCCTTTAAAGTTTTTTTGCCCCGATAAAAATTTTACAAAGACTCAGTGTGAAAGGGGCAAAACGCCTTGGTCTGGTTTTAAACCGGGAAAATTTAAAAAAGGAGGGGTTTTTCTAAAATTTAAAACACACTGCAGGAACTCCCAAAAAGCTAAAAAACCCAAAAAAAGAATTAAAAAAAAATTCAAACCAAAAAACAAAAAAAAATGGAATTAAAGAAAAACCCTGGAGAAGAAATTATAATAAAAGGCCGAAACCCCGGGAAGGGAAAACAGCCCCTTTTAAAACTTAAAGCTCGGGCAATTAAAAAACGGTTTACAAACTTGGGAACTAGAGGGAAAATTTTTAAAAAAAAAAAGAAAACTAGTTTGAAAAGAATTGGGCATATTAAAAAAGAAAAAAAAAGAAAAAAAATTTAAAAACGATAGCCAAACTTTGGGCGGATTTTTAAAAGAAAATTTGAAGAAAAAGAAAAAAAAACTTGGGAAAAAAGAAAGGCCCGACCCAGAAAAACCGAAAACAACCGGTTTTTGAACCCCGGGTATTTGTAAGGGAAACACCAAAATTTTAATAAGACACGGGGGGCATTAAAGGGGGGGAGGAAAAAATACCCCCAACCCCCCCTGGTTTAGGGAAAAAAGGGTCCATTTGGAAAAGGTTTAAAAAAGGCCTTGGAAAGCAAAGTTAAAACCGGTGATTGGGGTAAATTCAGGCGGCCTTTAAGGGAAAGTGTTCTTTAGGCCACCCTTATGGGAAATTTTGGGGAAAAAAAGGGGGGATATTTGGAAATTTAAAAAAAATTAGGGGGTTTAAAAAAAAGCGCCTTTTTACAGGGGTTAAAGGGGAGTTTGTAGCTTTTCTTTTTGGGGGCACTTGGAAAGAAATTTTTTGGGGGTTTTTTTTTGGGAAATTTTTGGGCCAAAATTTTGTTTTGTTTTTTTACCCCTTTTTTTTAAAGAATTTTTGAAAAGTTTTTTAATTTCCCATGGAGTTGGGGGTCAAAAAAAGGCGCTTTTTAAACATGGGCCGCAAACTACCCGACTTTTCTAGTTTTTAAAACTTTGGGGTTTTTTGGAAAATTGGGGAAATAAATAAATTAAAATTTTGGGGCCCCTTTTTTTATTGTTTTTTGGAAAAGGGCCTGAAATTTGTTTTTCCAACCCCCTGTTCTTTGGCCCCCGCAAAAATTTCAAATAATGTTTATTTTTTCCCATTCCCCCCCAGTTAGGCCAGAAGGGCAAAATGTTTCCAGTGGGTGTTTTACTTTCGATCCCGGGTAAAATTGGGGAAAAAAAAGTTTGGGGGGGACTTTATTTTTTTTGGGTTAAAAAAAAACGTAGGGAATTTAAAGGGTCCCTTTTGCAAAATTTGGGGTTTTTTGTGCGTTCAAACCTTTTAAAAAGGTCAGTTTATGCTTCGGGTTTTCCGGTTTTTCTTGGCGGGCCCCGCAATTTACCCAAAAAAAGTGGGAAAGGTGTTTAAAAGTTTTTTCCCGCCCTTTTTCCCAAAAACAGGGCTTAAGATAAAGGCCCTTTGGAACACTCCAAACCCCGGTGTTTTCCAAAAAAAAAAAGGAATTTGGAAAAGGACGATGCAATCCCCGTTTCTTTTGGGGTGCGGCCCGGGAAAAAAAGGGGGGGTACCTGTTAAAGGGGTCCCAACCTTTTTTAAAAAACCCTGGGGCTTTGATTAGGGTTTTAATTTTTGAATTTTCGGAAAAGAAATTTCCCTTTTTAAAGCCCTTTATTTTTATTTGTTCTGTTTTTAAAAAAAAAACCCGGTTTGGGTTTTGGAAATGGATTGAAAAATTCGGGGAAAAAAAAAACCCCCGGTCCTGAAAGGTTTAAAAAATGAAAAGGTTTAACTAACACAAAAGGGAAAAATTGGGGTTTAAAATTTACAAAAAAGGGGCGACATCCAAACCCAGGTTTGGATTTCGCAAAAAAAGCAAAGTTTTGCTTCTTAAAAATTAATGGTGGAAAATAAAAAAAAGCTTTTCCCCGGGGGGGGGTTCTTTTTAAAGGGGGGTTAAAAATTTAGGGTTTGGAGTACAATTTTTTTTTGGGGGAGTTTCACCAACCAAAAAATTTGAGGGGTGTCATTGTTAATTAAATTTTATGATTTGGCGGCCCCCCAGATTAAATTTTAAGGAATTTTTAATGCCCTCCCTTTTTTAAATTTCCTTTCAAAAAATGTTTGGGGAAAATTTTAAAAACCCAAAACCGGGAAAAAATTGTTTTTAGGGCATCATTTAAACAATTCGGGGAAAACGGGGTTTAAAATTTAACCCTGCCTTGGTTTTTTGGGAAAAAAAAAAAAATACTTCTAAAAAAAAACCGGGGGCCAAAGAAAAGGGGGTTAAAATTTCCCCGAGGTTATAAAAGGGTTTTGGCCTTCACTTTAAAGAAGGGAAGAAGGTTTATTTGGAATTTCCTAAAAATTAAACCAAAATGGGGAAAAAAAAAAATGTTAACCAAACAAGGGCCTTAAGAAAAGAAGGGTTCCATTTTAAAAAAAATAGCAAATGTTAAAAGGGCACTTAAAAAATTTTTAAAAATTTAAAATTAACCAAAAAATTTTCCCTTTTTTGGGGGAAAAACCGTTTTGAAAAGCATTAATTTTTCCCCTTAAGGTTCCTTTGGAGAGGAAAAAATGTGAAAAATTAAATAAAAAGGAAGGGAAAAAACAGTTTTAATCCTTCCCAATGGGGAAAAACGGTTTTAAAAATCTTTCCAAAAAAACCGTTTAAAAGAAATTTGGGGAAGGGGGGACATTTTTAAAATTGAAAACCCCCCCCCCCTTTTTTTTTTTTTTTTTTTTTTTTTTTTTTCTTTTTTTTTAAAAAGGGAAAAAAAAAGGGGGAAAAAAAAGGGGAAAATTTTGGGGTTGTTTTTGGGCCGTTTTAAAGGGGTTTTTTTAAACCCCTTTTTTTTCCTTTTAAAAGGGATTTTTAATTAGCTTTTAAAAACCAAAAAAAAACCTTTGGGGAAACGGTTTTTGAAAAACCCCAGAAATATTCTACAAGTCGTATGGTTATTAAGCAAAGCAAGGAAATATCGATCTAAAGTGACAAAAGGACCAAAGTAGGAGTTAACAATACTGATGGTTATACGGTTTTGCTCACTTAAAAAGCAATGAGTACTTTACATTACTTAAAATTTAACATGAAATCTAAAAACAATGTTAACATTCAAGCCTGAAGAAGAAGGAGGTTACTATTTGATAAAGAGCTAGCTAAAATGTTAGGCTTTGCAGCTGACAATTATAGATTTAGAGTTACACCAACCAAAACTACTTATGAGGGAGAAAATCCGCTCGATCTTGCATTACATTCATTACTCTATGTTCATTTGGATGAGTAAGCACTGATGAAAACTTATATGATGGAAGGCCCTCAACAGTTTTAAGAGCTCTTCCATCTGGAAAAGCTGCATATTGCGATTATGAAATTATACAATTCCCTAATTTACAGTTTAAAAGATTAGTTTGTGGGAGGGTCGGATCATTTAATATAAAAATCAAAGACAAAGCGGGGAAAGTTGTAAAATGTGATAACCTGCACATTGTTTTGGAAATAAAATAATACGTTACTAAAAAATAATGTCGCGTGGGCCAGAAGAACCAGGAGTTACATTAGCGCCTGTAGGTGTATAACTTTAGAATTAAAAGACCTTGCAGACGTTGCGGACTTTGAACAGAATGGTGAGATAGGCGCTTTGTATGGTTTTGAGTACACTAAAGATGGTGATTATAAACGCAAAGAGGTTGGCGACAACAAAAAGTTTCCTAAACTAGAACAACTGCGCAATCTAGAGGCAAATAATGTTGGCCAGTATGAATATAAAATAGTTCGAAAACCTGACCTCAAATGGCACTTAGAACCATATTTAGAATGGGACATAAAATTTGAATTCATAAGCCATTTACATTTTTTGGCCGTCAAAAAAGTTTCAGAAAAGCATTCAACTCTGGCCCTTTACATGTAAGTCTTATGCCAGATGAGAATAGTCGGAAAGAGATTGAAATAAAGCCGTATGGGAAAAAACAGTACATCCCCCACAGAAGAGAAGCGGTTTTAAAAGATGCTTCTACAAATTACAGTTCATGCCGCAAATGAAATTAGGGGACACGTTCACAATAATATTTGAAATTTCTGTCTTAAAAGATAAGGAGAGGGATGGGGTTGTGGGCGTTAGTGACGTCCTTTTTAAAGGGATTCTAATTAGCTGGCAAACTTAAACGTTGACAGTCTTAAAGTTACTGTTGTCATTCTTCACAATGGTGAGGATATTAAGGTCATAACAACAAGCAACAAAATCAATATTAGTCTAATAGAAACAATCTTACAGCACTGAATTGGATTAATCTTACACACTTAGGCCTTATAGGATTTTATTATACTGAACAAGTTTTAACAGAGGGTATGATAAAAACAATAACCGGATTAGATTAAGTTCTGTTATAAAACTATGGAGCAGTTAAACTTTATGACAAAAACTCCTCATTGCTCATTAATTTGTGGGCAGACTGGTTGTGGAAAAACAATATTTGTCCTAGACCTATTACAAACAGTTTATCGCTATAATTTTTAATCATATTGTGGTTTTCTGTCCAACACTTAAATGGAACAAAGCATATCATGATAGAAGGTTTATATGGGCAGATGATGACATATATTTAGTTGATCCTAGCAATAAACTGAGTGAGTGTTTAGAACAGTTTTATAGACTGTTTGAAGGAACGCAAACACTATTTATTATAGATGACTGTTCGGCAGAAAGAGACATAGTTAAAAAGAGAAACACTTTGTCAAAACTAGCTTTCAGCGGAAGGCATGCCAGGATAAGTGTGTGGATTTTATGCCAAAAATATAACTCAGTTTTAAAAGACTTTAGAGAACAGTTAAAGACTGTAGTGTTATTTCACATGAAAGACAGAGACTCATTTGAAGAATGTTTGCGTGAAAATGATGTTATTGAAAATGACCAGGAAAAACACAGGATTAAACAAAAACTGAAATCTGAAAAGTTTAGTAATTAGTATTGAAAACGGATAACCCTACACAGTATGTTTGTTTGTAGATAATCGTTATTTTTGGTTACTTGTCAGAGAACAGGAAAAGGCGGCTTTTAGGCCACTTTCGCCCAAAAACTCGGTGGAGGAGCAAGTGAGCCAGGATTGGTAAAATGCTGTTCTCTGAAGGAATTACGGAAATTGAATGAACGACATTGAATGATATGGACTGGATGACACGGGAAACAACTGAACGCAGTGCCAGCAGGCAGCTCTTCTGTCGGCACTACCCAGGTAGGCAGCTGTTGTGTAAGCGAGTGTAGATTGTAAAGCGTTAAGAGCTTGGTCTCTAACCGAGAATAGGTGCTATATTATAAGTATTCATTATAATAATAATAATAATTGAGCCATTGTTCGGATTTCATCGCGCACGGTTTCTGATCTCTCATTACTTGGTTGAACAATTTCAGTTTCAATATCTGTAGTTTCAAGACTGGCAACATCATGCGTAAGGGCTCACACTGGCCAACAACAACAAACTTTCTTTTTTTTTTCAACCAAGGCAGTTACTTTTCTGGATAAATATTTCATGCATAGCTGATCTTACAAGAGAATATTAGAACAGGGCATTATCATTCTTTAAGCCCCCATTCCACTCTTTCCTTCCCCCCTCCCCTGTCCTTCCGCTCCCAGATAACCTGGTACGCAAACAATTTAAGATAACTGACAGTACTAAATTTTTTGTGATAATTCCATTCAATTAAAAAAAAAAAAGAGAAAAAGATACACCCGAAGGTGCAGATGGGACCCAGAGAAGGACTGTCCCCAACCGCCAAACAAACCAGCTGGGAGCAATCCTGCACCACCCTTGGAAGCCTGCGCTGTGTTCACAGAGGGTACAGGCATGCACAGGGCGTTCCACTAACGTACAGGCACGCACAGGGCGTTCCACTAACATGTGAAGGGACACAATTGCTCCCTGGCAGATGCCATTATGTAATGGCCACCAGATGTGACACAACAGAACCTCCACAGGAGCGTTTCCATGGGTGTACCAGCCCAAGTTTCATGGCTACAGAGCACACCAGCAAAAAACGCCACCATCAAGCAACTGCCATGTGTGTCCCATAGCCTCGATTGCTGCTGTTCCACTGACAGGTGATGACAGTACAACTCCAGACATGCCAAGCTTTCGCCATGAGGTCTTATGTGCTCTCTGAAGACAATCTCAGGTCACAGTCTTTCCTGTTCTCAATAGGACTTTCCTGTGATCAGTGAGTCTTTCCTCACTATCACTGGACCTTTCCAGAGTTGGCAAAAAGGCAGACAAGAAAAAGATACACCCAAACAATAAGTAAATCTTCAGTGGGTATCCAGGTGATCAGTGAGATAAGAGCTTAAAACACTCCACACACCATGGCATACTTGCCACTCGGTGCAAGTGTACAACTTGACCAGTGTTCTATGTAGAGTGTAGCAAACATACAAACTTTAGTGTGTGTGAGTGTGTGTGTGTGTGAGTGTGTGTGTGTGTGTGTGTGTGTGAAATGAAATCCAAGAAAGTATAAACTTGCATAAGCCATTCCCAGATTTATCTGTTGGATATTTTTTCTGCTTTGTGCACACACACACACCACTGCCACCATCACCACCATTGATTCACATTCACATGTTCTTTCAACTGACATGCTGCATTTTGTGTGTATATAATCAGTTTTGCCACTGACAGCTAAGTAGCCACACAATGTTTGTTTTCATTATTTTGAAATGGTCTGAATCTTGTGAGTCGTCTATGTGTCACAGACTCCGTGTTAATCCGAGTGATCCTTTCTGATTCTCAAAATGCAGCAAGTAGCCCTCTCTCTAGCTCAGACATCCAAAAACATTTACGTATTTGTCATGGTTTATGCATTCAGCGAAAGTAATACAATGGTTTGAAAAGCATGGAAAAAGCAATAACAAACAGAAACCAAAACCAACACCTGTTGTGTGGATTGATCATCCATCTGTTCCAGTGCATCAGTCATGACAGATTCATCACATCAGCAAAGTGTAAGGATGTCCATCATCCTCTCAAACAGGG
>CM031596.1:74337952-74367796 GCA_018398815.1 Conus ventricosus | reverse complement strand
TTTTTAAACAAAAAGAATTGCATGTCTGTGGGAAATATGTTCTGGGGGGGGAAAATTAAACCCTAATGCTTCCCAAAAGTTGATGAAGAGGGGGAAAGTGTGAAGGGTTTTTTTTGTCGTTTTTCCCTTCGTCTCTTTTTTTTTTTTCCTCTTTGTCTTTTCCTTTTTCTTTTTCTTGGGTTCAAACAGATTTAAGAAATTTGGAGTGAATAACAACACTTTTAAACTTAACGGGGTTGTTTCAATTCCAGTTGAACTATTAGATTTTATTATGCCCTGAAATGAAGTTAAAAAAATTGTGTGTTTGGGTGTTGGGTGTTTGTGTGTGGGGTTGTGTGTGTGTGTGTGTGTGTTGTGGGGGCCGTCCCGTCGGCGCTGTGAAGGGTGCATGTGCATATGCTGCTGTGCAAAATTTTTTTACTGTTTCCACCTTTTCCCTCTGAGTGAAAAAAAAAAATTTTTTTCCCATTTTAATAAAATTTATAACATAAAAATTACAAAAGGGGAAAAATGTAAAAATACACTTTTTTTTCACTTTCATGAAGTCGGGTGTTTTGGGAAAAAATAGAAGATCAGATTATAAAAGTGAACTAATACCAAGAGAAATCCCCATGGTTAAAGCCACGCAGAATTTTTGATGGCAACAGTTTATAACCTGAGATCAAAAAGATCCTTAAAAAAGTGAGAATTTTCAGTTTTTGCCACGGAAAAACGGGGCAAAACTAAAGCCCAGAATGAGTTTAACTAAAAAAAACAGATACAAAACCCACTATAAATGAGCAACCAAAAACTTTGTTAGTTTCTCTGCAAAATAAAATGTCGCCAAAAAGCCCTCCCAAACTTTTCCTCCAAAAGGGCCAAAAAAAAGGAGTACAAAACGTGGAGAGAAAACTAAAAATCAACTATGCCTCTGCAAAATTTTACCATCAAAAATTTTGGGAAAATTTCCCCCACAAGCAAAAAACCCCGGGAAAACACTGCTTTCATCCCAAACCATGATCGTTTTCCTTTCACTACATGCAAAGCCCTAGCACACAAAACCACACACACACACACACACCAACCCCACCCCAAAACACACACACACACACACAAAACACACATGGTCGGGGAAACCCCAAAAACAGAAAGGGAGGGGGGGGGAGGTGGCCGAAAAACAGCAAAACACTCGACCCCAGCAGAAGTACTTTGGTTACAGCACTGAAACCCAGGGCCCCAAAAGGGCCCAAGAGGGGTTGGCAGGAAAAGGGAAAAACCCAGAGGTTTTTAAAAGGGGATCAGGCTATGAGGGGGGGGGAAAAACCAAACGGAAACTCCCTTTGGGGTGGGGAGGAATTTGGAAAAGGGATATTTGGTACCCCGGGGAGAAGAGGGACTGGGGAACCCCGAGTTTGGTAAGTTTTTGGGATGAGGCCCTTCCCCAAGTGGTGACCCAAGCCCCAAGGGACTGCTTTCCAATTCCCCAGATGCATGTGCACTGAATGCCAACTAGTGGCCTGGCTTGCATGAAATCTTTTCTATGATTTTCCCCTTTTTTTAGCCCTGCTGATGAAAGTTAAAATTGCCAATGGAAACGGAGGTAGAACAACCGGGTGATTTTGACTGAAGGTGCGCTAATAGTCAAGTCTAATCACAAGACTATCAGTGGGGGGGAAGTTGCACTTAGACCCCAGCCACTGATTTTCAACAAATTTTTTATTAATGCATATAAACCACTACCCACAACACCACAGGGGGTGGGTGGTGTGTTTGTGTGTGTTGTTGTGGGGTGTTGTGTGGTGTGTGGGGCAAACACACAAAAACATACATACATCATGCATTCAACTATGTGTGTATGTCACCGGGGGCATGCAGTGCGTCGTAGTGTGCTTTTAAAACTGTATAACATTCCCAACCCTATCCCTTTCCCCGAAAAATTTTCATATTGTTATTGTTCATTTCCCTTTTTTTCCTTTTTTTTTTTCACCAGAAAGCACAACCCCCAACTCACCACACACACACACACACAACACACACACACCCCACACACCCACAACACAACACGCACATGCATGCATGCCCCACACACACAACACACACACAACCCCCAAAACACAAAGCCCTTTCCCTTTATAACGGGAAAGTGGGGTGGGGTGGGGTGGGAGTGGTTTAGGATGAATGAATGTTGTTTTGTGGGATAAAAGGAGGAATGTCAATCCGGACCTGAAAGTATAGAGTCCAATAGATGAGTCTCATGTGCAGTTCTCACAAATACAATTAAACAGCTCATCTTGCCATACAGCTACAAGGCTGACATATAAGTTTCCAGATGCAGATCGTGTTCTTATTCCATATCCCTTTAAAGAAGACACAAAAAAAAAGATGAAAGAAAAACAAGTAAACAAACAAAATTCATCAAATATATCTGAGACAATTCTCCACTCATTCTGTGCGAATCTGAAAACAAAACAAAACAAAACAGAACTTTCAGGGAAACAAAAAAAAGGATGAGCTGCAGCCAGTTCAGAGCCAAAAAGCCGGAAGGAAAAGCAAGGTGCTCAAGGTCAGATCTGATCACTGACATGCCACACAACACTTCAGAAACAGCTGGAAGAAACATACCAAGAAAGCAATCAAGGTCACAGGAACGCTTGGTTAGGCACTCACGTATACTTCAAGAGACTGAATCGTGCAAATAAAAAGGTGCAAGTCATAGTGAGAAAAGTGAGAAATGGTTTATGGCTGGGGGTGGGGAAGTGGGAGGTGGGGTGGGGTGAATCCAAACAGTTAAGGAGCTCCAGAAAAAGCGATTCAAAATAAAAATAACAAAAATTGAGGAAAACGAAAAGAAACTAATGAAAAAAATATAGAAAAATCACAATACCACTCATCTAATTTTCGGCCACGTGGCCTTTTTCAAGAGAAAAAACAAAAACAATGCAACTATGTAATGTCCATCTTCGGTGGCTGGTCAGGGCAAAGAATTGACGTCATAAATATCTTACGCAATTTCTGACATCATAATGTGTGATGTCATCAACAAGGGAACAAAAAAAAAAAAAAAAAAAAAAAGGGGGTGGGGGGGGAAGGGGTGCAAGTTGTGTGTGTGTCTGTGTGTAGTTATACAGTAACCAATGTACTCCAAAAACATAACAACTACGCTTCATAAATCACAATGAAACTGCGACCATAGTCCTGTCTGTGACTGTGCATGGCATACAAGAACTGTCACCTGAATATAAATTTCCTGCAATTCATCAATGTTGTTTACAGGTAAATCTGGATAGGGAGACTGAATCTGGATAGGGAGACTGAATCGTGCAAATAAAAAGGTGCAAGTCATAGTGAGAAAAGTGAAGTAATGAAAAAAAGTTACTAAAAATAATTTTACCAACTACTTGTCTGTCCAAACAAATGCCTTTATCCCATCTCGCATGAAACACAATGTTTTAGCACTGCTTTAAAAATTGAGCAAGGGAACTAGCCATGCCTCAAGTTCATGCAAGACAGTGAGAGTAATCGCCCTTGACTGAACCATCACTTTCGTTTCCTCATCTTTTCTATCAAAGTTGATAAACTGATAAACCTTCAGCCAATTGGATATTTTCTGCAAGTCCTCAATGCCACTTGTGCCTTTGCACAAAATGTCAATAAGAGACAGAGCACAGCTACAGGAATGAGGGAAACAAAATCGGAGCGTCAGTAACCTTTGCCATGTGTGAAAAACTTCCTCTTAACAAAGGAGGAGAGAGGGTCGGGTTGAAAATGTACAGTGTGCATAGCCAAATGAGTGTCCCTGACTGCCAGAAATTACTCAGGGTAAAACCTTTGCACAGAAGGAAACTCTGAGATGGTGAAACAAAGTTCAGAAAGAGCCTGTTTAATGGCATCACAAAACCTGTTTGACCTACTTCAAAGTATGTAGAAAATGGGGAGCTTCATCTGGAAAAATGTTCTAAAAAAAGAAAAAAAAGGCTGATTTGATGCGATGCACTCAAGTGGTGATAATGGGGTGGGGTGGGAGTATGGGTATAAGATGACAACAATGTCTCTGGAGCGACTGGCCAGACATAAGTTATGTCTCTGCACACTCAAGGACCACTTCCGAACAAGGCGCCACTTCATCTGCATTAAAATCATTACTGTCATCAATATCCATATCCACATGATGCTCGACATCATGTTCTCTCTCGTTCACAACACATACACCTGAAAGGCAGCCTTTGTGCTTCTGACACGTAGAAGTCATCCAGTCCTCCCAGCTGCCATTCTCCCTTTCACCCTGATGACCCCCACCGATGTCCTCTCATTGATAAACCTCCCAGCCCTGAACCTTGCAGGTGGAAAGCAAGGGAGCACCTCCCCCATGAACACCACCTCCTTTCTACCTAAGTTACAAGGCCTTGGGATGAAACACACCTCACAACTGTTGGGTAACCAGTGTGGCTGGGAGTGTTGAATAACTGTTTAGCCTAAACTGTTAGACTGTCTAGAGATCTAGATTGACAAGTTTAACTGTGATATTGAACTTGGAAATGCGACTGAAAGTTGCGACAGACCACTCTTCACACACATGACGTGGGTTAAAGGGGTAGCAACCGGTGCATGAGACAGAAGTCTTTGGTGGCTATCTCTGAAGAAAATGGCAGAAGATGATGAGAGTGAGGACATAAAGAACTCCAGGCTGGTTGAAGACCAGACAGAACTGGCCATTTCATAAATCTGTCTTGCTTTCTTGGCCAAAATTTGATCCTCCGGCAGCTGGGAAAAAGAAGACTGGAATTCTATGCAAAAGGACCTTTGGCTAGGATCCATTCTGCTGAAAAAATTCAAAGTTGATGACAGTGACAGCAAGGTGTGTTCACGATTAAATGAAAGGAAGGGAACTGAAAAGATAACTCTCAGGAAGTGATATTTTAGTCAAGGGTGATTACTTTTGCTATCTTGCATGAACTGGTGACTTCCTCATTTTTAAATTCTTTTTGATTTGGTTTCTTGATGGTAAGGTGTTTGTATGAAACTGGCATTTGCTTGGATAGGCATGCATGAGAAAAACTATAGAACAAACTTGACATGATGAATGATACAAACAAGATGCTCAATGCGGAGAAAAGAGAAGCTTAAAGATGAACCAGAAGAGAAGAAGAAGAAAAAAAATGGTATGTGTATGTATATGTGTGTGCATGCAAGTGTGTGTGCATGTATATATGTGAATGCCTGCATGTGAGTGTGCCTGCATGTGTGTGTGTGTGTGTGTGTGTGTGTGTGTGTGTGTGTGTGTGTGTGTGTGTGTGTGTGTGCGCCTGTTAAACAATATGAATTGTATGTCTGTGGGGAAATGGTGTTCTGGAGGGGGAAGGATTCAACTGATGCTTGCAAAGTTGATGAAGATGGGGAAAGTGTGAATGGTTTCTGTCTGCTTTTCTTCATCTCTTTCTTTTTCTCTTTGTCTGTTCTATTTCTTAGGTTCAAACAGATTTAAGTAATTTGGAGTGAATAACAACACTGATTACTTAACTGGGTTGCTTCTATTCCAGTTGAACTATTAGATATTATGTATATCCAAAAATGAAGTTTAAAAAAGTGTGTGTGTGTGTGTGTGTGTGTGTGTGTGTGTGTGTGTGTGTGTGTGTGTGTGTGTGTGTGTGTGGTGCGTGCGTGTGTACGCGCATGTGTATGTGCATGTGCTGCTGTGCATAATTTTACTGTTACCACTCATTTCTCTGAGTGATTAAAAAAATCTTTTTCCCATTTTAATAAAGATATTTCATAACATAACAATTACAAAATGATAATGTAAATATACACTCTTTTTTCACTTTCATGAAGTCTGGTGTTTGTAGGAAAAAATAGAAGATCAGATTGTAAGAGAGGTGTAGCTAATACCAAGAGAAATCTCATGGTTAAAGTCACGCAGAAGTTTTTGATGGCAGACAGCTTATAACCTGAGATCGAAAGATCCTTGGAAAGTGAGTAGTTTTCAGTTTTGCCACGGTAAACTAGGCTAACTGAGTCAGAATGAGATTACTCAAAAACAGATGACAAGACCCACTATGGTGAGCAACCAAAAACTTTGTTAGTTTCTCTGCTAATAAAATGTCGACAACAGTCTCCCATACATCCTCCAGTAAGGCACAAGATAAGATAAGATAATGTTGCTTATAGCCCAGCCGACCACAAAGGGCCACATCAGGGCTGTCACCCCGTTAAAATCAACTCACCAGTCATTTAAAAAAAAAAAAAAAAAAACACCTTTCACACATCTTTTTAAATGACATCGTCTAGAAACGTACCAGAAACTTCGTTAAAATCTTTTTTCCGTAAAATCTTAAATCAGATGAAAAATGTTAATCTCTCTCAAAAACTCAAGGATCACATCAGGCGGGACATCCCTGAACAGGATCTTCATGGACTCCGCTGTAAAATGTTTGTGTCTCACATCGTGCAAGTCCCAACACTCTAAAAGAACATGTTTCATTGTGAGTGGCGCATGACATGGAATGCACCACGGAGCTTCTTCACTCTTTAAAAGGTAAGAATGGGTAAAATACGAATGGCCGGTGTGCAGCCGGCACAGAACCGTTTCCTCTTTACGACCTCCCGACGTAGATGGGAGAAAGTCCTTAAGGTTTGGACGGATCTGAAAGAGTTTGTTATTCGTCTGTGTGTTCCAATCCTCCTGCCAGAGGTCTCTCACATAATCGTTAATTTTGGGTTTCACATCTGAGCAGGGGATATAAATGTTGGACAGTTTCTCTCTTGTGGCATTCTTGGCTAAACGGTCAACCATTTCGTTCCCGCGATGCCAACATGACCAGGAACCCAAGCAAGAGTAATGTTGTAACCGTCCGCTTTCAACGTGCTAAAAAGTTCAAAGAAATGTAAAAGTTCTGGATGCTGAAGGTTGCGGCCAGCTATGGCCTCCAAAGCTGACAGCGAATCCGACAGAACCAGAAAGTCGCTCTTCGAAGATTGTGAGATTATCTTCAAAGCCAGAACCAGAGCAGTAAGTTCAGCGGAATAGACAGAAGCATCTGAATGTATATGTTCCAACAGTATCTGAGAAGGAGCCCCAGGGCAGTAGGCTGCACAGGCCACTCCATCTTCAGACTTGGAACCGTCAGTGAAAACTTTTGATAGGATGGGAATTTCGAACAGAGGTCAGCATACAATGCCTTGTACGCCAGAGAGCTGGTAGACTCTTTGCGAAAAGCTGCAAGATCGAAACGAATCTCTGGTGTGAAAAAGGTCCACGGAGGTTGATCCGGAAACTTGGAAAAATCGGACACAACTCCTAGGTCTAGACCTGCATTCCGCACGTGAGGCCGCATACGAAGACCAAACGGCGGAATACATTTCGGGTTGTTTTCAAACTTACTTTGGAACGGAGGGTCAAAGACACAGTCATAGGCAGGATTCTGCGGTTCTGAGAACAGTCGGATATAATAATTCAAAGACAGTTTCAGCCTGCGGTTGGACAGTGAAGGTTCACCCGCCTCTGCGTACAGGCTGTACACAGGGGTGGTGCGGAACGCTCCAAGACAGAGACGAAGCCCTTGATGGTGGATAGGGTCCAAGAGTTTGAGGTAAGACGATCTTGCAGAGCCGTACACAGCACAACCGTAGTCCAGTTTGGAACGGACCAAGGCTCTGTAGAGGTGCAGCAAAGTTTTCTTATCAGCGCCCCAGTCAGTGTGCGCTATGACCCGCAGAATATTCAGTGCTTTCTGGCAAGCAGTTTTGAGGTTTTTGATGTGGCTGAGAAAGTTAAGTTTCTGGTCAAAAACCACTCCAAGAAATTTGGCCTCTTTGACAGCTGGAATGGGCGATTTCCCTACTTGAAGTTCAGGATCTGGAAAAAACTGACGGAAATTATGGAAGTGAATACACTGCGTCTTTGTTGGAGAAAGGTGAAACCGTTTTCATCTGCCCACCGATGGATTTTATCTACGCAAAGCTGGAGCCTGCGTTGGACACTCGGGTACAGGCTTCCAGTTGCGTAGACAGCGAAATCATCCACAAACAATGAGCAGTCTGAACCCTGCTGAACTGATTTCACAATGTTGTTGATTTTGATGCTAAAGAGGGCCGGAGACAGTATGCTCCCCTGTGGAACACCCAACTCCTGCTCGTGGACATCAGAGAGAGTGGTGCCAACCCGGACCTGAAACTGTCGTTCTGCCAAAAAATTTTGAATGAAAAGCAGAAGATGACCTCGAAAACCCAGATCATGGAGATCATGAAGTATCCCCGACTTCCAGGTGGTATCGTAGGCCTTCTCCAAGTCAAAGAAAATTGCCACTGCATGCTGTTTGTTCAGAAAGGCGTTCCGAAGTGTAGATTCCAGACGAATCAAATGGTCAACTGTAGTCCGATGTTTGCGGAAACCACACTGTTCTTTCGCCAAAAGGCCATCGGTTTCCAGTTTCCACATGAGCCTAGCATTGACCATTTTCTCCATCAATTTACAGACACAGCTGGTCAAAGCTATGGGACGGTAGTTTGATGGATTAGAAAGATCTTTTCCAGGTTTGGGGATGGGAATAATGAGGGCTTTTCGCCAAGAAGGTGGAAAGAAACCTGTAGTCCACACATGGTTGCATACCTGTAGCAGTATGTTCAGACCTTCTTGCGGAAGATGTTTCAACAGTTGATAATGGATTTCATCTATACCTGGAGAGGAATCGCTGCAAGAGAGTAAGGCAGATTTCAGTTCGTTTAACGTGAAAGGAAGATTGTAGTCTTCCATGTTGTCTGACGAAAAGTTGCAGGGTGATTTTTCTTTAAGGGCTTTGTTTTTGACAAAACTGGCTGATTTGTTAGAAGAGGAGGAATTCTTTTCAATGGTTGAAGCAAGCAGATTAGCAACTGCTTTTTTCTCCGTTATTAAAGAGTCAGCAAACTTGAGATGGTTCACAGTGGGACAGGTGTCCTTCCCTTTGATTTTCTTAATGATGTTCCACACTTTTTTCTTGGAAGTTTTCGATGTCAGCCTGGAGCAGAAGCTTCTCCAGGACTGACGTTTACTGATTTTAAAAGTGTGTCTCGATTTGGCACGGAGTTTCTGATGGGCTCGAGCGTTGGGACCCAAAGGTTGTTGGTATACCCGACGCTGAGCCCGTTTTCGAACTTTGGAAATTTGTTGGCAGTCTGAATCGAACCAGGGTGTTTTTGGCATTTAAAGTTTATCGGAAGACACTGGAATACAGGCTTTAGCACATTTGATCACAGTGTTAGTCAGAGATTCTGCTGGGTCTGGACTCTGAAGAAAATCAGTGTCCTGAAATTCCTTAGAAATAGTGGCTGCAAATAGATCCCAGTTTGCTTTCTTATAATTTAGATGTTGAGAGACAGAGACGTGTTCAGTTATTACGGGTTGTAAAAGGACAGGGAAATGGTCACTTCCGTGCAGATCGTCATGGACAGACCACTCATAGTCCAGGACCAGCGAGGGGTCACAAATCGACAAATCTAAACACGAAAGTGAACCTGTGGAAGAGTGGAGGTAAGTTGCAGATCCGTCGTTCAGACAACACAAATCCAAATCCGAAAGGACATCCTCAATTAGCAGACCTCTGGATGACGTACTGACACTACCCCAAAGAGGATTGTGACCGTTAAAGTCACCCAACAGCAAAAAAGGTCGAGGAAGTTCTCCTATCAGACTGACAAGGTCCTGACGACAAACCGGGACAGAAGGTGGAAGATAAAGGGAACAGATTGTCACAGTCTTGTGGAGAGTGACTCTCGCAGCTACAGCCTGAAGGGAGGTAGACAGAGCGACAGGACTATACAGCAAAGTTTTGTGTATGAGAAGGGCAACACCGCCCGACAGTCCCAACGTGGATGGTTGTGCAGGTTTTGAAAGAATATTAAAGCCAGAAGAGTGAAGGTCTTCTGGCTTTGAATTTGAGTTTCCTGAAGAGCCACGACGGAAGGTTTTATAGATTGACACAGAAGCTGCAGCTCCTCGAAGTTGGAATTTAGTCCATGGATATTCCAATGGAATACTGTACTATCCATGGTGCAGAGGGCGAAAAGGAGAGAGATCAGGTCATCTCCTCCTCAACGTCTGCTTCTAAAGGTGTAAATTTATTTGAGAGTTGTATCGGACTGTTTGCATCTTCAGACCTGCTGGCAGACTTGCCAACAGGTGAAGAAGGTCTGGATTTGGGAGACGGTGGAGGTTTCTTCCTCATCTCCACCATCTCCACACTGGATTGAACTCCCTTGCCCGCACGGGCACTGGACAGAGGAGTTCGAGGTGGGAGTGTTGGTTTTTTAATCTGCCCAGCAGCAGATGTTGTAGACTGCTGGGCAGTCTGAGGGGTGGCAGATTTTTTGCCTCCACCAGGGGCATTCACTTTGGGTTGGGAGGTGGTGGACCTGCTTCCACCAGAGTTGACAATTCTTCCTTGCAATGTCTTAGAAAACGTGAAGTCATCAGTCTGGCAGCAGACTGACCGAGTGGGAACTGTGGGAACTGTCTTTACGGCCGAAGCATAAGAAGAAGCTGTTGGCGTCTGACTGCCCACAACCTGTTTGCGGGCCTCAAAAAAGGAGATTTTCTTTTCTGTTTTGACTCTTTGTATTGTGGATTCCTGAATCCAAAGAGGACAGTTTCTTGAAGAGGAGGGATGGTCGCCACCGCAGTTAGCACAATGTGCCGGATCTTTACACGGCCCATCATGGGTTGCCTTGCAGCAAACACCGCACACCTCCTGCCCAGAACAGCGGTCTCTGACATGGCCAAACCTCTGGCATCTGAAGCACCTCAACGGGGACGGAACATACAGCTGAACTCGGACGTTCAGGTAACCAACTTTGATGACCGGAGGCAGCACAGGGTTGCAGAATGTCAGAAAGAGGGTGTTGGTGGCCACTCTTTCTGCACCTTTTTTTACCGTCACCCTGCGCACCTCCGTCACACACCTGGGACGCCAGTTCCATCTTGATCTCTGCCTCTGAGACACCTGTTAAATCTCAGCAGCGAATCACTCCTTTCGACGAATTCAACTGTTTATGGGGAGTCACCCTGATCTCCCTGTTCACGAGCTTTGTTGCCCTCAGCAGCTGTTCGGATTGTTTTTTTGATCTACATTGAATCAGAAACGAGCCATTCCTCAACCTTTTGATGGACTGAGGGTCACCTGCTAAACTTTGAAAGCCCTTCTGTATGGCGAAAGGACTCAGAGCTGAAATGGGTCTTTCCTGCTCCGTCCCTTCCATCACGAGCCAGGAAGCCCAGAAACCTGTCCTCTGTCTTACCTCTGTATCTGAATCGCTATCTGAATAAAGATCCCCTGAAATAGGGGATGCTGCCTTCCTCTTCTTTTGGGGGGGGATGTTTTTAGAAAAAGCCATATTTATTTTATTATGTTTCATCTCTCCCTTACCCACCCACCTTGGAGTCCAACTAAGGGGCCAGGGCCAAGAAACCAATGTCTTGACCCTTCCAGGCTTCAGGAGAGACATACGACAAACAGAAACCACCAACCCTATCCCCCTGATCATGCTCAACTCCCGGGAACAGAGAGCTGAGCACTGCAGGGGTTTACATGGCCAGCAGGGGAACTGCCTGTCTTGACCCAGCCCCAAGAAGGGGAGCCGATTAGTACACCCGGGCCAAAGTGTACTCCCTGTCTAGGAGAGGTCTGAGCCAAAGTGATGTGTTGAGAGCACCGGCCTCCTCAAGCACTGGCCCTCTCAATCACCAGGATCTCATCCCCCTCCGACACAGGTCGCACCGCACGGCAAACGCGGCGGATCTTAACGAGACCACAGAGAGAAAAGGAGTGTGGAAAAGAAGACTTGAAGGGGAGACGAAGATAGAAAAGGGCCAAATAAGAAAGGCAGAAAACAAGAAAAGGAGAAAGGCGGGTTACTCTTAGTCAGGATCCTCACCCTTAGCCTATCTGACATGGGAAGCCCTACCAGGGGCATCAACTCCTTACCACGTTACGCTTAGGCCAGGCAGCATCTCGACTTCACAGGCCTAGAAGCAGTTTGAAAAAACCAGCCTATCTCCAAGTATTGATGCCCCCGCCAGCAAAGCCTAAGGGATCACTGGACCGCGCAAGCCCTCTGACCACGACAAGGTCGCAACCCCCGGAGGGCAGTAAGGCACAAACAAAAGGAGTACACAACTGTGGAGAGAAAACTCAAAATCAACTATGCTCTCTGCAAAAGTCTTACCATCAGAATTTGCGAAATCCTCACAAGCAGAAAACCAGGAACACTGCTTTCATGCAAACCATGATCGCTTCCTCACTACATGCACAGTCTAGCACACACACACACACACACACACACACACACACACACACACACACACACACACACATCACATGTGTCGTGGAACCCCTAAAACAGCATGGAGGGGTGGGGAGGTGGCCGTTAAACAGCACAACACTCAACACAAGCAGAAGTACAGTGATGACAGCACTGTACCCATGGCAGCAAGGCAAGAGGGGTTGGCTTGGCAAAGGAAAACAGAGGTGTTGATAGGGATCAGGCTATGAGGAAGCTGGACAACCACGGTACTGCCTTGGGTGGGGAGGAATTTGGAAAAGGGGATACTTGGTATGCTGGGAGAAGAGGAGGACTGGGTGGAAGCTGAGTTTGGTAAGTTCTGGGGTGAGGTCTTCAAGTGGTGATCAGTCCCAAGGACTGCATCAGATTCACCAGATGCATGTGCACTGAATGCCAACTAGTGGCCTGGCTTGCATGAAATCATTGGATATGATTGTCTTCTTCTATGCCACTGCTGATGAGAGTAACGTTGCCAATGGAAACGGAGGCTAGAACAGACATGCTGATGATGACTGAAGGTGCGCTAATAGTCATGTCTAATCACAAGACTATCAGTGGGCCAAGTGTGCACTTAGACCACAGGCCACTGATTTTCAACATTCCTAGGTGAATGCATATATCCACTACTCCACAACACCACAGTGTGTGTGTGTGTGTGTGTGTGTGTGTGTGTGTGTGTGTGTGTGTGTGTGTGTGTGTGTGTGTGTGTGAGTGTGTGTGTGTGTGTGTGCATGCACACATAATGCATACATACATGCATGCATTCAACTATGTGTGTATGTGCACGAGCGCATGCATGTGCGTCTGTATGTGTGCTTTTATGTGTATAACAGTTCCAAACGTATCCCTTTCCAGAAAAATGTTCATGTTGTTATTGTTCATTCCATTCTCCTTTTTTTTTTACACAGACAAGCACAAGCACACTCACTCACACACACACACACACACACACACACACACACACACACACACACACACACACACACACACACACACACGCATGCATGCACACACACACATGCACACACACACACACACACACACACACACACACACACACACACACACAGAAAAAAAGAAGGAAGCAGACATGCTGACTCTAACTTTTTGAATGAAAGAATAAGATTAGCCAATGGCTGTCTAAGCAAAGAAATCAGTGATGGTTGAAATTTAAAAAAAAACTTAATTCAGCATGACCAAAATATAACACATATTTGGCAACGAATGTGAAAGAAAGAGTGCACTGAAAACAAGAGAAAAAAAGTACACAGGCGTCTGTTTGCATGCAGTGAAATACAATGTGCAAACCAAAGAGGGGCTGTAAGCAAACCTTTACAACATCTCTTGGAATCCTTTCATGAAACACAGGCAACAGGATTAGTATTAGTGAGAAAAAGGAAAAAGCAACATCAATATTAACAAAATTAGTTGTCGTACATTAGTAAAGGAAAATGCAAAATGTTAATTCTCATGATCAGTGCATTTTCTGTGCCGATGCTTGATAGTGATGTGTGTGTGTGTGTGTGTGTGTGTGTGTGTGTGTGTGTGTGTGTGTGTGTGTGTGTGTGTGCGTGTGTATGGGTGTGCGCGCGCACGTGTGCGTGCGTGTGTGTGTGTGCGTGCGTGTGTGTGTGTGCGTGCGTGTGTGCATGTGTGTGTGTGTGTGTGTGTGTGTGTGTGTGTGAAAGAGGGAGTGAGTGTGGGACATATGTGTGGTATATAGTGTGGTAAGGTATGATGTGTTGTGATATGTTGTGTTGTGTTGTGTTGTGTGGTGGTGCATGCATGCATGTGTATGTGCTAAAACTCAGTTTGTTTACTTCTTTTTTTTAGAGATGTACAAGTCAGCAGTACAGCCATTATTCTGAAATATTAGTATAATACACGCAAAACATAAAATCAGACTATTCAGCAGCCTAGTAAGTAATCATAAAATTTTCTCCTATTTTTCTCCTGCAAACTAACCAGATGAGCACCATTATCCTATGTGGTGTGGAAAACACCTGTGCCAACTTGCTAGTAACAATTGACGCAAGCCAAGTCATACCTTCCAAATTCGCTTCATACATCAGGCTTGCCTTCTTCAACTACTGCATCACTTCTACCTGAGCTGTTAACTAGCATCAAAGTTCTTTGCTTTCCTGGCTGTGGAAACATGCTCCTCTCCAGCTCCAAATGACAGCAGCTCTCTGACAGGACACAGAGCAACGTCTCCAAAAACTGTCAATCCTAGTCATGGCTCTATCTGGATTTCTAGCATACTGAAATTACGGATATTATGGTTCAAAATTTGGCTGATGTTTTCTGAACCGGCACTCATCTGGTTCTCATTTCCTTCAATGCTCTGACTTCATGTCTCGGAGGCTTCTGTTACCATTACTACTCCTGTTCAAAGCGTTTTGTGGGTCATCAATGAAGTGCTCAGATCAACTAAAATTGGTGTTAACTATTCTTGATCGTTTGATTTTTTATTCCCTCTAATCAGTTCAAGCCTGAGATGAATAATGATTTGTAGTGTGTTCTGAATAAATATTGTAAGGGAGGAAAAAAAATTTTGTTGAGATTTCTGTGCCATCAGAAAATTTCTTTACTTCATGACACTTTCGATGCTGCTTTCTTTGTGTTCTTTCTCAGGTTCAATGCCCTTTCAGTGGTAATACTCCAACGCTTCTCACTCTGGTTCTCAGGTACACCCAGATTTGTAGTGTTGCAGCCCTGGCACAACTATTCACAGGTATCAATATCAAGTCTTCTTTAGACAGCCCACCAAAGGAGACGCTGTGCTGCCACTTTGACTTTGATTCAGCATATGGAAGACACCACAAACAATGGACCCCTTCATGTGACAGCAAAACCCTTTATGACTACAACACTGCTTAATCACAGAGCCAGTGTGAATGAGTGTTTCCCTTTGGAGAGTGCCATGGGTCCATCCAACAACAACCCCCATGAACTTGTCAATGCCAGTGAGTTTGGATGCTTTATTGTCTGATGCAGTAAGGGTTCAGTGACCTTTGGTTACAGTGAACACTGACCCGGGACTCGACCATCCCATTCTGTGCACCTTCAGCTATTCTCTTCTGCCTCGACATAGCATGTCCTGGTGAACAGCAGGTTTCACAGTCGTCCTCTGTAACCCACTCTCATATTCTGTGTGGATGCAGGCATGTTTGAATGGGACTTCAATGTCTATCCCCACATCTAACAGATGAGTGAAACAAGGGCAGGAGCAGATAAATGTGATGGAAACTGTGGCGTTCACAAGACAATATCCAAGGGCCTTCTCTCCAAAGAGAGAAAAATATCCTTGTCCGCTAAGACAATGCCACAGTTGTGGCAGTGTGACTGAATCAGCAGTCACTTCCCTGTTGAGTCACTGTGAATCTCTGGGATCTCTTTTCTGGTTCTTCACATTCTGGAGAAAAGGTAATGTTCTTGCAGATGGGTGGAAGCCAGTCAGGGCAGAAAGAATCCAACAAATAAATGGCTCTAATGAGAATTGAACCACAACATCCCAACAGCAATCTGTGATACTAGCCACTCATCATGCGCTGGTATAATAGTCTCAACAAATTGATCTTGAGCACCCAAAGAGGGGATAGCACAGGGAGGGTACTCCATTTCCCCAAAAAAATTCTTAAAAGGCGAGGTTAGGCTCGATTAGCTCCAGGCTTTTTGGTTTTGGGGTGTTTCTGGGGCCAAGGGTAGTTTTGAGAGGGGAATGAAGCGAGATATGTAGTTTTTGAGGCCAAGAAACTTCTGACTTCCTTCACTTGAAAGGGGCAGTAGCTTGCAACAGCTTCAACCTTTTTTTGATCAGGCGAAATTCCATTCTGTCCAAAAATGAAGCCGTAGAATTCAACAGTTTTCTTATTGAATTCGCATTTGATCCTGTTGAGGGTCAGGTTCTTTTCTTAAAAGGGCAAAGACTCTCTTCAGCGTCCAACGGTTTTCCTGGTTTGGTGCCGTAAACAAAGAGGATAATTTTGTGAGAATCCGGGAATGTCAGAAAGGATTCGGCGAATGATTTTGGAATACCAGCAGGTTTTAGTGTTAAATTTCAGACGTGTTCTCGCAAAATTTTTGATAATGATGTTGATGTTCAACTGTTATCAAGTTCAAGTGTGTACCAGGTTTGATAATTGTAAAAGGTTGTGTGTTTAAATATGTGGGGATGTGATTTTTTTGATAGTTTGTTGGATGGCATGTATTTAAATAAGAATTTTGGGGGTTTTGGGGGGGAAATATAGGGAAAAGGGGAAAAATTAGGTTAAATTTTAAATTCTAGGTCCTCTAGTGTAAAGTTTTTCCTCAACCTTTTTGGCATGTGTAATGGAAGCGGGATGGGTTGGAAAGTGAAACTGAGTTGTCTCATACAATTTTACTTTCAATCTTCATTTTGCCTATGCTTGAAACAGGGGGTTTTTCATCACAAAGATGTCGGCAAAAAGGCGTGGGGAAACCAGAGCAAAACTCACAATAACGTAGTTTTTCTGCTGTGCCTGCACTGAGGAGTTTTCCTCCCTTTGCATCTGGTTTGGGTTGTACAACGTGAAAAGTGCAGTAGTGAAAGTGTCTTTGTATGTTACATTTGTTGTAAAATTGTCCAAGCACATGTAGAGGTTCTTTGGCACCATACCATAGATAATCGTTGATGGGGGAGACAGTTCAATGTTCATGTTAAATACTTTTGAATGATTGTTCATCAAGTACGTTTACTGAAGCTCCGTATCAACAAAAAAGGGAAAAACTTACCTGAAGTGCGAGGCTGATGCGAGGCGTTTGGTCACTGCTACCTACTCCAAATATGTACTCGTCATCAGAAGAAGACTGGTCATCACAACACTGAACGTTCATCACATTCGCTGGACGAAAGACGTGGATAAAATCGGGGCTTGCCTGATCTGCACACCTTTTCATAATGTCCCACTTTTGAACAAGAGTTGCAAGTCTTTCTTTGGCTGGGCACTTTTTTCACGAGGATTTGCTGTCCACCACACCAGTTGCACATTTTGCTGTTCTGATTATTCTTCCGTGAAGCAGAACCTTGGGTGGAATTTGCTGGGGGCCCCCGTGTTGTAGGTGTTGATGTGATTTATATCTATCATCTTCATTCTCGACGATGAAGTGCACGATTTTGAGAAGTTCACCATGGGCTGTAGCACTGCATTCACCTTCCATTTCTTGAGCTTGTTTGTCAACAGTTCAAGTAGACGAGCAGTATCCAAAAACTGTGTCAAAGTGAGTTTTTCATCACGAATTTCACGTTTACGTAGTCGTGACGACGTACATCCTTTTGGGGAATTTGTGCTTTGATCTCCCCGTCTTCATTTTCAAAGTCACATCTTTCAGCGAGCAATCTCAGTCTTGTATAAAAGGCGTCAAACGTTTCACCCTTCATTTTGACACACTGACGAAACTTGAATGTTTCGAAATCAATGTTCTTTTTCGGCGTAAAATGACATTGAAGGAATCCACAAAGGGGTTTGTACTCGTCGTTGACATCATCGCTTCCCTCTTTGTTGAGATGAACGATTCGTAGATTGTGAAAACTTCTTCCCGGCATAATGCAAAGAAGAGCTTTTTTTCCTTGCTTTCTCTGTCACTGACAAATGCAGTGAGAAGAATTTCGAACCGTGTGGAGCCATCTCTTCCAGCGGTTCCCAGAGTTGCTTTATCAGAGTGAATGGAAAATGTTCGAAGTGGGCAGAGCGTTGGCCATCTCTAATCAGTGAACAAAATTTGAAGAGAACTTGTAGGGTTTGTCCTCGTCGCCGTTTTGATGTTGTGGGGTGTCGAATGCCAACCATTCACGACAAATCAGCACACTGAATACGCTCGTGTACTCTAGACTATTTTAATATTTCCATAGAGATAACACAGATTAAAAAAGATGGCTGACCAACATGTAGGGCTTCCCGCTCGCATGCACCATGCCGACCAATCACAACTCTCTACCATCACAAACATCCGGTTTTCCCCTATTCAATAAAAGAACAGGAATGATGGGAGTTTAAGGTAACATCATAATAATAATCTTTCAAAACGGATGTTGAAGACATTACAATGCACATCAACAAAGTCCATGCTCACCTTGCCAAAGGCCCCTCCAGTTTTTTTCCCCTTCACGAAGTGTTCTCAGGACACGACGATCATTCAACTTTTAGAGTGGAAAAGTCCGGATAATCTGATTGGCAAAAAATATTCATAGTAACATATATGAAAACATATTCTCTGCAATAAACCTGACATATTTTCTACATATTCAAATACATACCTGAAAGTTTAAAACATGTTTAATCAACCGAATCAATGCTCCACAATTTCTTTGCTGATTTCCTGATGTAAATGTGCTCAAATGCAAGGTAATTTGCCAGAAGATTAAACGAACTTAAAATCATCAGGCCAGAATGACGTGAAGCACACAGAAACTGAGATTCTATTTTGTAATATATGAGAATACGTTATGATATGGGGATTTATTCTGGTCCATAACCTTTACATATACAACCTATCTTAATCCCATCATACACAACCCCTTCTCCCCTAATCCTTATGTCATTCCTCTCTCATCACACATTCTGGCTCCAGTTTTCTGTATTTCACTGGGAGCAGCTTCCCAGTACATGCACTGAGTGTATGTAATTCATGGATGATACTTACCATGAGACGAACGTATTCACTGGAGTCCAGTTCCAACATTTCCAACAAGAGTCGGATAACACGCTCGTTCTTCATACCCAAGGTACCCTTCAGTGACAAAATGGAGTGTTTTAGATATCTACACACACACACACACACACACACACACACACACACACACACAAGCACATGCACACCACAAAATATGGTGATGATGAACTCTCTTGTTGGTCTGACAGAGGGTTTGGCAGGTACGTCATTTGCCAGAGTAGATATATGGAAAGGGAGGCCTATCACTGAGATACAGAGTCAGCCACGTATATTGCAGGGGATGGAATTCAGCAGGGTAGGACCCTGTTTCCTCCTGTTCCTTTTTGCCTGAAAAGAAGCCGCTCTGTTCACCAACAAAGTCTTGCAAGCTGATGGCACAAGTTTCTCCAACAGAGTCTGTCAAGAATAGTGTATTCCCAGTGGACAGTGTCCCTGCTGCAGTTCTTGAGGCTGGCCTGTAGACTGTCCTTTGTATCTCACATGGGGCCTACCTTGGTCATCTACCTTGATCATGCTGCCTCTGCTTCAAATGGCCATACAGGAGTATTTGGGGATCCTTCCTTCCTCCATGAGAATGACCTGTCCTGCCAAGTGTCACTTACTATTTATGAGTAGGAAGTCCTCACTTTACCACAACCTGAAAGCTGGACACTGTTTTGCCACCTGATGTCGCAGATCTTGTGAAAGATAATGCTGGTGGATTCAACTCAGCTGCTAAATGTGTCATCGATTTGATAGGTGGTCCAGATCTTACTGCTCCAGGCCTCACAGCAGTAAAGCAAAGCATTGAGACCACCGATCTGTACACAGGCAATTTAAATGAAGCGCTTGATGTTGCTTTCTGCCAGTTTCCTTGTAAGCCTACAGAAAGCAGCAATGGCCTTTGCAACTCTCAGCGTCACCCCAGTGTCCTGAGACTGTTGCAGCTCATGGCGTTACCCAGGTAACAGAACTTGTCCATGGTCTTGATCTCTGTATTGTCAATGACAGTTTGTGGAGGTGAAGCGCGGGCTACCTGCGATGGTAAGGACAGGAATATGCCCTTGGTATTGCTGAGTGCAACTATCAGCCAGAACTTCTGAAGGCTGTTGGAAAGCATCTGTCATGCATATAAGATCCTCATGTGACTGTGTGTCCAGTGCATAGTCATCTACAAATGGGAACTCATGCAGAATTATATTTAATACTCTTGTTCTGGTCACAAATCAAAGAGTTTGCCATCTGTAAAACTGCATGTACATCTCCTTGTCAAAGTCTCTAATGGTGTCCATCAGCATTGCTGCCAAAAAGATGAAGAAGGGGGTGGGGGGCTATGACACAGCCTTGTTTCATGCCATTTTTCACTGAAAGTAGGTCTGATATATCCCCATTTTTCTGCACCCTTGCCCGCATGCCATCATGAATGGCAGAAATCAGTGTGATGAGCTTCCCACAACTCAAATTTGAACAGGATATCATTCCATGGGCAAACCTGACTCATGAATTAAATGTCTTTGTCAGATCAACAAACATACAAAATTCTTGGTTGTGGTCTCAGCATTTTTGCAGCTGGTGGATAGAAAACACCAAGCTAACAATGCCTGTGCCTGCTGAAAAACGACTCGGAGATTCAGGGACAATGGTGTCAGCAATGTGGTTGATGATTCTGTGGAAGATTACTCTGGCGAGCAGTTTCCCTGCAATACACAAGAAACAGATCTCATGATGACTGTAACAACATTTTACATCTCCATTCCTCTTGTAGGTATGCATAAAGGCAGCATCCTTGAAGTCTTGTACATATCCCCCCCCCCCCCCCCTTCTCCAAATGATCTAAAACAACAGTAAAAACTCCTCCAAGAGAACTTCCACTCCATTCTTGTAAATGTCCACAGAAATGCCATAGGCTCCAGATGCTTTAGTGGCTGTGTTTAACTTTTCAAATCTCGGCACTGGAGGATGGTTCTGCTTGTGTTTCCTTCACTGTAGATGACTTGCTGTTAAGGAGCATGTGAAACGCTCTGCCCATTGTGCAGTTATGTAAGTCTTCTTTGTCAGCTGTGCAGACTGGTCAGAAGAACAAAGAGGACTTGAGCCAGATGCCTTATAGTCACTCATTCTGTGAAGCTGACTTTTTGTTGGCATTAGCTGCAAAACATTTAAGAAAAAGAAGAAGAAGAAAAAAGAAAAGCTGCAAAACATTATAAAAAAAAAGAAAAAGTTGCAGACAAAAGAATAATAACAGCAATATGGTTTGAGTGTAAATGATTAATTTACACATACACACAAACACATGCTATTTCACACTACTGACAGCTCAATATCTTTCTTTTTCTTTTGTCGTTGTTGTTACTGTTTAATGTTGAACACAGTCTTATGTGCACCGTAAAACTGTAAATAACACACGCACACACACACACACACAGACACTCACACACACACAGACACACAAACACAGACACATTCATACACACACACACGCGTGCACACACATACATACACATACGCACACACACACACACACACACACACACACACACACACACATACACACACACACACACATACACGCACACACACACACACACACACCAGAATGTGTACCAAAATGCATTCAACCAAATCTGATGTGTGCCAATCAGCGCATGGAGTGGACGACCAAATGGCCTCAACAACACTGAAGTCTGACCACTCACCACAGAGATGACAGCTTCTGCTCGCACTTTTTCATCTGGATCTTCCAAACGACTGTAAATCAAAACAAACTTTCTCATCAAACAAGTCCTTTTTTTTTCTCCTTTTTTTCAAACATTTCCCTAACCAGACTAGTGCCTTACTGCTCTTGGCGTGAACGTGCCATTGCTAACGAAGATGTACACAAAAGACTTATAGGAGTCAAATCCTCCTTCTGTACTTCCTACCTAATCTCCCTTGACTAAAGCATCCTCACTGCTTGAGCTCTCAGCACAGTAATGGACAGGAAAGAGTGGGGTCAGAGTGGGTGAGGCTGGAGGCCGCATGTCATGTATTTTGGAGTTTAGACACGGCAAATTCAGGTGTGTCATGTGCCAACCAAGGTCATATATCTTTAGATACCCCAGTTTGCTGTGCCCTATCTTTTGATGCTCACTGGGGACAGAAAGGGTGGGGCTACTAATCCTTATGCACACTTACAAGTGTTTTGAGGGAAGAGTAGGGGTAGCGGTGGTATTCCATGCATACACAGGCAGTGATTGTGTGCATGTGTGTGATTGTGTGTGTGTGAGCACATCTAAATGTATGCTTGCACTTTTTTCATGACATGCTCTTGTGTGCAATTTACTCTGTGCTCTATGTGTGTGTGTGTGTGTGTGTGTGTGTGTGTGGTGTGTGTGTGTGTGTGTGTGTGTGTGTGTGTGTGTGTGTGCGTGTGTGTGTGTGTGTGTGTGCAAGGAGAGAGAGAGAGAGAGTACCTCTGTGCATGTGTATGTACTTAAGTGTGTGTGTGTGTCACCCTTACTGTTTTCATTATTTTTGAATGATCTACAACCACGGCTGTTCAGAGCAAGTTACTTAGTTTTGAGTCGCAGGGGAGTTTACAGCTGCAGAGACCAAGCTGTGAATGCAGGTGAGGGAAAGGAATGTTTTCTGCAGGCCGCTCCCCACCAGCCAGCTAACCGCACTGTATTCGGCCAACTGAATGTCATCTGTGCATAGCTGGTCTGGCAGCAATGCGTTCGGCAAGGTTGAGCGGCCATTACAAATGGGGCTGTAGGTTTGATAATTAGTTATTGTCATTAAAAATGTAATATATCTGCACTATTGAGATGACTGAATTGGCGAATTCCCAACAATTCTTTTAATACCAAACTCGACTGGGTTTATTTTCTTGTAGATAACATAGATGCCGCATGAAAGCTTGTACGCAAGTGGTCAGGCAATATTAGAACAATGACAACAAACACAATATTGTGCAAAAATGACGTCATCACTTTCTGGGAAGTTAATTTTCCATAGTTAAGTAGCACACAAGTTTGATACATGCCTCTGCTCAGACTACAGCAACAAAAATATTGGATTACAAATGTGTAAAGCCTTGTTTGTTTGCCCTTTCACTAAGTGTCTCAATAAGGACGGAAATGTAAAGCTGTGCAACAGTTCCTTATTGACAATAACTGTTCTACTCTAGAATATGATTTAACGCAAGAGTTGAAACTTGAACAGTTGATTAAATTGCTTGTATTGTTATATGCTGATGATACAATTTTACTGGCAAATTCTAAATCAGCTTTGCAAAAAGAACATAATGCCTTACATATATATTGCATGCAATGGCAATTAGAAGTAAATCCAAAGAAAACAAAAAATGTTGTCTTTCATGGTCGAAATAGTATGCGTGAAATTTTTTTCTTTGGGAATGAAAAAATAGAGGTTCTTAATTCAATTAAATACTTAGGCATCGAGTTCAGCAGAACAGGTTCGTTTTACAAAGCAAAAAAATGTGCTTATAATCAGGCTGTCAAGGCAATGTTTTCATTATTACAAATTGCAAGGAAGCAGAAATTGCCAACTGATGTTTGCATACAATTATTTTATTCCATAGTTGTACCTGTGTTGTTGTATGGTTGTGAAATTTGGGGTTATGAAAATGTTGATATATTAGAAAAGTTACAGTTTCGTTTTTTAAAGTATTTATTTAGATTAAATAAAACTACAATGACTTCAATGATTTATGGTGAAACCCGGAATCTATCCTTTATCTGTACTGATTAAAGTAAGAATGATAAGGTTCTGGGCTAACTTAGTTGTTCCTGATTCTAAGAAGTATTCAAACAAAGTATATAATATCTTACATGAACTATATACAAAAGGAATTTTCTTTTCACCAGGGCTTAGTTATGTTAAAAGCATTTTATTTGAAACTGGTTTTGACTGTGTTTGGGAATCTCATTCATTCACAAACAGAAATAACTTATGCAAGTGTGTTAAAAAGGAGTTGCAAAATAATTATGCTCGTGATTGGCGCAGTTCTCTTGAAAACAGCAACAAGTGTGTATTCTATAAAAGTATAAAGACTGTCTTTGGAAAAGAACATTATATTTCTACCTTACCAGATATTTATGTTATACCTTTATTCAAATTTTGATGTAGTAACCATAAATTGCAAATTGAAATTGGAAGACACCATAATGTTCCAAGAGAAATGCGTATTTGTCGTAACTGTGAAATGGGTGAAATTGGAGATGAATTTCATTGCATCATGGAATGTCCAAAATATAATGAACTTCGTGAAAAATTCATCCCTAAAAAATATCTAAAACCAAAGTCTGTTTTCAACTTTTGTAATTTATTTCAAAAAGGAAGACGCATTTGTTTGAATATTAGTAAGTTTCTAAAAAATGGGAAGATTGTTTAATGAGATCGTTACAGTTCACCAGAATTCAGCATTTCGCAACTATGTTCACACATTGTTCTGAGTGAGTTTCGTATTTCTCTTTGTTACATTTGTATCCTCCATGCCCCAGCAGGGGTCAAGGATTAAATTTGAATTGAATTGAATTGAATTGTGTGTGTGTGTGTGTGTGTGTGTGTGTGTGTGTGTGTGTGTGTGTGTGTGTGTGTGTGTGTGTGTGTGTGTGTGAGTGAGTGAGTGAGTGAATGTTAATAATTCTTTAGTTAAACGTCTATTCACTGTAAGTGTTATTAGACGATTGTGAGTGAGTGAGTGAGTGAGTGTGTGTGTGTGTGTGTGTGTGTGTGTGTGTGTGTGTGTGTGTGTGTGCGAGTGTGTGTGTGGATGGTGGTGGTGGTGGTGGTGTGTGTGTGTGTGTGTGTGTGTGTGTGTGTGTGTGTGTGTGTGTGTACATGTATGTGTGCATGTATATGTGTGCTTCCCCCTCTGTGCCAGGCCACGACAGAAACTTACTTCTCCACAGCTTCGCAAGCTCGTGCAAACAATCCCATGCTGTGAGGGCTTTGGCAGCAGACAGGCGGACCTCCTGTCACCAACCACAATCATGCACACAGTCAAGCAACTGTATCAGCCAGATTTCATTCTAAACCTGCATACATTATGTGGACACAAAACAAAGAAAGAAGACAAAGCAGTACAAAGTTACAGAGTATCCTTCGACTGAAACAAAACACTACAATACAGCAAAAGAAAACCACACAGAAACTGTCTCTCCTCTCTGTGACTTTGGTCACTTTGATCTTGTCCGTTTGTTTATTGACATAAATCTGTCAATGTTTGCAAGACATTCTAGACCAACAGCAGTTTAAAGAGATTTAGAATCAACACAGCAGTTCTCCTCAAAAGATCAAGGTTTGAGTTCTGTCACGGACAAAAAAAAGAAAACCGAAGTCGTGGTCATTCGCCAGCCAGCTCAACTGGCATAAGCCCAAAGTCAAACATTCTGGGCGCCAGGCAGACGGCCTCATGTGTCGGGTCAGCCAATTAAGCACGGCGGGAGGCTATTCTCAGTCCTCTACGGAGACAGCACTGTCTGCCAGACAGACTAAGCAGCTTGGGTCGACGTCTCAATAGGTCTGCTCAGACGAGTCTCGGCGCCTGGGTCAGACTCATCCAGCCAATTTGCGACCAGCGCCCACAAGTTAAGCCAGACGGCGCCAGTTGAAGTAGGAAGGGGAAAGGTAGTGTGTGGTGGGGTGAAATCAAGCTAATTAATTAAATGACCACTGACCACCACAGAGAGCAAGGCGGGTAGATGTGACTTTGACAATTTGAAGGTCCAATGAAATTGCAGGGGAGGCAACCTCAGTATGAGGCGGGAAAATACGACCAAGGGGTACTCACCCTTTGACAATGGGATTGGATAAAAAAAGGGAAAGCGTGAGTGAGAAGGAAGGACGGGGAAAAGCCCGCCCGAGAGAGGGGAAAAGATTTTCTGGTGAAATTTCTGCTCGAGAGAGAAGCAGAGAGAAGGGGAGGAAAAGAAGAGAACCAGTTGACCCTTAGCACAGAAAGAGTCGCGGGGAAAGGGGACAAAGGGAAAAGAGATGTTGAAGAGAGATTTTGCTAACTGATTAAGAAAAAAAAAGAAAAAAAAAAAGAAAAGAAAAGCAACCAGGGCCATTTGATAGAGCAGACAGAAAAGAGAGAGAGAGTGCAATGCGTTAATGCGGAAAAAGAAAGAGAACAGATCAAATTTTTTGATAGTCACTGTTCAACTAAACCCGGGGTTGGGAACCCCCCATCCCGGGCAGCGTCCCTTCGTAAAGCAGAACCACAGGCCAACCCGGGCCCGGGCATTCTAACCTGACCAGTGCCACCCAGAAAAACCCTTTCCCAGTCCAGCAGCCCCCCCCTGACCATGCCACATTTTTGTTTGGGTTTGTGAAAGTAAAAAAGTGAAAAAAACAAAAAAAAAAAAAAAAAAGAAAAGACAGTGTTTTTTAATATTTTAAATCACCGGGCCAGGTAAAGAAAAAAATTTTTTTTATCCCCGGGGTTATTTTAAGATGATTTAGATAAATGATTCGGGTGAATTTTCAAAAAAAGAGAGAATTTTATTTTGTTTACTCCAAAATCCCATTGTTTTTTTTGGTTCTATGATCATTGTATAAATTTAATAGCCCTTTACAATTGGTTTTTGTACAAAAAGGCATGAAATATGAATGAGATTGTAAAAAGCTGTGAGGGTTTTGGGGTGTGCGCTATTCCTTTCCCCCATTTGCCATACCCCAGGTTGACAATTTTTTGGCGGGGCCCTTCCGGGATATTCGGCCCCAAATTTTTTAAATAATTTTTTCAACTTCCCCAAGGGAAGCTGGGGGGAATTCCCAAAATTGTAATCCAAAGACAAGGTATTTTCCCAAAACGTTTGTTTTCCAAGATAGTTAAATACTATTTTTTTGGCATTGCTTCCAAGATAGTTAAAAACTAGGCTTGCATTTCCCCAGAAAACTTTTTTCCAAAATTTTCCAAAAAAATTTCCGCTCCTCATAGGGGGTTCAGGGCCTAGGCTTTCTTATAAAAAAAAATTTACTTGTCCCCAATATTTATAAATTCATAAAATTGGGCCATAAACGTCACTCGGTCGAAACCCAAAACCATTTTTGGCTGCCGTATAATAGAATCTTTTTAAAAAAAAAAATTTAAAGGGGCGGACGAAAAAACACCCCTATTGAACAACTTGTGACTCGCTCTTTGATTGGGTTTTACTCAGGAAAATTTGCGATTTTTTGGGAAAAAACCCCAAACCCAAAAGATGGAAAAGAATGATCACGAAAGACGCCGTGCCAGTAAAATAGCAAGCAGGAAAAGGCTAAAGAAGCGCGGGAAACCCAGAAAAAATTACGCGGGAAACAGAAAAAATTAAGGATTCAGCTAATCGGGCTGGGAAAAGCGCAGGAAACAAAAAAATTAAGAATTAAAATTAGAGTTAGAGAGACGAAAATCCCGGGGGGAACCACCGGGGGATTGGTATTTCTTTTTCCCAGGACCCCGGGTCGCATTTAAAGCCCCCCCCCAAAGTTCCAAAAATTTCTCTAAAGGGGTAAATTTTGATTGATGCGTAAATCAGTGTTTTAAAACTTTTGCTACCAGTCGGGTTTTCCTTCAAAAAGAGGGGGCATTCATTTTGCCCGGCGCTATTGACGGGTAAGGCAATACAGTTTTTCACTGCGTTACCAGCAGACCGAAAAATCTGTTTTTGGTCCCGTGAAGGGAAAAAATTGATGAAGGATTTACCCCCCACAGGGGGGGGGTTTTCAGGAAGAAATTTCGTTCACAAATTACAAAAATTTAAACGTCCACCAGTTTGGTGCACTTTTAGATCAAAATTTTAAAAGGGGGGGGGGTTAGAGTAAATGGTACAAGAAAGTTCGTTTAAAAAAAGCTTTTTAATGAAAAACCAATTTTTCATTTTTTCAGCCCCAGGGGTTAACTATACTTTAAAAAGAACAGCCAGAGCAGCAGGGATTTGCTTGGGGTTACGGGGTTTAAAATAGGGAGGCACTTTTTTGGGAAACAAGGTGCAGGAAAACCCGGCAAACACAGGTGAAGGGGTGCAAGGGGACAAAGGGAGTTTCCACAAAGCTGAAACCCCCCCAGGGGGGGGCCCAAAACGGGGACAAAGGACAATAGGTGTTTCTTTTGCCCAACAAGAAGGAAAATGTGGCGAGGGAATTTCCTGGGGTTCCAAAAGGCAGCACCTTTTTTGCCAAAAAGGTTAAAGGTCGCCAGGGAAAACACCTGCAGGGGAAAACCAAAAGGGACCCAAAACGAAGAGGGGGGAAAGTGCGGCCCTTTTGGCTAGAAACTGGGACAGCAGTCAGGTCAGTGAGGGCACTAGGCTGAGTGGTTCATTCCAGGGGAAAAGGGGTGGATTGGCCAGCAGGGGGGTGAAAGTGTTACGAGACACGGGTTTTTAATGGGTTTAGTAAAACAACCCCTGGTCGGGGAAAGGGTTTTTGACGGGGCAAATCCAAACCCAAATCTAATCGATGGCAAATTTTTTAGGGAATTTTTTAGTTGCCCAAGATAGAAGTACGTACCCCTTACTTCTCAGGCCAGTTGTCTGCCTGGTGAAGGAGAAAACCCCCTTTATGATTTGATTTAAAAGGGAAAAAATTTCCCGGTCAAGGGGTCCAGGGATCCGTTTGTTGACCCGCAACAGGGGGAGCATTCCAAACTGAGCAAAAAGGGGGGAAAAGGTTTTATAAACCGTTAGTCCCTTCCAGCAAGGAAAATCAGGCATAGATTGCCCCCGATAGTTTAGGGCAAACCCCAGGGGAAAAAGACCCTTCGCTCGTGAATCTTGGGGGGTATAGGGAAGAGGGGAAGAAACAGGTGGTTTTTGAGGGTGAGACAGAATTTCTGGTGAAAGGCGGGTTTTTTGAAACCCATTTTTTCACCAAAAAAAGGGAAAGAAGGGGGGGGGAAAGGGGAAAAACCCCAGTTAGAGTAAACCCGCGTGTTAAACCCTTTCACTGTCCCTGTCGTGGGTCATGAGTCCCCCTCATTGGGGGTTCAACTCGGCACCAGCAAAACAGCTGCCAATCTTTGATGAATTTTTATTGGCCCGGGGCAATGGCCGACAAAAACGGTTTTTGCTTCATGGGTTTGTGTCAAAGGTCCGCCAAAAAGAGGGGGAAAGGGAAAGGGCCCCCCTTAAAAAACCCCTCCCCCGTTAAATTTACACACCAAAATTTAGGAGAGTGGGTTGATCGAACGGGCCCCCCCTCGCCTTGTTTCCCAAAAGGGGGGCACAGGGAAAGAACATTAAGGGTTTCAAAGAAAATTTTCAGGAGGGTAGGGTCGTTCAGAAGAAGCAATATACAGGAAGGGGAGGAAGCAATCCCCCAAGGTGGGAGATCAAGGGCCTGTTTCTGCTCCCCCCCGGGTACAACAAGCGCTGAAGCATTGGAAAGGACCATTCCCCCATCAAAATGAAAAGGTAATCCCGGGGTTTAACCCAATTGGGTGTGAATGGAAACCAAAAAATTTTCCATGCGAATTTTCTTTCCTTTAAAAATAACAGCGGGGACCCAGCACAAAGGCGCAGCCCGAAAAAAAAGTAGGGGGCTCGTTGGGAAAAGGGACTGCAGCCCACAGGTTCGAGTTCAGTACATCCCCGGGGCGACAGAAATTTGGGCTGACTAATTTTTTCCGACTACAGCCGCAAATCAAGGAAAGGGCCCGTCATGTCCCGGGCCCCATACTACTTTTTTAAAAATATGTGTTTTTTTACAGTTTTTCTGATGGGAAAAGGGTTTTCAATTTTCCAAAGGGGTATGGGTTTATAATTTTTTTGTGAGACTTTGTTCATTTTAAATGAAAAATGTTGGACAAAAAGCGCTTGTTTAGTAAAAGGGACTGTTTTTCGATAAGGGGGATGGGAAAGGGATTCCTTTAAGTGAATGTTTAAAAAGGAAAAC
>CM031596.1:74317645-74336952 GCA_018398815.1 Conus ventricosus | reverse complement strand
CGCTAACATTGTATTCAACCGCCGGCTGCGTTTTTTTGATGTAGGTCATTTAACTCAAAATATTACATAAATTAAAAAAATAAATGTATATAAAAGTAAGTAAAGCGGGCTTTTATTCTTCACCCAAGCGTTGCAACACTTCAAGACACGTTAACCTTACAATAACGCCTGCTAATATTTTAGCTTTTTCTGAATCACTACAGTCAATGTTTATCACTTTGATTGCTTCGTTAAATAGTTCACTATGATCTTTTATTATATTGTTTACATCATTCTCAAATCCAAATTCACTAAAATCAATGTTTAATACTTTCATTGTTTCGTCAAATAGTTCATTACAATTCTTTAAATCAGATTCACTGAGTTCAGCAGTCATTTTTTAATATAAAATAAATAAAAAATAATTGTAAATTCAGTTATTATTTATTACTCATAGTCTTTTTCTAATCGTAAAAACTGACCAGGTTTAAAGGTAACAGTTACTCCTTCAAGATCATCAGAACATGCAGGTCAGCATCTTCGGGGGCAATATTATCAAGTAAAATAGCAAAAAGCTTTATAATTGGTTTAGGCCAAGACTTTGGGATTATACTAACAGCTTTCAATACGCTTTTTCGAATAGTTAAACTTTCAAAAAGTTCTGTTATAAATCCATCAAACATGTCCTTTAAAACTTCTTTATCAACTCCAGCATTAATCGCCCACCCAAAATCATCAAATATTTCTGTAAGCTTTATAACTACGTGGGGTTCATTTTTTAAAACCAGATTAAAAAACGACAATTAAAAAAATAAGTAAGTCGCAGCATGTGTCTGGAGTAGGATTGCCAAGCCATATAAATTTTAAAATATTTAGGCAATTTTATGTTCCTGGAGAGAGAATGTAAATATCTTTGTTCACATCACCAAATCTTATCTAGCACGTAAGCCCCCGTTTTAAAGTACTGATTACGTCAATTTTTAGAGGTTTTGCGTGTTAATTTTGTTTAAAAACAGGTGTTAAAATTGGTCAATACTGACATGTGAGGGACGTGATTTGTATGTGAAAAGGGGGGTTATCGTGCAAAATAACATGGGTGAGCTTGACCCGCATATTTACATTCTCTCCCGGTACGGCTCCCTCCTTGAGGCAGCCTCATCGGCACAGGACCTGGCCACCCAAGCATGAAGAAAGTCTTTGGGTAAGAAATTGGCAAAGAAAACCGAACTTGGTTATCTTTTCGTTGTAAACAATCCTTCCGACGTGAAGATAGGCCTAATGAAGCGATGTTAAAAACTGTCCTTCGCTTGATCAAACAATCAAAACGTTTTTGAAGCACATGTGAACAAAACATTGCTTTCAACAACTGGATATAAATGTCTATGATGATAAAACTCTACCCTCAGGAAAAAGATAGGCTACACCCGAAGGTGCGGGTGGGACCCAGAGAAGTACTGTCCTGAACAGCAGAACGGTCCAGCTGTGTGCAATCCTGCGCTGTGTTCACATAGGGTGCAGGCACGCACAGGGCAGTCCCTTATGTAATGTCTTCAACATCCGTTTTGAAACATTATTATTATGATGTTACCTTAACTCCCATCATTCCTGTTCTTTATTGAATAGAGAGACCCGGATGTTTGTGATGATAGAGAGTTGCTGATTGGTTGAGCATGGTGCATGCGAGCGGGAGCCCTACATGTTGGTCAGCCATCTTTGTAATCTGTGTTCATCTCTATGGAATATTAAAATAGTCTAAGAGTACACGAGCTGTATTCAGTGATGCTGATTTGTCGTGAATGGTTGGCATTCGACACACACAACATCACAACTGGCGACGAGGACGAACCTACAAGTTCTCTTCAAATTTTGTTCAACTGATTAGAGATGGCCAACGCTCTGCCCAACTTCGAACATTTTCCAGTTCACTCTGATGAAGCAACTCTGGGAACCCGCTGGAAGAGATGGCTCACACGGTTCGAAATTCTTCTCACTGCACTGTCAGTGACAGAGAAAGCAAGGAAAAAAGCTCTTCTTCTGCATTATGCCGGCGAAGAAGTTTTCACAATCTACGAATCGTTCACTGCTCAACAAAGAGGGGAAGGCGATGATGTCAACGACGAGTACAAAGCCCTTGTGGATTCCTTCAATGCTCATTTTACGCCGAAAAAGAACATTGATTTCGAAACATTCAAGTTTCGTCAGTGTCGTCAAATTGAAGGTGAAACGATTGACGCCTTTTATACAAGACTGAGATTGCTCGCTGCAAGATGTGACTTTGAAAATGAAGACAGGGAGATCAAAGCACAAATTCTCCAAGGATGTACGTCGTCAAGACTACGTAAACGTGCACTTCGTGATGAAAAACTCACTTTGACACAGCTTTTGGATACTGCTCGTCTACTTGAACTGTCTGACAAACAAGCTCAAGAAATGGAAGGTGAATGCAGTGCTACAGCCCACATGGTGACTTCTCAAAATCGTCGCACTTCATCGTCGAGAATGAAGACTGATAGATATAAATCACATCAACACCTACAACAACGTGGACCCCAGCAACATTCCAGCCAAGGTTCTGCTTCACGGAAGAATAATCAGAACAGCAAAATGTGCAACTGGTGTGGTGGACAGCAACATCCTCGTGAAAAGTGCCCAGCCAAAGAAAAAGACTTGCAACTCTTGTTCAAAAGTGGGACATTATGCAAAGGTGTGCAGATCAGGCAAGCCCCGATCTTATCCACGTCGTCGTCCAGCGAATGTGATGAACGTTCAGTGTTGTGATGACCAGTCTTCTTCTGATGACGAGTACATATTTGGAGTAGGTAGCAGTGACAAAACGCCTCGCATCAGCCTCGTACTCTCAGGTAAGACTGTTCCCTTTTTTGTTGATACCGGAGCTTCAGTAAACGTACTTGATGAACAATCATTCAAGAGTATGAACATGAACATTGAACTGTCTCCTCTCATCACGATTATCTATGCGTATGGTGCCAAAGAACCTCTACATGTGCTAGGACAATTCACAACAAATGTAACATACAAAGACACTTTCACTACTGCAACTTTTCACGTTGTACAACCCAAACCAGATGCAAAGGGAGGAAATCTCCTCAGTGCAGGCACAGCAGAAAAAACTACGTATTGTGAGTTTTGCTCTGGCTGCCAGCGCACGCACTGTTGCCGACACTCTTTGTGATGAAAACCCTACCCTGTTTCAAGGCATAGGCAAAATGAAAGATGTGAAAGTAACATTGTATGAAGACAACTCAGTGTCACCTGTTTCCCAACCACATCGCCGCATCCCATACCACATGCGCAAGAAGGTTGAGGAAGAACTTCAACGACTAGAGGACCTAGACATAATTGAAAAGGTTGACGGACCTACCCCTTGGGTTTCCCCTATCGTTGTGGTGCCCAAACCCAAGAAGCCCGATGAAATTCGTATTTGTGTGGACATGCGCATGCCGAACAAAGCTATCAAAAGAACACGTCACATCATGCCTACGGTTGATGACATATTGATGCGACTGAATGAGGCAACCGTGTTTAGCAAGTTGGATCTAAACTCTGGATACACCAACTTGAACTTGATGAACAGTCAAGAAACATCACAACATTCTCAACACATGTCGGTTTGCGACGATACAAGCGTCTGAACTTTGGAGTGACCAGCGCTGCTGAGATATTCCAAAATCATATCGCCGAAGTCCTTTCTGACATTCCTGGAGTTCTAAACACAAGCGATGATATCTTGGTTTACGGCAAAACCCAGGAAGAACACGATGGGACGCTGAAGAGAGTCTTTGCCCGCTTGAAGGAAAAGAACCTGACCCTCAACAGGATCAAATGCGAATTCAATAAGAACACTGTTGAATTCTACGGCTTCATTTTTGGACAGAATGGAATTTCGCCTGATCCAAAAAAGGTTGAAGCTGTTTGCAAAGCTACTGTCCCTGGCAACGTGAAGGAAGTCAGAAGTTTCCTTGGCCTCACCAACTACATATCTCGTTTCATTCCCAACTACGCTCAGATCACTAAACCCTTGCGAGACCTGACACGCAAGAATGCTGAATGGGTTTGGTCTGCTGCTCAAGAAGACGCATTTAATGAATTGAAGTCAAAACTGATGAGCTCCCAAGTCATGAGCTACTACAACCCTGACGCAGCAACTGAAGTTGTTGTGGATGCAAGCCCTTTTGGTCTTGGCGCAGTTCTCACTCAACGAGATGACCAAGGCACTCAGCACACTGTAGCCTATGCCAGCCGTGCTTTAACAGACGTTGAGTCCCGCTACTCACAAACTGAACGTGAAGCTCTCGCAGTCGTCTGGGCGTGTGAACACTTCTACTTGTATCTGTTTGGACATCACTTTACAGTGATTTCAGACCACAAGCCTCTTGAAGGCATTTTCAACAGTACAACATCACGCACATCCGCACGCATCGAAAGATGGAATCTTCGTCTGCAAGCTTTTGACTTCACGCTACGTTATCAGCCTGGAGACAGCAAACCAGCTGACTTTCTGAGTCGACATCCTGTTGAAAAGGCAGAAAACAAGACAAAACATGAAAAGACTGTTGCTGATGATTATGTGAATTTTCTTGTTAATCACACCATACCCAAGGCCATGACAATTCAAGAAATCATCAGCGCAACAAGAGAAGACCCCACACTCCAAGCGGTCAAGAAAGCTCTGAAGCATAACCAATGGCAAGTCCCCAGTGATCCGTCCATCGACGTTTCATCATTTCAAGTCTTCAAGACCATCAAAGATGAACTCTCTTTGTGTGATGATTCTGACGTCATTCTTCGTTGCAACAACATTGTAATCCCAAGGTCGCTTCAACAGCGTACAATTGACATTGCACATGAAGGTCACCAGGGAATTATAAGACTAAACGTTTGCTGAGAGAAAAGGTGTGGTTCCCCTACATTGATCGTCTAGTTGACAACACAGTCAAGTCCTGTCTTGCATGTCTCGCTACAATCCCTGAACATGTGGTGGAACCATTGAGAATGACTGATTTGCCTGCCCGCCCATGGTCCGAGGTCAGCGTTGACTTCACTGGTCCTCTTCCTTCTGGAGAGTATCTTCTCGTGGTCACAGATGCTTATTCCAGGTTTCCAGAAGTTGAAATCATCAAGTCCACCAGTTTCAAGTCCACTGTGCCTAAACTTGATGCAATATTCGCCCGCCATGGTGTGCCGGACATCCTCCAATCAGACAATGGCCCCGCTTTCAACAGCCATGAGTTTGGACAGTTCGCTGCTCAGCTTGGTTTCAAACATCGGAAAGTGACCCCTCTGTGGCCCCAAGCAAATGGTGGTGTTGAGCGTTGCATGCCAATGCTCAAGAAAGTCATCCAGTCTGCTCACGTAGAAAACAAGAATTGGAAGCAGGAACTGTACAAATTTCTGCGCAATTACAGAGCTACCCCGCACAGCAGCACAGGAATGACTCCAGCTGAAGCTCTGTTTGGCAGAAAAATAAAAGTCAAACTCCCTGAAGTCCCCATCACCCCCACTCCTCACCCCCCTTGTGCTCACCTGGATGCGCAGATACGCCAACATGACCTTCTCATGAAAAAGAATATGAAGAACTACGCTGAGGCCAAGCGCAACATCGCTACGACAGATATTCAGGTTGGAGATACAGTTCTTGTGAGACAACCGAAGAAGAACAAACTGACTCCTTACTACAATCCCAACCCCATGCAAGTGACAGCAAAGAAAGGATCCATGCTTACAGCCAAGCAACCAGGAGGTACCCGCATCACACGCAATTCATCCCACTTCAAGAAGATCACGGCAGCTGGTTCTTCTCTACAGCCTCTCAACTTGCCTGAAAGCTTCCCAGAGGATGGTGGAATGAATGATGATGATTTGTGCCCAGCACCTCTGGATGATGAACATTCTCTACAGTCATCAGATGAACAACAGCCCCCTCATCAACCTCTACCTGACTCTCTTGTGTCCAGTCCAACTCCCCGAAAGTTACCCATGAGAGTTCGAAACAAGCCAAGCTATCTGAAAGACTATGTGTTAAAATGAGAACGCAGCCACGTGACATTGGCCTGGAAAAAAAAAAGGGGGGAACAATAGTCCTGCATGAATTTTGGTTGTTCGTTGCTGTGTTTCGTGGTTCTATAGTCCTGCATGAATTTTGGTTGTTCGTTGCTGTGTTTCATGGTTCTTAGTTCCTGTTATTTTTGCATGAATTTTAGTTGTTCGTCGCTGTGTTTCACGGTTGTTAGTTCCTGTTATTTTCAGCATGGTATGCCTGTTTTCTGATCACCAGTTTTGACACCTTGTCAGACTTTTCTAGTTAATGTAATATGTTGAATTGATACATGCATGTCCTCAAATATTCACCCTATCCTGAATTAATAATTTTGATCTGAGATGAGGAGGGATGTAATGTCTTCAACATCCGTTTTGAAACATTATTATTATGATGTTACCTTAACTCCCATCATTCCTGTTCTTTATTGAATAGAGAGACCCGGATGTTTGTGATGATAGAGAGTTGCTGATTGGTTGAGCATGGTGCATGCGAGCGGGAGCCCTACATGTTGGTCAGCCATCTTTGTAATCTGTGTTCATCTCTATGGAATATTAAAATAGTCTAGAGTACACGAGCTGTATTCAGTGATGCTGATTTGTCGTGAATGGTTGGCATTCGACACACACAACATCACACCTTAAAACGTGAAAGGATGTCTCTGATAATGACACTTGACAGCAGATCTCTCTCTCTCTCTCTCTCTCTCTTTGGATAAATACTATTTCAAACATTTCATATGGTGTGTGTGTGTGTGTGTGTGTGTGTGTGTGTGTGTGTGTGTGTGTGTGTGTGTGATAGAGAGAGAAAGAATGGTGTGTTTGTGCGCGCGTGCGCGCGTGCGCGCGCGCGGTGTGTGTGTGTGTGTGTGTGTGTGTGTGTGTGTGTGTGTGTGTGTGTGTGTGTGTGTGTGTGAGGTAAGAAGAAGCCAAATCTTCATTTGCTGGGGTGGGGGGGAGGGGTGTTTGTATTGTGCATTAAAAAGCCGTTACGCTGCATTTAGTTTTGTGTGTTCGGTTGTATTTTGTTGGTGGTGGTGGTGGTGGGGTTTTGTTTTGCTTGTTTGTTTGTTGTTGTTGTTGTTTTTGTTTGTTTGTTGTTGTTTTTTGGGGTGGGGGCTGTTTGGGATTTGTTGTTGTTGTTGTTGTTGTTGTTGTTGTTGTTGTTGTTTTTGCCCTTTTTCCCTCACGCTGCATTCTGTTTCAGTGTTCTCTGACTGTGATGACGAGCATGCGCATGTGGGGGTGTCCAAGGCCAGGGCAGACTCACAGCAGAAGATTGTGGCCCATGTCCAGACCCTGCAGTAACACGTCGTGGAGGATTGCCTGGAAGGGAAACATGTCATCTTTTACTCGCTGCAACTCACATATTACTCACATACACGCACACGCACACGCGCACACGCACTTTCTCTCTCTCTCTCTCTCTCTCTCTCTCTCTCTCTCTCTCTCTCTCTGTCTCTGTCTCTCTCTCTTTCTCTCTCACAACACACACACACACACACACACACACACACACACACACACACACACACACACACACACACGCATGCACACACATACACAGACGAGCGCGCACGAGCGCGCGCACGTGAACACACGCTCATACACATGCGCACACGCACACAAACACGCGCCACACACCCACATGCACACACACAAACACACACACTTACACTAACATACCACTTACACTCACACACATACGCGTATATTCATGCATGCACGCACACAGACTCTCTCTCTCTCTCTCTCTCTCTCTCTCCTCTCTCTCTCTCTCTCTCTCTTCTCTCTCTTTCCCCCTCACTCCCTCCCTCCCTATCTCTCTCTCACACACACACACTAACACTAACATACCGCTTACACTTACTCCACACATACGCACGCACGCACACAGAGACACACACAAACTCTCTCTCTCTCTCTCTCTCTCTCTCTCTCTCTCTCTCTCTCTCTCTCTCTCACACACACACACACACACACACACACACACACACACACACACACACACACACACACGCACACACACACACTACCCCATGAGAGTTATTGATGCCCAGCTCTATCCCTCTGTCTTCATACAAAGTCTCCGTGTCCGTGGGAGTGCCACACAGGTAATTAGGATAACTGCCAAAACACAGATACTGGCACGTTAGCAAGGAATTTGTGACACAGGGGAACTAGTACTTGAATTACACATGTATGTTCAATGCGTGCTTTCCGCTATGTGATTTATATATTTTCTTTTTCACTTTTCATGCATGCATGCGCGCACGTACGTGCGTGCGTGCGTGCGTGCGTGCGTGCGTGCGTGCGTGTGTGTGTGTGTGTTTGTGTGTGTGTGTGTGTGTGTGTGTGTGTGTGTGTGTGTGTGTGTGTGCGTGCGTGCGTGTGTGTGTGCGCGCGCGCGCGGGCTGGTATACACACGCACGCACGCACGCACGCTCGTGTGTGTGTGTGTGTGTGTGTGTGTGTGTGTGCTGTGCGTGCGTGCGTGCGTGCGTGCGTGCGTGCGTGCGTGCGTGGTGTGTGTGTGTGTGTTTGTGTGTGTGTGTCCATGTATACCTGTGCACGTGTGTGTGTCTGTGGGTGTGTTTGTTTGTATGTGCGTGTGTATTTGTGCGTGCAGGCTGGAGAGAAGAATGCATCGGTGATTGCAGAGAAAGGTTATTCTCAATGCTTGTACACCTATTCTTCATGAAAGACAAAATCAGACTTTCTGCATACATTGGTATATTCCATATTCCTGTTGTGATGCGACAGTCGACAGCCAACTCTACCCACTCTATTCTCTCTTCTCTCTCTCTCTCTCTCTCTCTCTCTCTCTCTCTCTCTCTCTCTCTCTCTCTCACACACACACACACACACACACACACACACACACACACACATACACGGGGATTCCTACGCCAATATGGCCGAAGACAACAACTCCTAGTTGACTTCTCTGATGTTTTTGAGCATTCTCTGGTCAACATGAAATATACAAGTAAGCGAAAGCTAGCTCCAGGTAAGACATGTTCCAGATATACTCGGCAGACTAAGAAAATGTCTGGTGCCGAACTCTCACCAAAAGACGCAACTTTTCATTGTGATCAGCGAGATAAGGCTGACCATGAGGGCCTGCTGCTTAAATTAGAACACATTGGCATTGACGGTCTTTGCTAAAATGGGTGTCATTCCTCGTTGGAGAACGCAGAAAGTTGTTGTGGAAGGGTGTCATCCATTGTAGCAGCTGTCAGGGTAACACAGGACTTTTCTGGGGGCCCTTGTTTTTTCTTATTTATATAAATGACAAAGTAGAAACTATCCCTGGGAACTACTAAAGGCTTGTGCAGATGACAGAAAAGTAGTAGAACATCGAAGCAAGAATGATACTCGCATTCTACAGAAATCCCAAACGTTTCAAGAGTGGGAAAAAACTTGGAAAATGGAATTTCATCCCCAAAAGTGCAAGTGTTGCGTATATGTAACAAAGTCATCTCAAATGGAAAGAACATTAACAATTTAGACATGAAAAGCAAATAACATCCTTAGCTTCTTATACAGGAACAGTCAAATGACTGCCCCCAAAAGGTCGTAAAGACGACTGCTACCAAACACTGGTTAACCAGTCCGTGTGAAGTATGTTTGCTCAGTTTGGGATCCTTACCATCTAAAGTACATTGATAACCTCGTAAAAGATACAGAGAGAGCCGCCCCCCCATAAAACGGTTCGTACAGGTAACCCACATCAGAGAAAAGGGCATAACTAGAATAACATGAGGAAATTAGAATGGAAACCCTTAGAAGAGAGAAGAGCTTTTATTAAACTTAACACCTTTTTTCAAAGGCAAGCAAAAGTAAATTGATATTTCCAAATGAACACCTAGTATTGATAAATGGTAGCACCAGGATGGCGGTCAATTTAACCGATACCTGCATCCCAATATTGACAGCCACTTACATTCTTTTTATCATATCCCAGTTTCAGTACTGCTTGAGGGAAACTCACTGCCGGGTGCCATCAAGATTCCACAAGTGCAATCTCTCCTTCAAGGGACAAATTGATTTCGACCGTTTTTTGAGATCTGCACTATTGGGATGATATCTATTTTTTATTTTCCCCATAATATTTATTATCAACCAGGGCTGAATTTGGCCATTGCCTTTTAAAATCGAGTGCGACCCCTTGTTGCCAACTTTGCTCCAGGGGCCAACAGTCAGAGTCGCACTGTTTTAAATGTTATTTTATTTATTTTTTAATTATGCGCGAGCTGGGTGAGCCTGACTCTTTTTGAGAGAACCAGAATTTTAAGGAAGAAGGAAGAAGAAGATTGAGAGGAGCCTGCCCTGACAACACAGCAACGGCAGAAAAAATTTGAAGAATGTTTCATTGCACTAGGGCATTACCCCTAAGGTAGGTCTCGTTCCGTTTCCTTAGTAATTGCAAATGAGATTCAGGGACTATCGGAAAAAATAGTGCACACTAGAAAAAGCTGTGCGGGACCAAAAACGTTGCTATTGAAAGTCTAGCAAGGCAAGTGTTTCCACAGCACCAAAAGAAATTAAACTGAATCTGTTTTACCTTGCAAACGGTCACTCCCTACATATCTGGACATACTGAAAATAAATCCGAAAAGGTAGCAAAGGGCCCAAAATAAATGCACAAAGAGCAAGAATGGTGGCGCAAAAGAGGCCAGGCCCTAACACAAAAGGCTAGTCAGGAAAAAACAAAGAAAAAAGTGACGGTCATCAAAGAACATGAACCAAAGAAGTAGACGACCCAAACTCAGACCGAAGGTAAGACTTACGACTGTCGCGGAAAAATTCGACGACGACACACTCCCCGTGTTCTTTTATTTGAGATTCCATCATGTCCAAGGTTGACTGGGAGACCTTGGTACTGTCATAGTGCCCTGGCGAGTCGCTAAGAAAAGCTTTTAAACCAGGAACGATGCAACTCCTGTGATTCAAGAGAGTGGAGGATCCAGAACCAGATGCGTTGTATTACTCGTTGGGTTGAATGATCTGAAAGGGAAAAGAACCCACAGCGTGTAGCACAGAAAAAAAAAATGTGTAGAGGACGTAAAGAATAAGGTTCCCCCAAATTCCAGGGGTTGATCAGTCCAGGTTGCCCCAGTGAGGAACTAAACGTTAGCCAACAAGAGGGAACTATACAACGCATGACGAAGTCGAAACTGGCTTGGTGGAAAAAGATATCAGCTACCAGTTTGTATACAACCAACTTCAGAGCCCTCGATACAAATCAATATTTGGCCCCTGACGGTAACCACCCCACTGCAAAAGTGGGCCAGCGTCCATTGCAAAGGAACTACTGGTCACATCTCAATGCAATGTTTTTGGAAAAAACCAAAATGAGACGAGGTCCACACCCCATCATCACGAGCTTGGCTTCTAACCTCCCATCATCATGTCCACCAATGGCTGTCTAGACAGCAACGACCCTCAGCGATACCCCTTCTTCCCCTGCAGGGCATCCGAGAGCACAACTACTAGGGCTTCCTTCTTCAACATCAATTGGACCTTATTTTTGTATCCGTCAACGGTGTTAACCTGTTCAATTTTCTTTCGTTTTCAAAAGTCAAAACAACTTGCTTTGAAAAAAGCATCATATTTTTAAATAGCGTTTATGAGCATAGCAAACAATTCTTTGAACATTTTACAATGGAACTGCAGATCAATATGAAAAACTTACATTCAATTAGAAAATCACATCTATTCTAATCAACTATTGCATTCTGCTGGCCTACAAATCCTTAAAATGCTGAACCTTTTCAAGTTACCTAAATTACGTGTTTTTATTAATCCACCTTTTATATGACTGCGTGTGTCAACAAAACGTTACAAAAAACTGCAATTATGTCAGATCAGACTTGAATAACCGTCCTCTAAAGTAAATCAATTCATTCAAACTAATGTCCTTGAAAACTTTTTTAGATACTTCCATATCGATTAAAGGGTGAACAAAAAAAAAAAACAACGATTTCAGGTATAAACAACTTATATGTTAACTAACCAAATGTGACCAAAAGCTGACAACACCGATTGGAATAAAACAACTTCGCTAATGTAAATAAGAAAATGGATAAAATTGGGTGATTTCACAATGCGCAACCTCCATTCTGGGAACCTGATTGATTTTGTTATATCTTGCATCGAATTTTGTAGAAAAAATTGTTGAGATTCTAAATATAGATATAACTGAATGATGGCAGCAGTCACAAGATTGACCAGAAATATCAACGCATAGACCAACCTTCCCATCGATCTGACTTTAATTCTCCTGATTTGGCCTCAATGCAACTCTTGGAGACAACAGACAGATGAATCAATAGGGAGTGATCAATTTCCCTATTGTTTGAGAAACTACAGAAGAGCAATATATGTTGATGAAGAAGCAGAAGCTGAAGATAAAAAACCAAGTATTATAATACAATACTGCAGACAGGAGTATTATATGAGGTCAACCCTTCAAACTATAGATCGCAGCATTATTGCCCGCCGAAGATATTGAAGTGATTAATAACACCTTTAGAAAAGCTAATATAAATCTGCACAGTAGAGAACAATGCCAAAGTCAAATCCATCTACAGAACAAAAATAACCGAGTAAATAGATGGCGGAATGAAGATGTGCAGAAGCCGTATCTATGAAAAAGAAAACAAACTAAAACATGGCTCAAAGATAGAACTGATGGAAAACATAATTAAAAATGCAACGTGCAAAAATGCCACAGAACCGGTTGTCGGTCAAAAGCAAAACGCTCAAATTCAATCATTATTGTCAATCCGAATATATTCATCAAAGGACATGTGCACAGATATGGAAAAAGGTAAAGATTTAAAAAAAACAAGATATTATCTCCCTTACATATCCCATTAAATTAGAGAAAAAAAAAAAACTAATCCTAACAATCATCAGAAACTGAATCATTTGTACAAGCATTTTTTTCAAAAAATAACACATCAACTAGACAACCATACAGATACCAAAAAATACAGAGAACTAGAGGAAGAAAAAAGGATTACATATTGTTGAACCACACCGGATCCAAACCAATACTATAAATGGCATCTATAACATTTGCAGACTTATAAAGACGCACTAATTCATTCTCCTCGAATAAGACAGCTAGTTGGTATTAGATGAAATTCGTTATCACTTGTTATGGGCCACTTACCATGTGCTGGAAAGCATTACTTCACTCGTTTTTTACCAAAAATGTTGGTTAAATTGACACTCTTCCTACTTTATCAGGAAGAGGCTAGTGGTAATAACCCTATTCCAAAAACAAGGTACACCTAGGCAAGCCATTGATAGTTTTATCGACCAATAGCATAAACCATCTCATGTTGGAAAAATACAAGAAAAATATTGAAAAACGCATTTTACCTATTGCGAAAAGAAAAAGACAAAATTCCAACAATCCAAGCAGGTTTTTCAGAAAAAGGTAGAAGTACAATCGACACCTTGTTAAAACTTGCAAGTCTTGTAAAAAAAAAACAATATTGCCTCGTTAGAAAAAGTAACCTAGCTACATTCTTTTGACATTAGAAAAGCATACGATAGTGTCAGGCATTCTTCGTTTACTTTATAAGTTTAAAATTTGGGATTTAAAGGCTCAATGTATAAGTTTCATAAAAATCTTTCTTAATCTGAGAGATCAGTTTGTACAAGGGTTGGTAAATAGTTACTCTTCGTTTAAAAGATATTGACATTGGCAACCCACAGGGCCCTTATTGCAACCTAAACTATATTACAAATTCCTCATTCCACACGATCTTCCTAAAATACTGTCTAAAAGTATGCGATGTAGTGCAATATGCCGATGAAATTGCAATGTGTGATGAAATACCAACATCAAAAAACAACTAAAAGAGAACCATATTATAATACAAAAATAAATCAAATTGAAATTGACCAACAGACAACAAAATATGAACGAAAATGGACTAGAACTAATCAGGAGAAAAGACACACTAATGATATTTCAACAATGGTACAAATCCAAAAAGTTTTTGCCTCAACTTGATGCTATCAAATAAAACTCTACAATATCCAATAATGTTTAAATTCATAGGTGTTCATTTCCACATCCAAAATTAAACTGAGATTCCATATTGAATAACTTATAAACATTCCAGACAAAGGCTGTTCTTTACAAAATAAATAATCTGTGCTCCAATCGTGGGGTCAAATTCCCCAACTCATGAACATCTTTCAATTAGTGCTGAGGTTCGTTCAAAAATGACTTACGGACAGGAAGTAATATTTTTCCCAGCTTCTCCAACATTAATAAGCGGTTACAAAAGTAATAGACGGTAAAGCTATAAAATAGCCCCTTGGTGTTCCACAGAACCGTTTCTAATACTTTTAAAACATAGAAAAGAAGCTAATTCTATTGTCACTTGATGATCAACAGCAACCTAGCGAAACAGCCAAGTACATGTAACCAGAAGGTCTTTCTATATCAAATTACAGATAACAAATGAAATCTTTCTATTCGAAATCGGATTATCCTAAAAGGGCACAAATATTTCTTACCTCAGCCCAATCGAAATTAAACTGATGATTAATTTCAAAATGTGAACATCGATATTGCCTCCATTTGTCAAAACCTCCAACAATGCCCACAGTTCCATCATGGCAGCATATCTCTCCAAATATTGGATATCGATAAACCTACTCTAAAAAAAAGAAAGACATATTAAATTTTTGATTCAGTAAAGCAAAAGGAACATATTGAAAAACACATATCCACATCAACTTAAAATCTCCAACGATGTTTCATTTTAGAATCTTATATCAGGAGCTGGATTTGTAAATATCCCCGATTATAGTAAAGCAAAGCAATCATTTAGTATTAGGAAAGAACTATTTCAGTTTTTCACTGCTGAACAAAACAATCCTTATGGCCTATATCTATGGATAACTGATCTTAGAAGTGTGGCATATTATAATACAAAGCATTCAATATGTGTTGACACTAAAATCTGATCCTTTAAAGCTTTACGAAATGGGAAGCAATGTAAGGAAAGACCGTTAATTATTATGATATAAAATTAATGATAGCATTATGCCTGATCCCCAACCGACAATTGTGGTATCTAAGGAAAGAAAAAGCTGATAAATTAGCAAAAGAGGGTGCCGCCTTAGAAAAAAAATCCAAAAGTAGATTAAAAATTGGCTAAACACATAAATCATTTACTCTATTATAAAATAGTTATGAGCCAAAGAAAAACCAACCTGCAAAAACGCAAATAGTATATAACGACAAAAGATCATTGTCCAGTATAAATTTTAAACGGTCGATTGACACCATCGTAGGAAAACCAAATTTATCTCAGGATTAAGAATGGCGTTGTGGGTCTCCCATTATACTATTGAACATATTCTATTTGATGACAAAACAAACATCCATTAAAAAATTACCAATGGATAGATATTGATTTCCTTAGGGGCCTTTACAGGAAATACTTTAACAGCCCCAAAATGATTGAAATAGCAGAAGGCTAAATCGATTTCTGTTATCATTCAATTATTTGTAATTTATTTCTCCCGTTTTAAAAATTATTGTATTGTTCGTTTTCATAGGCCAAATTTTCATTGCCTTATGAGTCCGTGCGCGCGCGCGCGCACACGACACAACCACAACACACACCACACACACACACACCCACACACAACACAACACACACACACACCCAAATCAACCATAATGGTCGCGCGCAAGCTATGCACACGCACACGCACACTCATAAAAGCACTTACACACATACACTTATTTTAAAAGTCTAATATCACCATCGTTTGTGAAGAGAGACTCTTAAATTAAATCAATCCCAAAAACACACATACACTCTGCAGATTATAGAGTAAATAAGTCATTTTACTGCTACCTTCACCTCTCAGCCCCATTCCACCTCTTTTCCATCTCACCTGTGTCAGGTCTGTCTGACGTTTTTAGAAAACAAGCCAACACATAGAAAGCCGCACAACGAAGACGACGATGGGGCAGAGAATTTTAGGACAGTAACTTCCTAGCACCTGGCCGTCAAATTCTGCTGCCTTCCCTACCTCACATAAAAATCGGATCGAGTGTGGCGATCGCATGGGATGGGGAAAGGTGAATTTCCTTGCACTCTGTCCACCACTACTGAGAAAGTCAACTTATCCCTCCCCACCTCCCCCACTCCCACTCCCCTCCCCCTCCTCTATTATCCCACCCTCCCCTCCCTCTCCCCACATCCCCCCACCCTGCAACCCCCCTCCCTTCCCTCTCTCTCATACGCAAACCCAGAGTTCTGTCTGACTACAGACTGGGACCCTGGTAACCGGCCCAGCACAGGATCCAGAGTCCCAGCCGACACGTGGTCCAGACAGACCCATCTGACTGATCAGCCTGCCTACCAGACGTGTAGAACCGGACATCCAGCAACGGGAGAGAGATCTACACACCAACTCCAACACTATAACGTTTTGCTCTACTACCCGATGATTCCAACTCCACTCATCAAGACCTTTTCCTCTTCAAGTGGAGACCAAAGTGGAGAAGAAAGGTGCAACCTAAACAAAGAACTGATTGCATGAAATAAAAAAACATATAATTGTGTATACTAAGCTTGTATACACGAGTATTACTTGTTTGTGAAAATGAACTAATTTCTGTTATTTGTTGTTCATGCATCATATTTCATGTGATAACTTATTTCTAAATCTGTCACGCAAAGCGCAAGCACTTTTAAGTTTGTAAGCCGGATGTGAATCACTCCTGGGCAACTCTGGAGTATCTCTAGCAGTCCAGAAAGAAAAAAAAAAGATTTCTTTCGATGACTAGTACCGGAAAGTTGCTCCTTCCACCACTAGAAGAGAGAGGGTGGAGGTGAAATTGTTATATGAAAACTACTCTATAATTCTAATGGAGAAAACATTCTGAGTTCTTCCCCTAGAGGACCACACCTGCCACCCGTACTCCTCACACCTGTACGCATGTTACATACGGATAATCAGAGTGATTCTGTAAAGACGTATCCAAGTTATGGAAATGAAATGCTACCACCGGCTAGTAAACATCAAATAGGGCATGAACTGATGATGTCACCAACGTACAAGTGCTCAAACCATCAAGCAGCACATGAAACTATACGGACACTTGGTACTGTGAGTGTAGCACACAAAAAGAAAAACACGGAAAAAATAAGCTTCATTTGTATGGGCATGTGAAAAAAAATCCAATCGCCTTGCTAAAATCATCTGCACACCACACACACACACACACATACATGCACTCACCCACTGTCAGGTCCAAAAATCGCTCTCTCCGGTGAGATGATGGCGATACCGGGCATGCGCACTTGCGCATCCGGTTCATTCGCTTCATTGTAGGGGCGGAACCGGATGGTGGCGCCCACACTCGGGGATGGAAAAGATGGCGAAGTTCTGGTCGACCTCGAAGTCACAGCTGATGGTGACTTGATCCGTGGTGGTGTGGTAGCCGTCTCCCCACGCTATGCTGCCTGTGTTCGACACCACCCCTGCCTGACCGATGGAAGGGCAGACGGGGAGGGGGGAAAGGGGAGGGCGGGGTGACGAGGGAAGGAAGGTAAGGGGAGGACGGGGTGTTGAATGGAAAGGGATTCGGGAACAGAGGAAGGAGTAAGACGGTATATTTGAATTTGTTTGGTCTGGTTGGTCGAGTCATGGTAAACAAGTCTTGTTTTACAAGTTCGGTCGGTTGGTTTGGTTGGCTGCCTAGAAGTGTGTGTGTAGGTGACTGACTGGATAGATAAATAGTTTGGCTGGTTGGTTGGTTGGTTGGTTGCTAGGTTGGTTGTTGGTTGCTAGGTTGGTTGGTTGGTTGGTTGGTGATACGTTAGCTGGATGTTGGCCGATTGGTGCTTAACTGGTTCGTTGACTGGTTGGCTGGTGTTGGTTGGTTCCTTGGCTGATTGTAAGTTGGTTGGTTGGTTGATTGGCAGGTTGTTGGCTGGTCGACTGGCTGATTGTAAAAGTTGGCTGGTTGATTGGAAGCTGGCTGGTTGGTTGCTGGTTGTTAACTGGTTAGTTGGTTGGTTGGTTGGTTGATTGGTTAGATGTCAGTTGACTACTTCACTGGCTGATTCTTTTCCTTGGATTACCTTTTCCACCCTGTGTGTGTTTTTTTTTTTCCTTTTTCCTGTTTCATTGTGTCATCCTGTGGTCAAAGTCACCTTGTTGTTATTCACTGGTTGATTGGTTGCTTAATGGACTGGTTGGGTGTTGGTTGGTCGGTTGGTTGTTTAGCCGTGTGGTTAATTCCTTGATTGACTGGCAGACTGGTTGACCAGTTAGCTGGATGTCGTTTTAGCCGGATGGTAAGCTGAATGATTGGCTCGCTGGTTAATTAGTTGGTTGGTTGCCTGTTTGTTGGCCTGTTGATTCGCTGGTTGTTTGCTGGCTGGTATGTTGGTTGGTTGGTGGGTTGATTGGCTGGAGGATTCGGGGGTTGGTTAATTAGTCTGACTGGTGATGACGGTTGCAATACTGGTGATAATGCTCATGATCGTATCTGGTTAGGAGATTTACCGACAAGCTGAGGTATGTTTACGTTATTGTTTTTGTTGTTGTCGTTAGTCTTAAAACATTTTTTTTCTGAAGTAAGGTTAATGAATGCGTTCTTTGCTATCTGAGTGTGTATAAGCCCATGCATTATGATATGGACACATCGTAATTATTCATTTCTAAACCGGATGGGTGTGTTCACACCCGTACGTCTTGTACAGGAAATAAACTGGTAACCCTTCTGTATAGTGTGGGTATGCACACACCCCACCTTTTGTTGTTGTTGTTGTTGTTTGTTGTTGTTGTTGTTGTTGTTGTTCTGTTGTTGATGGAATTGCTTCTTATAAAGTATGGGTGTTCTCATGCCCATGTCAGACAGAAAGGGTTAATTTTTGTTTGTTTCTTTGTTTGTTGTTGCTTTTTAAATAATGAATTCATATTTAGACAGAAGATATATCCATGGATAATGAAAAGACGTGATACAATTTCCACCAGGAAGAACAAAAAGCATCCAGTTCTGATGATCTGAATGCATATCTGTGTGCATAGTCACCAGTTTCTGCTGATCTGAATGCATATCTGTGTGCATAGTCACCAGCTCTGATGATCTGAATGCATATCTGTGTGCATAGTCACTAGCTCTGATGATCTGAATGCATACTGCGTGCACAGTCACCGGCAGCAGTCAGAACAGGTTGATTCGTCGGTTTGTGGCGATGGTGTCAAGT
>CM031596.1:74300634-74317545 GCA_018398815.1 Conus ventricosus | reverse complement strand
TTCCAGAATTAACAGCCTTCTGCTTCTTGGTCACAGTTCTGGCACTTGTACATTACTGATTTGATGAAGATGTGTCAGATGTACCTGAACCTGACTGTGAATCTGTCATTTGCCATTGCTTACATTCTGGCTTGAGGTTTAGCCCATGTTGACACGAAGTCAGACATTTTCTAACACTATACCACCATCATTTGGAGTAAAATCCTCCAGAAACTTGCAAGGGATACCGCAGTAGTATCACTGTTAATCATGACGCATGGTAGTCTGTATATCTGTTGTTATTGAGCAGGAAAAATCACTTGTTTTGTCCCATTTTAAAAAAGCATTTCAGCATTAGCGGGTTACAGGGCTCACCTGTTATCATCATCATTATCATTTCAAACGCAATAGGTCATGTAATAATGTATGGATTAACAGACCTTTTGTCACTGTATATTAGTGTACATATAAAGTGGATTCATTATGGAATGTGTGTGTGGTGAAGAGAGAGAGAGACAGAGAAAGAGAGACAGAGAGAGAAGACAGAGAGACAGAGACAGAGAGAGAAAAAAGGCAGAGAGCAGCACAGATTTAATCATTTTAATTCAGGTCAGGAATCCTGAATGGCGGAGGCATGACAATGTTATTCTTGTACTTTATTCTTTTCAAACTTTTATGCACAGTGGGAAACAATTGTCCTTAATATCTGCATGTATGCTAAATAATAAAAGGGGCCGGATAGCTCAGTTGGTAGAGCGCCGGACTCGTGATCCTGGGGTTGCGGGTTCGAATTCGGTATAGGGGGATTTTTCCCTCGGAGTTAACATTGGTTCTGACTCCATTCCCCATATAGTCCTTCGAATGAGACTATAAACCAAGGTTCCGTGTGTGAACGCACGCATAACATCTTGCACCACGTAAAATCCCATCACCAACTTCGGAAGAGAAGGCCAGTTTGGCCGTTGGTATGGATGACACGTGACACATAGCATGCACCTCCCCAAAGATGGAGTATGGCTGCCTTAATGGCGGGATAAAAAAACGGTCATACACACAAAAACTCCACTGCCTGGCTATACAGGGAGTGTCCGCAGGAGTATCAAGCCTGCGTACGCAGAAAGAAAGAAAGAATAAAAGTGTCTTAAGTCTACTGTGTCCTTGTGCAGAGCTGCCAACCTGCTCATGCGGCTTACAGTAGCATTTCACAATTTTCACAGTAGCATTTCCAATTTGACAGTAGCAACTTAATTTTGCGCGCGTTCTAAAAAGAAATCAGGCCTATAACCAGTTTTACGGACCACATTAAAGCTACAGTACTCTTAGTATATCTATAAATGTTATTATACAGAGATGAAGCAGAGGAAGAGGGCAAATTGTAAAAAAAAATCTACGTGCTACAGTAAAACCGAAAGCGGAAATGCAGTTCCGACAGACCGATAGAGACGTTACTTAGCGCTGTCCAAACAAAACGAAAGTATCTTCGAATTTTTTTGTTTCGCCGTAGCAATTTAATGATCGTAGTAGCGTCGTAGCAAGCATTCTCTTGGCGTAGCAAACTACGGCGATCTCGTAGCAGTTGGCAGCTATGCTTGTGGATAGAGAGCAAGGCACATGTTTCAGCTCACTGGATTGTGGAGAATCCCTTGCTTTCTCTAAAATAAACACAGCATTCATTTGAACATGCAAGTATGGGGAAATGACGCTTTGAGTTTGGGGCCAACACACAGCATCATGAAGCAAAAAGAAATGACTGACCTTCACTCTTTCCCATCTCAGGCCTTGGTACTCCTTGCCTCTTGACCTGGGCTTGATCTGTTTCCATGTCCCAATGGCTGAAATGTTCAGATGCAGTGCTCACTCTCACATGTACACATTGACTATCATTCAATGCATCAAAATCCTTACATCTGTATGTGCACATATTACACCACCATACACACATAATGCACATGATCAAACAGCACACACACACACAACACACACACACACACACACACACACACACACAGTCACACACACACACACACACACACCCCACACACTATTCAGTGACAACAGTTTGAGGCATTTTTCATTACACTGTACAAAAAACAACTGTGAAGGATATCCCAATTTCTGTTTGTTTGATTAGTTGCCATTTGTTTGTTTGATCGGTTAAATTGCTTTTGGGGATTTTTCTTCTTTGTACTTCATGCTCTAGTTACAAGATCTGACATAAAATAAGATCGTAACAAGAACGAGGATGGGGAAGTCCTTCCTCTCTTACATGGGTGAATGGAGGCTAAAGAACCTCTTTCTTGATACATGTAATGCAACATTGTGCAACACAACATATGTGTCACTTTGAGCAGTAATTCTGGGTTTATCATACTTGTATTATAACCTGTGAGAGCAAATTATAAGTGTAAATTATTGCTGTCATGCTCTCTTACTTTTGTTTGAATGTTCAACGATATGGACACCATTATTTTTTAATAATGCTCAAGAAAAAATCAACTCAGACAAAAAAAAGGTATTCCACAACTGGCTCTGAAAAAGTTCAGTGCTGAATACAAACATTCAAATGGCAAAACAAAATCTTTCTTTATGAAGGCACGGTCAACATTATCTAATTCTGAAAGTTACAAATGCTTTTTTTTACATGCTATCAACAAAAATAGTCATAATGTGAGTGGATGAATACGTTCACAGTGTGTAGAATGACTGTTTGAGGGGCCCACTTTGCACCTTTACAACACAGATGGTACTCAAGACACTCGCCACCCTTAATATTGAATGCAGTCTGTGTGTATGTGTGGTGTGTGTGTGTGTGTGTGTGTGTGTGTGTGTGTGTGCGTGCGTGCGTGCGTGCGTGCGTGCATGTGTGTGTGCGTGCGTATGTGTGCATGCGTGCATGCATGTGTGTGTGCGTACATGCATGCATGCATGCGTGCGTACATGCATGCGTGCGTGTGTGTGTGTGTGTGTGTGTGTGTGTGTGTGTGTGTGCGTGTGTGTGTGAGTAAGTGAATGTGAATGTGTTTGTGTGTGTTTCGTGTGTGTGTGTGTGTGTGTGTGTTGTCGTCGGTTTAATGTCCTTCCACTACAGTGATTCAGACAGTTTTATGTGTGGGTGAATGAAGTATGTAAGTGATTGAGTGTATTAATATGTTAATGCTAGAATATCACATCCTCCCCCCTCCCCCCCCCCCCCCCCCCCCCCCCACCCCTCCCTCTATCCCTCTTCCATTTGATCAAAACAAAATTATGTAACTGAGTAGAGACAAGATCTAAAGAAAAGGCCAACTGAACTACTTAACAAACATTTGCAAATTGACTCAAAAACATAAGAACTGTTTAAAATACTTGGTAAAGGCAAGGAAGTCGATCCATCAGTGTAACCATCAATACCCGAATTTGTAAAGAGTTCTCTAGCTCTTGGGCATTGAATTAGTAAATGACTGACACTTAAGGTTTCCCCACACATACATTTAACGTTATGACAATATTTTGTTTTCAATGCGTTCAAACGAAATCTATGGATTAAGCTTTCAATCTCCCTAGACGAGAAAGAGACTTGTTTGTACGTTTTCCCCTTGTACCCATCACTAAACTTTACACAGTTGTGATAATATTGGACGTCTGAGTTAATCAGTAATGTTTTACCTTTTTCTCTTGACGTTGAATTTATAATTGAAAAACATTCTTTCAAATCTAAAGGAATGTTAAGTGGTATTGCGTAATTAACATTTTGAGCTGCTTTTCTTGCTAGTTGATCTACGCGCTCGTTGGGTACAATACCACAATGAGAGGGGATCCAACAAAAAGTAACAGTAATGCCTTTCAAGGATAAAAGATGAATGAGATGATGAATTTCTAATACCATATCAAGACGAATTGAAGGACATGCAGATTTAATCGAGTGGATTGCTGCTTTCGAATCAACACCTATCATAATTTGGGAATTATTTATTGGAAAATTTAGGATGAAATCTAACGACTTAAGTATAGCAATTAATTCGGCACTAAATATCGATAACTGTCTACCAAGATAGAAGAGCTTTTCTATTTTGAAACTAGGGATTATGAAGGCTGCTCCCGTGTTATCATTTTCTAGCACTGAGCCATCTGTAAACATTTTCAAATGGTGATTGTAGTTACTTTCTAAATGAGCGTAAACAGATGTTCTTAAGGTATGTGGACAATCCTTTTTTGATACATCTGTATAATCTATATCAAAGGAGGCTTTACTTTGTTCCCATTTTGGAATAGGTGAATATGTGGGCTTTTGGGCAATGTTGTTTTTATCTATTTTAGTATCCTTTAGAAGATCGGCGGAAAACGAGTAAATAGACCTAGTTGATAGTATATTTTGGGCACGTTTTCCGAAATCCTCCTCTGATTTTAAACATACTTCTTCTGAGCTAAAATTGTTTTGTGAAAAGCTCTTTAAGATAAATTTTGAAGTAGAAGCTTCCGAAGTTCTGCAAGAGGTAAGATTCCTACTTCATTATACGTCCCTAAGTTAGATGTATGTGTGGGAACCCCAAGGGCAATTTTATAAGCTTTGCAATCAGTACTCTGAAGTTTATTTAACAGGTATTGAGGAGCATTAAAGAATACTTCCTGAGCATAAGTTAGTCTTGAGCGTATAAGGGCAGTTGCTAAGATGGATAACGATTTCGAATCCTGTCCCCAAGATTGTTTGCTAATTATTTTTAGGAAATTCAAGCTCTTTCTTGCTTTGTTTAAAATATATTCAATATGAGCGTTCCAAGATAACTTACTACTTAAGATAACACCCAAAAATTTGACACTTTTTGCATAGTTTAAAACAATGCCATCCAACGTGAAAGTAGGAAGTTGTCCTGGATCGTAACCAGCATTAAAAAGAATCATATTAGTTTTTTCTGGGGAAAGAGAAAGACCATTTACATTTAAAAAATCACTGATCTTATTTAATTCAAGTTGATACTTTATTTTGATGTAATTTAATGATCTTGATGGTGTATTTCTTTTCATTGTCACTTTTGTCCATAGGCATATATCATCAGCAAATTGAGCCACTTCAGTATCTTTAGAAAGACCTTTAGGGAGGTCAGAGATTAAAATATTAAATAATATTGGGGAAATTACTGAACCTTGGGGTAAACCCATTTGTAAGGGTCTTGGGTTGGAATACGTATTTCCTATTTTTGCTTGAATGTGCCTACCTTGTAGAAAATCTTGAATAAAATTGTATATGTTCCCACTGATTCCGATATTCTTTATTTTGTACATTAGTCGTTTGTGCCACACTTGTTCATAGGCTTTACGAATGTCAAAAAAGTAGCGAGGACGTTCTTACGACGTGCAAATTGATGTTTTACTTGTGTTGTAAGTTTTACTAAGTGCTCAATTGTAGATCTGCCTGCTTGGAATGCAGCTTGGTTGATAGGAATGATGCAGTTTTTATTGCAATGATGAATTAGCCTTTTTAACACTATCTTTTCCATCAGTTTACACGTGTTAGACGTTAATGATATTGGCCGATAGCTGTTTATATCACTGAGTGGTTTTCCTTTTTTATGAATAGGAATTATAATTGAGTGTTTCCAAATTAGGGGCATTTTGCCAGTGTCCCAACATTTTTGGAAAAACAAATGTAGAAATTTTATGATATTTTGCGGGAAATGACTTAATATTTCATTTGAAATGCCATCTAATCCCACTGATGTCTTTTTATTTAGATTAATAATACACTCATTGACTTCCTGCAATGTTATAGCAGAATTTAGATAGTGATTTTCTGTTGGTTTTGGGCTATCATAGATGTTTTTCTTTTCTTCACGTTCGCGGTGTTTTTTCTTGTCCAAGGATAAGCTGTTAATGCTACTGTTGTATGCAAATAAGTCAGCAAATGCTTCAGATTTATCAAAATTTGACGGAAATTGATACTGTTTTAATTTGATCGGACAATGTGGAAAGCTAACTCCATTTTGCATTGTTTTTAATTGTGTCCAAACTTTTTGAATGTCTTTATAGTTTGATACCTCATTTTGACATACAGACGACCAATACTGCCGTTTTGCTTGTGCAATTATTCTATTTTGGTAATTTTTCGCTCTTTTTTTCTCAAGAAGTTTTTCAGTTTTTTCCTTAAGATTTTTTTCTCTTTTGTATTCTTTTGTTTTTTTCTATTTTTTCTTGTTTTGCCTGTTGACATATATCATTCACCAGACATTACCCAAATGTTTTTTTTGATTTTACAGATTTTACAGTCGGAATTGATTCTTTTGCAGCAGAGTGTACTGCTTTCTGAAGATGATCATATAACGTATCGACATCTTGATTCTCAATATTTTCTATGCTCATGTTAAATGAACTGAGTAGATATGAAAATTTTTTCCAGTTAGCAAATTTATAACAATATTTGGGAACTTTGTCATGTGTTACATCATTTGTTACAGGTCTTATATTTTCAAGAGAAATCTTAATAGGTAGATGGTCACTATTTAATGTATCATCAAGTGTCAGCCAGTCACATGATATTGCTAGTTCAGGAGATATGAATGATAAGTCGATGGCACTAGGTTTATGTTTAGGGTTGTCTGGAATACGAGTAATACTGCCATCGTTGAGAAGGTAAAGAGAGGAGTCCACTATGTTTTCAATAAAACGGTTACTGGTTATTATTTGGCATCCCTTTTCCCAGAATGGTGAATGGGCGTTAAAATCACCAGTGATTAAATATTTGGTAGGTTGGTCTGATTGAACAGAACGTAGCCATTCTGTATTACGATCGTTTGGGCCCTGAGGTAGGTATACAGAAACAACTGTTACTACATTATGGTCAACTTGAATTCTGACTGCACATGAATGCAATCCAGGAATGTCTAGTGGAGCAGGACTGGCACATGGAGCATATTTCTCATCTTCACGGACATATATTGCCACATTTATTTTTTCTTCATTATTAATGTTTTGGATAATTGGTGGAAAATAATAATTAGGAAGTTTAGGTAGTTTATTTTTACTGACATTCAGTGATTGCAAAGCTAATATGTTGTATTTGACTTCAGATAGATGTTGTACTAGTTGATCTTTACTGGTTGTGATGGATCGACAATTCCATTGGAACACTTTAAAATCCTTAGCTATCATGCGTTCTATTAATAGATAAAACAAAATAAAATGAAGGTGAAAAAAATGATTAAATACAAATTATGCACTGAAAAGTAACTAACAGTACAAAAAAAAGTATCACTATGATACGATAAACAATATTAGTTATGACAAGAACGAAAAAAGAACTGTACACAGAGAATGCACTCTATCAATGAAGGAAGATTGATCACTGTCCTGTTAGTGAATGCTTTAACTAACACATCAAAAAGAAAATCCCCCTAAATAGTCACTCAAGATGGGAAGAACAGAGTCAACGGTTGAGATTTCCGCCAAAACTACACTAACGTATTTCTCTGTCTTTGGTTTAATACCAGGATGTAGGCCCACTGAGAATGTCAAACATGTTGTACCATGGACCACTGTGTACAGCGAAGGGTCCGTGTCCTCTGGGTGGTGAATAGTTCCCGGGCTGCCACTTGTTTGACGTTCTCGCTGTCTTCCTCGGTTTCTCCCAGAAGAGTTGTCGGATATGTCTTCCAACGTTTCTTGCCAGCACGCTCGATCCTCGATGTGTTGGATGGAGATCGTCTTTGAGATACCATTTATTTGTTTGAAGGTTGGAATGAGAGACAAATGATATGTTTTTAATTCCAAATAGTTTTGTTGTTATCAATGCATTGAACAGCTCCCGCTTGACTTCTAGTTTTGAATCTCTGACAGGTGATAGCTTGCTAATAACAACCTTAACGTTGGGGTGGCTCGTGACAATGTTTTTGATGCACGAGGAAAACGCTTTGCTGGCAAGTTCAGGGTCCTTCTTTGAATGTCATTTATACCGCAGTGGATAAGCACCGCATCCAATGGTTTCTCATCCATGGAAAGAGTGGATTGAAGCGTCTGTGTAAGTTCCTCTGTTGTAAAGGTTTTGCACGTCTTCGTATCAAAACCGTAAGACTGGCCTAGTCTCTTTCCATTCACTCCCTTAAAAACAGAATCATGAAAGATCGCGACTCTGGGAACGTCTTGTTTCTCTTCTTGTTTGGATCTAATAGGCCTATTGTTCTGTGTTTTTTCTGATCGAACTCTAACGTCATGAGAACTTCTGACGTCATTTTTTGTGCGTTCTGGACCTTCATTCTTCTCTTTTGATTTTACTTTTTTACTTAGGATCTTTTTGTTTGCTTCTGATGCGGAAGCTGTTTTGGGGTCATGTCGACTGGATTTCACTGCATCAGCATACAAGGGAAAGGTAGGTCTATGAGGACTCGGAGACGCAGCGCTAGCATTTTCTGTTTGTGTTTGGTTGTCTGTTAGCGCCATGGTTACATTGGACCTGCCCATGTCTTTGATCATCTTATTCTGCTCGCGTACGATGTCTTCAAGTGAGCATATGCGTTTTGATAGCGATTCGATAACTGTTTTCAATTCTCTTATTACACTTACTGTGTCCGGTGGAGAGTGAACATCAGTCTTGCTGTTGGTTGACTTGTCCCCTTCTTGTTCGTGCTGAGCTGTTTTCGTTGCCGATCGAATCAACGTTTCTTTAAGGAGGCAGTCCTCGTTGATTTCCTTCTTGGCACCGTTTCCCTTGACTTTCGGTGTGATTGTCGCTGAACGGCTGCCCATGCTACGAGAACGTGTCATCCTTGTCATACTGACGGTAGTTCAGCGGAAAAATCAGGAGAGCCTGATACTAGGCTTTATCGCTGTCCGCCATCTTGATGTGTCGTGTGTGTGTGTGTGTGCGTGTGCGTGTGTGTGTTTGTGAGTGTGTGTGCATGTGCACATGTATGCGGTATGATGTATGCATGTATACATGAGTGCCATCATATGTGTGTGTGTGTGCATGTGTGTGTGTGTGTGTGTGTGTGTGTGTGTGTGTGTGTGTGTGTGTGTGTGTGTGTGTCTGTGTGTCTGTGTGTGTGTCTGTGTGAGTATATGTGTGTGTGTGTGTGTGTGTGTGTGTGTGTGTGTGTGTGTGTGTGTGTGAATGTTCATCTATATGAATTTGTGTATGAATGTACATGCGAGTATGTATCCTGATATCTTGATGCTGTAAATTTCACTTACATGCTTGTATAGCAGAAACAGCAGCTGCCATCTTGAACCTTGACTGAAGTTTCTTTCTGTACAAGCAAAAATTTTAAAAAATCATATCCTGAAATAAGAATACATTTCACCATCATAAATCTTTCTTCTTATAAAGATTTCTGTTCATGAAATGTATTCTCAATATTAACATGGTCAAATTATATAAACCAGCACATGGGTGCATGTGTGTATGCATGTTTGTGAGTGCATACATGTGTGTGTGTGTGTGTGTGTGTGTGTGTGTGTGTGTGTGTGTGTGTGTGTATGTGTGTGTGTGTGTGTGTATGTGTGTGTGTGTGTGTATGTGTGCATGTGTTTGTATATGTGTGAGTGTGTGTGTGTGTGTGTGTGTGTGTGTGTGTGTGTGTGTGTGTGTGTGTGTGTGTGTGCCTATGTGTGTGTGTGTTGTGTATGCGTGCACACTGACATAAATTTGTACTTTTTTTTTCTGGAGATAAGTTTGTCAGACTAGTCTAAAAAGAAAACAGAAAGAGAGAAATACTCTTAAACAATAAATACCCTGAAGTTTTCCGACTCTGAGAGGTGTCTCTTTCAATCATCTTGCGGAACCGTCGCTCCATGGAGCTGGGACCAGGCGTTTCTGGTTTGGGTTTTCTGGCGGTACAGAACCAGCTTGGTCTCTTCCATCAGGTTACGCTGGTCGACGATGCGTTCTGCAGGGGACCGCTGGTCTGGATCCGGCTCCGCAAAGCAACTGGCAAACCTTGGGAACTCCTTGTTCAGACGCTGCAGTTGACCAGACAGTTCAACCTGTCAGCATGTCTGTTCGAAAGCTATCTATTTAAAATGTGCAAACATAAATCTTTTTGAAAATAATCCCACGTTTAAATGCACCGCATACATAACTGGCTTCAGTTAGTGCTATCACTCTGCCAGCGGATAGCTCAAAGAATGCTAGCTGAGCTTGCGTTTCACCCATCATATATCTCCAAGGTGCCCCATAATCATTCTTTTGTCTGCGCATCTGTTTTTGGTTCTTTTTTAAACATTTATTTGTGAACAAAGTGGAAATGATTTCTACATTTGCAGTCACTTCTGGGTAACATTTCTTTGTGGACGAAGTGAAAATGATGTTTACTTTTGTAATAATTTTTTCCTTACTAATGTGAGGTCTGATTTTCAACTCCGAGTCTGGACACAATATATGGATATGTGAAATATAATATTTTGGGGTGGGGTGGGGGTGGGGGTGGGGGGGGTTGTAAAAATGATCTTGAGTGGTGGAGGTGGCAGGGGAGGGAGTATGGAGAGGAAAAGTCAGAATGATAGGTGCATGCATGTATGTTACATAAAGATGGTACTGACATCCTGTTCAGGAAGTACATTATTAGGGAGAAACTCTAGGGAAAGCTTGACAGCTCCAGATCTGTGGAGAAGATGCCCCCCTTCCCTCCCTACAGACAAGAGTTTCAGCCATGAACAATGTACACTCTCTGGCGGCCCAACTGCATCTGGGGCATGACTCCCAGATGCCACCCTGCTGTCAGATGTATGTATGGTGCTGCCAGGACTCCAACCTGCACCTCCTGGATGGCTGTGCATCTCAAGGCATTGCCTTGTTGGCAAATGCTCACTCACCTATACACTGGGCACCTGCTCTGATTTAGGAATTTTAAGCCGTATGAAATGCAATTTTGTTCCTTGTTGATCAGATCCAGCAGGAACTTTTTTCATTTGCCTCTGCCATCACCTTTAGGTTCCTGGTCCTCTTTTTACCAGAAATCAAGAGTCGTTTGAGGAGATCATAGGCTGATGAGCCCACAACCCCCTTGCCTCTAGATTCCTTCACGCTGTTGGCAAGATTGGCATACTTCTCAGTCTTGGAAATGGACACTTCCTCAGTATTTTGTGTTTCATCTTCCCTGATGGAAACAACGGTTCTCCATGAGGGCTTTTAGAGGGGACATTTGGAATCCATTCCTGGGATCTGTTGAGCCTCATGGCAGCTTTCAAGATGACCTCCACTGCCAACACACCAGTATTGGAGAAACTGTACAGCCCATTGCTATGCCAACTTCCAGACTGAGACAGCCAGTTGTGCACTCCTTGAAAAGAATCTCATTTTAAAAATGTTCTTTGGGACATGATACATTTCTAGGGCCAGCGGAAGCATCTTGTAGGTAACTGATCCATATGCATTTGCCAGATCGATCCATTCCATGTCAAGGTCCCTTTTCTCTGCCTAGGCTCTTTTGGATTGCTTCCCAAATCACAGTGTCATATTCCACACAGCCAGATATTCCTGGGATGCCTCCTTTCTGGATTGACACATCCATGTACGCATTTTCCTGTGAAATAGTTAGTCAGCCTCGCTGCCATGACACAGAAGATTTTCCCCTCAAGGTTCAGAAGTGATATTGGACTGAACTGGCTGATGTCATCTGAGTTCTGGTCTTTGGGACTCCATCAGCTGTCACTGCTGATCTTCAAGTTCCTCCATGCTGACCTCATCAGTTTGTGGAGCCACTTAAGGACTTGGGACTCTTCTTCTACAGCAGACAGGGCATATCCTTACTTCCATGAAAAAATTGGCTCTGATTTCCTTAACTACTTTCTTTACCTCATCCAGTGCTGGTGGCTTGTCACTTCAATTTCTCTCTCATGCTGCAGGCTTTGTTATCTACTGTGAGTGTTCCAGAGTTTGGCTGCTCGAATAGTTTGCTGGGAAACTGGAAGGGATCTCTGAGGGAACCATCTAGGGTTTTCTTCTTTTTGCTCCTTTTCCTGCTTGTTGATGCTACTCTGCTGTGGGCACTGCATTGCACTTTCAGGTCCTCCAGAGCTATCTCTAGCCTTTCTTCTTGACTCTGGAGGCAGCCTTCATCTGTTTCTTGTAATTTGTCTTTCTTTTCCAGATGTTATCCATTTCTTGCTGGCTTTGGATTTTTTTATGTGTCTTCACCTTTTATTTCATTGGAGTCCCAACACATTTCATTAACAACGCTCCAAGTGTGGCATATTTGTGATCTAGTGCAATCTTTTCTACTGGCACATCCAGCTTGTGAACTATTTTTCATCTAGTTTCTCCCATTCCTCTTTTGAACTTGTAGGTAACAAGCAGAGTTTCTGGCGTTTGTGGGTTTTGTTTTTTGTTTACCTTTTTGTTAACTGCCATACACAAACAATTTTTGGTACAGATATGGGGCTAGACCTTATTGACAAAGTAATAACATTTCTGGGAGATAGGTTATAAACAAACTAAGATATCAGGTAAAAATCATGATTGTAGTCATGAAGGCAAAGGATACGTTCTTTGCACCATATCACATTTGCTGATGATATGAATTTGCACAATATAACATACACAAATGCCTGATAATATTCACATGACTTGTTAAAAAGTTATGTTTCAGTTCTTCTACTCATCATGTTCGAAGCTCCTCTCCCTTCCCCCTCCACTCCCTCCTCCCAACAGACAAAAGTGTCGCTTACTGTGCGGGTAATTGGCAAGACCTGGGGTGGTGGTATAGGTTTAGGATAGAAGACCAGACGAGAGGACATTGAAGTACTGCTGGTGGTCGACGCTCCACTTTTGGCGCTGCCATGGTGTCCGGAGTCACACCTTCCTGAGTGGTCAATGCTGGCAGGGACTTGCTCTGTAATGAGGACATACAGCTTGTCATGGTTGTGTGTCTGCCCACTTCCCTAATGATCATCACAACATTCCCAGATAAGCGTGTCAGAGAGGTGCAGCCACAGATGCATGCCCAGCACTGATTCTACCACTGTTCCATGCAGCATAATTAGTTAAAAAAACAACAACAAAAAACACTCCCCCAAACACATACACACAGGCACACACACACACACACCACACACACACACACACACACACACACACAAAACATGTACACGTACACACACATACACACACATGTACACATACACACACACACACGCACACACATGTACATGTACACACACACACACACACACACACACACACACACACACACACACACACACAGAAACACACACACATGCAGACACCATGGCTCAGAGGCAGTCATCATCTACTGTTGACAATCAAATTATTACCACAATGCAGAGGCCATTGTCATTTATTGTTGACTATCAAGCAATGACCACGGCCCAGAAACTGTCAAACAGCCATCACAGCACAGTGACTAAGTGTCTGGACCCTGCCATAACCTACTGCAAAGAAACTCTTTGGAACAGTTTTAACTGCTCTCATCCACTTCTTCCTGAATATTTCAAAGTTTGTTCTTCCTTTTGCTACTGTTCCACATGGTCACTGCGTACTGATCAAACCTGCTAATGCACCTGACCTTGGGCCAAACTAGGTTTTCTGTGAAATACATTGTTACCTATAAATTTCTAAACATGCACTCACCTTTCCAACCAAAAAACCAGGATGGCTAGACTTTACATCAGTTGCACTTCCTGTGGAACACACACACATACACGCACACGCAGACACACACACACACACACACACACACACACACATGCATGCACGTGTGCAAATGCACGCATGCGCATGCACACATACACACACACACACACACACACACAGACACACATGCATGCACGTGTGCAAATGCATGCATGCGCACTCACACATACACACACACACACACATAGACACGCGCACAGTACACACACACACACACACACACAAATGTACATACATACATACACACAAAAGCTCATTTAGCATGACAAAGTAATCAATAAAATAATGAATATATTATAACAGATACAAACTAAAGTCACATGCGGTAATTAATCAACAATTTGCCTATGTATACATACAACTATACATATCAATATCTCTCCTCTCTCCCCCTCCCTCACACACACATAAAACACAGGCACACACACACATCACACACACACACACACACACACACACACACACACACAAGAAACAGAAAAACGAACATGAGCTGATTTCCATACGCATTCATAGGGTAGTGCACAAAAAGCACCGAACACACACACACCACACACACGACACACACACATACACATGAAACAGAAAAGAACATGAGTAGACTTGCATATGTATTCATACGTGGCGCACAAAGCACCAAACACACACACACACACACACACACACACACACACACACACACACACACACACACACTCACAACACACACACACATATGTACATGTGCACAAGCGCATGCAATCCTTTCCTTCCAACTTTTCATGGATAATACATGCTTTGTGTATCCACAAGTGTCATCCACACAAACCACCAAACTGGCCTTCTCTTCCAAAAGTTAGTGATGGAACCTTGGTTTATATAGTCCCATTTGAATGACTTTATTAGAAATGGATCAGAACTAATGTTTACCTCTGGGGGAAAAATCCCACTGTACTAAACACTGTCAGAGAGGTCTTTAGATTGCCTGGACACTGTCATCCAACAGGAGCATCATCTCAGCAGGGATTTCAAGGAGCCCCCTAGCCTGAAGTCACTCTATGAACACAGTGGACAGTTCACCACTGGGTCAAAGCGTGAACGATCAGTTCCAGACAACTCCCAGTCCACCCAGCCACCGTTCCCTGAGGTTCCATCATAAGCCAACACTGGAAACCCTCCCTATGGACAGCACCAGTGCTGGGTCACGCTGAGGAAAGCAAGGCAGCCATGTCCCCCAATGAATCCTATCTTCCTATTCCACTCTCCCTTCAATCTCAAGATCTGGGGTTGTGAGTATGGAGTGCGAAAGGGGGGAGACACTTGGCCACTCCTCCCCAAAACCTTGCAACGTTTGTGCCATGATGTAGGTAGGGAGTGTTTCATCATCTCCCTTGCAGAAAGCATGAACCTTCAGGACACACCTTCTCTTGACTGTGATGAGAATTACGAAATAGGTGCACAGAGACCAAACAATCACTCTAGGCCAAATCCTCACATGCATTACACAGCCCAAAAAATTAACAACGTGTGCGTGAAATGCAGGGTTTCCCACGAATTTTCAGATGAATCAACACTAGGGCATGATTGGCAGACAATGGAACAGTTAAGCAGGCAATAGACAAAATCATGATGTAAGTCATTCAGATGAATCAACACTTTGGGCACGAGTGGGCAAAAATGGGAGTCAGTATAATCTGCAATAACATCAGAAGTAAGTACAGAGGTTAACTGCTGAAGAGCACTGCTAAACTTGATACTTTCTAGAGGTTTTTGCTGAAATTCCTTCCTTGCAAAAGAAAAAGTAAAACAAAGTCAGCACTTCCAAATAAAAGATAAAACTGACCAATTGCGGATTCCATTGCTGCTGAAAAGTGAAGTCAGAAAACACAAGAAAAGCAAGAGGCGAGTTCTTGCCTGAGAAATGGAAGCAAACCAAGCTTACACTTACAAACAGATATAAATTTGATGTAAAGGGTGATACATTTTGGCAGTTCTGCCTGGCTTTAGGGGCACAGTTATTCCCTTCTATCACCATTCCACGTTCATATTTCCAGCCAAGTAAGGACAGGGCTTTTGTTCAGGCAGGCGAGTATGAGAAAGAAAAACTGAAACACACACACACACACACACACACACACACACAACCACACCACACACAGACAACACACCCACCACACACACCCCACACCACCACACACACACACACACACACACACACACACACACACACACACCCCAACACACACCACACAAAACACAACACACACCACAACACACACACCACACACACACACACACACACCACAACACACACACACACACACACACACACAACACACACCCACAACACACACACACAACACACACACACACACACACACACACACACACACTACACAACACACACAACACACACACAACACACACACACACACCCCCCCGCACCACACACCACACACACACACCACACACACACACACACACACACACCACACACACACACACACATTACACACACACAACACACACACACACACACACACACACACACACACCACACACACACACACACACACATACACACACACACAACACACACAGACACACACACAGACACAACACACAACACCCACACACAGACACCACACACACACACACACACACACCACACACACCCCACACACCACATACACACTCACATTCCACACACACACACTCACACACACATACAAATTGATACCCATTTTTTTTTCATGCGCACACACACACACACATACACACAACACACACACACACACACACACACAAAACACACAAAACCACACACACCTCTATGCATGCATATTCTTACACACAGACATTGACACAGACACACACAGAAACCAACTGCCCAATGTTCTGAAGGAAGCTGGCTTCGGGTGGAACCATCCACAGGAGTAGGCCGGCGTCTAACAGACAACATGGCGGCATGTAGATCTTGCTTGCATTTTGGGTGAACCTTCATGCCAGCTTGTCCAGAGCTTCTCTCTGAAACAGGAGTTTCCCAACCTTGTGTGTTTATTACATTTACTGTGTTGTGTTTTTAAATTGCATGACCTGTGTCTCTCTGTATCATGCTGCCTGCAATGTTTTTTTATTACACCAATTACCTTGTATTAACACCAAATTGCATTGCACAGTAATAAATTGTACTGTACAGGATTGCATTTATCTCGCATTGCATTTTCATGCACTGTATTATGCCATAATGCCTTGCACTGCATTGCATTGAAACTGTTTTTATGCTGAAATTGCTCGTTTTTTTTCCCACTGAAAATTTTTCGGTTTCCCAAAAAACA
>CM031596.1:74244766-74294766 GCA_018398815.1 Conus ventricosus | reverse complement strand
CCAACAACTTTCGGTTCAGTAATTCTTATTCTCTGCCCACGCCTTGGCTTAAGGCTGTGTCAGACCAATTGACATAGGCCAGAACACCAAGGCTACATCAAAATGTTGTTATGCTCTGCATAGTTATGTGGGGATTGTCTTCAGTCGTGACAAGCTCCTAGCATAACATTATCAGTCTCTAAAATCCCCCGAAGTCGGAGTGTGGCTGCCCATGTGGCGGGGTAATCAAAAACGGTCACACACGTAATGTTCTCATCCCCAGCTGATGCATTTGTGCCATAGTGTTCAAATACTTTCGGCTGTTCGATGATCCCTGGAGTCTTTTAGCCAGGGTACGACAACAACAACAACATTCTCTGCCCAACTTGGAGAACCACAATCCCAGAACAGCCACCCTTGAAGCTAACCCTGCCTCCGCTGGTCCTTTGTTGTCTCTCCTCAGACCAACATGCTGAAAGACAGAACAGGTTATTGTCCTGTCACAGCATTTAACAGTTACCTAGGAGACAGAGTGGGGCCCTCACAGAGTTGTAGCATTAGGAATGCTGCAGTCAGATCTAAGACCATAAGCTAATCGATCTGCAGGTGATCTGGCAAGCTTGGGCCTATGGCCAGAGCCGCTTTCCCCTCCCCCACACATTCCTAGTGCATATAAGGTATGTGAGATCCAGGCTCTGTCTGCTAGTTCTGCATCATGGTGGAATATTGCAGCTGCTGATGTTGTATGGCTGGATGATTGGAAGACTTCAGTTATTTTTTGAAGGTTTTTGTTTGAAAGATCTGGCAGAATATCTGACAGTTCTAGATTAGGGCTTTTGTCATTCCTCAGAACACAAAACACCCTCTGAAGTGAGTAACACACTCTCTAAAGTTCTGGCACCCTTGGGTACTGGTCTCTTTTCCTTCCTAATCCATGTACAAGAAAACAACAACAAAACAAACAGAGACCATAGAGGAAAGAGGTGCAAGAAGTGTTTTACATCATTACATCAAGAGTATTGAAACGTAATGACACGTGACAGAGACTGGGGCTAAATCCTTTACACCTCAGGATATTTCCATTGGACAGGGGAGAGAACTACATTTCAGTAATATTGGGTCAAGATTCAGAAAGCCTTTTTTTTCTGAGAGCCTTTTGGTTTGGGAACCCTGGTTGAAAGACTTGTCTTGGTGTGTTGGACTGGGCTACCAATTCAGATGTGAGAGCGTTCAATTACCCTCCACATTTTCATTACTCAGGCATTTGTTTAGGCTACTAAGTTTGAGAAAAACAAATATTCCTAATCCAAGTAGTTTTTAGATATACTTACATATCCAAACACTAAGACTTCCTCCCACCTCCTCAATCGAAAGACAGTCATTCTGCAAGTTCGAGTATTACTGAGGCAATACTGAGGGTAAGATTTAGCCCCCCTCCCTCCCAAAGTTTTTACAGGCATCCTGACTGACAAGAGCAATGTTTTCTCACCGATTAGGATGATGGCACTTACTTGGACAGGAAGTCTTTTTAAAAAAACTTTTGGCAGGAAAATTCCTTGCATCATGTTGGACTGCACTACACTGCATTGCTTGCTATTGTAGTACATTGTATATTGTCTTATATCTTATTGTACTAAGTTGCTTGACCCTTTCAGTCTGATGAAAAGAAAAATCATGCGACATAAGAGAAGCAAAATAATAAGCTTTACAACAAATGAACAAAGAAACAAACAAAAGAAAGAAAAAAGAAAAATGAAAGAACCCCCCCCCCCCCCCCCCCCCCCCCCCCCACAAACGTTCTAGTCATGGACAAAATCCTGTGTCATTCATTCATTCATTATCTTATTCATTAATGCATTCAGAGAGAAAGATGAATAAATTTTGAACAAGAACTTGGATGAGATGATGAAAACACAGTGGTTCATTGAACTTGAAAATGTGATATGTGAAAACAAACACAAAAAAGTGAATTAATATTTCAAAATAAAGCTTTTCACTAGTGAAACATACATGGATGTCTTTGATATCCTTTGCTGTCAGGACCGTCTTCCATGGAAGATCAGAGAAGTCAGATTCACCTGCAAATAAATGTCTCTGTCATTTTCTCAAGACTTTCCTGAGTACTACTATTCAATCTTTTTTGTCCTCAGAAACATTAGGCGTCTGTGGCTAAAACAAAAACAAAAACAAAACATAAAAGAAGAAAAATTTCAACAGGAAATTAACTTCCTCTACTACACTACTTGTCAAACTAATCGGTAATCACAACAAAAGAGTTTCCTGTACTGTCAAATTTCCATTTTCTTGGGCATTTCTAACGTTCCAGGTCAGTTGAGAGACCCATGATAAAACATGAGTTTTCTCCATGCAAATACTGCCTTGCTGTTGGTGTCATTTACACAACTCCCATTGCAGGACTTGCCATGTTGATCAGTAAACCTTGACTGAACAGCTTCTCATACTTTCAAATTCCAATTTCACAGAACTTTTCTAACATTCCAGGTAAGTGCAGTGACAGAGGATGAAACATGCATTAAGCTTCTCCATGCTCACACAGCCTTGTTGCCGGTGTCATTTACGCAACCTACATGCACACAGACAACTTGATAAAGACAGTTAATTATTAACAACTTCATCCTCTTACATCCCTTCCAAAGCATTCTGTATTGAAGATGACAAGTGTCTTACTTCTCTTCAGGAAGGAACCAGGTACAGCCAGGCCCACTTTGTGGTAAGACAAGGGGTCCACATCGCCAAACAATTCAGAGAAGTTGCTGTACTCAAACCGGTGGTGTTCCGACTGCCAGTAGGCTGCTCCCAGGTCTTCAGAAACCTCCTCTGCAAATATAACATTATCATTACTGGCATTTATGACACAGAGTATTTTGAAACTACTCACTCATATCTGTTTCTATGATTTGGCAGATAAAGGATTCACTATAAAGCAGAGAAGCGCTGGTGAGGTGGTGGCACTTAAGGGATTGTGACAGAACGGATTAAGACAGGTATTGGCATGTCATGTGTTAGAGTGCGTTTGGATGCATGTGTGTGTGTGTGTGTGTGTGTGTGTGTGTGTGTGTGTGTGTGTGTGTGTGTGTGTGTGTGTGTGTGTGGTGTGTGTGTGAGTGTGTGTGTGTGTGTGTGTGTGTGTGTGTGTGTGTGTTGTGTTGTGTTGTGTTGTGTTGTGTTGTGTTGTGTTGTGTTGTGTTGTGTTGTGTGTGTGTGTGTGTGTGTGTGTGTGTGTGTGTGTGTGTGTGTGTGTGTGTGTTTGTAACTTAGGGTTTTCAAGATGTCACATTGTGTAAAAATGAGTTTCTGTCTGAGAAATGTAAGATACTGTATAAAAAATGGCATTTTCAATATGCATGATTAAAATCGAAAGCACCCTAATGCTGAAAATGATATGGTTCTATTTTGTTACTATCATCACATTTGATTTGTTCAATTGTATATACAAACGAAATGTTACTTCATAAGTGATTTTCTGCTACATTTAAGCATTTATGCTGCCTTTAAGTGACGTGAACTCCTAAATTCATGATATTCATGTTTATCAACTCTGCCATGTTACTGCCTTTGATATCATTCTCATATGGAGCAAAATGGAAATGAATTAAAACAAAGAGGGAAACCCAGTTACAGTGTATGTGTAAATCTCTTTTTCTTCTTGTATCTGTGAACTTCTCATGGTTCAACTCACCATGTTTTTCTTCCTGAACCTCCTTCCGGGGAGACTTTATTGTCACTCGCTGCTTGCCAGCTGAAGCTTTGCTCTTTGAATCCATCATCCCATATTCCGTTATAAACGTCCTCTTCTCTTCCCCATTTTCATCCTCAGCAACCTCTTCTTCCTCATCCTCAGTCTCCTCATCCTCTTCATCATTTTCCTCCTCTTCTTCATCCGGGAATTCATGTCCTCTGCTCTGTGGAGTTTTCGGAGTGTCACCTTCATACTCCAAGGCTTGAACGGGGGAGGGGGCATCCTCTGATTCTTCCTCCTGCTCTGTTTTACTCGCAGTCTCCTCCGTCTGCTCTGATGCTGCCTCATCAGACCTTGGAAGAATAGTGATGTGGTGTTCCTGTACAAAACAAAATTGGGGGGGGGGTTAAAAAGGCTACTCGACCACTTTAGTCTTCCAGACTAGGTACAGTGGATCATCCAATAACAACCCTATGTAATGTCCTTCTTCCAGAGGGCTAAACTTTCTGTACCAGTTCTTGTCCACATTGCTCTGACCTCCATTGAACAAATCTTCCCTTACTCTGACCAATAACCGATCTCTAGCATTAACGCCAGGAGTAACTGGAATCTGCTTCCAGCACCACCAGATTTTGTACCAGGATGAACCTGGAATATGTGTGCAGTAATTTCCCATCACATGCTGACTGTTTGGCAAGTCAGGATTCTGCACCATAGTCCAAAAAGTGTTGGGCCTATTTGGGGATGCTGGCACTGAAAAGTAAAGGAAACACACATTAGGTGGAAAAAGTGATCCATAAGAAAGAAATCACCAGATGTTTTGAGCCATAACCTCTGATTATGATCCAAACCTTTTTTCGACATAGTGCATGCTTTCTTTACTTTTCATTCTTTTGTGATCCACCGGTCAACTTACACCTTTTTTATGATGCTGACACTATCTCCATTCACTGACAAAAAAATGAAAAAAATAAAAATGGAAACTGAAAGCAGTAAGCTGTACATCAGACTGAATTCCACGATGGCTACATCAGTGAATGCATAGCCCCTTCAGCGAGTTTCATGAATTAGAAGATGAATCAAACAATGAATTGGACAGTTGAAGTTGGAGCAACACTGTAACACAGGATGGAGACCACGCACAGTGAAGCGCCTTTACTGCCTCATGTGTGGCACAGTTAGGTCTAAGTAAGGAAATCAATCAAATTCTCTAAGAAATAGAAAACAAGAGAGATGAGAGCTAGAAGCAGGATACTAAGGCAATACTGGAGGAGAAAAGAGAAGAAAAGAATAAAATGATCAAGAAGGTATGCGACACTTGCCACATTTCAAACCACATGGCAGCAGCTGCATTTGATGCAAACATGACAGGACAGGACACTCATTTTCTGATGTCCCTTGGTTATTTCTTTCTACTCTTCAACAAATGAAAGTTTTAAATTCAAACTGCTGCTGAGAAAACCAACAGATACACAATACACATCTAAGCTGTGAGGGCATATATAGCTGATCCCCTTTGGTTAGACACAAAACTGAAACACAAAGCCAGCAACACGTGGCCACAGACAATTCCGGCCTCAAAAGGCCAAAACTGAAGAAAATTGTGCTTTTTTTGCAGCTATATCCATTCAAAACATATAAATATATCAACTATCAATGAAAACCTCTGAAGTTAAGAAGTATGTCAATTTTGATAATTTTGTCGCTGTAATCAATTGTTGGTGATTACTGCCACATAATGAACCCACTCTTAAGTGTTTTTTTTTATTTTCCATGATTGCCATGAATACTAAATAGTGTATAATATCATTATAAAGAATGAAAAGCAGACATTTCAGACTTTTCATACATACAAACATGATTAAACAAAACTGTGTCTTAGTGGAGAACTTTATCATTGAAGTAGAAACAGGTCACAAATAATGATTTATGTATGTTGCTGTTCATATTCATTGTTGAAATGGAACCATTAACAAGCACAGTTACTTTTAGTTTAAGATGATAAGAAGAGTTGTTTGAAATTCTTGAAAAATTCAGAGGGACCTGTATTCTGACAATTTTGGATGATGATAATGACATGGGATAGTATCAGAAATAATATCTATATTAAATAAATGAGCAACTTCAGTTTTCCATCCTTTTGTCCACTTTTTGTGCCCACCTTTTGGCACTAAATGAGAGAGAGAGAGAGAGAGAGAGAGAGAGAGAGAGAGAGAGAGAGAGAGAGAGAGAGAGAGAGAGAGAGAGATAGAGAGAGAGAGAGAGAGACAGACAGACAGACAGACAGACAGACAGACAGACAGACAGACAGACAGACAGATGTACAGAGAGAGACAGAAAGACAGTGTGTGAGAGAGAGAAAGAGAGTGAGGGAGAGTGAGAGAGAGGTAGACAGACAGACAGATATATGGACAGATAGATAGATAGATAGACAGAGAAAGAGAGAGGTAGATAGATAGATGAATAGACAGACAGACAGACAGACAGACAGACAGACAGATAGATATAGATAGAGAGATGGATAGATAGATATACAGATAGACAGATAGAAAGGCAGACAGATAGACAGACAGATATACAGATAGATAGGGAGAGAGAGAGAGAAAGAGAGAGAGAACAGGAGAGAGGAGAGAGAACAGGAGAGAGGGAGAGACAGACAGACAGACAGAGAGAGAGAGAGAGAGAGAGAGAGAGAGAGAGAGATAAGATAAGATAATGTTGCTTATAGCCCAGCCGACCGCAAAGGGCCAGAGAGAGAGAGAGAGAGAGAGAGAGAGAGAGAGAGAGAGAGAGAGAGGAGGGAGAGAGAGTGAGAGGAAAAAGAATTCATGGGAGAAGGGAGAAAGGGCAGTTCACCTGGTGCCATGACTGTGGAGACTGTTGGCTGTCTTGTTCAGACACCTCGCTGGCTCCGTGGTCTGATGTCTCAGGAACTGACACCTCTTTCAGTGGGGAAAATTCTCCGGAGGATTCCTCGGCAATATCTTCCTGACCTGTCATTGGTCAACAAACAACATCTTCCTGACCTGTCATCGGTCAACAAACAACATCTTCCTGACCTGTTATTGGTCAACAAACAACATCTTCCTGACCTGTCATTGGTCAACAAACAACATCTTCCTGACCTGTTATTGGTCAACAAACAACATCTTCCTGACCTGTCATTGGTCAACAAACATCTTCCTGACCTGTCACTGGTCAACAAACATCTTCCTGACCTGTCATTGGTCAACAAACATCTTCCTGACCTGTCACTAGTCAACAAACATCTTCCTGACCTGTCACTAGTCAACAAACATCTTTAAGACCTGTTACTGGTCAACAAACAACATCAACAGTCACCACCAAACTCTTTCTAAGCTAACACTGAATGTGTTGAGCAAGCATCTGTGTTCAAATTTGAGAAAGCGTCTTTGGATATGTGTGTATATTTTCTTTGTGCGTGCATGTGTGTATATATATTCATGTTTGTGTGTATGCTTCTATGACACCTATAAGTATTCTTACACAAGAAGGAATGGGATGGTAGGGACTGACATGAGGTGAGATGAGACAGGTAGTGTGAGAGAGAGAAAAAGAGAGAGGGGAAGAGAGCTGGAGTAAGCTTTAGGGAGGAAGGGAAGCAACTGGAGAGTGAGAAGGGGGTAGGTGGGGGGGTGGGGGGAGGCAGCGGAGAGAGTAATAGCTTTCTTGATTATTACTCGATCAGATGTTAATTAGCTGAAACTTTCTCTCCAATCTATAAAAAAAAAAAGGAAAAATTATTCACGGTTTACCATACGTTTTCTGTTTAAATATCAGTACAATCATCTGTTAATCTAACAAAAGACATGACTGACTGTGTGTGTGTGTGTGTGTGTGTGTGTGTGTGTGCGTGTGTGCGTGTGTGTGTGTGTGTGTGTGTGTGTGAATATTTTTAGTTAACAGTCCTGGCAAGCAAATGTACTTTAAAACATCCAAGAAACTGATGTATCAAAATAAAGACAGTATGGATGTATCAAACAAATTTGTCCTATGCCTCAAGGCCAAATGACAAAATGGGCGAAGAGCCTGATATGCTGTTTCTTTGTGAATGTCTGTAATCTGGGATTTGGTTACTATTTCTCATCAGCCAATTGTAGTTCAGCAGTATCCTCAAAATTTCACATACAATAAAGTCTTAAAAGGGAGGGGTCATCATATACTTGAACAATAGTATTGACTTAAGACACAGGGAAACAGAATGGCTTGTCTTCACGTGAGCATGAATCAACATAATCAACACAAAAATGGGCCTCTAAACTAGGACTTTGTCTGGTCTCTTGTATGATTTTATGGATACTGGTCTTTTTTTTTTCACTCAAGGGAACTTCTCCGACTTGCAAAAGATTACGTCACACTTGAGTCTTTCCCACATTGAAGACTTCAGCAACTGAAACTGCAGTCTAACCTTGATCACTTTAAAAAAAATCACTTTCACCATTTCTTCCAAGGATAGAATTTTTCTTTTCCTCAGAGATTTCCATGCTGGACCATCCTCAGTCCAATTGCTCACCCATTCCTCTCCCCCTGTTGTGTGTATAGTCAGTTGCGGCTTCTAGTAACTACTCATCAAGAAATTCTTAACATCTTGAACAAAATTGTTAGCAACGAGCCAGTAAGTTGTTTCGCCATAAACAGCAATTTCTTAAAGTGAGGTAATCTAGAACAGTAGAGAGACAAAAATTGTCAGCTTTGTGTACAGCATGCAATATATGATGATATGCAAAACCAAAGTGTTGATCCATTTTCATTTTTATCAGTTTTTCTGCTTCCAGACTTTTGTGTCATGGTTGTAAATGTAGGTAAACATGAGGTCATTGGCTGGGTATGGGACAAGATCATTGATGGGAGGCAAATAAAGAAGAAAATAAGGCTGGTCATGAAAATGCTTGTTAAGGAATGGGAAAGGGTCACCAGGCAGCAGAGTATGACTATATTCACTACAATGCCTGCAGAGAAATATAGATAATTCTAAAAAACTGATCCCTAGGTAAAAATATTCTTCTCCAAGTTTAGATTAGGAAGTGAGTCTAGTGTAAACAAATGATCATGTTCCAAACACACCGATCTTCAAAGGGGAGAAAGGTCAACTGGTGAGGTGTGCACAGGAGGGTTTCACTGTCGCTTTATTCAGATAGTGAGAAAAAAGTATGACCCGAAGGATCTACCTGAGGTCAAAGTGGTCATGGAGGCATACAGGTGTCTGTGCTCTGGAAGTTTCTCCCTCTCCTCTGTGTTGTCTTGCCGTGGACTGATTTCGCCAGGACTGCGATAACGATGAAGTGAGCGGCGGTGGAGATGGCCGATCTGCAATGGTTCTGCAGTACTGTCCACCACTTTGCCATACTCATCGCTGCTGTAATCCAGGACCCTGTTGCCATGGGAATCACTGCTCTCCTGCTGGATCCCTCCTGAGCGGTTTGTCTCAGTGTCAGTGCTCGTCAAGCCAAAGTCGCTGCCAAGGATCTGAGCAAGAGAACGGGTGCGTTCCCTTTCTCCCATTGCAAAGCGCTCTCCACTGTCTAATGGACGATCATCGTCACTATCTGACCCAGAGTCATACTCACGATTCAGGCGGTTCACTGGTCGACTCTGAAAAAAAAGCAATTAAAACACTTTATAAATGGATTCAGCATTTAACTAGCTGACTCTTAAACACAGCATCTTGAGGACTTCATACAAGGTTCACAATCATAATCATGATTCACAAGGCAAAATCCAATATAGTTCTATAATGTTTATACAAATCTGTGATTACTGAAGCATATAAAATTGTTTAGTAATCAGCCTCTCTCAAGTGGCTTTGTTTGTTTGATTCTCAGTTTATATACTTACACTATCTAACTAAGCTAAATGTGGCATTATATTATTTGGTTATACATGGTAAGACATATCTGTGTGTGGCCTGTCTGCTTAACTTGCTTATGTCCATAGATTATACACTAATACTAAATCTTACTAAGCTATAATTGGCATGACATTTATTTGTTTTTACATGGTAAGATGTTTTTATGTGTAGCCCTTACACATACAGTTTAAGATTTATCTAATGCAGCACATGCATTTAAAGAGTTTTTGAAAGTTATTCAGAACTCAAACTTGAGAACACCTGATTTGAGAGAAAAGCTCCTATACTGCATATCAAACTTTTCTTGAAGAACGATTTTGATAAATGTTTGAGGTTCTTCTGGTAAACTCAGCATTTAGAATGACATACGCATCATGAAATGTGTCAGTCTGGCACTTGTCAAGGGAAGTAATTCCATCATCAATATCAAAATAAGCATAAAAGAGAGAATCTTCAAGATGTACATAAAAACAAGTCAAAACAAAAAAGGAGGGATCTATTTATCCAGTCTAAACAATTTTCTATCAAGGAAAAATACACAAAGTTTAGAGTGATGGGTTTCGATTAATTTAACAAAGGGACAAAATACATTCTTTATCAAACAAATCACTTCTGATCATTCGCATTGTATTGTAAATCTTACACTTACTTGTAAAATACAGAATATCCTAAAAATTTCATCAGCTAGACATACTTTCATAGACATATTAATGACAAAACAAAATTCATAAATACATAAAACGAAATCAGGATGAAAAAGTGCATGAATAAACCTTTCACATTCCATAGCAAAAACAAAAACAAAAAAATTATTACAAAGAAGTGTACACACCATGTGCCTCCATGGGATTTCATCCAGCAGTTCAGCACAGCTGCTACTGCATGCCAACCTTAGTTTAGGCATGTCAATGCCAACTATGAAGGCGATTTCAACAGTGCAGATGTGACCTGGGTAATTCTTTCACCAACATTTTGTAACGGACTTTTCTTTTTTTCTTTCTGCGTACGCAGGCTGATACTCCTGCGGACACTCCCTGTATAGCCAGGCAGTGGAGTTTTGTGTGTATGACCCTTTTTTATCCCGCCATTAAGGCAGCCATACTCCATCTTCGGGAAGGTGCATGCTATGTGTCACGTGTCATCCATACCAACGGCCAAACTGGCCTTCTCTTCCGAAAGTTGGTGATGGGATTTTACGTGTGTGCAAGATGTTATGCGTGCGTTCACACACGGAACCTCGGTTTATAGTCTCATTCGAAGGACTATATGGGGAATGGAGTCAAAACGAATGTTAACTCCGAGGGAAAAATCCCCCTATACCGAAATTCGAACCCGCAACCCCAGGATCACGAGTCCGGCGCTCTACCAACTGAGCTATCCGGCCCCCGTAACGGACAATTTCCATCAGCTGTCTGACCGTCTTCCCATCTCTTTCATGGTGATACAGGGCATACTTCCTTCCAGGAAAGAGAGAGGAGAGAGAGAGAGAGAGAGAGAGAGAGAGAGAGAGAGAGAGAGAGAGAGAGAGATAGAGAGAAATTGACAGAGAGAGCAGGAGGGATGGGTGAACAGTATGAAATGGGGAGTTTCAACATCTGCTATACAAATTGCAAGTAAAGTCATGTCACCTTAAGTCGCTTTCTTCCACAGAGTTCTCCCATCTTGTCTTCCAGCCAGATCACCCGCTTACGCGCAGCATTGATGTCTCCAATGCCTTTGTAAAGAGCGTCATTCAGGTCTGATCTCGCATAGGCCAGTTCTATATTCAACTTCTTCATCACCTGATCAACAAACAAAAATGTAAGAACATAGACTCTTGCAGCCTTGATTCTGCCATGTAAGTGTTATGATAACACAAGTACTCACATACATTGTTGCACACACACACGCACGCACACACACACACACACACACACACACACACACACACACACACACACACACACACATATGTACATGTGCACAAGCGCACACACACACACCACACACACACACACACACACACACACACACACACACACACACACACACACACACATGAATTAACAGCTGGAAAGATTTACAACCCACAGACTCTGAGACAAGAACTAACAGCTGATGAATTTTGCTATGATAGATTTTCAGCTAGTGACATCTGCTGTAAGAGACCCTAAAAATAGAATCAACAGACGGAGAGAACTGCTACATCAGACTGTGCAGGAGAGTGACTGTCTAAGTCACAAAACATCTTCCAAGTGGTTTTCTTTTCTTCTGTAAGTTTGTATTCACTTACCCAGGAATTATCCCCTAACAGGTCAATGCCAGGATACAGAGCGTTTTTCATAAAGTGACAGGGTCTCTTTTGATCAGATCAGTTTCCAACAGAGGTAGCCACACTTTGTCTTTGATGGATTTTTTTCTTTTTGTTCCTTTCTGTCTGACATTCTGCACCACTTCAGTGGCATTAACCCCACTCTCCTTGTCAACAGCCGCCCCCTGGTTTGTCCCACAACAGTCTGGTTTGTCCGCAGTCCATTGAGAGCAGTCACTGTCAAGCTGTCATGAGGTAACCCACCAGTGGAATCACTGCACTGCTGCCAAGTCACTTCCGCATGTTTAGTGGTGCCTGTTCTGATCTAGCATATACAGGAAATCATTTACTAGCCCCCCCCCCCCCCCCCCCCCTGCTGACAACAGTAACTGTTTAGTCACAGAGCCAGTGTAAATGAGTGTTCTCTCTTCTGAAGGTGCCACCATGTCTGTTCCACAGTCTCCATGAACTTACCAGTACCAATGACCTCAACATACATTCACCATGGGCAGAGACATGAGGAGGAAATCAAAACAAGTCACCATGACAGCAGGACATGAGGGGCGACATAATCTGAGCTTCTCTTTCTTAGGCAAGCAGTGAGTATTAGGATGATGAGGATTATGCTATGGAGTTCTGTTTTGGTCTGAGGCTGGAAGGGCTATAATCACGCTTACTTTCATAACATAAGCTGGCGCCAACATGGGCTGAGAGATACGGACACCTGCCGTGTTGGTCAACAGATTTGAGCAACACTCAAGACACATTAGTTAAGTGGATGAAACTCGACTATGTGGTTCCGGTCTTTCCGGCTAAGCCCATAGCAAATTAAGTTCTGCATAGGAGCCAGTCAGAGCTGAAAAAATTCCACAAATAAATGGCTCTCATGGGAATCAACACACTACAGCCCAGCCCACAATCCACAACAATTACCAATGCACTGCAGCAGCAGGTAGACTTAACTCTTTTCCACAGAAATCAATAACACTGGTGTGACAAGAGCCAGCAAATCCAACTTGTAACAAACACTGACAAAGCTTCCAACCAAGTTCTGTTCTTTTCACCTAAAAATAAAAAAGATGTGTTAAGTACTATACCTGCAGAATAAGCACGCCTTGGTCTGCCTTCTCTTTCAGTTCTGAAGCTGTGAGAGTCCATCGTTCCATTTCAGCCTGAGACTTGGCATTTTCTACACCACCTATTGCCACTTTCAGAGCTTCTTGGGAACTTCGAACATTTTGAATCTGTCATGATTGATAAAGAAGACAGAAATATTGATAATAAAATGTTCATATTAAAATCACATTTTGAATGGAAGTGTATACACATGTGTGTGTGTGTGTGTGTGTGTGTGTGTGTGTGTGTGTGTGTGTGTGTGTGTGTGTGTGCTGGCATGTGTAATTGTATGTAAGTGTGTGTATGTGGTTGTATGTGTGTGTAAGGAAGCCGAGGGCTATATGTGTTTATGTATGCGTGTATGGGGGGGAACGCTGTGTGTGTGTGAGTGTGTGTGTGTGTGTGTGTGTGTGTGTGTGTGTGTGTGTGTGTGTGTGTGTGTGTGTGCGTGTGTGTGTGTGTGTGTGTGAATGTGTGCACATACTTCTCAATGCATTATAGTGTATTCATATTTGTTTAGATGTAAATCTGTAGATTTATCAAGTAATGTTTATGAATCTCTCTGTTGTTATCATTTTCACCACCACCATCATTATCATCATCTGAAAACATCATCACTATCATATCCTTAATTCTAGTACCATTTTAATACTTATCACTACACTGTTCTTTTGCAAAGTAGTTTCATAACACTTCAATCTATATAGAAATGCTGCAAACATTTGTCCATTTAGCTATACATATATTCTTAACACTGATCAGCAGTATGTTCATTTCATTCCAATCATGCTGAAAATAGAACTCCCTGTGTGTGTGTGTGTGTGTGTGTGTGTGTGTGTGTGTGTGTGTGTGCGTGCGTGCGTGCGTGCGTGCGTGCGTGCGTGCGTGCGTGCGTGCGTGCGTGCGTGCATGCGTGCGTGTGTGTCTGTGTGTGTCTGTGTGTGTGTCTGTGTCTGTGTGTGTGTCTGTGTCTGTGCCTGTGTGGGCACGCGCATGTGCGCATGTGTGCGTGCGTGCGTTTGCTTTGGTTGTTGCTATTGCTGCTTATTTGTGGGCTCTGTCAAGACAGCGCTTTTAGCAAGTGTCTCTATTCTATAAGTCAACTGAACATTACTCACATGCTCTTTCATGAGTAAGTCTGATCGATGTTGCACAGTGTACTTTGACTTCAGGGCCACCGCACTTCTGGAGACCTCTGGCCGCGCTGGCAGCAATGGGGGATCCATTCTGCTGGACTGCAAAACGATCTATTTCATATCTTCATCACACTAAGACAGACAGAGGGACAACAAAAAAGAAAGAGGACGGAAATATACAGAGGGAAGAGAGTGAGTGAGCAAGAGAGAGAGACAGACAGAGAAACAGAGAGAGACTGAGAGAGAGACAGAGACAGACAGGCAGGGAGACTGAGAGAGAGAGAGAGAGAGAGAGAGAGAGAGAGAGAGAGAGAGAGAGTTGTCAATTATTGATTTTCTGGAACCTGTTTCAGAATGCATGATATCGTAAATGTTTTTAACCTTTGAATACATTCCGTTCAGTTCAATTCATAGTCCCAGCTGATCACAAGGGCTACACCAGGTCTATCACCTCCTGAAGTCAGTTCCTTACATAGTTGTTGAAGAAAAAGACCTTAGTAAATCTTTCAGGAACTTAAACAAAGAAAGAAACAAAAAATTCTTGTGAAACAGTTCTGACCATGATTTTCATGGAGTCTTTAAAAAAGTGTTTATGTCTGACATCATACAAGTCCCAACATTCTATAAGAACATGTTTTATAGTGAGAGGCATATTACATGGATTGCGTGGAGTATCCTCATCTTTTAAAACAGATTAGTCAGTGTAAAACGTGGCCTCTGTTTGACTGGCATGATATCAATTCTTCTTTACTGCCACCAGTGGCAGACGGTAAAAACTCTAAGCTTTGGATGATTTTGAAAAAGCCTGTTTATTTCCGCTTATCAGAAGTCTTTGGCATCAGTCTGAACTTTAAGTTTCAGATCTGTGTAAGGGATACAGAGTCTTTGACATGAGTTCAAACTTTGGGTTTCTGAATCGGTGTAAGGAATAGAGAGTACACACAATTGTTTATTTGTGGCATTTTTGGCAAGTTGATCAGCCAACTCATTGCCCTGAATGCTGACATGACCTGGAACCTACACAAAAACTATGTTGTCACCACAGAGTTCAGTGAGGTGCACTGTTCAGAAAAATTCATGAGATGAGGTGCTTGAGGTTATGGCCAACAACTGCCTCTAAAGCAGACATGGAATCAGTGAGAATGAAAAAGTCTGTATGTTTATATGTAGAGACCATTTGGGGAGCTAGAACCACTGCTGCAAGCTCAGCATTGCGGACAGACTTATCTGAGGTAATTATGTTTTGAACATTTCGGAAGGAAGCAGATGAACAGTAAGCGGCAGAAGCAAATTCTTCCTGTGATTCAGAACCATCAGTAAATACTCTCTAAAAGGGTGGAAATTTAGAACAAAGTTCCACAAAAGAGAGCTGTGAAGCCTTTATGATAAGAGGCCAGATCAATCCGGACTTCTGATGTGTGGAAAGTTCAAGATGTATAAACTGGAAATTTTGACAAATCATAAATTACTCCTTGGTCTGCATGGTTCAACTGAGGAAGAATCTGTATTCTTATACGCAGACTTAAACAGGTGTTCTCCTAAAACTTTCTTTTGGAATTTCAGGTGAAAAACACAGTCAAAAACAGGGTTTTTTGGTTCAGAGATGAGGTCCAAACAATAATTTGGAGTAAGTTTGAGTGATTTAAGACAGATTGTCCTTGACCACTGCACATAGGCTTTACATAGGGGTGGTGCAGAATGCCACCAGGCAGGTTCAAAGCCATTTGATGAAGAATGGAATCCAGAGTTCTGATGAGGGGAGACCTTGCAGAGCCAGAGAAAACACAACATTAGTCCTATTTGGAGCATATCAGAGCGCTGCAAAGATGGATAAGAATTTTCCTTTCAGCCCTTATTGGTGTAACCCACAACTCAAGAAAGCTGAATGTGACTTTTAAAGTCAAGTTTTTTGTTGTTGTAACTATCTTCCATATATTTGCTTTTTTCACAGCTGGGATTGTGGGTTTATCCAGACAAATTGCAGGACTAGCAAAGCATTATTGACAGTCACAGTAGTGGATACACTGCATTTTGACAGTTGAAAAAAAAGCATTCCCCCAATCCATAGTCAGATTTTACACACACACAATGCCAGAAGAGCTAGTGCCAGCAGAGATAGCTCCAACTGCACTGAGCGCAGAATCATTGACAAACAGAGAGGAATCAAGACTGTTTTACTGAGTTGACTACATCATATATTTTAATGCTCAAGAAAGAGCAACAAAAAGGATGCTCCCCTGAAGTACACCCAACGCCTGCTTATGGATATCAGACAGCTCGATGCCAACATAAACTTGAAACTGCTGATCATCCAAAAAGTTTACTGTGCAGAAAGGTAGATAGCCTTGAAAATCCAGATCATGACGATCCATGATAATACCAAATTTCCATGTGATGTTGTATGCTTTCTCCAGGTCAAAAAAGATAGCTACAACATGCTGTTTGTTCATCAGAACACTGTGGATGGTGGTTTCTAGATGGACTAAGTGGTCAAATGTGGAAACCTCACTGTTGAGTCATACAAACACCATTGCTTCCCAGCTTCCACATCAGTGGAGAGTTGACGTCTTTTTCATTAATTTACAAAAGCAACTGGCTAGAGCTTTTGGCCAATATTTAATAGAATTGGTCAAGCCTTCTCCTGGTTTCAGAGCTGGTATATTCAGAGCTTTCCCCCATGAGGGTGGAAAGCACACTGTAATCCAGATGCGACTTTGCAATTTTATTGGAATACTGAGAAAGTTTTCTGGGAGCTGTTTCAGAAGTTGGTACTGGATATGATCAAGACCAGGAGCAGAATCAGAAATGGTTTGAAGAGCTGATGTCACTTCTTCAAGTGAGAAGACCAGATAATAGTCTTTTGTACTAGCAGAGGAAAAACTGCACGAGCTTTCCCTATGAGTTGCTTGATTTAAAAAGAAGAAATACCAAATTTATAAGCAGATTAAGAGTTTTTCACAGCAGAAATCAACAGACTGGCATCCACAAGTTTGAGGTGCTGAAGAGAAAGATTAGCATTTTCCCTTCTTTTTTTTTTTCTTGATAATTCTCAATATTTCAGGTGGAGGGGAGGGGAGCTTTTTGTTTATCTATTTATTCATTTTTTTGTCAGCTTGAAGCAGAAGTCTCTCCATGAACTACGTTTGCACATATTGTAAATATATCTTGACTTGGCTTGCAGTCTTTAAATGACTGGGTGCTGTGCCCATGTGCAGTGATTTTTTAAAATTTGTTGGCAGTCTGAAGTAAACTAAGGTGTTATCGGCATTTTGGCTTTGTTTGAAGATCTTCACAAAGTGACTTTGACAGATTCAATAATCTGCAGAATCCAAAATTTGCAGGACCTAATGTTCTGTTAGTTCTCTGTGGATGTTTCCAGCCAAAATGTTTCAGTTAGCTTGTCTAAGCTGAGATGTTCAGATATTGTGAAGCTTTCTAAAGTATGGGATTGTCAAAACAATTGAAAAATGGTATTGGAATATTGTCACTTCTATTCAGGTCATCATGAACAGGCCACTTACAGTTGAGGGGCAGTAAGGGGTCAGACACCAGCAAATCTACATATGAAAGTAAACCAGAAGAAGGAGCGTTTGTTGGAAACCCACAATTCAGATCCAGCTCTGAGAAGACATCTTCCAAAAGGAAACCCCTGGAAAAAGAATCCACACCACCAAAAAAAAAAGGATTATGCCCACTAAAATTGTCCAACTGCAAAAAAGGGTTGTAGAAGTTCCTCAGTCAGGCTGGCTTATTCTTGTTGACTGAATGGAGGTAAATATATAGAGCACACAGTTACCATTTTATGCAGTTATTCCAGCAGCTAAAGCTTTGACAGAAGTACTGAGATTTATAGTGTAGATTAATCAACTGCATATACCTATGGATGAGAGTCTGATGATTTCTGACCAATCATATGCTGAGGAGGGAAGGGAGGGCAACGTGGGGAATCCCTGTATGTCTGTATTGTGGATAACTGGAGTAAGCACTGCCAGTCTGTCTTTATTTTGTTGAAGGCAGCTAAGATAAGATAAGATAATGTTGCTTATAGCCCCGCCGACCGCAAAGGGCCACATCAGGGCTGTTGAAGGCAGCTGTCACTTCAGCTCCAGTGCAATTATACTGTACCTTATGCTGACTTTTCTCTGACATTCATTCTTGAGACTGATACTGGCTATAAAGAGCTTGGTACTGTACTCTTTTAGAAGCAGCCTGGGGACACTGAGTCATAGTATTATGACAGCTGCAGTTTAAGGATAACAGAGAAAATTCAGCCGCATTAACCGCTTGTCATGAAGTGAGCCATGCATGAGAAATTTCGCCATTCACTCCTTGGTGTTCACACTCTTGTCTTCACTTTTAATTAATGATTCCTTGAGCCACCTGCAGACTGAAAGTTAGGAGCCTTAGAACAGCATTAGGCCTCTACTGTAAATAAAGACCAAAGAAGAAAATTATTGAACGGATGGGGGAGAGTCATAACGCCATCTCCAACACTGCACTCTTTTCCATACTTTGCAGGCCCCACCATCCTTCTATTCCATCTACACTGTCATTACACAGATTTATAGTATACTTTTATGCATTGTTTTCTCATTATTACTGCCATAGCCTAGAACAACCAGCAACACAATCAATATGCAGAGTACTATAATGCCAATATTCTACTGCCCTCAAAACTCTTTGTATCCAGTGTCAATCTTGCACAGAACTGGTAAAAGTTCAAGCACCAGTTTGAGAACTACCTTGTTGCCAGCTGGCTTTTTTCTTCTTTTTTTATTTTTATAGGAAAACAGAAGCTTTCAGACTACCGTTCTTCTGGTGACAACTGGAGAGGATGCAATGAAAATGTATAGTTTACTGTTGTAAAACATGCTAAGGACTTAAAGGCGGTTGTAAACGAGACATGATACTGAAAGAGGGGAAGCTATCCATCATCATGAAGACAAGTTGATATTTCCAACTTTTTTTTTTTCTTAAAACTAGCTAACCTGGAAACTGACCAGGAAGATCATCTGAAAAAGACCAAAAGAAGAAGAAGTAATCAATAAAAATGAATTGACAGAAAACAGATAGTGTCAGTTGTGATTAAATCATTACCATATCAACAGTAAAATATGACAACATAACAATTTCCTGCAGGGACACACACGCATGCACACACACACACACACACACACACACACACACACACACACACACACACACACACACACAAACACACATGTAACAAAGATTACAGCAAGGCTTTCAGGCCACATTATACAAAAGCAAGGTTACAGCAGAAACCTGAACATAGGAGCATTATCAATTAGCACATACTTACTGCCCAATTGTAAAAAGAAGTGACAGCATTATCCAAGCAGCACATATTCATTCATGAATCTTCATGATAATCAATTTAAGAATGAAGAAAATGGAGGGGAAAAAAAACAAAAACAACGGGCACATTTTGTATCAGGTCTGTTACTCCATGCATTATAAAGCTATCAATACCAATAACAACTGAGCAAAATAGAGCAGTTAAAAAAAAAAAAGATTTAAAAAAAATGTATCCAAAAAAGTTAACATGAATATTGGCAAACTCACCTAACCTTACATGGCATCACAAAAGAAATAACATTTAAATGAATTCATCCAGTGAGTGCATTAAACCAAATGTCAAGATGCAGAATCATTTCATACTCATTCTATCGCAGTAATGACTTTCAAATCATGTTTGTGAAAATACCAAAGTAATATTGGTGACCACAAGTTTCATCGAATCCCTATTGAGAGAATGTACGGTGATTCATACAGCGTCAGTTGAAAAGGGCCATAACAACGATAGTATTAGCAACCAAACCAGAGGAAAATCACAACCGAAAAAAAAAAAAATTATCTACCTCAGGACAGGGTGTCGATATCACACCCAGTTCTGCCTGTGGTCAACCACTCAGCTAAGGAACAGGCATCACTGAAAAAGAGCAATATTTATCTGTCAGTAAATCACAACACCAAATATGAACATATGTTCCTCTGAAAAACAAATAAAACAATGTAGTGGGCCAGAACATGATCTAGCAAAAAGGCCCAAGCATGAAATCGGAAATAACTAATGTTATTTCTTAGGCGTATTTCTTTTAACTTTTAACACTGTTCACATCGCTTCAAGAGGTGTCGGATGCATACTTCCGACAGAGTTTGATGATTTTTAAATCATACCACCTTTTATTAAAGGGTAATATATCTTGTTTCTGGGACAACCTAGGGCTTTTGTTTTTGCAGTTGTTTCCCTTAGAGCGTTCCTCGTGTATTCTGTAGTAGTTTTTATACGGATTTGAATTGTCCTACTCTTAGTTCCCGTGATCACACGATTTTAAACACGATCACACGATTTTGAGTGGATCAAGCATTTTGTGGTCAAATTCTTGTGTTTTATGCAGTTGTCATAACTATACTATTACCTGTAGGTCATACCAAGTGCTCTGAAGTGTAACTGAACTTGTGTGGGAGGATAGAGAGCATGAAGAAGTGGATAACAGTGTGCACAAAAAGTTTTTGTTTTTCTGCAAATGTGCATCATTTTGGATTACTGACATCATGTGAACTGTGTAGATTCCTCACTAAAGGTAAGCATTGTTGATAAACATATTCTGTTTTTTTTTTATCCAATGGTGTATATTTCAAGCTCTTAAGTCAAGTGGTTGATTTTTTATGACTTTTTTTAAATTGCCAAAGATTGTGTGATATGAGGGACAAACTGGTCCATTTTGGCTCTGACATGACTGAGTTAAGAAGTTAATTCATTTTATACACATACATGCATGAATGCACACGCGCGCACGCACGCGCACTCACACACACACACACACACACACACACACACACACACACACACACACACACACGCTCATCCATCCGTCCATCCATCCATCCATTCATCTATCCAACTATGTAGGAACATGATACACCTGAAGGTGCGAGTGGGAATCAGAGAAGTATTGTCATCAACTGCTGAACCAACCAGCTAAAAGCAAACCTGCATCAACCTTGGAAGCCTGCGCTGTGTTCACATAGGGTGCAGGCGAGCACAGGCATTCTATTAAGACATCAAGAGACATAATTGCTCATGTCAGATGCCTTTGTGTAAAGGCCACTGCATACGACATGAACAAACCACTATGGCACCATCCCCATGAGTGTACCAGCCCATATTTCTAGACTGCAGAGCCCACCGGCTAAAACGCCACCATCAAGCAACTGACATGTGTATCCCAAAATCTCACTTGTTGCTGTTCTGCTGACAGGTGAAGACAGCACAACTCCAGACACAGCCAAGCTTTGGCTATGAGGTCTTATATGCCTTCTGAAGAGGATCCTAGGTTACAATCTTTCCTGCTGTCAACAGGACTTTCTCTGTGGTCTGTGAGTCTTTCCTCATCATCATTGGGCCTTTTCCCACAGTCAGCCAAAAAAAAGATATACTCAAAGGTGCAAGTGAGACACAGAGAAGAACAGTCTTCATCTGCCGAACCAACCAGGTGGAAGGAATTCTGCACCATCCTTGGAAGCCTGTGCTATGTTCACATTGGGTGCAGAAGAAGCTACCTCCCTTTACATATGTATAGTCCAAGTTCTTCATCAAGCCAAGAAAGAAAGCAAAATTAAAAAATTGCTTTCCTTTGACAACATAATCACAAATCAAAATAATAACTGCTATATGAAAAAAAATTGGTAATGATATTTAAAGCTTCATTATTTCAGGCACTGACCCCTCAAAAAAAAAAAAAAATCAGGCACTGACCCCTCAACAACAAAAAATTCACACACACACACACACACACACACACACACACACACACACATAAAAAGCTAGATCAGTGGCATAACCTCCCCACAACCACCCACCCCCCTCCATGGTAAGAAGCTCACTGATTGTGCTTCTTTCCGTTAACAGATTATCTTCTCTTACTTAAAAAAAATTGAAATTTATTCCACAGAGCTAGGGTTTAACCCATGAAGCTAAGTAACAAGTGATTTGACTGATATTTTGGGAATATGACCCAATCTGTAATGTTTTGTTAATATCCACTACTATCTACCAGTTTTTAAAAAAGTAAAAACAAAAACAAAAAAGAAAGTACTCTGCCTTAAAAGTAGAAAACCAAGACTGGTATGAGGAAAAAAAAATTATCATGAATGCCAAGCCACAAAAGTTTTGATAGGATGTTAATCAGCAGGTCCTTGTTCTCTGGATTATCAATGTTCAAGAATCTGTCTTGGATGTTTAACAGTTTCTATGCTGACAATGAATACAACACAAACAACATAAACTGAGCTGATTTGGTTACGATTCGGTGGCGTAAGATTGCCTAGTTAAACTTTGCTCTTGTATTTTGGCTCCAAACTCATACAACCTTATTAGTCACATATTGCACACCACTCTGCAGTTCCACTGCTTTATGTTTAGATTCAATAGACCAATGTTACGAATGTGCAAGTCCACTTTGAACTAATCCAACAGTGCATGGGCCCATGTCATTTTGGCAACACCATGAGTTGATGAGCTGCAAGCAATTACTCCCATTGATTAACACTGGCTATGCGTATGCTTACGTTATTTCATACAGTATGTCCTGCATGTAATCAATGTGAAGGTTTGGTGCCTCTATCAAATGTATTATGTTCTTGCTCCTTCTTTGCCCCCCCCCCCCCCCCCCCTCATTTTTCAACCATTTCATTGCTGACTGTTTTCTCTTTCTGTTTGTGGTATTTATTTTTTTCAAATCGGTTCACGAGTTGTTGGCAATGTCCCTTTATTCATTGTTGTTTTCGGGAAGTTCAGCCGCATGCAGTGCATCTAATCAATGATTAAATATCAAAAGCTAAATACCATATCAACGTAAATCAAAATGTTAAGAATATTTTAATCATGTCTTTTCTGTTCTTTCTGTCTGTGTGACTCGGAAGCAGATGGCGACTTACCTACGAATCTTGGCGGAAATCAACTTAACCCTGAACCGAAAGAAATGTCCCACATTTCGCCCCGTAACCATGAAAGCCAACACACGCAACAAATCGGAAGTATTAAAAGAGTTACGTTTCCTTCCCTCGGATCGTCTACGTACACCAGAGACGTGAAAGAAACATACATACTCGTCTCTTCACGCAGTTTTGCGTTTTTATTAAGGCCTGTTAGTATCTCCGAAATAGTTTCAATATTTTGTGCATCCATTTATGCGTCTTTCTTTAAGACACTTGTCATGTTAAACAGGCAGGGGGGGGGGGGGGGGGGGGGGGGGGGGGGGGGGGGGGGGGGGGGGGGGGGGGGGGGGGGGGTGGGGGGGGGGTGTGAGGTGTGAGTGAGGGGGGGGGGTTGGGGGGGGGGGGGGGGGGGGGGGGGGGGGGGGGGGGGGGTGGTGGTGATGGTCGTGAGGTTCAAGTGTCAGAATAATCAGCTTGTTGATTGAGTACACGGATGAAGATGAAGGACCTTGATGGCTCAGCAGATCAGAGCAAGGTTAGCATGCCCTCCGGAGTTTAAGTTTCAAGGAAGCGTCACTGCGCACGGACTAGTTCATATACGCTACACCACATCCGCTAACTTTTGAGACCACACTCCGCATGATTTAAAGCTGATGGATAAATGGGTTTATGACTGAGATGAGAGAATTTAAGAATAGGGTCTCGTGGCTACGACTTTGCAGATGTAGATGTCTCGTGCAACTATATAATTCGAAGATTGGTGGTAAAGACCGAAACAGAAAGGGGGTTAAAGAGAAAACAAAAGCAATGCACAACGTTTCGACTCTTAGAGTCTTTTCAAGTGGCATGAAACTGAGGACACAGGAATTGTTTCAACAAATCTAAAGTGACAAGAACTCAAAACACACATGCACACACACACACACACACACACACACACGCGCGCACAAAGGGAAGAAAACCACACACACACACACACACACACACACAGATGCACGCTCCCCGTCCTCCCGCCCTCGCCTCCCCTCTCCCCCACGGGGGACACAGGAATTGTTTCAACGAATCTGAGGGGGACACAGGAATTGTTTCAACGAATCTGAAGTGACAAGAACTCAAACCCCCCCCCCCCCCCCCCCCCCCCCACACACACACACACACACACAGAGGGGAAGAAAACACACGCACACACACACACACACACACACACACACACACACCACGCACGCACTCCGCCCTCCCGCCATCACCCCCCCCCCCCCCCCCCCCCCCCCCCCCCCCGCCGGCAAAACGTATAACCGCAAACAATTTTTCAACCTCAAAAAAAATATAAATTCAGGCAGTTCACATTGTATAGTTAAAATGGTGACTCCATCACCTCAGTCCTTGATGTTCAGTCCGTGGGGAGTGAGCGTCCCTAGCCTAGAGATCAGAGATGATTCAAGGAATTTACGGTGTATGGCATCCGAGTGGTTTTGGTGAACAGCAGAGACTGACATATGAAACACGTTATGTCCAGGGCTATTGAAATGTGTACCTATGGGGGTGTCCTTATTCAGGTTGACAGCCTGGAGGTGTTCCCTGAATCTTTCCTCCAGGGTCCGGTAGGTCTCGCCACAGTAGAGTTTGGAACAGAGGCTGCATGAAAGAATGTACACAAGGTTGGAAGATCGGCAAGTGAAAGGGGATCTGATGGTAAAGCTTTTGCCTGATGGGCCCCTGAAGGTGTTAGTGGTTGTATTTAAAAAGGGGCAGGTTTTGCATCGGGGTTCGTTGCAGCGGTGGTTTCCTGGTGGAGAGCTACTCGGTGAGTCTTTGTAAGCGGCTCGTACTAGATGATCCCTGAGGTTGGTGTCACGCAGGTATGCCACTAATGGAGGTTTGTCGAAGGTGGACTTGAGTTCGGGGTCTTTCCTCAGGATGTCAAAGTTTTTCACAAGGATGTTTTTAACTGGGAGGTTGTGTGGGTGGTAGGTCAGAGTAAGAACTGGTCGGTCTCAGGCCATGACCCCATCTCAGAACAAAGATCAGTCAGACCGACCAGTCCTTACTCTGACCTACCACCCACACAACCTCCCAGTTAAAAACATCCTTGTGAAAAACCGCAGGCAGAAAATGTCTCTAAATTACTATATCAGACTGTTCTCAGAACCGCAGAATCCTGCCTATGACGGTGTCTTTGACCCTCAGTTTCAAAACAAATTCAAAAACAACCCTAACTGTATTCCGCCGTTTGGTCTTCGTATGCAGCCTCACGTGCGGAATGCAAGTCTAGACCTAGGAGTTGTGTCGGATTTTTCCAAGTTTCCAGATCAGCCTCCATGGACTTTTTTCACACCAGAGATTCGTTTTGATCTTGCAGCTTTTCGCAAAGAGTCTACCAGCTCTCTGGCATACAAGGCCTTGTATGCTGACCTCTGTTCAAAATTCCCGTCTTCTCAGAAAATTTTCACTGACGGTTCCAAGTCTGAGGATGGAGTGGCCTGTGCAGCCTATTGCCCTGGGGCTCCTTCTCAGATACTGTTAGAACATATTCCTTCGGATGCTTCTGTCTATTCCGCTGAACTTACTGCTCTGGTTCTGGCGCTGAGGATAATCTCACACAATCCACTAAGAGGGACTTTCTGGTTCTGTCGGATGCGCTGTCAGCTTTGGAGGCCATAGCTGGCCGCAACCTTCAGCATCCAGAACTTTTACATTTCTTTGAACTTTTTAGCAAGTTGAAAGTGGATGGTTACAACATTACTCTAGCTTGGGTTCCTGGTCATGTTGGCATCGGAGGGAACGAAATGGTTGATCGTTTAGCCAAGAATGCCACAAGAGAGAAATTGTCCAACATATATATCCCGTGCTCAGATCTGAAACCCAAAATTAATGATTATGTGAGAGACCTCTGGCAGGAGGATTGGAATACCCAGACGGATAACAAACTCTTTCAGATCCATCCTAAACCTTCAGGAATTCCTCCCATCTACGTCTGGTGGTCGTCAAGGGGAAACGGTTCTGTGCCGACTGCACACCGGCCATTCGTATTTTACTCATTCTTACCTTTTAAAGAGTGAAGCAGCTTCGTGGTGCATTCCATGTCATGTGCCACTCACAATGAAACATATTCTTTTAGAGTGTTGGGACTTGCACGATGTGAGACACAAACATTTTACAGCGGAGTCCATGAAGATCCTGTTCAGGGATGTCCCGCCTGACGTGATCCTTGAGTTTTTGAGAGAGATTAACATTTTTCATCTGATTTAAGATTTTACAGAAGAAAGATTTTTAACGAAGTTTCTGGTGCGTTTCTAGAAGATGTCATTTAAAGAGATGTGTGAAAGTTTTTTTTATTTTTTTTTAAATGACTTGTGAGTTGATTTTAACGTGGTGACAGCCCTGATGTGGCCCTTTGCGGTCGGCTGGGCTATAAGCAACATTATCTTATCTTATCGTATACGCATGTGCGTATGTGTACAAGCATTAGTGTGTGTGCGCGTATGTGTGCACGGTGTGTGTGTGTGTGTGTGTGTGTGTGTGTGTGTGTGTGTGTGCGCGTGCATGCACACATGTGCATGTGTGTACGCATAGGAGCAAGTGCATGTACAAGCGCGAGTGTGTGTGTGTGTGTGTGTGTGTGTGTGTGTGTGTGTGTGTGTGTGTGTGTGACTGCATGCGCCTTTGATTATTTGCAGGAAATGAATGTTCAGAAGATGATTTAGGAACACCATCAATAACATCAAGAACAACACACACACACACACACACACACACACACACAGAAATAAGAACAACAACGAGACACACACACACACACACACACACACACACACACACACACATACACACAAACACCACCACCACCACCACCCCAACACACACACACTCACACACCAAGGCTTGCACATTCGCGTCTGTGGACTCTTCAATTAACACACCTGTATCAGCACACTGATGAACACATACCAACGCACGCACGTCTACTCTATAAACTGGGGTGCCTGTGAGATTCAACGTCTTACCTCAGTTGACATGTATTTGATCATTTGTGTCTGTTATTGGAAAGGCCCAGTATGAGTTTGCCCCAATTTCTAGGAGTCTTTGCAGTGTTGGCCTGGAGATTATTCCAATGTTTGCTTGTTTGGTGATGTTTCTTGCTCTTGCAATAAGTCTGGATGTGCGGCCACTTCCTCTCTTGATGGTCAGATCTGAAAGATGGTCTATGGTATAGTGGCTCTGCTCTTGTTTGCTTAAGTGATTCTTCAGGTTTCTTATCACATCTGATCGGGCAAGCTGTAATCCAGTTCTTATCGTTTCCTTGCCAGCCAGTGTGTTTGCTCTCTCTGAAGCAATGAGATTGATCGTGGGAACCACGAAGGATACACCAGTTGAAACAATGCGATGCCTGCTTGACCTTCCTTCAATGCAGGCAAGACACAAACTAGAACAAGTGAAGGCATATTTCAGAGCAATTGAAAACCCCCCAAACCCACTTCAGTGGTGGTCAAGGAAACTAAAGGCACTCAGCTGGGACGTGGAAAATCGTGGATGGGACAGGCAAAAGACATCATACAGCTTGTGTGCCGGTTAGCAGAACTCAAAGAAACGAAGGAATGGGAAAAGTGTCCAGAACATCTCAGACATCTCTACCAAATTGCCATCGCTCCAGAACTCGCAAGACACTGTCAAGAATAGCCAGAAGGCAAAACCAGCGCAGAAACTCAGATGCAGGTAGAAGACCTTGGCACAAAAGATGATGTTGTTATATACACTGACGGTTCTGTCACCAAAGGTAAGTCAGGCTGAGGATACACAGTGAAGCAAAATGGCCGAACTCTCCAGGAAGACAATGGCGTGTACAGTTTAACAACTACAAGTCAAACAATGGAGGTAGAAGAAACGACACAAGCACTCCACTGGCTTTCATCCACAGGCCAGTTTAAAACTCAACAAGCCATGATACTGACTGACTCCATGAACCTACTTCAAAAAGTGGAGAGTGGAATGGGAAGCCCCTGCTTGCCATGAACTAATGCGCAGCCTTCCATTGGAGAGACTCATGCGGATGTACTGCCCTGGACATGCACGAATTAAAGGAAACCGAGATCAGAGCATTGTGATGTATTAGAAGAGCAGAAAGTTGGAAGAGCGTCGAATCCTTAGTTCTGGAGTTGCTGATTCACATTCTTGCTGGGGCCGTTTCGATACAGGTGGATTCAGTTTTCCCACCCACGGAGTTACCTTTGGTTTTAATTTCATTCCCTAAAAATCCGTCGAATGAGATACATCCGAGATTCCGTGTGTGCAGGTAGGCATGATATCTTGCGCACATATCGGTTAGAATCCTTGACGACTACTGGTAAAAGAGATAATTTGTAAGAAAACTTTCACCGACTGATACACTTACCGTGGTTCACTAGTGAAATAAGCAACAGCAAAATTGGCAATCCCATTTTACACCAATACATGCTGCCATCGTGTAACAAAGAACGCAGACGGGCAGCACTAGAAGGTCAGGCTTAAGTAGACGACGCTGTATAGCCACAGTTGCCCATATCCAGTTGGATTTTGGACGGTGGGAAGACGTGAATGTTAGACACGGTCTGTTAGATTAAACGTCATAAGGGAAGCGTGCGAGAGAGTGGATACAGGCTCTTGAGACCAAGCCAAACTGCTGAGCTAGCGCAGCCAACGCAACGCTCCAAAAGCCACGTTCTGGGAGCCGGGAGACTTCCCTGAAGTAGAACTGGATAGAGGTGTCCGGAGCTCGCCATAAAGCTGCACCCAGCACACTGATTTGGCACGTGTCATACCTGCTGGAAGGTCACCAGTAGAAGGCACCTAGGTGTCAGACAGTCGTAGGGCGGCACAGCCTACCTTTCTGTGGGGAAGTTCGGCATGAGACACTGCCATTCTGCTATTTCACCGTGGCCTGCACGACCAGCAGGGCCCTCCCCTTGGGTGAGGGAGTGGTGGGAGCACCCCTCACGAGCGCAGAGTGGACATGGATCTTTTACAGCAACTTGGCGCCTTCTTGGGCCGTCTTGCAGCTTCCTAGATCAGCACTCAGCACGAAAACGGCCGCCTGGTAGCCCTGAGGACGCCGTTGGAGGGAAGGCAAAAAGGATGACGCCATCATTACGACTGACTACGAAAGTAGAAAAACTTGACTGCCTATAAATGAACAGCATGATCCAGGCTTGGGCTTGAGGGAACCGACTACCCTAGGTGCCTCCTTCCCAATGCTGATACAGACTTCAGCCATGGCTACCAGCTACCGAGTCCATCAGAGAACTGACTCTACGTGCTGCCGCTTGCTGCAGCACACAACCTGTCCCTAAAAGCAGCTGCTGGGAGGACGTAAAACAACCATCACATCATCAGGCCCACCATAAGGCGTGCGTCTTACCACGCCACCGGCCAGAAGCTTGAGTGATGAGGAAGGCAGTTTTGAGGGTGTATTTTAATGGACACCCCTTTACTGGCTCATAAGGAAGATCCCGGAGGCCCAGACGGTCACGAAAGATCCCAGGGAAGGTTTTATTTACATGCGGCACAAAGGGGGTCCTACAGGACCCATACTTTTTTGAAAGAGCAGATGACCTGGGTCCCACGAGACCCATATATGTTAAAAGTGGTTGTAATTGGTAACTTCAGTCATAGATCTTTGATGAACCATTGTGAAATTATGCCGTGCAAGGATAATTAAATTTTTAATGCAAAAAGCATGTGTGTGTGTGTGTGTGTGGCGCGCGCGCGTGTGTGTGACAAATAGACAAGGCCAAGAGAGAGAGAGAGAGAGAGAGAGAGAGAGAGAGAGAGAGAGAGAGAGAGAGAGAGAGGGACAGACAGAGAGAGAGAGAGTGGGTGTGTGAATGAGTGTGTGTACATGTGCTGAGTGTCCGCACATTGCGAGTCTCTGTGTGCGCATGCATGGTGTGTATACAAGTGTGTGTGTGTGTGCGTGTGTGTGTGTGCAGCACCCTGGTTGTGTTTTCGTGCGTGTGTGTGTGTGTGTGAGAGAGCACGCGTGCCTGCAAGTGGTGTGTTTGTGCGTGTGTCTGTATGTGCATGTCAGTTGTGTGTGTGGCGATTTGTGAGTGCGCCCGCGCTTGCGTGTGTGTTTGTGTGACTTGATTGAAATAAAGTGGTGTGAATCTCCCAGGTCTTGCAAACTGCGTAAATAAACATGATTTTGAATGAACAAATAGATGTCACAAAACTAGTTTGGGCGAGTCTCTCGTGTTTTTGATTCCCTGAGTATGGGTCAATACTTTTAAAGAGATTCCACGTAACCTGTTTCTGCAAAAATAAAAAGCGAGAAACAAGTGTAAACATTCCAAGTGACTGCAGGGTGAATCTTAATGCCAACATGGACAGTTACTACAATCCAAGGTTCACGCGATAGACAATTCATTGTTGTCAATAGTTTGGAGCTATCAACGCCACACACACAGACACATACATAGAGAGGTTTTTTTTTTTTTTTTTACTTTATTATTATTTTTTTAAGAATGTATGGGGTTAATGAATTTCTGGCATTGTTGCTGCGCTTTTTTGGTCAACATTCCTTAAGCAGAAAATGTAGCATTGGTTGTCGTTTTTGTCATCTTGAGTTTGATGGCAAACCTCAGCTGGCCAAGTTTTTTTCTAGGTTAAACTGCAGTTAGACCTCAAAGCCAACACAGGGAGCAGAATGAAGAAAGAGAAAGAATGACTGGTAAAATCAGTGAACGGGAGGAGAAAAGCTGGGCTATAAATTCCCTGATAATTTTTAGTTATCGTGGCGACAAGTAGATAAAAAAATGTACTTGTCCCTCTTTAACTCCGCTTTCCTCTTTCAGTAAATAGACACTGAATAAAACAAGTAACTAACTCTGCTTTCCTCCTTCAATAAATACACACTGAATAAAATAAGTAAGTTTGCCAGCAGTGCGATAACTATGACATAAATATATGAAAGACACACTGCTTGCATGAAATGTCTTTGAATCAGACTCAGCAGAATAACATAATTCAGAACACCACTGGCAGCGTAGTGTTTTTGATTTTGTTTTTTGTAGAACTGCTAGTCACGATTTTTCTTACATGATTTTTGAAATGCTCTTTATCTTGTCAATTTTAGTCATAGGCCCCTATTTCTTGTTTTTCTCCCTGGTCATTTCCTTGGTTAAATCTTCGACTGGTCTTTTTTTTTCCCCTGCTACAGGTTCTCGAATTCCAAAGCTGAAAATACCAAACTGGATTTAAAGACATTGCGCTAGCTGCTCTAAACTAGGCCAACATGATGAAATATTCCGGGTCAAAGTTGATTAAAACATGCCAGGATAGGCATTTCTTCACATAACTGACGTTTGCCTGAGGGGGAGAATTAAAGAGAGTAGACAGGCTATGTTATTCTCGCGCTGATCAAGCATATGCATGCATGCTGCTAGCATATGAATAAAATCGAATTTGTTATACATTAGGTCTTTCTGGGAGGAGGGAAGTACAATCCGTCTGCATACAAGCCGATTCCTCGGTCAACCTTTCACCGACACAGTCAAAAATGGATTGTCTGACGGACAAGAGGAAACGGCAATTCCACATGTCGCTACAAGATTTAGTTGTCACAGACGATCAGACAAGTGAGCTTTTTAGGCCCTGCAAAGGAGAGAGACTTCGGCAAAGAAAGGCCTTCAGGGAACGCAGGAGTTCTCTTCGACTTTGATGGAGACAGAGACGGGGAAGAAATGAAAAGATCTTCACTCTCATTTTACTGCCAAAACGGTGTACATAAGCTTCTCCATTGGAAGACAACATTAGCATGCACAAAATGGATAGCAACCAAGCTTGATTGATGTTGAGGAGGTGCGTGTGTGTGTGTGTGTGTGTGTGTGTGGGGGCGGGGGGGGGGGGGGGGGGGGGGGCTACAATTTGAACAAGAGGACCAGGAAGGATGTCTGCTGAGAAATTTTAAGAGCACAGTACCATCCCTTTGTCTTGGTAGCTCCACACACCTGCATTTTATGTACACTGTGGCTGGTATGGCATAGAACAGCAATAGCTACCACTTACAGCTCAAATGAACTACAGTTTAGAATGCGTAAATTACTGATGTACAGCACAAGTAGATTAAGATGTCATCTTGCACAATGCACTTGAGTACGAGAGTTACAGAGCCAGGAGGAGTGAATTAGGGACCGGGGAAGGAACGGAAGTTTGGATTTGCAGGGTGGGGGGTGGGAAGGGAGGCAATAACAACAAATGGGGAAAGAAGATCAGGAAAGTGGAGTCAAGATGGAATGAGGGAAGACGGACAAGGTGACTGAGACTAAAGAGAAGAGAGAAGAGATAGAGGGGAGAGAGATAGAGGAAAAAAGGGGATGGGTGGATGTGGGAGAGAGAGGAGAGAGAGAGAGAGAGAGAGGAGAGAGAGAGAGAGAGAGAGAATAGCATGACAACCGAAGCAAGGCTTGGAAGACAGAGAGAGACAGGTCAGAAAAGTGAAGCACTAAGAGACTAAGGGAAGATACAGAGGGGACTGACAACATGTGAATGAAAGACAGAGGGGTAGGTGAGACAGAAATGAAACAGACATGAGACAGAGACATGAAAGAGTGGGTGGGGGGAGGTAGAATGTGGGTGGGGTGGGGGGAAAGGGGTGAGGGATGATGGAATACAGAGAGGGAGGGGATCAAAAGACAGACAGAAAGACGGAGGGAGGGAGAAAAGTGGCAAGGGGAGGGGGGGGGGGGGGGGGGGGGGGGGGGTATCAAACATCATTTCATAACCAACACAAATTTAAGACAAATTGGGGATAACCTGATACCTCCATATAGACAAAAGGTGTTGTTAGAAAGAAGACACTTCCCAAAATGTGTATCTTCATAGGAAAATGCCAAGTCACCATGCATTCACTGGATGAGCAGACTGCATGTACAGCCATATAGGCTGCCTTTCTCTGCCTTCAGAATATTATCTTTTTCAGGACAAGACTTAAACATAATTGAAGGCAATATACCCATATAACACTATAATGCTTAACAGTTTAATGGGGTCTCAGGAACAAAGACTGACAAAGCCAATGCCTTCTGTAACGAGCATAATAGAGCTTGTTTTATTGGAACGGGAACCGCTGATTACTAAGCGGCTCTGCCCAAAAACCACGAGACATACATTCTCAACATTTACTCAATCAGTTTCAATTATTTTCATATACATTTATCGTGGTTTCCTGAAATGTAAAAGGTAGAAAGGAGGGATATAGTGAAAGATTGGGGGTTGGACATGTGCATGCATGCATGCACGTATGCACACACACACACACTCACACACACACGCACACACACACAAGTAATAAATGTATTTATTCATGCCACAGGACAACAAGCAAATATTACACAGACTTTTATTACAGTAAAATGAAATGAACACTGGAGAAACTGAAAGACAAAAGAAACTTAACAGCTATTTCCTGGAAAAGAATATACAGACAGACCAAATTAATTAATTAAATTTGCACGAAAGTAATTCAAGCTTCTACTTTTGTATCATAATTAAAAAGTTTGCACATGGCATCTAAACAGAAACAGGAAGAACATACAGCAAAACCACAAATTCTATAAGATACATAGATACAAAAAGAAACACAATGAATCAATCCAGACATAGGATGAACAATGACTTTGGAATCGCTGATCTTGCCAACATATAATGGAGACAGAAAAATAAAGAAGTTAAAAACTTCAAGAACAATGCATTACACTATACTAACGATTTCTGGAACTTGGAACTCATATCTAAGAAACCAACAGAACCTCCCCTGATTGCATAATTTAGTCATAATTCAGGCATGATGAGATACCATTCTAATACCGGTATGACTGGATACCACTCTAATAATACTGACATTCAATACTGACATTCTGGTGGGCTAGGGTTGTGAGAACAACCAGATGTGAACTTTTTTTATCACATGACATTAAAAAATATTTCACTGAAAGTGTTAATACTTAAATGAGCAATGGCTACATTTGAAAACAAAAATGTAGTACATTTGTAAAAATCATCAGTGTGTGTGTGTGTGTGGTGAATGAGTACATGTATATGCATGTGCATGCATGCATGCATGCGTGCGCTTGCCTGCTTGCGTGTGCGCATGTGTGTGCGCGCGAGTGTGTATGTGAGTTTGCGTGTGTATGCGTTTGTGTGTGTGTGTGTGTGTGTGTGTGAGTTTGTGTGTGTGTGTGTGTGTGTGTGTGAGTTTGTGTGTGTGTGTGTGTGTGTGTGTGTGTGTGTGTGTAATGATGTCAGCAAAAACAATGACCTAACCATTATAGCAAATATCCATCTATTTATTCTAATGCATGCCTGCTTCTGCTTTTTTCCCTTTTTTTTGTAATCTACTGAAATTATTTAACCAAAAAACAAAAAAACGAATCAACGTTTGCCTGTAATGAGCTGGCTTCAATTTGATAAACATCAGTTCAACGTGGGGTTTCTCATTCTGGAAGCTAAGAACCCATAAACTTACATAAAACTGCCACACCTGACACAAAACCTAGGTAAGTGAAACTTTTTAGTTACTAGAAAATTTTCTAGTAAAACAATTTTTTTTTTCCACTGAAAACTTTCTTGCAAAACAATCTTTCCAAACTAGGGTTTTTTTTTTTCTTTTTATCACAGCCAAACCGCACACACACACAGAGGCTTTTCAAGGCTTCAAACACACCCAGAAAAAAGTCACACCCTGAAAAAGTTACATCATAAAAATGTATCCAACAACAAAACCAGTACATGATATGGCTGCTAAACTGACTTGCTTAAGGTGGATAAGTCTAGATCATGGCGACAGTGCCAGCCGTTCTGCTCAATTTCTCTATCACAGATTTAAAGGAAAAAAGACTAAAGAAAAAAAGAAAGAAAAAGATCAGATAAGATAATGTTGCTTATAGCCCAGCCGACCGCAAAAGGCCATATCAGGGCTGTCACCACGTTAAAATCAACTCACCAGTCATAAAAAAAAAAAAAAAAAAAAAAAAAAAAAAAACCCCAACACTTTCATACATCTCATTAAATGACATCGTCTACAAACGCACCAGAAAAAACTTTTAAAACGTAACACAAAATTCATAAAGAAGCAATACTGCCGAAAAGATACTGCAGAACAGACACCTCGAGTCCACCCTGGACAACAAAAACAATTTTCACTACCCAGACACCAGGTTAAAAGAACAGAAACAAAACAAAAACAAACACACATAAAACTAGCATGTCATTTACTGTGACCAGAAAAAAAGTGTGAAAGAGTTTCAAGAACAAGAAAGAGAAGATGGTCCACAAAGGCAGAAAAACAGCAGATGACAGCAAAGAAAGACAAAAACAAATGAACACACAAACAAAAAAGTCAAAAAAGTCCAACAGAAAAGAGCAACTTAACAAGCACAAAACTTGCAGAAGGTTGTGGGGGGAGGGGAGGGGGGATTTTATTTTTTCAATTGAAATAACTCCCATCATTCCCATGGAGGCTTTTTCTGACAAACACTTGAACTGATAAGAGAAACGGCTAAACATTTTAGGCTGGGAAAGCAAATTTCACAAAAATCTTTCAACCATAACAACAAAGTCAGTTCTAATATACAAAACAAAACTTGGCACACATATTGACAGATCACCGCCAAACACAGCACAGTAAAAATGCATCACTTACAGCAAATCATGCCAGTGACGCTGCACTGAAGCTGCAAATTACACTGCCAACTTGGTTCTGCAATACCCTTTACCAAATAATACCAATAAATTCGCCTTTGTGACCGAAAGCAAATAGAATTTGATTGTACTGGCAAAAAAAAGAAGAAAAAAAAAAAGGGGGGGGGGGGGGGGAGGAATCCACAACAGATGCATCAAAGAGAGTAAACATCAAAAGCTGTGTCAATGCGAGATAACATGATTTGGACCCAGACTGGGTGAAAGTACATATACAATGAAATATAAATATATCAAGGATAAGGTCAGCTTCCTTTGAGCCAGGTCACTACAACCATGGCCTTCATGTGAGAAAACTATCTTGTAAAGGCCACACTATGACTAGCAAGCAGTACATACGCCCTTTTTCACCTTTAAAGGAAAACTGAATATGTGCTAACAAAGTGTTCAGAAGGCAGGGGATACAAGCCAGGGCATCCTCATGGCCAGTCAACCGAAGAAGACCCACTCTGGAGTAGAAAGCTGTCGTGATGGTGCAGTGATTCTGTCCACTGAAAGGAACTGTTCTTGGGATAAAGCATTTTTGCTTTGGTTCTGCTGAATGAGATATTGAAGAACAGTTGGTGAAACTGGCTGGTGTTGTGTTCCAGCTGGGCGAGGATTGAGAGATACCAGATACTGATAAAATATCAGATGATGGGTGGAATTTTGTAGAAGGCTATATAACATAGCTGCCAACCTTCTGAACTAAAAAAAAAAAAAATCAGGAACCAGGGGTTGAAAGAGATGGGGTGGGCTGTAGGGGGCAGTCTGGCTTTTGACTGAACACATTTTAACCGTTATCAATGCTAAAATTCACAAAACATCACTTGGGCTTTATTCTGCAATACTTTAACAGCTCTGTTAACAAAATTACCCCCCCCCCCCCCCCAGCCCTGCATTTTAAAATAATATTCTGGATATTCAGACAAAATTCAGGATTTGGGGAATGATTTCTAAAGTTGTGAAATTTCAATAAAATTCTGGAGAGTTGTCAGCAATGCAACTGGCATGACTCTGCTCCTTGCAACATCATGAGCCAGTTCAGATCCACCTTCTTCCTACTGGATACTTGTCTGATTCAGAGGGAGATCCAATTACATTGCCATATAACTGACCAATCTAAACAATTTGATTTAAATCAACATATGTATGAATGTACAGGTATATGATGTACATGACATAAGCACCACAAGAAACAATGTTTGTATGTTATGCAATATTGACTGAAGTACCATAATTCATTTATACATGAGCCACAGACACTTTTTGAATGACTTCTGTTATGTGATTTACACCACCAAATAAATAAGATTATGAAATGTTGTTCTATTTCCTTTTCTTATCATTTCAATGAGAGTTGTCCTCATTTAAATCATTTCTTGCTTTTTAGATTAAATTTTACTTTTTTATAAGAAAAATAACAAAACAAATAGAGACAGTGAAGCCACAATAATTGGCATGAACATAGTAAAATCTGGAGAATTTCTCATTTTCAGAATAATTGTCTGTACATGATAACCTTTATGGCAAGAATCAAAACAAAATTTAGTAATGTCAACAGAAAAAAAAATTGTTTAATTACAAATTGGATCCGACACATAAAATGTGTGTCATGTTTGATATCAAAATGAGTTGACTGACATTTGGAGGAAGTCAGTGCTAGTGGTAAAGCGCCTTCATCATGAAAGGCAGATTGCTTTTTTGCCTGGAACGAAGTCATTCGACTTATTCACAGTACAAAGAGCTATTAATCTCAGAGGGAGATTTAAAGTACAACCAGCCCTTCTTCACCTTCTCTTTCCCTCCCTCCAGTCTTCTGCTGCTCCACTCCCCAACCATCGCTTGTGCTTTGTCACAATTTTATCAAGATAGCCAATCCCAAAGGGGGTGAAAGCGTTGAGAAGCGCTAATTGCTCTCTTTGGTTCAGTGAAGCATTTCATTCTCTCTAAGCTAGTCAAGACGTGTTCTTTCTGTTTTGGAAGTGGATACAATAAAGACTTAACAAAAAATACAAGCAAAAGGACTTAACAAAAAATGCAAACTAAAGAAGAAAATCTTCTTTATGACCTTCACATTTCCTTGTATGAAAAGTGATAACAATTGCTTAACAGTTGACCTAAAATTCGATGTCCTCATCTTGCTTAGATGTACAGTATATTCACAACAGGCCCACTGATGGACCAGCAGTCACACATCACAACAAAATTAGAGGCAGTTCAGTTTTAAAACCAACCAAATTTATCAAACATATCAAATCTGACATACTTATTGAACAGAATAGGGCTTGCAATTCCAAGATCTATATGCCACATTGAACTAGTAGATCCTCCTCACACCAATCCTCATCCCCTCCTTTCTCCCCATATCACCCTTTGGCCATGACTGGAAAGCATTTTGCACTGAAAATAAACTGCCAACAGTAGTGCAGACTTGACTCTTTTGAGTTGAAGAATACAGTAACATCAATGTTTGTGTGGCTGTATGTGTGATTAAAACAGCAGAGAACACAGAGATCTGATCTCCAATCACATAGTACACACACAAACACACACACAAACGTGCGCACACACACACACATGCGCACACACACATGTACGCACACACACACGCCTATGTGTGCATGCATATGTGTTTGTGTGTGTGTTTGTGTCTCGGTGTGTGTGTCTGTGTGCGAGTGTGTGTGAGTACACATAGTTTCTTGAGAAACAAGTGAAAGGGGATAGACAGGCATGGAGGTTAATAATTACTCAAAAGGGAGGAACAGAGAAAGGTACATAGTTTAATATCAACAAGAACTGTCATGGAATAAATGGTACAACCTTACAGACGAGACACAAGATACCTGCCTACATCATATAACAATTTTCATTTTGCCGGTGTCTGTTTTTGTATGGAGGAAAATTCTTTTTCTTTTTTTGTCTTTGATTTAGCCCTTTGCCTCTGTTGACTTAACCATAATTTTCTAAACCTTTCAGTTCAACATGATGTCTGTCTATAATGTGTAATGCAATAAATTTTGATTTGAGCTTATTGCATACCTAATATATGTATATACACAAACACACACACATACATGCAGAGAGACAATGACAGAGACACAGAGATTATTTTAATGTAATCAAGGGCGCTGTTTTGCATCAAACAATTTTTTCATCTCTTTAGGAGGTTATGTTTCTACCTACGTTTATTGGTTTGTCTGTTTGTCTGCCTGTGAGCAAAATCTAAAAATGAATTTTTTTTTTTTAAAACCTACCGAACAGATTTTAAGAAAACTTGGTGAATCAATGGAATGTGGCTCATGAGCAAATCCATGAAACTGTGGTGCAGGTACTGATCAAAGGGTGGATCCAGGAATGGTCTGGAGGCTGTGGGATTACACCTAAGGTGTTAGTCAGGGTTTGATTGAGGAAATAAGGACTGTTCAACAGTTGGCTAGAATCAATGTAATGAGTAGAAAAGCTGTGAAACAAACACGCAAACGTAGGCATGGAAGTGCTGATCAATCAAGGGCAACCAGGCCAGGATTTCAGCTGCAACACTGGAGAGTGCAGTTCCACCACAGCACTTGGATAGGAAGGCATGTCATTTATGGAAATCCAGATCATATCCTCTTCTGGTTAACTACTCATTTCCATCTATGAAAAACTGGATCCAATAATTCATGAGAGAGGATCCCATTGTTGTTGCTTGTTATCAACAGCATTAAAAAAAATCAAACTGAGCATTTTCTTTCCAAAAAGAAAGACTTCATTTTTGATTCAAGAAACATTCCACCCATGTAGCTAAACGTAAGGAAGACTAAGGTACAAAGCGGTTCTCGAAAAAGAAAGTCATACACTTAATATGAATTTTTCATATATTACAAACAGGTTCTCACAGATAAAAAAGAAACAAATGATTATCCTGAGGTATTCAAGAGGCGGAAGACTTTGCATTCAAACATGCTACATGTCTATGGCAGACTGGTCTGCAGAAAAGATTCAATTTACATATCAAAAGGAACTTGAATGCATGATCCAAAGATGGAGATAGGTTCAAGTATAACTATTTGGAAACCATAATTGTTTCAAGAATTTTACAGCGATTTCAACTTGTCATGATGTTGCTTCTCTCACGATTCTATTAAGAAGAAGAATAAGAAGACGTAGTAAAATTATCCTTTCACCATAGCGCAAATCTGAACCATGAGAGAGTGAGAATGAGAGTGGTATTCACACCACCTCATACTCTCTGCGAATGGCACGGGCCAGGCAGCAAGCAAAGAGCACACCCACCACCTGTAACAAACAAGAAAAGCAATTTTTACTAATCACTCTGTGCTTAGACTCCTGGGACTATTTGGTTTATGTGCAAAAAAAATAATACGTTAAGAAACACAAAAAACCCCGCAAAACGGTCTGGAAGTGAAATGAACATGTTCTCATACTAATCACACTAAAGTGATGCCTTTATCCTATTAATCATGAATGTACACTTGCAAACCATGACATTCTTCTCCTTTTCCCTTAACTCCATGAGGAGTTACACAGGTGCCACACTTAAAAAGACTTCCGTCGATCGTGCGCCAATGCATAGGTCTCTGCATATGTTTCTCTGTCCACTCAGCATTGTTGTCAGTCTTCCATTTTTTCTGTCGTCTCCTCCACCTTCAAGCCTCCAGTTCCACTGAAGATTGTTTTAGCAAGGCCATTAGATCTGGTAACATGGCTATACAAGCTTAGTTTTCTCTTCCTGGCTGATGTCAGTAGATTTTCATATGGTCCAGCCTGCTGCTTGATAGTTTGATGAACTTCTTAATTGGTAATATTATTATAGGTAATATGATTCTATATTTGCTGCCTAGAATCTTGCAGTAATATCTTATCTGCAAGGCTTGGATTCTTCTTTCCAGAAAGCAGAAGTAGAACACACATAAAAGAAAATGCGGACCAAAAGGTCTTTTACTCTCGCCTGTGTGAAAAAAAGAAATCTTGATGCTCTGGCCATGAATTCTCAACCTGAATTTGAAAATCCTATTTCTTCTTTTTTTTCCTTCTAAATTCCATTTTCATCTGCCTTTTTGTCAGTGACACAGTCTGAAAGTTCTGCCCTTCCTCTGTTTTCTCACTATGGTGGGTGGGGGGGGGGGGGGGGGGGGGGGGGGGGGGGAGGAAAGGGGGGGGTAGACATGAGCTTCCTGTTCAAATGGCTACTGCTGCTTTGTCTTGCCGTGTCTGAACTGTTTACATTGGTGTGTCTGCTAAACATTCATAGAACTTTTTTTTTCTCACACATTTCCAACTGTATTGCATGTTCTTGACCAACTTGGGCACAACTAACTGACTAGAAACATAGTAATTTAAAACATGGCTTTCCAAAACTCAGGGAGTGAGTTCTTTTAGTCAGTGCGCCCATAATAACATCAATTAGTCAGTGCACCCATAATAACATCTTTTGATGTTAATTTTAGTTTTTTCTGAACCTTTCTTGAAGTACAGACTGTACTTGCCCAGAGATCTCAACATATTAAGCACCTTTCAATTTCTCTACCATCTCAGGATGGGAATAAGAATATTGGCCCAGTCACACTAACAATCTCCCCTGCTTCAGAACTCCTCCGAAGTCGGAGTGTGGCTGCCCACGTGGCGGGGTAATCAAAAACGGTCACACACGTAATGTTCTCATCCCCAGCTGATGCATTTGTACCACAGTGTTCAAATGCTCTGGCTGTTTGGATGATCCTGGAGTCTTTTAGCCAGGGTACGACAACAACAACAACAACCTACTTCAGAATGGGAATTACGATATTGGCCTTGTCACACTATCTATTCACCTGGCCTCATGACTCAAAGTCATTACTCCTTGATACAGTCACATCATCATCTACTTTGATGTCTTCAGCTAGGAAAAAAACTTCCTCAAAACCTTAGAGCCTTCACTGAGCTTGCTTTCAGAAGAGAGATGCTTAAAAAAAGTAAACTAAGAAGATAAAAATGTATGCACTAATACAGCATCTTGAGTCCAAGGATCTGGGCTGTGAGTTCAGCAGTATAGATGGAGCTGTCAAAGAAAATATTTTTGGAATATTCTTGAGCAGGAGCATTAGGGCAATATGCTGCAAGGAAGCAACTTGTTCAGACATAGAAACATCTGGAAATATTTAAAAGATAAGATAAGATAATGTTGCTTATAGCCCAGGCGACCGCAAAGGGCCACATCAGGGCTGGAAAATATTTAAAAGGACAGAACACTTCAACAAAGCTTTGCAGAAAAGTCTTATTAACCATAGGGCTGGTAGAGTCTGTGTAGTGAAAAACAAGATAAGGGAATCACCAGAATTAGACAGCCCATCATGGACTGAAAAGGAATTTGGAAAGATCACACTCAACCCCAATACCAATTTCCATGTTTTTCAAACTGGCAAAAATACATTTTCCCAAGGGTAAACAGAACTAGGGAGATCTTCGATCTTCTCTAGGAATCTGGGTGAAAAACACAGGCATATTTAGGATTTTCAGGTTCCTGGAACAGATTCAAAGAGTGAATTTTAACTTACGTTTGAAAGGGATGGTTCACTGACCACTAAGCATGAACTATACTCAGAGGCAGAATGGAATGTGCCCAGATGGTATGAAATACCAATCCAAAGAAGCAGAACTGTGTCTTTAACAGCCAAAAGACATGTAAGAATCACGTACATTGATGAGGTAAACAAACATGGTGTAAAGTATGATATAGCGCCAGATTTTAAAGAATAGTATTAAGGTTCAATGTTCTGTTCCTGTTCCCTACAAAAAGACTCCCCTATGAACAGAGTGCTGCATTCAAAATACTGCAATCATCTTTGTGATGTGGACTCAGCGCAGCCTGCATGAGTGTTCCTACATTCTAGATAGTGAACGTGATGATGTTCCTTTCACCAATACTCTGTAGTTTTCCCCTAGAGGCACATTTTACTTGTTTATCCTGGTGGAGGCTAACCCACGGCTGTGACCAAGCTAGTTTGCATTTTTCTCCTCTAAGAGGTGTGTCCAAGCATGGCACAGCCGATCCCTCTCCAGGTTTGTATTTTCTTACCGCGTTTTCTCCTCACACAGTAACATGTTTAATGGCTGCGGGCAGCAGAAAACTTCTGATATGACTGAAAGGTATTTAGCTGAAAATACCCCCAGCTCATCTTCACTGCCACTATCCCCGAGCGTTTCTGCCATGTCTGACATGAATGTCACAGTCTTTGCTGTGAAAATATGCACTTGATCAAGCCTGACAATGTTCATTCTTATTTTAAGCAACCAGAAAGACGGAACTGTGTGTGATGCGCTTTATATAACTAACTACATCAGGAATAGCCATTCTACATACAGCAACATTTTCAACTGGAAACGGAAAATACTATTGTTGTAAAACCTTAGTCTGTTTTAGGAACTACACTGCAATACATGGAAGTCTTTCTCAAAATTCTGGGAGACCAACATCCAAGATTAAAATGAGTTTTCTTTGTACTTACCTGCACCTCTATAGCTATGCCCACTCCCCTCCCTTCGGCTGGAAATTTAATTCAAATACTGCATCACATGATTTTGAGCTAGAGAAACTGGAAAGAAAGTACAAGAAAGCTTGCTCAGAACAGATGTACTTCTCAAATATATATATTCCTCTTGTTTTCACATGCCATCACACAGCAGTGCCTTCTTCTTCGGGTAGTAACCACCTGATCTTGCCTTAACTATTGAAATGACAGTTACTTTCAAACCCGATTCATCAGCATACTTTGGCCTAACTTCTTGTTCTCTTGCCAGTTCTTTCTATATTTCGGGACATGTTGTCAAAGAAGCAGACAAAGCCTGACATAATTTCACACGCAGAAGTTAGCAAGAGTTGTCACTCTCGCTCTTTGGTCAAAGCCCCCACCATGGTTATACTTTGCAAGTGTTATTACTGCTCAAAAACATCCTCTCTGGAGTTTTGTTTCCACTTTTCTATTTCCTTGTTTTTTAAGGTCATCACATTCGTTGTATTTTCACCAAACATGTGTACAAAACATGGCAAATTTGCATGGGTAAAAAGATCTGCTAGCAACATACACCACAAAGGCAAAAGCTTCCTAAACAGGTTAAGAAAATCTTATTCTGACTGAAAAATTCCTTTTCTATTTCAACTGTGCACTCACCATTATAAAGGCCAAGCCAATTCCCACACCACCGATGATTGCTACCTTGTTCTTCATCCAGTCGACAAAGGCTGTCTTACATGGCTGAAAAAGAGGGAAAAAAGGAAGAATTTAAAATATACTATTTTACAGAACAAAGATTAAGGAGAAAAAAACGCATGCATGAACTCTTTCATTCCTGCAGCTTGTTTTCTGGTGTGCAGGAATCTTACCCTTTGTTTTTGCAGTACAGAGAACTGGGCAGCAAAATTTCATCCTCAGTCCAGAAATCTGATCTCATGGCAAATACTTTCAACTTTGTGTGAGTCACATCATCAGTGTATGTCATCTACTTTTGACCAGGTCAATTGTAGAACAGTGTTTAAGAATGAAATCGATTCCAGATACCCTGTGCTCTTTTGAAAAGTGGTCATCACTACATTGCTTCCATATCTAATTGCATACATGAGATTCAGCAACAAACAGCAATCACAATTTGTGTGTGTGTGTGTGTGTGTGTGTGTGTGTGTGTGTGTGTGTGTGTGTGCGCGCGCGCGCGCGTTTGTGTGCGTGTGTATATATGTGTGTGCATTGTTGTGAAGGTTACAAAACAAAATTACTTATGATTCATATTCCATTATTGTACAGATGTCTGTATTTGTAAGACACAGGGTGGTGATCCTGCTGACATCCAGCTGGAATAACAGCACACAAGAATCTCTCCCTTCAGGTCGGTATTATCCTTTACATTTTTTTCTTTTTGTTTTTCCTTCTGTAAATGAGCCATACTTGTCAAAATGTGTACAGCAAGTTGAATTCCCTCATACGTGCGTGTGTGCGCGCGTGCGTGTGTGTGTGTGTGCGCACGCACGTGCCTCTGTGTGTGTGTGTGTGTGTGTGTGTGTGTGTGTGTGTGTGTGTGTGTGTGTGTGTGTGTGTGCGTGTGTGCATGTGTGCGTGCTTAATTGTATTGCTATCCAGGGAAGGAAGATCTTCAAACACAAAATTTAAGTACATTTAATATGCAATTATATTTCACTACACATCAGTCATTTCTTGTCCTATGCAGAATAAACAAACAAGCAAACAAACAAAAGAAAAAAAATCACACCCTTTTGTAATATCTGGTACAAAAATAATGTCTTTTAGGGGTGAAGGTGGTGGTAATCTATAAAACAAAAATTCCATCAGAATGAACAGCACCAATTAGCACAACAACAAAAATAAGCATGTATGAGAGTAAAAGTAATCTTCTATTTAAGCCTTCTAGCTCTTCACTTCATATAAATGTGAAATTTGGAGAAAAGCGATTCTGGGTGTCTGTGCTTGGCCCTGTAAGAAGCAAGGGCCCAGTGTATGCTGGCCTTCAACCTGAATGCCAAACATTTCTGGAATCTGCCCTTCCCATTACATTAAGAAACATTTCCTTTACAATCCTTCACAACCAAGGCCAACAAAGTGACACATTCTATCCTTGTCTTCTTGTAGGCACATGGCAATTATGGCTGCTGATGACACTTACCCCACACAAGGATGTGTTTGGTCAGAGGAAAAAACAAGGTTGTTAACTGAAGTACGATCTGAAGACCTGACCCAAACTTAACAAAGAAAATAAACAAAAGAAGGAAGACAGGAACAAAGAAAGCAAACAAGAGGACAAGATATATGTCTACAAATGAACACAGGGACAAGATATATGTTTACAGATGAACAAAGACAGAGACACTCCGGCAGATGGACAGATGAACTAAAGAAAGCAAGATGCAAATACGAAGGAAAAAAGAATGAAAGGACAGAATGGAAAAAAGAAAGAAAGAAAGAGTTTCATAAGTATAATTTGAATTTTGTTTCTATCTTTCTTTCTGTGTTTGTTTAGTGTGTGCGCATGCGTGTGTGTGTGTGTGTGTGTGTGCGTGTGTGTCTGTGTGTGGTTTGTTTTGTTCCTTTCCCCAGTTCTTTCTTTCTTTCATTTGTTCTTTCTTCCTTTCATTCGTTTATTCATTCTTAATTTCAGTCTTTGTTTTTTTTTTCTTGTCCGTCTGTCTTTTCTTTTTCTCAGACCTGTTTACCCTAAAACAGCTATTGACGTATTTCTCAACTAAAATGAGTGCATTTCCCTAAAAATATGTGTACACATCTACCAAATTAGTGAATTTTTGTTAAATCAGGAAGTCCCTCCTATTATTCCAACATCATCCAGACGTGAGCTTGCGCGCATGATGTGCGAGTTGTGTTTCTCTTTGGTTGTAGCGCTCAAACAAAGTGGTTATACACTACTGCTGAAGAACTTTGTCTCGAGATTTTTTTCAGCATATTCTTTCCTGTTCGTCACATTCGTCGTATTTTCGCCGAACATGTGTACAAAATACGGCAAAATTGTATGGGTAAAGAGGTCTGGGTTTTTTTGGCTCTGTTTTCCTATTTCTTTTTTTGGTGCAACCTTTCAGAATTTCTCATTTCTTTTTCTTCCGTTCTTACCATCTTTTGTTCCTAAATTCCCTTCTTTCTTACTTTATTTAGTATTTTCTTCTTACTTTTCTTCCGTCTTTTTGTTCGTTTGTCTTCCTTTGTTTGTTTCCTTGTTGTTTCCTTGTTTGAGAGGAGAGAGAGAGAGAGAGAGAGAGAGAGAGAGAGAGAGAGAGAAACGTATGTATGTATGTGTGTGTGTGTGTGTGTGTGTGTGTATGTGTGTGTGTATGTGTATGTGTGCATGCGCATACATGCAAGTGTGCGTGCGTGTGCGTGCGTGTGTATGCATGTGAAGGGAATTCATCAGTGTAATGTTCAAAAGCGCCTGTGCATACATAAACGTCTAAGTATTTGCCAAAGTCCAAGTGTAACACACATCACCAAACACCATGCTCATGCGTAAAAATTGTCTGTATCTATTTACAGATGTGCATATCTGTGTGAGCTGATGGAAATGTAAGGACAGGAACACGGAAAAGCAGTGTGGGTCATGACATTTGAATCCATCACCATGCCAGTGCTAATTCAAAGGAATCTTTCTTTCTCAAATCTACCTTAGTCTTGATGGCATCCTTTGAAATCTTATTGGAACACTTCTTGGACAACTCATCCTTGCAGCATGACTGTGGGTAGGTGGTGTTCAGTTTCAGCTTCTCCCACTCATGGAAGCTCTCCACACCACAGCATGAAAACTGCACAGATTTATTTAGCATGCTGAACACTCCATTATGCAACAAACACGATTGTATTGCCTCTTTAATCAACAGCATACTTAAGAGCAAAATAACTGCTGAAGAAAAACAAAATCAAAAGAAAAACATGTTAGTTCTGCTTCTCGTCTCAGACCATAAAAACAGATAGCATTATTAACCACGTCCTTGCCAACTTACATCAATCACTGCTTGCTGAATGCGGTCTGCCTGCAAGCAGTACACTTAATAATTCCTTTATCCTATAACAATAAAAAAAAAATCACTGAAGGTAGACAAGTTACTTTTATGCTATGTCACTGTGACACATCTCTTGGACATATCTTCATCAAATACAAATTCATTTTTCTCACTATTTTGGTCAATTAAAGACATAAAATGTCAGAACTATCCTTTAAACTGAATTTCCACAAAGCAAAAAAAATTCTAATCAAAACCAATAAAAAGAACCCAATAAACAATAAAACAACACACTGATGACTTTACCGCTATTACTGTTCTTTCTGTAAGTGGGACGAGTGTTATTTTGGCCATAGAAGAGCTCTTGCTGTCTGTCATGGCTTTTGGAATGCGATTGTCTGCTAAGCAAAGCTCAATGTGCTTCATGAGTACACCTCAGGCGTGGTATATGGCATTAGGAGTTAAACATGTCGGTATCGGGCAATCTAACACAACATTTGGACTATTGTGACTAATCACTGGAGACCCTTTGAAATGCACTGGGAAAATCCCATAACCACTTAACTGATAGTTTAGTTTAGTTCAGCCAGAACAATCGAAAACACGATAAAAAATAACATTCCATTGTATGTTTCTTAAATGGTTTTACATCAGTCTTAGGATAGTCAGTCAACAGTCTTTGTTGAATAAATTACCTCTCTCTGCAGTTGATCCCAGGTCTGAGTCACACCTTGATCAATGGAATATTTAGCTTCTTCTTCGGTGAGAACAGACACCACTTCACTTTCAATCTGGAAAAGAACAAACAATATAAATGGATGTCTACAACTATTCCACACACACTCATTTCGTGTATATTTATATATATATATATATATATAGAGAGAGAGAGAATGTTGAACAATTACGTAGTGGGGGAAAACAAGTGCAGGTTAACAATTCTTCAGTCGTTATAGTAATGACTTGGCAAAGATTTGAACTTTTAAAAAATAATAATAATTGAAGATGAAGAAAGTGGGGAATATATTATAAATATGAGAAACCCTTCACGAGCTGCCTGAGAGAACCATCGTAATCCCTCTCGAAGGCACATTTATTTGTATTGCCTGCTCCTATATATTATATATATGTATGTGTGTGTGTGTGTGTGTGTGTGTGTGTGTGTGTAGCTTAATGGTTTGGTTGATTTTGACAGTGATTTGATGATTTCCCCACTTTTTTCTTTGTGTAGAGGGTATGTGGGTGTGAATAAATGTGTGCATGCATGTGAATGTGTGTGTGTGTGTGTGTGTGTGTGTGTGTGTGCACACACATGTATGTGTGTGTGCATGTATGTGTGCACGCACAACTGATGCAAACTTTTGGATCATCTATTTGTTGCATCATTTTTACAAGTGGTTAAAAAAAGATTAATGATGCAATGTCATATTGACATTATTTTGAAAAAAAATAATGTTATGGAATCTTTCTGGCAAATGGCTCCTTTGTACCCAAAACATATCTGGACATGCACAGGGGTTTCTTTTTTTAAAATTGCATCTATCTATTTATCTATACAGTGGCCCCATAAGTATCATAGCTGTGTGAGTGCGTCATTAACATTTCCACCCTTTGATTTTCAGACAAATTTACCTCTTCATTTGAAATTCTTCTTTTCCCCTTCACTACGTGTTCTTGTTTGTTTGAGACATTTTTACACATCTGCTCAATTTGGAAGTTTCCTTTAAGTTTATTTGTGTGTGCTTCTCATCAGCAGATAACCAGGATCCTCAAACAATCCTGATGAGCTGCTCAGAGCAAACTAGTTGCTTGCTGTCCTTGTTGACATCCACTTTGGCCCTGGGGCAATAACAAAACTAATAGAGAACTCACTGGTGAAAGACAGCTCCTCATTTCCCCTACTTCCCTCGCCCTGTCCGCCCTCCTCCCCCACCCCCCTTAAATGTAAGTGTCTTTAAAAAAGTTATATATTTAAACAGAGACAGATTTTTCATAATGCTTCATTCCCTGTCTGGAAATTAAAAGGCATATGGGCCCATTTATACAACACACACACACACATATATATATTATATACAGAGAGAGAGAGAGAGACAGACAGACAGACAGACAGACATAGACAGCGAGAGAGAGAGAGAGAGAGAGAGAGAGAGAGAGAGAGAGAGAGAGAGAGAGAGAGAGAGAGAGAGAATGGACAATGAACAACCTAAATTAACAACTATAACCTAATGCTGAGAAAAACTATGTATGTTCTATTGATGAAATTCTCTTAACTTGTGTCAGTCTATTCAATGATTCTGCAGAATCATATATTCACCCCAGTTTCATTTCTGTCTGTCAGTCTGGGGCACAAAAACTCTGGAGTGCAGATGCCAAAGGGAAATTACATGGTGATCCGTTTCTCAGCATCTTTGACAATCTTCCCAAACCCCAACACAAATCATTTTCAGTGTATCATGAAGTTGCCCCTTTCATCACTAGTAAGAGAGAGGGTGGATGTAACCTTTAATTCAAAGTTATTTCACATATATCCCTTTCACAACTCCTGCTCTCATCACACTCTCTTTGCATCCAATCCTTAGAGGACCAAACCTTGCACTATTATTTGTCACACAGACTGTTTCTGCGAAGAGGAAGGGTGAGTTGAAGGGATAAGATAAGATAATGTTGCTTATAGCCAGCGACCGCAGAGGGCCACATCAGGGCTGTCACCACGTTAAAATCAACTCACCAGTCATTTAAAAAAA
>CM031596.1:74195412-74235896 GCA_018398815.1 Conus ventricosus | reverse complement strand
AAAAAAAAAAAAAAAAAAAACTTTCACACATCTCGTTAAATGACATCGTCTACAAACGAACCAGAAACTTTGTTAAAAATCCTTCTTCCGTAAAATCTCAAATCAGATGAAAAATGTTAATTTCTCTCAAAACCCAAGGATCACGTCAGGCGGGACATCCCTGAACAGGATCTTCATGGACTCCGCTGTAAAATGTTTGTGTCTCACATCGTGCAAGTCCCAACACTCTAAAAGAAACATGTTTCATTGTGAGTGGTGCATGACATGGAATGCACCACGGAGCTTCTTCACTCTTTAAAAGGTAAGAATGGGTAAAATACGAATGGCCGGTGTGCAGCCGGCACAGAACCGTTTCCTCTTTACGACACCCGACGTAGATGGGAGGAAGTCTTTAAGGTTTGGACGGATCTGAAAGAGTTTGTTATTCGTCTGTGTGTTCCAATCCTCCTGCCAGAGGTCTCTCACATAATCGTTAATTTTGGGTTTCACATCTGAGCAGGGGATATAAGTGTTGGACAGTTTCTCTCTTGTGGCGTTCTTGGCTAAACGATCAACCATTTCGTTCCCGCCGATGCCAACATGGCCAGGAACCCAAGCAAGTGTAATGTTGTAACCGTCCGCTTCAACTTGCTAAAAAGTTAAAAAAAAAGTAAAAGTTCTGGATGCTGAAGGTTGCGGCCAGCTATGGCCTCCAAAGCTGACAGCGAATCCGACAGAACCAGAAAGTCCCTCCTCGAAGAATGGGATATTATCTTCAAAGCCAGTACTAGAGCAGTAAGTTCAGCAGAATAGACAGAAGCATCTGAATGTATATGTTCCAACAATATCTGAGAAGGAGCCCCAGGGCAGTAGGCTGCACAGGCCACTCCATCCTCAGACTTGGAAACGTCAGTGAAAACTTTTTGATAGGATGGGAATTTGGAACAGAGCTCGGCATACAAAGCCTTGTACGCCAGAGAGCTGGTAGACTCCTTACGGAAAGCTGCGAGATCAAAACGAATCTCTGGTGTGAAAAAGGTCCATGGAGGTTGATCCGGAAACTTGGAAAAATCGGAAACTACTCCAGGTCTATACCTGCATTCCGCACGTGAGGCTGCATACGAAGCCCAAACGGCGGAATACAATTCGGGTTTGTTTCAAACTTACTTTGGAACGGAGGGTCAAAAACACAGTCATAGGCAGGATTCTGCGGTTCTGAGAACAGTCGGATGTAATAATTCAAAGACAGTTTCAGCCTGCGGTTGGACAGTGAAGGTTCACCTGCCTCTGCGTACAGGCTGTACACAGGGGTGATGCGGAACGCTCCAAGACAGAGACGAAGCCCTTGATGGTGGATAGGGTCCAAGAGTTTGAGGTAAGATGATCTTGCGGAGCCGTACACAGCACAACCGTAGTCCAGTTTGGAACGGACCAGGGCTCTGTAGAGGTGCAACAAAGTTTTCTTATCAGCGCCCCAGTCGGTGTGTGCTACGACCCGCAGAATATTCAGTGCCTTTTGGCAAGCAGTTTTGAGGTTTTTAATATGGCTGAGAAAGTTAAGTTTTTGGTCAAAAATGACTCCCAGAAATTTGGCCTCTTTAACAGATGGAATGGGAGATTTCCCTACTTGAAGTTCCGGATCTGGAAAAAACTGACGGAAATTATGGAAGTGAATACACTGGGTTTTTGTAGCAGAAAAGGTAAAACCGTTTTCATCCGCCCACCGATGGATTTTATCTACGCAAAGCTGGAGCCTGCGCTGGACACTCGGGTACAGGCTTCAGTTGCGTAGACAGCAAAATCATCCACAAACAATGAGCAGTCTGAACCCTGCTGAACTGATTGAACAATGTTGTTGATCTTAATACTAAAGAGGGCAGGAGATAGTATGCTCCCCTGTGGAACACCCAACTCCTGCTCGTGGACATCAGAGAGAGTGGTGCCAACCCGGACCTGAAACTGTCGTTCTGCCAAAAAATTTTGAATAAAAAGCGGAAGATGACCTCGAAAACCCAGATCGTGGAGATCATGAAGTATCCCCGACTTCCAGGTGGTATCGTAGGCCTTCTCCAAGTCAAAGAAAATTGCCACTGCATGCTGTCTGTTTAAAAAAGCGTTCCTAAGTGTAGATTCCAGACGAATCAAATGGTCAACTGTACTACGATGTTTGCGGAAACCACACTGTTCTTTCGCCAAAAGGCCATCGGTTTCGAGTTTCCACATGAGCCTAGCATTGACCATTTTTTCCATCAATTTACAGACACAGCTGGTCAAAGCTATGGGACAGTAGTTAGATGGATTAGAAAGATCTTTTCCAGGTTTGGGGATGGGAATAATGAGGGCTGTCCGCCAAGAGGGTGGAAAGCAACCTGTATAACACACGTGGTTGTATACCTGTAACAGGATGTTCAGACCTTCTTGCGGAAGATGTTTCAATAGTTGATAATGTATGTCATCTATACCTGGAGAGGAATCGCTGCAAGAGAGTAAGGCAGATTTCAGCTCGTTTAATGTAAAAGGAAGATTGTAGTCTTCCATGTTGTCGGATGAAAAGTTGCAGGGAGATTTTTCTTTTAGGGCTTTGTGTTTGACAAAAGTGACTGATTTATTAGAAGAGGAGGAATTCTTTTCAATGGTTGAAGCAAGCAGATTAGCAACTGCTTTCTTTTCTGTTATTAAAGAATCCGAAAACTTGAGATGGTTCACAGTGGGACAGGTGTTCTTCCTTTGATTTTCTTAATGATGTTCCACACTTTTTTCTTAGAAGTTTTTGATGTCAGCCTGGAGCAGAAGCTTCTCCAGGACCGACGTTTACTGATTTTAAAAGTGTGTCTTGATTTAGCACGGAGTTTCTGATGGGCTCGAGCGTTGGGACCCGAAGGTCGTTGGTATACCTGACGCTGAGCCCGTTTTCTAACTTTGGAAATTTGTTGGCATTCTGAATCGAACCAGGGTGTTTTGGGCATTTGAAGTTTATCGGAAGACACTGGAATACAGGCTTTAGCACATTTGATCATAGTGTTAGTCAGAGATTCTGCTGGGTCTGGACTCTGAAAAAAATCAGTGTCCTGGAATTCTTTTGAAACAGTGGCTGCAAATAGATCCCAGTTTGCTTTTTTATAATTGAGATGTTGAGAGACAGAGACGTGTTCAGTTAATACAGGTTGTAGAAGGACAGGGAAATGGTCACTTCCGTGCAGATCGTCATGGACAGACCACTCATAGTCCAGGACCAGCGAGGGGTCACAAACCGACAAATCTAAACACGAAAGTGAACCTGTGGAAGAGTGGAGGTAAGTTGCAGATCCGTCGTTCAGACAACACAAATCCAAGTCTGAAAGGACATCCTCAATCAGCAGACCTCTGGGTGACGTACCGGCACTACCCCAAAGAGGATTGTGACCGTTAAAGTCACCCAACAGCAAAAAAGGTCGACGAAGTTCTCCTATCAGACTGACAAGGTCCTGACGACAAACGGGACAGAAGGAGGTAGATAAAGAGAACAGATGGTCACAGTCTTGTGGAGGGTGACTCTCGCAGCTACAGCCTGAAGCGAGGTAGACAGAGCGACAGGACTATACAGCAAAGTTTTGTGTAGGAGAAGGGCAACACCGCCCGACAGTCCCAACATGGATGGTTGTGCAGGTATTGAAAGAATATTAAAGCCAGAAAGAGTAAAGGTCTTCTGGCTTTGAATTTGAGTTCCTGAAGAGCCACGACGGAGGGTTTTATAGACTGACACAGAAGCTGCAGCTCCTCAAAGTTGGAATTTAATCCACGGATATTCCAATGTAATATTGTACTATCCATGGTGCAGAGGGCGAAAAGGAGAGAGATCAGGTCATCTCCTCATCGACATCTGCCGCCAATGGAGTGAATTTATTTTGTAGTTTCACTGGACTGTGTTGGTCTTTGGACCTGCTGGCAGACTTGCCCGCAGGTGACAAAGGCCTGGAGTTTGGAGAAGGTGGAGGTCTGGATTTGGGAGATGGTGGAGGGTTTTTCCTTATCTCCACCATCTCCACACTGGGTGGAACTCCCTTGCCCGCACGGGCACTGGACAGAGGAGTTCGAGGGGGAACTGCTGGTTTTTTAATCTGCCAGCAGCAGATGTTGTAGACTGCTGGGCAGTCTGAGGGGTGGCAGATTTTTTGCCTCCACCAGGGGCAATCATTTTGGGTTGAGAGGTGGTGGACCTGCTTCCACCAGAGTTGACAGTTCGGACTTGCAGTGTCTTCGAGAAGGTAAAGTCATCAGTCTGACAGCAGACTGATCGAGTGGAAACTGTGGGAACTTTCCGTACAGCCGAAGCATAGGAAGAGGCTGTCGGCGTCTGACTGCCCACAACCTGCTTGCGGGCTTCAAAAAAGGAAATTTTCTTTTCAGTCTTTAGTCTTTGAATTGCGGATTCCTGAATCCAAAGAGGGACAGTTTCTTGAAGAGGAGGGATGGTCGCCACCGCAGTTAGCACAATGTGCCGGATCTTGACACGGCCCATCATGGGTTGCCTTGCAGCAAACACCGCATACCTCTTGCCCTGAACAGCGGTCCCTGACATGGCCAAACTTCTGGCACCTGAAGCACCTCAATGGGGACGGCACATATAGCTGAACATGAACATTTAGGTAACCAACCTTGATGACCGGAGGCAGCACAGGGTTGCAGAAGGTCAGAAAGAGGGTGTTGGTGGCCACTCTCTCTGAACCCTTCTTTATCGTCACCCTGCGCACCTCCGTCACACCCTGGGACGCCAGCTCCGTTTTTATTTCCGCCTCTGAAACACCCGCCAGATCTCTGCATCGAATCACACCTTTGGATGAATTTAATTGCTTATGGGGAGTCACCCTGATCTCCCTATCCACAAGCTTTTTTGCCTTCTGCAACTGTTCGGATTGCTTCTGTGATCGACATTGAAGAAGAAACGAACCATTCCTCAATCGTTTTATGGACCTAGGTTCACCTGCTATACCATGAAAGCCTTTTGTACAGCAAAAGGGCTCAGAGCTGAAAGAGGTCTTTCCTGCTCTGTCCCTTCCACCACGAGCCAGGAAGCCAGAAACCTGTCTTCTGTCTTACCTCACTGTCAGAATCACTGTCTGTTTCAAATTCCCCTGAAATAGGGGATACTGCCTTCCTCTTCCTTTTGGGGGGGTAGTTTTTTAATGAAGTCATATTTAGTTTATTGTGATTCATCTCTCCCTTACCCACCCACCTTGGAGTCCAACTAAGGGGTCAGGGCCAAGAAACCAATGTCTTGACCCCTTCCAGGCTTCGGGAGAGACATACGACAAGCAGAAGCAACCAACCCTATCCCCCTGATCATGCTCAACTCCCGGGAACAGAGAGCTGAGCACTGCAGGGGTTTACTTGGCCAGCTGGGGGAACTGCCCGTCTTGACCCAACCCCAAGAAGGGGAGCCGATTAGTACACCCGGGCCAAAGTGTACTCCCTGTCTAGGAGAGGTCCGAGCCAAAGTGATGTGTTGAGAGCGCTGGCCCTCTCAATCACCAGGATCTCATTCCCCTCCGACACAGGTCGCACCGCACGGCAAACGCGGCGGATCTTAAGGAGACCACAGAGAGAAAAGGAGTGTGGAAAAGAAGACTTGAAGGGGAGACGAAGATAGAAAAGGGCCAAATAAGGGAGGCAGAAAACAAGAAAAGGAGAAAGGCGGGTTACTCTTAGTCAGGATCCTCACCCTTAGCCTATCTGACATGGGAAGCCCTACCAGGGGCATCAACTCCTTACCACGTTACGCTTAGGCCAAACAGCATCTGCACCTCTCAGGCCTAGAAGCAGTGTGAAAAAAAACAGCCTATCTCCAAGTATTGATGCCCCCGCCAGCAAAGCCTAAGGGATCACTGGACCACGCAAACCTCCGACCACGACAAGGTCGCAACCCCCCGGAGGGAGTTGAAGGGATGGCTCAGAACTCCAAAACATGGTTGTCCCAGATGATTCTCAGATATTGGCTGGGTCAATGAGAATCTGAAATGACTGAGCTGGATGGAATCCCTGATTGGGAGTCCATGATGAACTTCATTTTCCTCAGGGAGGAGTTGTGAGCTTTGAGGCTGATGGCAGGCTTCCATCCCCAGAACAAACTACCCAGAGTAGAACCCTTGCTTGTAAAGTCCTATTTCTGCGACCTTAAGGATGAGACCTTGAACATCATGCCAAAGAACTGCCTCCTGCTTGGGAGTGAGGAATCCTTTAAGGTATAGAAAGAATATCACCTGTTTGTTGACTGGCTGTGCTTCATCATGCTTTTTAATTTTTGTATTTCATAATCTATAACTAATCAGGAATTGGGATCTTAGTGAGATTGATCAGAGAATGTGGTCAATGAAGGGCATCTCTCCATTTAAGGATCTTTGCAATATCATATTATGCTTACTTGTTTATCATCTGCAGTAAAGTAAAGACTTAAAGGAAATTTTTATTCTAAAATTACGTTTAATCTAACATACTTACCGTGGCTCACTAATGCAATAAGCGGCAGCAATTTGCTAATCCCTGCCTCGTATACAATAAAGTCTGTACGGACAACAAAACCCTAAAAGGGCCTCGTGCCTTGCGCATGCTCAGAAACCATCCTCTTTTCGAGGTATTAAACCGACTGAGAACCCCTAAAGGAACCAGGAAGGCGGGAGGTGGGGAGGGCCACGGTAAGTATGTTAGATTAAACTAATTTTTAGAATAAAAATTTCCTTTTAATTACACATACTATACGTGGCTCACTAATGCAGAGTCGCACTACCTGGAAGGGGGCTCACCGGTTACCGCCTGGAGGAGCGAGAAGAGCCGGAGCGTGGGGCGGAGATGGAGTGTTGCGCCACCACAGCTGATGCGATGCCCCTAGACCCATCATCACGCAGACGAGAACGTCGCGCAGGTAGAATTGGATCAAGGTGCCGGGGGACCCCCAAAATATGCGGCATCTAACACACTCTGGATGCGGGCATTATGAGCTACTGCCAGCGAAGAGGGCCCATGCCCTAATCTCATGAATCTAGGTGAGAAAACAGCCAAATCCCCTTCAGGTCTCGCGTACGCAGCTTTAATGACTTCTCTCAGCCATAGAGAGATTGAAAGAGCGCCTGATGTCCTCCTTATAACTTTCGTTGAAAGAGAGAAACAGGTGGTGCTGCTTGGAGCGAGAAGTTTCGTGCGTTTCCTATCTCCCGCAGAGCGCGCACCGACAGAGAGTGCGGTTTTCGTCGTCTGGGGCGAGAATAGAAGTGAGAGGAAAAATGGAGATAGTGGGGGAAGAAGACCCTGGCAACTGGTTTTTTGCTAAAAATTCGGGAGGAGGCGAAGAGATAGGGAGCCACCCGGGTTTCGGAGGCGACGTCCCCAGGCAGGCCACTAGGGCGTGGACTTCACTGCAGCGCCTCCTGAGGCCAGGGAAACGAGAAAGGCTGTTTTGAAGGAAAGGAATTTCAGAGAACACTCCGATGGCCGTAAGGGGGAGCCTGAGGAGGAAGGACTAAGAAAAGATCCCACGCCGTGCGGGGGCATCGGCCTCCTGCGGGGCTGCTCCTCTGACCAGATCCCGCAGAAGAGGGTCGTCCCCGAAGGGGGGGCCCCCCAAAACTGGCGGATATGGTGGAAATAGCCGCCTGTGAACCTTAACAGAGGAGGCTGAAGTTTTCTTTTCTGATGAAAGAAAGGCTAGGTAGTTCCCCAAACTGGCTTTGGGAGAAGGAGAATGAGGTGATACTGCGTGGCGGGAGCCCCAAGAGAGCCAGCCTTCCAGTGGACACTATAGACGCTTTGGTGCCTGACCTGGGGGCATTTTCCCCAAAAGGGCCCTATTACTGCTGGGAGGCGCCTCGTGCAGACAGCGCGTCCCGTACAGTAGCCAGGCGTGAAGATCAGCACTTTGGATTGCCGTGTGGAATGCCTGACCGCGGCTGAAGCAGGGACTTTCCCTTAAGGCGAGAGGAATCGGGGCACGGGGGACAGGTGTAACAGTTCCGGAAACCACGCTTGGGCCGGCCAGCGTGGAGCCACAAGAATAAGCGTGGCTGCATCTTCCCTTGCCTTGCGGAGAACTTTTCCCCAGAATGGGAACGGGGGAAAGGCATAGCCCGTCAGGCCGGACCAAGGGATGGACAGGGCATCCACAGCCCACGCTGCCGGATCCGGAACTGGGGAGACATACAGCTGAAGACGGTGGTTGAAATGGGTGGCGAACAGGTCTACCTGCGGTTTGAACCATCCCGTCCAGAGAGGTTCCAGGATCGGTGGACGAGAGTCCATTCTGAGGGAAGAACCATGTGCGACCTGCTGAGGGAGTCCGCGAGAATTTTGATCTTCCCAGGAACATGTTTGGCCGAGATCCGGATTGATTGTGCTCGCCCCAAAAGAAGAAGCTGTTCCGCCCTCAGGGACAGGAGTGAGAACGCGCCCCCCCCCTGTTTGTTGATATAACACGCCACAGTCGTGTTGTCGGTGTTGAGGAGAAGTGTTTTCCCTTTGAGGAGGAAGAAACTCCTTGAGGCTTGGAACACGCTTCCAGCTCTAGCCGATTGATAACCCAGGACCCCATCTCCGGGGCCATTGCCCGGGGCCGTCAGGAGCTGACGTGGGCACCCCACCCGGGACGGGGACGCGTCCGTGAACAGGTCCTCCTGTGGAGGAGGGGGAGAGATGGGAACTCCCTGAGCTAGCCGGACTGGATTTGCCACTGACCACCGATGATTGGAACCACTGACCGAGAGGGACCAGAAGGTCCCACGACTGCCGTGCCTGAGCCCAACGCTTGCAAAAGAGGCGCTGAAACCGGCGTTTGTGCAGACGTCCGAGGGGTACAAAGGGGGCCCAAAGGGGACTCCATAAAACCCAGAAGAGAGGCCAGCTTCCTGGCTGGCGCCTGATCCAAGGAAAGGAGGTGGACCAAGAGGTGCTGGAGGCGAAACCAGGGTTTGGGGGGTTGGAGAGACCAGCCAGTCGGTGGTGTGGAAGGACAGCCCCAAAACTGAAACCGTTTCGACGGGTGAAAATCAGACTTCTCCTCGTTGCGAACAAATCCCAGCTGTTTGACAGAGGCTTAAAACCTGTCGGGCTTGCTGGGAGCACAGAGTGCTGGATGAGGGCAAGAAGAAGCCAATCGCTAGATAGGCCTTCAGACGAATTCCTTTCTCCCGAACAGCAAGCAAAGTTTCCCGAGCCACCTTCGTGAAAACCCAAGGGCCTGGGGCTAGTCCAAAGGGGAAGAGCCCTGAACTGAAAACGCGGCCTCTCCACACGAAGCGGAGGTACTTCCTGTCCCTTGGGGTGGATCAAGAGATGGAAGTACACATTTTTTCAAGTCGATGGATACCGCCCATCGCCGGGATGCATGGCATCGCGGATTGACATGGGGGTTTCCCATCCGAAAACGGAGGACGATAAGAAACCTGTTCAAGGGCGAGAGATCTAGAACCGGTCTCCATCCTCCAGAAGCTTTGGGAACCACGAAAATGCGGCCCATAAAAACCCCGGGCGGGGAAATTTGGAAGAGGACTTCCTCCTTGGCTCCCCGGGCTAACGCGAAAGGACCTCCTGGTCTAAGGCCTGAGAGGCCGCCGGGACCCGAGGAGGAGCGAAAGGGGGGGGGGGGGGAAAGGTGAGAGGAGCCTCACTGCACCCAAGGAAGACGAAACCCCGCCCTGATCACCCGCAGAGCCCAAGGGCTTGCGGAAGCCGCTCCAGGCACTGAGGTGCCTGGACAGACTGCCCACAGGACCGCCCTGGGGTGAAGTGCCCAGGTCGGGCAAGTCATTGGGGGTGGGCTGTCTGAGGCGGGGGGAGCTTTCGGACCCGCCGCCGGCCTGGGGCCGACCCTGCGGGGTTGCCTGCCTCGGGTACCCCGGGGTCCAAAAGACCGTCGTCCCTTGGGTTGAGAGGGACCCCGGTGATGGAAAGCGCTGGCGGCCTTGCGTTTTGAACCGGGGGGGGGGGGGGGGGAGGGGGGCCTGATTGAAAGGCGAGGTCACGCCTAATCTCGGCCTGGCTCTTAATGGTAGCCTGTACGTGATTCCCAAACAGAGACCCTGACTTGACTGGCAAGGCTCTGAGGGAGGAGCGGGGCAGAGGGAGAAGGGGCCACAAGAAGATCCCAAAAAGGGACCGCATCTCTCCTCGCTAGTACTGAGTTCAAAGGGAGCCTAGCGAACCCCCAGCTGAATACTTAGCCCTTCAGCCATTGACTGAATACAGGTACCACCGCACTGGGTCCGCGGACTGGCGAATGGTGAAGGAATCTGAATCAGGATCCTTAAGGGCAGACACTAGCCCCCAAGAAAAGAATCCAACTGAGATAGCCTCCAAACCCCTCCTCGCCGACTCTTCCCCCCTCGGCAAGGCAGCGCTCTGAGAGGGATACCTGCCTAGCGAGTGATCTTGACCTCTCCTGGACCAGGAGGAGGTCCTCCTGGGGGAGGGGGAGAGAGGCTTCTGGGATAGTGTCATTTGCCCAAAAAGGCCTTCTTGGCAAAAAGGAAGCCCCTTGGCTTGAGGAACTTTCCCCCACGCCAGCGCACCAGGGAAATCGGGGACAGAACCGGGCATGGGGTCCTGTGCCTCCGTGCCCCGACTGTTATTTGGGCCCTCCCATGCAATCGGCCACCATTTCCCGACTCCTTTAACAGAGGGAGGCCTAGCTGCCAATGGGGGAGATCCCAGGGCGAGTTCCGCTGCCGAAGGGCAGGGGCTCTGACCTCCTGAGAGGATGACACCGCCTCCGAAACAAGGGAAGCCAGGAAAAGCCACCCAGTCCCGGAAGGAATAAGAACCGGTGACTGGTCCTCTTCCTCTGACTCCGAATCCCCAGTCGGATCCAAGACCGATGGGGGGGCCGCCCTTGGCGAAGCGGGGCGCGGGGAAAACCCAAGTGGCCTGGGATGGCTGATTTTCCCCCAACCCTTCCGGGGGAGGGATCGTCCCCGGGTGGGCCGAGGGGCCTGCACTGGTGGGAGGCTGGCTAAAACCCGGCCACCAGGGAAACCCCGGAGCAGGGGCTGGAGCCCATGGGCGGGGATATTGCCATTGGGCCCATGGCGCCCAAGGCAAAGGGCCCTGACCCCATGATAGGGGGGGGCTGAGAAAATTTTGGCTGCAGCCCAACCCAGAAAATGGGGGGCCTAATGCGCCGGTCCCCTGAGGGGTGCTCGGGAAAGAGGGCGAAACCCGGTGGGCTGCCCAAAAGGAGAGGGAGACAATAGGCGGGGGAAGGGAAAACAACCGGGGCCAGCAAGATTCAAGCCCTTGAGCAGGGTTGCTTCCGTTGGATCCCCTACCGAGCGAAAGGGGGAGGGTGACGAATAGTCTACCGTCATTGCCCGCGCCTCCGTAGAGGCCCGTGCATCTTCGATTCGCCATGGGAATCGAACTGTCCGCAGTAGAACCGCAGCTGAACTGGACACAGGATGCACTAACGGGTGCGACAGAACCGCAGCTGAGTCGCTCACCGTTTTGGGGCAAAGGGGCGGGAAACGGCAGAACCGCAGCTGAGCCGATCAAACCCCCACAAAATGTGGGTTGCGAGAAAGCGCTCGCTGTCAAAAACAACAGAACCGCAGCTGAGTTTGAAGTGAACCTTGGGAGAAAGTGACGCTGAAGGGAGAGGGGTTTTGGGGAGCTATAGACAAAAAGCCTGAGCCTGCTGGCGAGATCGGGAAATCGAAAAACAAACCTTCTTAATTTCCGCCTTACCACCCAATCGCTTCACGTACGTTCTCCCTTAAGTGAAAACATAAGCAAGGACACCAACGAACAGCAACAACAATCGATCGATTGCGAGGAAAAGTAAAAAATACTTAGCTGATCGTGAATACGCGGCTTAACAGGAAAATGGCTGCGAGAAAAAAGGATGGTCTGAGCATGCGCAAGCAAAGAGGCCCTTTCAGGGTTTGTTGTCCGTACGGACTTATTGTATACGAGGCAGGGATAGCAAATTGCTGCCGCTTACTGCATTAGTGAGCCACGGTTAAAAGTATGTTAATTAAAACTTGTTTCCAGAGTTCAGGTTTCCTCCGTCTGAATCCGATTCAACAAGAGAATAAAACCCGCTCCTGTAATCCCCCCGCATCAGCATTTTACATCCACCAAACTGTTAAAAAACAAAAGTTTGATTCTTTTTCGTAACACCTTTTCTTTTCATGAAAGCATACATACACAAAGTGAGTATCTTAAAAGGTCATCAGAATTTTAATGCTTGCGAGGGAATCTTTGCAGTCTACGGGAAATGAACTGTCACTGTAAAGTATGTGCACAGTGGAACAAAGTATCGCTTTTGTATAAGTCTCTCCAAAAAACAACAACAAAAAGGCATCATCTTCAATCCTCTCCCACCCTCCACCTCCAACCCCCCTATCATCACCAGCAATCATTCCCTTTCCCCCACCACACCACACACACACATCACACAGTCACAAACACATAAATATGGCCTGTATTTTACATTAGTGCACAAAGTATGTAAACTTGAAAAAAGAAATCACCTGACCCCATTACGAAGGGCGTAAGCGGCGATGCCAAACCCCTATCATCAGGATGAAAATCACGGAGAGCAAACGCAAACTGTGGAAACAAAAAAGAAGCATATGATGAACATAAATATTCAAAGATTTACAGCACAGTGATGTCATCACAACAATCTGTCATTTAAAAATTTTAAAATAAAGATTAAATGATAAATTTGTGATCATAACTAGGTCATAACAGGGATGTTTAAGACTGTTAAAATTATGAGCAACTTTTTTTGTTTTTGGTTGTCTTTATAAAACTATAAAAATAAAAGGAAACTATCTTTAGTTCCTTTGAAAAATGGGACACTGATCCTTTTCTAAAAAAATTTGGTATGACTGCAGTGTCACACACACAGCTTTTGAAATCAGTACATGTTTTTGGTTTAAATTTGGGAGGAAAGAGAATCCTTCCATTAGAAGGGTGTTGAACAGTGTGGCAGGGAGGCAAGGAGATGGAGAACCCCTTAAAAACACTATCGTGATTGCACAAGTTTACCACCAAGAAGCTGACTGCAAAATGAAGCCCATAGCATGAATATGGGAAGTCAGTTTAGTATTAATTCTTTTTTAAAAAATTACAACAGTTCTTGTGGACTAACTATTAAACAAATTTAACTACAGCAGGGCTGAAAGATAGCTTTGTAATACAGGGGTCCTGTATCACACTGTCATTCAGACCCCAAAAGATACAGACAACTGCAGTGTTAATCAGGAAATCTGAGCAGCATTCTCCCGGACGCACCTTTTCAGTGTGGCCCTATCTTTCCAACGAGCCCTAAACAACTCAACTGAGGGTAGGAGCTGGTCAGGACACAAAATCCTACATATATCAATGGCTCTGATAAGAATCAAACCCCTGACCTCTCAGCCTTCATCTGCGCCCCCTAACCACTTCACCGCAACGGCTGATCAAAAGATGACCTTTGACAACATACTTTTACGTTCTCAAGAACAATCTTTATTACCCGGAACGACATTGTTAGCAACATGTGGAAGCAGTGCACATACATCAATATTACACTACCAGCACATTCAGATGAACAGCAAAATCAATTTATATGGGATACCAAGACCAATCAAACAACACTCACCAAATTAAATAACGTCAATCAATTTACTCACTCTTTTCCTTCCCACTCTGAACAGCATGTTTCTCACATATACCCTTCAATACCAAAACGACACTGAGTCTGTCTTCTTGTTACACCTTAGTAATGAGCAGGTTCTTTTTTTCCTTTTATAAAGACTTATTTTACGTTTGTTTGCTGACCTCATTAAAAAAAACAACAACATACGTCATTTATTTGATTTTGAACTATCTGAAACATGCACTGCTCCTGAGGAAAAAGATTTCTCAAGCATTCGAAAAGATGATAACATGATCATTGAAAGTAAAATTAGTATTACTCAATTATTAGGAAAGGGGGAGGAGGAAGTACGTCTCAACGCTTAGTTACATCAGCTCCCCTTTCTTACAAGTGAAAGGATTAAGCTGCACATGGTTATTTGTATAGAATACTGTATGAACAACTTGTGAGTATAAAATATGAACCTACAACATTTCTGTCTGTTTTTCTTTGTTTGTTTGTTTGGTTTTATTTTGTTGACCTTTCAAATTTTTTTATTTTGAACTTTAATAATATCCGTTTTCTTTACCTTAATTTTCTCCCCTCTTCCCCCCTACCACTTTTTTTTTCTTTTGTTAATACAAAAAAATATAGTGAGAAATGGCAATTTCATATTTAGGAGTAAAGTTTGTAAAAATTACAAAAAATAAATAATAGTCGACAGATATGATGAAGCGTACATTCAGATTACTTTACTGAATTAGGAACATAACAAGCAATTTCCTATTCCATGTTGAATTACTAAATAAAAGATCACACAAAAAACACAACAAAAAACAACTGTTGACAGATACAATGAAGCGTAGAATACGGCCAATTAAAATGAGTTACAAGATTATGATAATACTTACCGTCATGGTCAAGCAGTAATTCTCCTTCAATGCTCCCATACAACCAAAGAATGCAATGAGGAAAATTAAGGTTCCAACAACAATAAGCAGAATTCCTGGCCCTGTTTACTCATTGCCAAAGAAGTCTGAGTAGTTGACGAGCTTGATCTGCACATATGCTCCCACAGCTATGAGAGCTATGGCCGCGATCTGAAACAGACCAAAATCAGGCCATCAGAATTTTACTTCTCTTGTCTGTAGCACAACTGTGTTAATGGTGATTTTTTTTTTCCTGATTTTTTTTTTTTTTTTTGGTCTGAAATTGCTGACAAATTTTCAGGTTGAAAAGTCAATTTGCAGTAAAACTAACAATCAGTGACCTTTGAACATGGCTTCATGATGCATTATGCATTACCACTATCATTGTTTGCTAAGTATAATCAAATACCACACAAAATTTGTAATTCTCTAATACATAAAGATTGGTGGATATCCAGAGCTTCAGACTGTCAGCAGACCCGTGATTTTTTCATGCGAAAATCTAAGTTAAATGAGTCAACACATATCAAGCTCATGCCCCAGGCTGTCACATACCTGTCAGGACAATCCTTTGGTGGGAATCAGTCCTCCTCTGTCTAACTTATCTAGTGAAACTGTGCTTCAGAAGTAGAAAAATTTCACCTATTCAAATCAACAAAGTCCATTTAGAGATGTGCATGATCAGCTTTCAATCGATTTGGAATTGAAAGAAGTGACAAATAGTGTCTCACTTGGGTAGTATCCTTAACTTTATTTGAATGCCAGCAGTGTTGATTGTACTGTGCAACAGTCAGTGAGAAAAATGCCATCAAAGACAAAGGGGGTGACTGGCAGTGTCACAAACTGGTCAACTGAGCATGAATAAGGATTTTTTGTGCAAATCAAACATTGTGCTTTGCAAGCATGATGATAGTTACTCTTCCAAGTTCCATCACATAAGTGATGTTCATACATCATACTCTCTCTCTCTCTTTCTCTCTCAGGCAGGCACAAGCACACACACACACACACACCTCTCTCTCTCTCTCTCTCATACACTGACACGCATACAGTGACACATTTTCAAACACACACTCACTTACTCATACACTGACACACCTAATTATAGTGAAACCTTTTGACTCTCTCTCTCGCTCACACACACACACACACACACACACACACACACACACACACACACACACACACACACACACACACAGGAAAGACAATCACAGAAACGTGCATTGTCAGACTCATACTCATAGGCACTTAGGTACACTGTCATAAACACCCCCACTCCCCCCCAACACATACACTACGATAAATATTCCACAGACACACAGTGTATAGTGAAAAGTACAATCAGAGCAAATTCATGGTTTTTACTGGTAATGACTGATAAAAACTGCAGGAGAGCTAAGTACTGACTTAAAGTTTGTCTAATCTCTTTGGTTTTTTTCCCCCTTGCTTTAAGGTGTCAGAGAATATGAGTCAAAAATCTGAAGCTGTGGATATCTGTAAGATTATGTTAGAAAAGTTGGAAGTATGGTTCATGACAGTAGCAATGGAGCAACAGAAATAGGTCAACAGGTGAGTATTGATTCAAACATATAACATGGAGTCACTGTATTTCCATGCTTTACAAACTCTAAAGCATCAAACTAATAATGCACAGCCAGAAGAAAAGGTGATGACAATTTAATGAATAATTCAATCTATGGAGAAACATTTTAATAACTCATGACATTCGATCTCACACCTACCCTCTGTCATTGCTCCTATTTCTATCATCACTGCTGCTGTTAATGTAGTAGTGTTTCCAAGCTGTGATGAAAAAAGCAATTAATGGCCAACGGCATTACATAATAAAAGTTTTGTTTGCGCTTATGGACACTACTCAAAGATTGTTTGTGCTTATGGACACTACTCAAAGACATGGCACTCTACATACAGCGACTGTATTTTATTTCATATTGATTCTGTTAAACCTGTGTACTGTATTTTCTGTTGTTCTAATCTCAATATGTCATATTTAATTAAAAAGTCTTTTTCGTACTGTCATACGCAGTGCACTTGTTGCTGACTAGTTAATATAGATGGGACACATATGAAAACCATGAGCCTTTAACAATATAGAGTTAGCCCCTACTAAAAAGTTCTAATACTACTACAAGTATTACAAGGAACACGCGATAAGAACTGTTGACATTGTTTTTACTTGTTATATTGCATTTATCAACTTTAGGCTGTCCTGTTTGTGGCAGACACATGATGTGTCACCAACATTTCAACTGTCGCTTCTCTTCCTTTTTCAAATGTAGGTCATAATGATTTTCATCCCTCCTCTCATGTACACATTTCCCAAGAAAATAGAATTTCAAAGTGTTCATTCACCATAACTTAAATGTGGCCATGTGTTTTCACTGGGCTTATTGCTGGCATTTAGAGTCATTCTTGCCTCCCTGATAGTTCTTTCAGTTCATTTGTTACCAAAATGTATATATCACTTAATCAGATAAACTCATAAAGTCATGTAGATTTATTACTTTCCCATAATTATTTGTTTATAATATTGACTTAACTAAGGCCAACGAATTCTGATGTGATGCACAGTGTCTATTGCAACATAATGTTGTTGAAGTAGATATTCAATCAAAATCAGCACTGAAAGGGCCTTGTATGCCCTGCTGAGCTACAGCACAATGACACTGAAACTGCATATCACTTATTGGGAGAATGAGAACTGCATGTCAGACAAATCAGCTGCCACCTGAGTCAAAGTGTACACATGCATTAGTAAAAGCAGTTTAGAAATTGTCTGCAATATGTGAAAGGACTTCACATTTTGCTCTGGACAGTATTTTCCTATGCTTGTAAAGTCATAGTGAGGTTGTTGTTGCTGTAGTTTGTTGTTGTTGTTGTTTTATATTCTTGCAAGTATAATACTGCCACCATTTTCTGTCCCTTCAGTTCTGCATTCCTCTCTCCTCACTCGCTATCCTTTCCCTGCTGTCTGTCTGCCAGCAAGGACATGCTTTGTCCTACTTCTATTTTATCTTTCCCATTTGCTTCCTCATTATCTTTCCAGTTCTTTGTTTCTCATGTTACAATTTGCAACGCTCTCTAGCCATAATATATATATAGACCTGTGTACTAGACTGTGAGATTATGAATGCTGAAACTGACACAGGTCTCAAACCTATGCAGTTGTTTGTATTATATGTCTGCTGCATTAACATGGTTGACTTTTTTTCTATCTTATTAAACTGAGGTCTCTGTAGTATTCACATGGTTGGCTTTTGTGTTAAACCAGATGTTAAGACTGATACAGAAAGGGTGGCATACTAAGGTAGGTGGGGCAAGGGGAGAGGGTGTGCAAAAATGTACTTACAAGTTTGTCTTTGTTGTTTGTTTCCTTTCTCAAGGCAGTTTTGTTTCCTTTTTCTTTCATGGTATGATGACAGCCCTGAACTGTGTGGTCATCTGGGCTACAATTCAGCTAATTATTCAGCTGATCATGATTTTTTTTTTTTTTTAACTCACGAAAAAAAAAATTTTTTCATGATACAGCCATGACATGGCTGTTGCTATCAGTTGGAATTTACAGTATATTATCATGTGGATTTATATTGTAGTTCTTGGTAAACTGGGATAAGTATCTGAAATGAGACCGAATCAGTTTGTAAAGCTTGCATGCATAGCTTGGGACTGTTTCATTTCCTCCACTGATAAGTCTGGTATCTTTATGTCCAAGTCCTTGGTTTATGTGTACCTTCTTATAAAACCCCCACCCTCTTCTCTACCTCTCCAGATCTGGAGTTTTCACCCTCTGTTCCAATGCGTGTTTTACTGTGGCGAAACTCCGTTGCTTTTGTATTTGAGCTGTGAAAGTAATCTTTTAATTCTCTATGGAAAAAAAAGTTTGGCATTTTCACTCTACATATTAATTCAAAGGCATTCATAGCAAATCACTGCCCATATTCATAATAGCTACAGTACATACAAAACTGTCATTTCTTAAATTCTTTTTATCTTTTTAACCATACGAGACAACAATATTAGCTGTGTCACGTGTGTGATTCCAAAAGCATTGGTGTTCTTATTAATTAAATAACTCTGTCTTTCTCAGGAGCAAGCAAGATTTCTATAATGCCATCACTATACAATATTTCAATGGAACATATATCCACAAAATACCCCCAACTGCACTGCAATCAAAATTATTGTTTTTATCAGCAAAATCTGTCATACATGACTGGCCACCATGAACTGCTGGAGCCCAATATAATAATATTTTGCCATTTGCGAGCAAAATGCTCACAAAACAGTGCGATCTCAGTTAAATAAAAACATATTTTAGAGGTTTTCAGTTCTAAATCTTCTTGTTACGAATAACTGCTCTTTTAAGTCCTGTAAACCAGAATCAAGTCAGACAAACAAAGACAAATATGGATTCAGTCAGACAAAGACAAGTATGGATTCAGTTAATCACATAGATTCACAAACTATCTGGTGAAAACTCAAGTTCCCAGCTTTTATCACCCACATCAATCTAATTATAACAGCCATGTAATTTGTAAATGTTTGTAGTGAGTTGTATCAATGTGTTCTTCAGTTCATTTTCCTCTAAAAGATATATTACAATTAAAATAATAACATGAATGCATAACTCATGAATGCAACTACACAACTGTATGCCTTATGCTATAACCTGATGTGCTCTTTGCCTAACAGTCTGGGTTACCCGTGAGCTTTAGGTATCATTTTTTTTTTTTTTGCTCAAGTGGAAGCCGACTGAATCTACTATCTCTTTGACTTTCTGTTTGTTTCATTTGTTCCCAATTTTTTTTTATCTTGAGGCCTCCTTTGGGGGTTATCTGTTAAAGGCTGAAACACTGGGAGCAAACATAACAAAAAGCCAAAGGAAGAGACAGGAGTCATAAGAATTGTGCTCTTCACTTTGTAGTATTTTGCTTTTCATTGTGGAGGGAAGATGTCCACCATAATTTACATATAAAGTATCCTACTAGAAACCTAAATTTACAGAGTGATTAATAAACGGTAACACAAATGAAGTGACTCTCCATGACCATCATGATTATCATAAACCTTTTAGCTCGTCTTAGCAACAAAATGAGATGGGAAAAAAACTTTTCCTCCTTAATAAGTTAATTTGTCTTTTTTTTATGTATAGTTTTTGGCACAGAGAGGACTGATGACGATTTATGTATAGTTTATGATGAGTTCAATAACAGTAGCCTACAACCTGCTTGAGAATTTGTAAGCAACAACACCTGATGAACGTGGAGGCAAGGCAAAACTACCCTCAAAACTTCATTCTTGTGGGATGAAAGTGTGACGTCCTTTAATTCAAGAGCCTCAAGGGTAGCGGTATAGCTGAATCTGTAGCCACTGCTTAAACCGTTATGTTTAAACCATTATCTAGCTCCTTTTTTCTGCATCCTGCTAATCATGATTAAATAATAATTCATAATTTCATAACTTTATTTCAGTTTTGTAACATGCCCTAAAATGTGCAAGGTGAATGGATCATCTGAAGCTGTGTGCCCTTCATTTAGTTTTAATATGTGCCTAATGAAGCTAATCTGTCTTTGTTTCTTTGTTCATTTTTAATTACTGTAATCATTATTCCACAAAGCAAAGGAATTTGAAGAGAATGGCCATTTAACTCTTGCTTGAGTTGGGCTCAAGCATGCGAGGTAGTCTGGAGATGGTTTTTCTACTTTCGATCTTGCCTGATTTCCGTCAACTGCTCTTCGCGCATGCGTTATTTACCAAATTTAAAAATAGGTCACTATTGTTTCTGTTGACATAAGGAAAATGACTGCTCCATTCCTATAGATAAATACCATAACGGCGTAGCGTTCTTATGACAACAGCGTTTGAAAGCTGTAGCAGTAATCGCTGTAAATGTATTAGCCCGTGACTAAAAGGGAAAAAATCCCGCTGTAAATCTGATCGTGAACAGGATGAGAATCAGCATCCACGTTAATACAGGTCATGATCAACCAGCATCCTTTCTTCTTCCGCGACACGAGTCAAACGATCTGGTCATATTAAAATCACAATACTCACCACGAAGATCAAGTTGAAAGAGAAGAGCAGATACTTCACACATTTCATTCCACCTTCGACCATCTTTCTTGATGTGTTGTAACCGGGTTTGTGTAAAAATTCAAAGCAGGAGTCTACGCACTTCTCCGAATGTTTAGCTGGTTCTTGGGCTGCGGGAGATAGGCTATCGATGGATGAAGCGGTTGCACCGTCCGCTTGCAAAATATAGTACGCCAGACTTTGAATTGGTTGTTCGAGAAAATGTTTCTGCACTTGAATGTTATTTTGTTCGAGACGAGTCAAACATTACAGACTTTGAAACTGTAATCGAGAAAAGGTAATTATACGCCAAAATAGATGAAAAAATAGTTTTGTTAACGCAGAAGATCCCCGATTACTGCTCCCGGAAACTTTTCTTGCCATCTAGGCCTGTGCTAGTAAGCCCACTGTTATCCGTCAATTACTAGAGCCTAAAGATAATCATCAGTTTTAAGTACCTTACGAAACTCCCAGCAGGACGTAATCGAGAGGGCTACAACTACAAAGAAGATATAAACTGCATGCAAGCGGGCCCTTGTTACTAAATGATCAGAAACTTTGAAAACAAGGACACGATCAAAAGAAAGAAAAGGGAGGGGAGGGGGGGGGGGGGGGGGGGGGGGGCATGGTTCTCTTACTTACACAGACGCAACATCCAGTGAAGCGAAGTGCGCCAGTGTGGGGTGTGTGTGTGTGTGTGTTGTGGTGCGTTGCGTGCACGCGTACGTGGGTGCGTGCGTGCGTGCGTGCGTGTGTGTGTGTGTGTGTGTGTGTGTGTGTGTGTGTGGTGTGTGTGTGTGTGTGTGTGTGTGTGTGTCTGCGCGCGCGCGCGCGCTGTGTGTGTTGAGGTGAGTAGGGAAGAGGACAGGTTATGTGTGTGGTGGGGTTTGAGGTAGCCTATGCACGCGCACGCGTGCAAACACACACACACACACACACACACACACACACACACACACACACACACCACACACACACACACACACACACACACACTCTCTCTCACGCGCGCGCGCACACACACACACACACACACAACACACACACACACACACACACACACGCACACACACACACAACACATCTCTCTCTCTCTCTGTCTTTCTTTCTCATACACACACACACACACACACACACACACACACACACACACACACGCGCGCGCGCGCGCACGCGCGCTTACTCTCTCTTTCTCTCTCTCTGTGTCTCTCTGTCTGTCTGTCTGTCTGTCTGTCCTCTCTCTCTCCCCCCCCCCCCCCTTTTTTTTTCCCCCTCCCTTTCCCCCCCCCCCCCCCCACAAACACAAAAACCAAACAGAACACATAAACACCACACACAAACCCAAACACACACACCCACAACACACCCACACACACCCCCACCACCAAAAACCACCCCTCCATGTATCCCCGCACGAGAAACCAAAGGGCGCAAAGGGTGCGAAATGGGGTTTTCGCGGGCCCCTGGGGCCGGACCTCCCGTTCCGGTGACCAAATTTTCCCCCATTTTTTCCCCCGGGACACCTTGATCCCCCAACTTAAAGGGGGAATTTTGGGCACCACCCCCCCCGCCAATACCCGACCCCCCCCCCCCCCTTTCGTATTTCCCACCCCCCCCCCCCAAAAAGTCATTTTTTTTCCGGGATATGGGAAAAAGAAAAGGAGAGGGAGAGGAGGAGAAAGGAGAAAAAGAGAGAAGAGAAGAACAAAACAGACAGACAGACAGAGACAGAGGAGGGAGGGAGAGGAGGAGAGCACAAAAAACAGACGGACAAAGAACAGAGAGGGAGGGTGCCTGCTCCCCCCCCCCCCCCCCCCAACAGGAGAGAGAGAAGAGAGAGAGAGGGGAGAAAGAAGAGAGAAAAGAGAGAGAGAGAGGGGGAGAGAGAAAAATGGGAAGGGGGATACACAAAACGTGGGGGGGGGGGGGGGGATGACGAAGAGGTATTCCCTTAGAGAGAGAGAGAGGGGGAAGAGAGGGGGGGGGGGGGAAAAGATTGATTGATTGATTGATTGATCTTTAATCCCCAAGGAGAAGTTTTTGGGCCAAACCCTACCCTTACAATCTGTCCTTGCATGCATACATTTTTTGCACTTATTCTAAGAAAATTTAAAATACCAACATGAAAATCTAACCCTCAATGATAAGCAAACTGCTCATAAAAGCCTAATGAGTGGGGATGGTAAAACAAAAAAAAAAATTAAAGCAAACAAAAAAAACAAAAACTACAGAGGAGAGAGGTCAGGGGAGGTGGGGAAAGAGAATGGTAGGTGGGGGGAGGAAAAAGGAGGTAGACAGAGGGGGGGGGGGGGAAGAGCGTTTTTAAGGGGAGTAGGTTTTATTTTGAGCTTTTTTCCCAAAAGTAGGGTTCACAGAAACTTCAAAAGGGACGTAATCTTGAATCGAAAATTTAACTTGAGACAAAAAGTTTATGCAAATTTTCCCTTAAAAGGGTTTTTAAGTATTTTTTTTGAGATTCGGTGAATGGTTCCGAAAAATTTGGTCCAATAAGCTAGGCTTTTTTTGAAATAGAAAATGCGGGGGTGGGAAAAGGGGAATTTCTCGAGCCAGAAAACTGTTCGATTTTGTAAAAAGGCATTGATAACGGGGCATAGTATCTGTCAAGATTGTAAACAAAATGATTGTTTGTTGAATTCCAATTGCCTTTAAGAATTTTTTTCACACTTTAGTTTTTCGTTGTTTTAGAGATACAGCTGGAGGGGAGAGCTTTGCGCACGTCTGGGGGAAAAATTCAGCCTTTTTTTGGGGATCATACTGCCGTCCCACACGTTTGGAGGCAAAATTTATACTGACATTATTGCCTTGAGAAAATTTTAAGCCCTACTGTTGACGTAGCGCTTTAATTTGAGAAACGGAAAAGGGTTTTGAGACCCCCTTTTGCATACTTTATTTTAGATGGATTGCCATTTCAATTTTACTATCGTTAACCCAAAAACCCGTCCCACTCCCTGCTCGATAAAAGTCCCATTCAAGAATTTTTAGGCAAGAGGAGTCAACTGGTTTTTTTGGGGGGTTGCTTAATATAGTTTTGGTTTTGGCGGGTGGATGACCATGAGTTTAATGACACCATCGACACTTTTTAGACTTTCCGGAGAGAAGTTTCTATTTTTGTAACAACCATTCTTTGGAGCGACGAGTCACAGCAAAAAAATCTGTCGCCCTTTTTTCATCTATACGGCAATGGAAAATCTTTGTGAAGAGAGATAGTAGGGCCTAGTACACCCCCCTGGGGACCCATGTCTGAAAAAGTCTGAGGGGAGGTTTCCCTTTAAGGGCCCCACTACGATCCTATCTTCAATATGATTGGGAATAAGAATTGTGGGGGTTTGGGTTTAAAGTAGACAGTAGTTTTCTTTGAAAAAAGGATGACAACAAATCAAACCCTTTTTGAAGTAAAGAAAAAAACCCCCGTATTTGTGTTTGGGCAATTTGAAACCCATGATACCTTCGTGATAAGCTGTGTGGCAGGAAGATTAGTGGGAACCCAGAGGGGAGGGGGTGAAATATTTTGTTTTTCCATAACTGAGATACTGGTGTGTAGTCCCCTTTAAAGGGGTTTGGGTAAAAACGAAGTAAGGATATAGGTCTGAAATTTTTTGGATCGAAAAAACATTTGTTTTTGGGAAGGGATTACTTGGTTTTTTTGAACCCTGGGGGAAAACATTAGTTCAATGGATAATTATATATGATGTAAGAACTCAAATGAAAGGTAGAGCGAGTTTTGAGAAAATGGGGGTTTACAGGACCAGGGATTTTTTAAATTTTTTTAATTGCGCTAGTGCATACCACTTCATGTACAGCAAGAAGGGGAATTTTTAATTTGATTTTACGGGACCCAATTTTTTTGTTTCAAAATGATATAGGGAAGTGGGCATGTATATTCTTTTTGGTGCTCTTATAGTCTGTGAAGCTTGGTAAGGGTATTAAAAATGAAAAAGTGGGATTAAATTTGTGGGGTGATGTTGGTGCTTGAAGTTTGTGAATTTGACGCTTTTGGTAAAATAGTGTTTATTGCCCCCCACATTGCGCTGTGGATTGCATCCGTTACATTTGACTGAAGTAGTCTCTTTTTGGTTTTTTCAATTCTTTTGAAAAAAATTTTTCTTGTTTTTGTATTCGTTAAACAAATTTGTGCCTTAATTTGGCACAGTACCATTTCGGCGCAATTTGGATTTAACCCCGGGGTTCATCTCGGACCCAAAACTCTTTTTGATGTAACGGGCGTGTTTTTTTTATGGTGGGAATTTTTGGGTACCAGAAGGACGTGCATCATCGACGTCGGAAAATATAATTTAAGTGAAATGGGGAAAGGGTTTTTAAGTAAAGGGGTATGCTGTTTCTTTAAAACTTTTGAAAGAGCGGTAGGGATGGCGTTGCCCTTTGGGTGGGGGTTTTGGGAGTTTAAAGGGCCAGTGCAAAAGACGGGACAGTATCACAAATACAAATGACACTGAAAAAACTTTTGCGGATTTTTGATGATAAGCAAAAGTGCGCAGTTGTTTTATTTATTCTCTTTGGGGGGTTTGTACTAATGAGAGTGCATAAAGTTAGTGTACTTGCCCAAGCGGTTGTTTTTTAACATATCAATATGAAGTCCCTAACAGTAGATATTTGAATTGGTGACAGACCCAAACCAAATTTTTGTACAAATTGTCTACCTTTCGTATGGGAAGATGGGTGTTATAAAAATTTCCCATTTAATGGGGGTGATTTGGAGTTTTTTTTTTTCCATCCAATACATTCCACAGTATTATTTCAAGATCAGTTCTGCGGGGGTAATTTTGGGCAATTGTTTGATGAATGTAACGGAAAGGCCCGTATTTGGGGGATCACGGCCGTCGTTCTATGTTGTATTCAGGAAGAAAAAAGGTTATCTGTTTGCGAGAGTCTAACCTGTTTCACTTATGCCAAATACTTGTACTGGGTGGGGTGAAATGTTTTTAAAAAGTGATGATTTAGGGCCTTATTAAATAAATGATAGACATTGAGATTCCCAATTTAAGTCCTGGACAGGATTATGAGAAGGCAGGGTAGAAGGGGAAAAGAGGCCAAATCGCCAGGAAGACTTTTTTACAAAAAAGACACAGAAATTATAGGTTAAAAAAAAAACAAAATCAACAACCAATACAGGGAGAAAAGTAAGTTGTATAACGCACAAAAATGACAAACCACACAAAGAATTTTAAGGTTTCATTATGCCCAAAACAGATAAAGGGTGTACTTGAAAATTCAATAGTCGTAAAACAAAAACAAAAAAAAAAACAAAGGTTGAAACACAATGTAACAAATAGAAAGAAAGAAAACAAAGTACAGCTTAAGCAATGAATGACGATAACAAAACACCCCCCCAAAAAAAAAAAAAAAAAATTTTTAAGGGGGGCAAATAAAAAGGATCAAGAGTGCTAGAGCCAATCCATTTTAAACAGGTTTTAAAGAGTGTAATGAAAAAAGGAAAAAAAGCAACAAAAAAGACAAAAACAAAAACAAACAATTAAAACAAACAAAAAACAAAAAACAAAGCCCAAAAAAAAAAGAGAGGAAAAAAAAAGTTTTTTTTTTTATATACGTGATTTCCCAAAATTTTGGCGGGTGAGAAAGTAGTCCTGGTCCCAATGTGGAGGGGTTTTTGTTTTTTTCTCAGTCCCAAAACGAGAGATCGGAAGTGTAGACAAAAACACAATCGGATTTTTCTGAGCACAAACAAAGCAGAAATAAATGAGTGTTCACACATCCTAGTGTCCGAGTAACCATAATATATTGTTCGGAAAAAAAAAACAAAAAAACAAAACAAAAAAAAAAAAACAACGAAAACAATAAGAAAAAGGGAAGGTTTGGGGGGGGGGGGGGGGGGGGGGGGGGTTGGGGGGGGGGGTTGGGGGGGGGGTTTGTTTTGGGGGGGGGGGGGGGGGGGGGGGGGGGGGGTTTATGGGGGAAAAAAATTTTAAAACTTTATAACAGTTACAAAAAACAACACGCAACCCCAAAAACCCGCGCAACACCCCTATTCACACACACACACACACAAAACACACACACCACAACAAAACACAACACACACACAAAACACACACACACACACACACCACCACCCCACCCCCCCAACACACACAAAAACACACACGCACGCACACACCAACACACACACACCCCCCCACAAAAACACCACCACACACACACACACACACACACACACACACAAAACACACACAAACCACAAACCAAACAACACACGTCAGTAAAAAAGGGAAGTTGAAAAGGGGCGGCCCCGGGGGTGGAAGAATAAGGTGGGATGTCGGGTCGCCGAGATGCGAGGGGGCTGGACGCCGGGTTGTCATGGTGGAAAAGGGTTTCTGGATTCGGGGCGCAGGGGGGGGGATGGGAACAGACCCACCTGTTTACCAGGCATTTTGGGGGTGCAGACCGGGGGCGGATGGCGGTTTAGGAGCGTGGTAAGAACACCAATGAGACCAGTTCTCTTTTGGGGTTCTACGTACTGGGGGGGCCGGGGGGGGCGAGGACTGCACCAGCTCCGCCACATGGTCTTCTAATGGGGGTCCTGCAGGTTGTCTGCAGTATTTTGGGGGGGATTTGGGCTGTACGCCAACCTTTCTGTGCCTTTGGGGCTGGGGTGGGGGGGATCGGTGTACAGTCCCCGCGTGGAGCTCCGTTTTGGTGATGAAAATGGAGGGGGGTCGGATATACAATGTTTTCTCTGACACACTGAGTTAGGGTCAAATTGGGGGGTGGACGGGGTTTTTTGGGGGGGTGCTGTCCCCTTGGGGGTTTATGGAGGGAAAACCAATGCTAGCCGAGGGGAAAACATGTTTGATGTTTTTGATCAGCTGTGCCCCGGGTTTTTCCCTGTTTTTGTAGTTTTGCCGGTTTATTCTTGTATATGATTTGCGGGGTTTGTTTTTGCTGGAATGGTTAAGCCAATGAATAAGATCTCGACGTGAGACCTGGGAAAATGATGTTTGGCTTTACTTTGTAAAATAAGAGGCTTGGGGGAAAGTTTTTGTAGGCTGAGTCTCCTTAATGACATTTGAGATACAGTGTCAACCCATTTTGCAAAAGCTCGAGGGGATAAGGTTTTTTTGCTGCTAGTCTGACCCTGACGTTTGATTTCAAACTTAAACCCCATCTTTTACTGTGTGTTTTGTTTTTCCCGTGGTGGTGGTTTCTGTTGTGGGCTGTTTTTCCAGCCCCTTGTGTCATGGTCTGAGCCAGTGTCTTTTTTCTGAGATATATTGCTGGGGGTTTGTTGGAGTGAGGGGGACATTTTTAGTGGGAGCTGTGCTGCACTTGGTTGATCGAGTGTGTGTCTGTTTGATCGTTCGAACCTTGTCCCCCTTTTTTTTAACGGGGAGCAGCATGGGGAAAATTTTTGGAGGGGGGGAAGGCGGGGCAGAGCAAATCAGTATGGCTGCCGATGGTGGGTTTGGGTTTTGGGGTTGGGGGAGGTAAAACTGAGTTTGTTTCAGGTGTTTCAGTTTAATTTCAGGGGGTTGTTTTCTGCTTTTAATCGGCGAATACTTTTGGGTGGAGTGCAAGAGTTTTTTAACTTTGACAAAATTTTTTACCCGAGTGTTGACCTTTTGTTTTAGGTTGGTATGCTGGGTTACATTTTGTAGCGTAGGAAATGGGGGGTGGTTTGCTTTATTTTTGAGGACCAAGCTGCGTGCCCCTTTTTTGTTGCTTGTATGAGAGGGTGGGGGGTGTTTTCCCGGTGGGCAGGTGGTTGGTTTTTGTTTCGTTTGGGTGTTTTTTTTGCTCATGTTTTGACTGAGAAGGCTTCGTTTTTGCTTTGTTGGAATATGTGGATATTTTGGTGATGTGGGTGAATGTTGTGCAGTTTCCCCCCGGGGACTTTGGGGGGACCGAGGGCAGGCTTTGGCGAGGAGTGGGTTGGGGGGAGTGGTATCAGCTGTGGAGGGATGGGGATGGGGTTTTCACAAATGCAAATTTGGGGGGATGAGGAGGTCCCCGGGAGGCGGGGTGTCCTGGCAGAGAAGCACCAAAGGGGGGTTTAGGGAGGAAGGGAAGTCAGAAGGTTGTCGATACAGCCCCTTTTTGAGGGTTGGATGGAATCTTGGCGGGGCAAAGAGAAGATTTTTCGAATTCCCTGATTAGTGATTCGAATCATACCCCACCCCTTTTTTTTCCCCGGGTTTTCCCCCGTACAAGAAAAGTACCCCGTCGTGTAAAAACCTGAGGGGGATGAGTTTTTGGGGGGTAAGTTGACTTGCACCCTTGGGCCGGTAAAGTCATCACGGGAGGGTGGGGGGGATAGGGAAAAAACGGCATTTTCGCTGAGGCAAAGGGCCCATTAGGTTTGGGGTAGTGGCCCATTTTTCGCAACCTGGCTGTTTTAATGCACCGACATAATTTTTAAAAAAATTTTTTCCCTTTCGATTGGAAGAGGTGTATTTGGGAATTTTAAATGTGATTGTTGGGGTCTATTTTAAAAGTCAATCTGGGGGAACCCGTCACAAAGCGCGTCACTGTTTTTTCGTGACCCCAGACTGGCGCGGAAGAGGGAGGGGGAAGAAAGGAGGATTGGGGGGGGGGGGGGGGGGAGGGGAGTGGGGAAATGAGGGGGGGAAGGGGGTTGTGGGGGGTGGGGAGGGATGGGGGAAGAATCAGTCAATCATGGTTTGGAAAGGTTTTAAAATACATGGGGCGATAAAAGCCCCATGTGTGTGTGACAGACAAAAGAAAGAGAGAGGAGAGAGAGAAGAGAGAGAGAGAGAGAGAGAGAGAGGAGGGAGAAGAGAGAGAGGAAGAGAGAGAAGAAAGAATAATGAATGATTATTTCTTTAGCTATTTCAGCCCTTCTTCAGCGGGAATAAAAGTAGACAAAAAAAATCTCAATTGCAAACAAGTACGACACAACAAACAACAAATAGATCCTTTGCGAAAGGAACCCAAAAGCGGCACTTTCATAGAATTTCGACACAGTTTTTATGGTATGTTCACTATCTGGGCAGGTTTTTCACAAACGACGTGTCCGGCTCATGATTTCCTTCCTTACCAGCTTTGAAACCGGAACTGCCCTCTCTGTTTGCGTGAACAATGTCATCTAGCATTGTATTGTTTTCAAACAAGTCATAACTTGTTCGTACATTTCGTTTGGATTATCGCTATGTTGCTACAAGGTTTGACTGTTTCATTCTTCATGTTAATGTCTTCCTCAATATTCTTCCTTCTCCCTGTGGGCAGGTTTCGTCGTTTGTGAGTTGGTTGGGTCACGTTCGCTGTAGCTGGCGCACTGCAAAGACATCACTCCCAGCGTTGTCGACATTTTAAAACGTTTTCACAATGTCATTTGTGTAAATGATGTGCGTACGTCTGTGTGTGTGTGTGTGTGTGTGTGTGTGTGTGTGTGTGGTGTGTGTGTGTGTGTGTGTGTGTGTGTGTGTGTGTGTGTGCGTGCGTGAGTGCGTGAGTGCGTGTGTGTGTGTGTGATGGTGTGCTAATGTGCATATGTGTGTGTGTGTGTGTGTGTGTGTGTGTGTGTGTGTGTGTGTGTGTGTGAGTTTTGGTGTGGTTTTGTGTGTGTGTGTGTGTGTGTGTGTGGTGTGTGTGTGTGTGTGTGTGGTGTGTGACAGACAGACAGACAGACAGACAGACTGACTGACAGAAAGAGAGACGGACAGTCAGACAGAAAGATGGAGAGAGAGAAGAGGAAGATAAGATGGAACAGGGACAGCAAGAAAGACTTGGAGAGAGAGGGAGTGAGAGAGAGAGATGGGTGGTGGTGGTGGTGGTGTTGGTACAAATAGAGAGAATGGGGCGGGGTGGGGAGCAGGCAAGCTGACGAAGACAGGAAGACAGAGAACGAAGCAGGAAGACAGAGACAGACAGAAAGGCCACAAGGATGTTGCATGGGGATGGGAGTTGAAGGAAGAATGGATGCTTGGTTCAAATGATCAAGCGAGAGAAGAGGATGCGACGGGATAGGTCAGAGAGAGAGAGAGAGAGAGAGAGGAGAGAGAGAGAAGAGAGGAGAGAGAGAGAGAGAGAGAGGAGAGAGAGAGAGAGAGAGAGAGAGAGAGAGAGAATGGATCTGTGTGTAGGGATGGGGACAGTAGAGGTCTCTGTTCATCGTCGCCGTCGTTGATCTTTAACGAGGCAAGTGACATCGCTCCGTCAGCAGTCCCGTGAAGTGGTGAGTGTATGACGTTGGGAGATGTCCTATCTTTGGTAAAAACTTTGCCAATTCAACTCTGATGCGAAAGATTCTAAGGCCTCATTTCAATGGGATAGATTCTAAGGCACCATTCCGGTGGGATAGATTTTAAGACCTCGTTCCATCGGGATATATTGATTCAAATAAATTCATTTCATTTAGCAATCACACAGTTTTACAATAAATGTCAAAATTTAAACAGCAACAAGCTAGAACGAGACAGATTCTGAGGCTTCATTCCAATGGCACAGATTCTAAGGCCTCTTTCCAAAGGGGTAGAATCAAATGTCTCATTCCAAAAGGATAGATTCTAATTCCTCGTTCTAATGGGACAGGTTCTAAGGCCTCATTCCAACAGGATAGATTCTAAGGCCTCATTCCAACAGGATAGATTCTAAGGCCTCATTCCAACAGGATATATTCTAAGGCCTCATTCCAACGGGATAGATTCAAAGGCATAGTTCCCACGGGATAGATTCTAAGGTCTCGTTCCAATGGGACTCTCAGCGGGATAGATTCAATGCCTTATTCCAATGGGAGCGGTTCTAATGCTCAATTCCAATGGGATAGATTCTAATCCCTCTTCCAGTGGTGTAGATTATAAGGCTATATTCCAATAGGATAGATTACAAGGTCTCATTCCAATCATATAGATTTTAAAGTCTTATTCCAACGGAATAGATTACGAGGCCTCCAGTCACTGAGTGGCTGCTGCATGAAATCGGGGACTCCATAACGTCCTTGGTGAGGTATTACTGTTTCTTTCGTCATCAGTGCTGCAGGAAACTGAGCATTCCATGACATCTTTGGTGAGGTATTACTGCTTCTTTCGTCACCGAGTCAGTGCTGCAGGAAAATGGACACTCTGTGACGTTTTTTTTTTGGTGAGGCATTACGATTTCATTCAAATTCCTTTGAAATGCAGCCAGTCATACTTTTGTCAAATTGTACCATTTTCTTGCTGAACATTCCATGAAAATGACTTTTGAACTATTTTGATATTCTCACCAAGTACAGTATCAAACATTGTGCCTATTGTATTAAAACGAACATGAACTGCAGTTTTGGGTTGTTGTTTTTTTCGGTTAGCAAAGATCACTTTGAACAGCAGTTGTGCTGGTTTCTCCCGGTGATATGTATTATGTTCCAGTGATGTGAACGGCCTACAATGGTATGAGTACAGGGAACACTGAAATTAGAAATTTAAAAGCTCTCGCCACATTTTGTTCTGTACGAAATTGGTCAAGCTTGTATACGACATCAAGACATATAATGCCAAAGTGAAAAAAGACATTCTGACATTATGATATAGGGCTGATACCAATCGACAAACAGGTGCAATTGAATATTGACTGCAGTCATTTCAAACACATTCGTTATTGAACTGAAGATATGGGATTTTGTCTAGGTTTCTGGTCTTAGAATCTTCATCAGGATGTGGGACGAAGTCACATGAATGAGAAACGAGGGACAAACAAGATAGGCGTACCAGCCCAGATCTGTCGCTTTCTTGCTACGCTGAATCAAGCATTTACATAGATCATGGAAACAACGTATGGGGTTGTTACAACCATCTTGATCTTTTCCTACGTGAAAGCTTTTCGCTTTTTCTGCAAGGTACCTTGTAACATAATCTAAGCAGGCGAAATGTTGGCCCGCTACATGATCCATGCCAGCTGGGAGGTGGCATTACCAACGGAAGGCGCTGGGAGGCAGGTTGATGAAGGGCGGCGCATTTTGCCTTCCTCGTATCAACAGTGACGACGAGTCTATCCAGTGTCGCCGGATGACGGCTCATGAGGCTGTGGGTCAGCTCGGCAACGAGGCGCTGCCACTCTGCAACCAGCAGACCTCTCCACTTTGGGAAAAGAGTGGTGGAACGTCCTTACAGGCGCAGAGTGGTCGTTAATCTTCGCGGCGGCTTGGCGGCTGTTTTCCTGCCTGTTTTCTGGGTCGGCCTCCCGCGGCATTTGACCGTCGCCACCCACCATGAAGACAGCCGACCGGTTAGTTCTGAAGACGGCCTTTTGGAAGGAGGTCAACAAGGCAAGACACCATCAACACCCAGACACCCGTCTGGGACGGCTGGCATCGTCTGATGAAAACACCAACTACAAACGAATGACTGCCCTGTTTGAGAAAAACGATTACCTGGATGCCTCCTTCCCAAAGCAGATACAGACTTCACCAAACGTCAGACAGCTGGGTCTACTCACTGCAGTGTACAGCTAGTTCCTAAAAGCCATGCTATAGAGACGTAAAAACTCAACCATCAGCTGTTGGGTGCTAAAGGCACACTATTTCGGCCCACGAAGTGTCATGATATTGGACTGTCCTATAAATGCGCGAGTTCTGTCCCTTCCACAAACCCAAATATGTACTATGGTCCATACCCCCCTCCCCCTTACAGTCACACTACTCCCCCTTCCTTTCTGTCTCTTTCTATCTCTCTTTCCATCCATAACACTGCCAAAGACTCTAATGATGATGGGATACGGGGCAAGAGATCGAACGGGAAGGATGGAAAAAGGGTAAAGGGGGTTGAGGAAGAGGGGCGTGAGGCATGATTAATGAAGTGACGGGCTGGGTCTCATTCATCACTTGCTGTTGTGTCAGATCAGTGGCTTATCAAAGTCTGACATGGATGTAATATATGTCACCAGGTCGTTGCATATCCCTCTTAGGGTCAATGCAAGAAGTAATCACTTCCCAAAGAATTTGGGACCTAAGAACCTGGCCTCTTTCTAGGATTGTTGAGTTTTTTTTAATAAATCGATTTTTTTGTGTGTGTGTGGCAGAGCCCCAGTGGCAGCAACGTTGTATGTTAATGTAGAAATGCGCTGATCTCTCTCTCTCTCTCTCTCTCTCTCATCTCTCTCTCTCTCTTCTCTCTCTCTCACACACAAACAACCACACCACACACACACACCACACACACACACACACACACACAAACACATACACACACACGCACGCACGCACGCCCGCACGCACGCACGCACGCACGCACGCACGCACGCCCCACCACACACACACACACACACCACAAACACTACCAAACTATCAAACATCATCACCACCAAGACCACCAACAAACAATGATGCACTGTCTCCACCGCTGGGGAAGAAGACCAGTCAACATGGGGGGAAAAAAAGTTACAAACAAAGGACGTAGTCTTTCTAAACATATCAAAATTGCAACCATATCAAACTACTCCTCCTCAGCGTCCATTTCCCCCCCCCTCCCCCTTTCTTCTTATTTCCTAAGAGAGAGAGAGAGAGAGGAGAGAGAGGAGAGAGAAGAGAGAGAGGAGAGTCACAGACAGAAAAGACAGAGGCATAGAGGAGGGGGGTGCGCATACATACCCCCTTCCCCCACCTCCCCCATCCCCCCCCCACACACACACACACAGAGAAAGAGAAGAGAGAAGGAAGGGGGGATACACAGAAACGGGGGGGGGGGGGGGGGGGGGGGGGGCGGATGAGTGAAGGGGTAGGGTGTCTCATGTGCACAGTGTAGACAGGGCACTACTGAGCTCTACATGAACTGAAATAGTGCAAACGCTTTGGGAAAAAAAGCCGGCGAATACGTACACAATTTACTCGGCCCAGTTTTTTTCCCGCCAGTGTCCTTGTGATTGCACAGCATTTGACTTATTGGGACTAATTAGTAATTACTCTGTTTTGGGGACTCTTCTGGTTTTGTCTCTCTGTGTCTCTCTTTCTGTTGTCTGTCCTGTCTGTCTCTCTGTTTTTCTGTCGTCTCCTCTCCTCTTCTCTCCTCTCCTCTCTCTCTCTCTCTCTCTCCTCTCTCAGTGCCCTGTGTGGACAGGCCCCTACCCAGCTGTAATGAAATAAAAAAAGCGCAGCACTGGGGGAAAAGCCGCAAAATACTGGCGCACGGGAGTTTGACTTATTAAGACAATTTTTAATTATTCCCTTTGGGGGGCTGATGTGATGAGTGAGTGGGAGTGTGTGGTGGGTGTGTTTGGGGTGTGTATGTGGGTGGTGGTTTTTTTGGGTGTGTGTTGTGTGTGTGGTGTGTGTGTGTGTGGGGGTGTGGGTTTTGGGTTTGGTGTTGTGTGGTGTGGTGTGTGTGTGGGTGTCGTGCGTGTGGGGTGTGTGTTGTGTGTGTGTGAGTGTGTGTGTGTGTTGTGGTGGTGTGTGTGTTGTGTGTGGTGTTTTGGGGTTCCTTTAACCCCCTATTTTCCCCCCACATTGTCTTTTCTTTTTTTCCCCCCCCCCCCCCCCCACCTTGTTTTTTTTTTTGGTTTTTTTGTTTGTTTGTTTTTTTTTAAATTTGGGGGGCCCCATCCTAACCCAGAGAGTTCTCACGCTTTGTTTTTTGACAAGTTGAGTACCAAAAATCAGTGACTAAGCGGGTTTATACCTGCAGTTGTTTTTGACCTCATACCCTTTACACAAAAAATCACTTCACAGAAAAGAAAACGATGGCCGCATTTACAAGAAAACAGCGATTTAAAGTAAACCGGCCAATTTCTAAACCTGTTTGGATGAACCCATTTTGATGTTGACTAATGAACTAAAACAGTTCTTTTCTGTGCAGATCACAGATACGGGAAGACAAAATGTACAAAATAGCCGTCAAGTTAAAAAAACCCAAAAAGAAAAGAGAACACAGAACTGTCTCAGAACAGACATGCAAGGTCCTGTCTTGCATGCTTCTGGTCGAAGAGACACACTCGCATGAACACATTTACACCACGCACGCACACAACGCACGCACGCACGCACGCACACCCCACACACACACCCCACCCCACACACACACCACACACCACACACACACACACACACACACACAGATATCGAAAATGAACACAAAAATGTTAAACGGTTTCTTTCAGGGTTGAACCCCTTATCTGTAGCCTTTCCAAAACCTTTAATGCAATAATCATCGTCCCGTTAACACCGACAAGAACTCGCGACACACTTTTTATGTACGTATGAGAAAACACACACACACACACACACACACACACACACACACACACACACAGAGAGGGGAGAGAGAGAGAGAGAGAGAGAAGAGAGAGAGAGGAAGAGAGAGAGAGAGAGAGAGAGCACGAAGTGTTGGAGTTTGGATTGTTTCGTGCACATGACACGCCAGATGCCACACGCAGAACACTGAGTCCTTACATCGCGGGCCAACATTCTCATAAAAATTATAAAAAGCGGGGCCCAAGTCTTTAATTCAGCAGCTTGTGTGTGTGTGTGTGTGTGGGGTTTTGGGGTGGGGTTTTGTGTGTGTGTTGTTTGTGTTTGGGTTTTGTGTTGTGTGTGGGTGTGTGTGGTGTTTTGTGTGGGGGGGTGTGGGTTTCCCCCCCGGGGGCCCGCGGGTGGTTGGTGTGGGTGGGGTGTGTGGTGTGGGTGTGTGTGTGTGTGTGGTGGTGTGTGGTCCCGGTGCGGCGCGCGCGCGCGGGGGTGTGGGGTTTTTGTGTTTTGCGTGCGTACCAGCGACCGCGCGGGGGGGGGGGGGGGGGGGGGGGGGGGGGGGGGTGGGGTGTGTTGTGTGGTGTGTGTGGGTGGTGTGGGTGTTTTGGGGGTGTGGGGAGGGATGTGTTGTTTTGTTTGCGGGGGTGCAGGTGTTCGTGCGTGCGTATTGTGTGTTTGATGTTATATGTTTTGTGTAGGTATGTAAAATATGTGGTGTGGGGCGTGGTGCGTGCGTCCGCGCGTGGTGTGTGTGTTTTGTGTGGTGTGTTTTGTGGTGTTTCCTTTTCTTCTTCAGCTGGTGATTTAGTCTTCAAAATATTTTTTACTTTCTGATTTGTTTTCATCCGGACTTGAGGTCAAGACGGTGGCAACATGGTGTCATCTTTTGAGACTTTCTTCCTCCCGTGGATTTTCTTGACGTAGGAGTTATTTCCCTTGCTTTGTCATTTTCTCTTCCATTTTCTTGTCTTTCATTTAACGAATGGACTCAAGGGGAGATGAACTTTGTGGTGTTGACTCATAGACAGATAGAACACTGGGCGGTGTTGTTGACTGATGGGAAGATGGACATCAGGGTGGCAATGTCGGTACAGAATATCACCCAGGGGGACATTCTGACATATGGGTGCATTTTACACCACAACGTTGGGAAAGGATGTCACCCTGTGACATTTTTGTTCCAGGGTAGCATTTTGGCACCTCAACAGGGGTGTTGTGCTACAAAATGGAATATTCTAGTACAAAATGTTACTAGGGACATACAAACGTCACCGCGTATGACATTTTGTGTTGACGTACCGGTTAAAAAATGTCACCCAGGCACATAATGTCACAGAGTGATGTTTTTTTCCTAATGTTGTGGTATCAATTGCAGCCATATGTCAGAATGTCACCTGGGTAATATTATGTATCACTATGTAACCTGCTGGAACGGAGTGCTACCTTTGGGTGACATTTTGTGCCTGGGTGACATTTTTTTTTTACCGCAACGTCTTCTATTAAAATAAAATTAAAATGTTACAAGCTCAGAGCACGTGCTGATGGTCTTCGATCGGTAAGCAAACATAATGCAATACTCTCTTCTCTTATGGATTTAAAATGTCACTCAGTAGTCAATAACAGTACATTACTGGTGAAAATTAAACAAAATGCATCAATGATACAGGTGGCTGTTGAGGCGAGAGGGAGGGAGGATAGGAGGTATACATTCAAACGAATAAAAACAGTAAATGCATTCTCCCAAACCTGTTGATCTCTTTCTTTTTGAACACACGTAGCGTTACCTGAAAAACGTTCTCTCAGCTTTTCAGGTCCGGGGGAGAAGCTGGGGATTCCTGAAGACAAAAGCACATTTAATCTCCCTCATTTTGACATATCTGTAATAACCAGAATGACCATAATCACTTTTTTTTTCTTTCTCCGCTTCTCCCACTTCCGGGAATACTTGCTCGCATACATTTCCTGTTCCATCCTAAGGAATTGCATTATTCTACCTTACTGTTTACATAGGTGGAGACAGAGACGTTCCTCACACGTAGAAATTTCTCTGATAACATCAGGTTGATGGGACACCTCAGGCGCACCTACGCCTCTGTGCTTGTTTCTAGTAGTGTGTATAGACAACCTGCAACCCGACAGGCCCTGTCAAGCTTTGAGTTTTGAGAGTTTGTTTGACCTACTTCCACTGTAAAGCACACAAATTAATGTAATATTACCAGCCGCTGTGGCAAAGTGGTTAGCTTTGGCGAACTCTCGGCTTAGAGGTCGTAGGTTCGATTCCCATCAGAGCCATTTATTTGTGGGAGTTTTCTACCCCGACGGCTTTTACCCAGAGCTCAATTTGCTGCGGGCTCAGATGGGAAGACTGAGACTACACAGTCGAATTTCACCCACTAAATGGATGCATCTCTAAAAAGTGATGCTCAAATTTCCTGACCAACACCGCAGGTGTTGGTATCTCTCGGGCCTGGCTGACCCCAGGATATATATAATGAATTTAAGCGTAGAATGCGTAGAATACAGCCATATCATGCAGTATCAGACCTGAATAGACATCCATAGCATCATCTTCATCATCCTCATTGATCACCATTAAAAAAAAAGTCTCGAATTCTTTTGAGACTCAAATTGTTGGTCAGGAAATTAGAGCATCACTTTCAGAGATGCATCCATTAAGTCTCACTCTGCGGCCCTTCATGTCCTGCTCTCATGGTGACCTCACTTTCGATTTCCTCTTCACGTGTATGATATTGGTTGATTCTGTCGGGTCACCGGTATCGCCAAATTCACGGGGACTGTCGTTGGACGGACATGTTGGCGCCCTCCGGAGGGAGAACACACTCACTCCGGCTCCGCGACTAAGCAAATAATGTCGTCAGTATGGAGTTTAGTAGGTAGTATCCTGCTTGTTGCATCAGAACAGGCACCCCTGAAAACTACCGAAGTGACTCGGCTGCAGTGCAGTTTCTCCTCCGATGGGTTACTTCATGACGACTTGACATTGACTGCTCCTTGTAGATTGCCGGCGCCGGAACTGTGGCTGGTCGGACCGGGCTGTGGCTGGGGGGTCAAAATGAGCTGCGTGTGTGTAATGCCACTGAGGTGCCATGGAATAGGGGACAGCAAAAAGTAAAAAAAAGAGTTAATTTATTTTATGCTCAAAGTGACTGACAAGAAAAAAGAAACACACACACACACACACACACACACACACACACACACACACACATACACACACCACACACACACACACACACATGCGCGAGAGCGCGCGCACACGCACGCACGCACGCACACATGCACTCGCGCGCGCGCGCGCACACACACACACACACACACACACACACACAGACACAGACACACACACACACACACACACACACACACACACACACACACACACACTCACACACACACACAGTACGATTCTTTCTAGGGGAACATTTACTCCGTAGGTTAGTTTCAAAGTGAGGTGACTGCAGCGGAAATTGAAACAAGAGCAAAACTGGAATTACTGCGCTGCCAACGAAAGAACAAACACATGACAAAACAGACACAACGCGTTTCGACATATTTGGTCTTCTTCAGGCAAGACAAATAACATTCAAGACCATGAAGACGAAGGACGGACAGAGAGTCACTTATCTCTTCGAACAGGGTGCCAAATGTGGTCTTGGGTGAACGACCTAAAATCATTGAGTTGAAGGGAGACAACACGGGTTAATATAGTAATGATAATAATGAAAAAATAAAGGCTACAAATATTACTACTACTGCTAATTCTACTACTGCTGCTGCTATTACTACAGGGAGCATAAGTATATAACAACAAGAAAAACAACAACAACAACAACATCTTCATCATCATCATCATCATCATCATCATCATCATCATCATCAACAACAACAACAAGAACAACAAAATAAACAACGATACTAATAGAAAAGGAGGAAGGAAAGTAACGAGAGGATCGTTACAATAATATAGTTATGATAGCAATAATAATGATGAGAAGGAGGAGAAGAAGAAGAAGAAGAAGAAGAAGAAGAAGAACAAAAAGAACAAGAAGAAGAAGATTATCATCATCGTCATTATTATTATTGTTGTTATTATTGTCATCATCATCTTTTAACCTGTATTCTCTCCCCTTCAACCTACTTTCCATACCGTAGTTTAGTCGTTCGCCCAAGACCAAAATTAGCACCCAGTTCGAAGAAACAAGTGACTGTTCGTCGTCGTTTTCATTGTCTTGAATGTTATTTGTCTTGCACGGAGAAGACCAAATAGGTCGAACGCGTGGTGTTTTTTTAAATTTTTTGTTTATTCTTTTGGCGGCGTAGTACTTTTTTCTCCATAGTTCAATCTTAATAAAGTTTAAAAAAAAGTTATTTGAATAATGTAACAAAATTATTTCACGTATTAATAACAAATCATAAACTAAAACAACATATCAGAACACGATACACTTTCAGTTAATGAAATATCTGTGCATGCATTAAAGAACAATCCAAGCAGTAGTTTTCCACTAGTTGTCAACAACGCCAAACGGCAAACACGTTGAGTGAGATTTGTTTCCCTCTTAGGTTGGTGTCACATCTTCTCGCCATCACGCGAGGGATGGGGGAGGGGCGGCCATGGGGGGTGGAAGAGAGGGGGGGGGTGAGGGGGTTAAACCCTTTGTAAGAAACCAAACCCCAATTTTTTCCTGTGAAAGAAAGGTTTCGGTGCCAG
>CM031596.1:74191417-74194412 GCA_018398815.1 Conus ventricosus | reverse complement strand
TTTTATTTTTACTTTTTTTTCACCATTCTTCAGCGGGGAATGAAGAAGATAGACGAAAAAGAATCATCAATTGCAAACAAGTACGACAAACAAGTACATACAATGAGACTTCGCGACAAGGAACCAAAACGCGGCACTATATCATAGAATTTCGACACAGTTTTTTATGGTATGTTCACTATCTGGGCAGGTTTTTCAAAACGACGTGTCCGGCTCATGATTTCCTTCCTTACCAGCTTTGAAACCGGAACTGCCCTCTCTGTTTGCGTGAACAATGTCATCAGCATTGTATTTGTTTTCAAACAAGTCATAACTTGTTCGTACATTTCGTTTGGATTATCGCTATGTTGCTACAAGGTTTGACTGTTTCATTCTTCTTGTTAATGTCTTCCTCAATATTTTTTCCTTCTCCCCTGTGGGCAGGTTTCGTCGTTTGTGAGTTGGTTGGGTCACGTTCGCTGTAGCTGGCGCACTGCAAAGACATCACTCCCAGCGTTGTCGACATTTTAACGTTTCACAATGTCATTTGTGTAAATGATGTGCGTACGTCTGGTTTGTGTGTGTTGTGTGTGTGTGTGTGTGTGTGTGTGTGTGTGTGTGTTGTGTGTGGGGTTGTGTGTGTGTGGTGCGTGCGTGAGTGCGTGAGTGCGTGTGTGTGTGTGTGATGGTGTGCTAATGTGCATATGTGTGTGTGTGTGTGTGTGTGTGTGTGTGTGTGTGTGTGTGGGGTGTGTGAGTGTGTGTTGTGTGTGTGTGTGTTTTGTGTGTGTGTGTGTGTGTGTGTGTGTGTGTGTGTGTGTGTGTGTGTGTGACAGACAGACAGACAGACAGACAGACTGACTGACAGAAAGAGAGACGGACAGTCAGACAGAAAGATGGAGAGAGAGAAAGAGGAAGATAAGATGGAACAGGACAGCAAGAAAGACTTGGAGAGAGAGGGAGTGGAGAGAGAGGATGGGTGGTGGTGGTGGTGGTGTTGGTTACAAATAGAGAGAATGGGGCGGGGTGGGGAGCAGGCAAGCTGACGAAGACAGGAAGACAGAGAACGAAGCAGGAAGACAGAGACAGACAGAAAGGCCACAAGGATGTTGCATGGGGATGGGAGTTGAAGGAAGAATGGATGCTTGGTTCAAATGATCAAGCGAGAGAAGAGGATGCGACGGGATAGGTCAGAGAGAGAGAGAGAGAGAGAGAGAGAGAGAGAGAGAGAGAGAGAGAGAGAGAGAGAGAGAGAGAGAGAGAGAGGAGAGAGAGAGAGAGAGAGAATGGATCTGTGTGTAGGGATGGGGACAGTAGAGGTCTCTGTTCATCGTCGCCGTCTTTGATCTTTAACGAGGCAAGTGACATCGCTCCGTCAGCAGTCCCGTGAAGTGGTGAGTGTATGACGTTGGGAGATGTCCTATCTTTGGTAAAAACTTTGCCAATTCAACTCTGATGCGAAAGATTCTAAGGCCTCATTTCAATGGGATAGATTCTAAGGCACCATTCCGGTGGGATAGATTTTAAGACCTCGTTCCCTCGGGATATATTGATTCAAATAAATTCATTTCCATTTAGCAATCACACAGTTTTACAATAAATGTCAAAATTTAAACAGCAACAAGCTAGAACGAGACAGATTCTGAGGCTTCATTCCAATGGCACAGATTCTAAGGCCTCTTTCCAAGGGGTAGAATCAAATGTCTCATTCCAAAAGGATAGATTCTAATTCCTCGTTCTAATGGACAGGTTCTAAGGCCTCATTCCAACAGGATAGATTCTAAGGCCTCATTCCAACAGGATAGATTCTAGGGCCTCATTCCAACAGGATATATTCTAAGGCCTCATTTTCCAACGGGATAGATTCAAAGGCATAGTTCCCACGGGATAGATTCTAAGGTCTCGTTCCAATGGGACTCTCAGCGGGATAGATTCTAATGCCTTATCCAATGGGAGCGGTTCTAATGCTCAATTCCAATGGGATAGATTCTAATCCCTCATTCCAGTGGTGTAGATTATAAGGCTATATTCCAAAAGGATAGATTACAAGGTCTCATTCCAATTTATATAGATTTTAAAGTTCTTATTCCAACGGAATAGATTACGAGGCCTCCAGTCACTGAGTGGCTGCTGCATGAAATCGGGGACTCCATAACGTCTTGGTGAGGTATTACTGTTTCTTTCGTCATCAGTGCTGCAGGAAACTGAGCATTCCATGACATCTTTGGTGAGGTATTACTGCTTCTTTCGTCACCGAGTCAGTGCTGCAGGAAAATGGACACTCTGTGACGTTTTTTTTTGGTGAGGCATTACGATTTCATTCAAATTCTTTGAAATGCAGCCAGTCATACTTTTGTCAAATTGTACCATTTTCTTGCTGAACATTCCATGAAAATGACTTTTGAACTATTTGATATTCTCACCAAGTACAGTATCAAACATTGTGCCTATGTATTAAAACGAACATGAACTGCAGTTTTGGGTTGTTGTTTTTTTCGGTTAGCAAAGATCACTTTGAACAGCAGTTGTGCTGGTTTCTCCCGGTGATATGTATTATGTTCCAGTGATGTGAACGGCCTACAATGGTATGAGTACAGGAGGAACACTGAAAATTTGAAATTTAAAAGCTCTCGCCACATTTTGTTCTGTACGAAATTGGTCAAGCTTGTATACGACATCAAGACATATAATGCCAAAGTGAAAAAAAAGACATTCTGACATTATGATATAGGGCTGATACCAATCGACAAACAGGTGCAATTGAAATGACTGCAGTCATTTCAAAAAACATTCGTTATTGAACTGAAGATATGGGATTTTGTCTAGGTTTCTGGTCTTAGAATCTTCATCAGGATGTGGACGAAGTCACATGAATGAGAAACGAGGGACAAACAAGATAGGCGTACCAGCCCAGATCTGTCGCTTTCTTGCTACGCTGAATCAAGCATTTACATAGATCATGGAAACAACGTATGGGGTTGTTACAACCATCTTGATCTTTTCCTACGTGAAAGCT
>CM031596.1:74173917-74186417 GCA_018398815.1 Conus ventricosus | reverse complement strand
CAGTAGTCAATAACAGTACATTACTGGTGAAAATTAAACAAAATGCATCAATGATACAGGTAGGCTGTTGAGGCGAGAGGGAGGGAGGATAGGAGGTATACATTCAAACGAATAAAAACAGTAAATGCTATTCTCCCAAACCTGTTGATCTCTTTCTTTTTGAAACACGTAGCGTTACCTGAAAAACGTTCTCTCCAGCTTTTCAGGTCCGGGGGAGAAGCCTGGGGATTCCTGAAGACAAAAGCACATTTAATCTCCCCTCATTTTGACATATTCTGTAATAACCAGAATGACCATAATCACTTTTTTTTTCTTTCTCCGCTTCTCCCACTTCCGGGAATACTTGCTCGCATACATTTCCTGTTCCATCCTAAGGAATTGCATTATTCTACCTTACTGTTTACATAGGTGGAGACAGAGACGTTCCTCACACGTAGAAATTTCTCTGATAACATCAGGTTGATGGGACACCTCAGGCGCACCTACGCCTCTGTGCTTGTTTCTAGTAGTGTGTATAGACAACCTGCAACCCGACAGGCCCTGTCAAGCTTTGAGTTTTGAGAGTTTGTTTGACCTACTTCCACTGTAAAGCACACAAAATTAATGTAATATTACCAGCCGCTGTGGCAAAGTGGTTAGCATGGCGAACTCTCGGCTTAGAGGTCGTAGGTTCGATTCCCATCAGAGCCATTTATTTGTGGGAGTTTTCTACCCCGACCGGCTTTTACCCAGAGCTCAATTTGCTGCGGGCTCAGATGGGAAGACTGAGACTACACAGTCGAATTTCATCCACTAAATGGATGCATCTCTGAAAGTGATGCTCAAATTTCCTGACCAACACCGCAGGTGTTGGTATCTCTCGGGCCTGGCTGACACCAGGATATATATAATGAATTTAAGCGTAGAATGCGTAGAATACAGCCATATCATGCAGTATCAGACCTGAATAGACATCCATAGCATCATCTTCATCATCCTCATTGATCACCATTAAAAAAAAAGTCTCGAATTCTTTTGAGACTCAAATTGTTGGTCAGGAAATTAGAGCATCACTTTCAGAGATGCATCCATTAAGTCTCACTCTGCGGCCCTTCATGTCCTGCTCTCATGGTGACCTCACTTTCGATTTCCTCTTCACGTGTATGATATTGGTTTGATTCTGTCCGGGTCACCGGTATCGCCAAATTCACGGGGACTGTCGTTGGACGGACATGTTGGCGCCCTCCGGAGGGAGAACACACTCACTCCGGCTCCGCGACTAAGCAAATAATGTCGTCAGTATGGAGTTTAGTAGGTAGTATCCTGCTTGTTGCATCAGAACAGGCACCGCTGAAAACTACCGAAGTGACTCGGCTGCAGTGCAGTTTCTCCTCCGATGGGTTACTTCATGACGACTTGACATTGACTGCTCCTTGTAGATTGCCGGCGCCGGAACTGTGGCTGGTCGGACCGGGCTGTGGCTGGGGGGTCAAAATGAGCTGCGTGTGTGTAATGCCACTGAGGTGCCATGGAATAGGGGACAGCAAAAAGTAAAAAAAAGAGTTAATTTATTTTTATGCTCAAAGTGACTGACAAAGAAAAAAGAAACACACACACACACACACACACACACACACACACACACACACACACATACACACACACACACACACACACACACATGCGCGAGAGCGCGCGCACACGCACGCACGCACGCACACATGCACTCGCGCGCGCGCGCGCACACACACACACACACACACACACACAGACACAGACACACACACACACACACACACACACACACAACACACACACACACACTCATCACACACACACAGTACGATTCTTTCTAGGGGAACATTTACTCCGTAGGTTAGTTTCAAAGTGAGGTGACTGCAGCGGAAATTGAAACAAGAGCAAAACTGGAATTACTGCGCTGCCAAACGAAAGAACAAACACATGACAAAACAGACACAACGCGTTTCGACATATTTGGTCTTCTTCAGGCAAGACAAATAACATTCAAGACCATGAAGACGAAGGACGGACAGAGAGTCACTTATCTCTTCGAACAGGGTGCCAAATGTGGTCTTGGGTGAACGACTAAAATCATTGAGTTGAAGGGAGACAACACGGGTTAATATAGTAATGATAATAATGAAAAAATAAAGGCTACAAATATTACTACTACTGCTAATTCTACTACTGCTGCTGCTATTACTACAGGGAGCATAAGTATATAACAACAAGAAAAACAACAACAACAACATCATCATCATCATCATCATCATCATCATCATCATCATCATCATCAACAACAACAACAAGAACAACAAATAAACAACGATACTAATAGAAAAGGAGGAAGGAAAGTTAACGAGAGGATCGTTACAATAATATAGTTATGATAGCAATAATAATGATGAGAAGGAGGAGAAGAAGAAGAAGAAGAAGAAGAAGAAGAAGAACAAAAAGAACAAGAAGAAGAAGATTATCATCATCGTCATTATTATTATTGTTGTTATTATTGTCATCATCATCATTTTAACCTGTATTCTCTCCCCTTCAACCTACTTTCCATACCGTAGTTTTAGTCGTTCGCCCAAGACCAAAATTAGCACCCAGTTCGAAGAAACAAGTGACTGTTCGTCCGTCGTTTTCATTGTCTTGAATGTTATTTGTCTTGCACGGAGAAGACCAAATAGGTCGAAACGCGTGGTGTTTTGTAATCTATTTGTTTATTCTTTTGGCGGCGTAGTACTTTTTTTCTCCATAGTTCAATCTTAATAAAGTTTAAAAAAAAGTTATTTGAATAAATGTAACAAAATTATTTCACGTATTAATAACAAATCACTTAAACAACAAAACATATCAAGAACACGATACACTTTCAGTTAATGAAATACTCGTGTGCATGCATTAAAGAACAATCACAAGCAGTAGTTTTCCACTAGTTGTCAACAACGCCAAACGGCCAAACACAGTTGAGTGAGATTTGTTTCCCTCTTAGGTTGGTGTCACATCTTCTCGCCATCACGCGAGGGATGGGGTGAGGGGGCGGCCATGGGGGGTGGAAGAGAAGGGGGGGGGGGGGGTGAGGGGGTTAAACCCACACAATATTCTGTGAAAGAAATGACGCAGAATGCAAGAATGCCCATGTTTTGCCAGACGGCGGTTTGTTGTCAGTGTGTGACGACGTGAGGTAGTGACAGTTATGTGTTCTGCGGTAGCAGGTATGTAGAGGGTCCGTGCCTGAAGGGCAAACTATCATGGTGACCCCACATGCCAACCCAACGTCTATAAAGCCTGCGGCCGCCCAGCTGACGTCAAAGAACTCGCTACTCTCCTCGCCCTTAGGAGCCACGTAAACAACCTTCACCACTTGTAGAATCCCGTATTTTCGCTTTCACGCTGGAAAAACATACTACAAGCAATCACGGCAGCACTCTTGGTCCTCAAACTGGAATTGTAGACGACACCGTTCTACGTCCACAGCAGTGAGAAAAATACACACCTGCTTCTTTTGCCCGTCGTCGTTCTGGTGCCCCTTATTTGTGTGGTGTGTATGCGCCATGTCCTGGAATATGCCTTACCTGGTACCTGCACCCATGGAGGCGATGACCAGTGGCAATCTGTGCGCCGCCCGCCCTGAGATGGACTCCTCCACAACGTTCTCGTCCAACATGGACCCTCAACCCATGTGGAGCGCTGTGTCTTCAGGAAGCGACAATAGCACGTCCCGGGCCCGCAGACTGTACCGCACAGAACTGTTCGTGGACTCTTTCTGACTCTACTCACCATTGTGGTTGTTACCGCTCTTCCTCTGGAGCTCTCCTCCCGCTTGTCTCTGTATATTCTGTGAGTCTCGATTCTCAATGCTGTGTTGCTACGATGATCAAGTCTGCCTTCCAGATAGATGAGTTAGAGGTATTGTTCCATGTAGACTGAAATCCTGTCAGTCAGAGAAAAAAATCATTTCATCAGTTCCATTGAAATCACCTGCACTCAGCACAGTGATGTTGTGTCATTGGTCTGCCTTTTCCCAGTGGCATAGCTGATTCAAGTCTGATCATCCACAGTAAACACCTTGCCGAACTGATCTTCCACAAGCCAGCTGCAGCTGATCATCATCAGTTCCCTTTGCATCAAACTACGGACTCTCATGCAAACCACAATCCAGTCTGCTCCAGCAGTTATTCCAGTTTGCAGAACATCTTCGCAGTTCTTTTTGCCCCTGCGTTTGCGCGCATCCCTGGCTTTTCGTTTCAAGCATCAGCACCGGCAGGAAAATGTTTCGATTCATCAATGTTTCCACGTGTCAAGTGTATACCAGCAGTCCAGGATCTTTTTTTTTTTTTTTCATTTATGAAGGTAAGACTCGGGGTTTCTGCTTAATTTTCGGCATATCGACAGTTCAAATTGAGGTAGGAAATGTTGAAAACTTTCCAGTTAAAAGAAGGCCCAGCCAGCAAAAGAAAGGAGAGAAAAAATCCATATTTTCATGTAAGCACTGATGTTTTTCTTGTAAGCTGTAAAGCCGTTTATGTTTTGTGAGACAGTGGTGCATCGTGATCCTCTGATACAGAATTGCCTTGCTCTCGTTTCTTTACACACACTTTAAACATATTCATGTTTTAAAGCCTTGTACGTAATGTGTACGAGCATTAGAAAAGTAACTTGTGATACTTTGAAGGAGCAGAGAGATTTTACCCCAAACTTCAATTTTTCAAGTTTGGAGAAGAATCACTCTTACAAATGTAACGAAAAATACAACAGACCTCATATTACCTCACAGTAAATAATGCAAAATACAAATACTCCCTAACAGCAGTCAGCATGAACAACATTCTCACGTTTGAAGAGGACATATTTGTCGATGATTCTTTTGCATAATTTGTGCTGTATATAAAATCTGCCTTACTATACACCCTGTTTTGTGCGTTCATTTGAATTTTGGCTTCTAAATGTTAAGTGTACAAAGTATGAACTGTAAGATCTCTCTCTCTCTCTCTCTCTCTCTCTCTCTCTCTCTCTCTCTCTCTGTCTCTCTCTCTTAAAAACTATTTCGTTTTGAACAAAAATTATTCTTGTGTGTGCTTATGTACCATCTTTCAATTCACCGTATTATGCAAAACTTGAGCTTAATAGTAGAATCTCTTATCTCGAAAATATTTTAATTGATAAACTGTTGTTGATAAATGATTCTGAATGTACTACTGTATGGTGATCTAAACAGGAAAACAGCAGCTATTTTCCCAAACATCGATGATCAAGTAAATGAGTTAGTGTTTCATAAAACAGACAACGACATACTTGTAGTGAGACATTCAGAAGACCGAGTTTTATTCGTATGATAAACTGATTTTTAATTTATGTCTTGTTTTAAGATCTGATATTTTAATTGCTGTATGTAATGGTGACCTTCAGGGTCACTGCACATACATTTCCGATTGTGAAAACAGCAATGCTGCTTATTTTCTGATTTCTGAAGACCGATTTTTGTAATATGCACAACTGTTGTAGGCTTCGTGGCTTAAAGAACAGAATCAGTCCAACAACCTTTAATATCTAATTTCTGTAAGAAAGAAACAAAACAAACAGATAAGCAGATAATTTTTTAACATAGAACTATCCAAGTTTAAAGGACAAAATTGTCTAGAATCCAGAACATGTTCAACAATATAGTAACAATGTATGGAATGTAAAGATGAGAACGAGTTTGGATTATGCCGTGCAAACAGTAGATGTAGAGCACTTAGTGCGCATAATAGACGTATAAGACAGCAAGTTGGGTGCACGGAAAAGAAAATCTATTTTAACTAGAAGAAAACAAACGAATAGTATAATAATGAATGTAAAATACAATAACAGAAAATCAGATGATTACTTAGAGTATCTAAGAAATCGTCGGACAAAAATGATGCGCGCCAATACTGTAAAGCAGGAGGGAAATTCAAGCACCTACTAGAAAAGAAAAGGATATATTATAATCACGCTGCACTGGATAACTGGATGTTATACGTCAACAAACATAAAAAGGTTTTGTACTATAAGTCGTTACTTTTCAAATAAAAAGACCATCAGGGTAACGCAGTATCTATTGAAAAATGGTTTAATTATCTTAAATGATCTTTAAATGGCATTGAAATTGAAGCGGCTGTGAGCATTGAAAATGTAAATGTCAATATTGTTAGCTGTAATAGTGAGGATAAGGAAAATTATGGATATAATCATAAATGATGATGTTTCGTATTGACCTGTCAGTCTAGGCAGGAATACTGCTCACAATCAAAAGATAAAGGAGCAGCAAAAGCAGCAGAGCCAGATGGTATATCACTGAACTTTTCAATAATGCAGACAATAGCGTGGTTAGAACTACTATAAAGTAGTTCATATATTTACAGTTTTATCCGTCATCCAGATAGTCTTTCTTTGACAAAAAACTATATGCTATTTCTATAGATTTCGAAAAGAAAGCATTTTATTCTATTGCGCGAAAGCTCCTTTGGCACGGGTGGATTTATGACGTTGTTAAAGCCAAAATGCTATGTGAAACACAATTCACATTAGTTCTGTAAATGGCGCGAAACAGAGAAACGTGTGCAGTCCTATTTTCCTATCGTATCTTGCCCTAGAGATACTCAGTAATTGCAAGCACTGTGTGAATTTTAGCAAAGACTTGATAGAATTATTCATTCTTTTGTTTGCTGATGATGCAATTTTATTGTCAGACACTGTAGCAGGCATACAAATTCAGTTAAACAGCCTGCATAAGTTCATCTTCGTTCCAGATACAAGTTGGTATCTTAGTATTTAGAAAAGGTTGATTTCTCTCAGCCGTGGAAAAATGGCTCTACAATAATTTTGAAATGAAAGTTGTGAATTTATACCGCTATCTGGAAATAATGTTTACCACGAAACTAAGCTTTAGTTACAGTACCATTACTTGGGTAAAGGGAGGGCTGCTGCATTTAATGTTTTAGATAAACGATGTGTGCTTAACAGTACCTTTATAAAATTATTGTTGAAGATGTTTTATGCTCTGATTCAACCTCCATTAACATATGGTGCGTAGGCAAGGGGGCTAGAAAAGACATTTTCTGTTCTTAAAAGTGTTCATTTTTTTCTGACAAATTGAAAAAAAAAAAAACTGGCCCCGAGTATGCAAAAATCAAATGGTTTTGTTTCAGGAAAACTTCATAGATTCCCACTGACAGTGAGCTCTTCCATATGTCGCGCTCAATACTGGTAAAAACTGACAAAGGGGATAAGCATAGACGTCCTTTTATAGCTTACAAAGTGTTACTGAACATTGCTGATAAAAGAACAATAAATTGGACATCAAAGACTCGTGTTATACTGAATGAATCTAGGTCTTGTTTGGGAAATTCAGGGAGTATACTGTATACCTTCTTGTATCACTATGTTTAAACAAAAACATGCTGACCAAAGACGGCAGACTTGGAATTCTCCTATCAACTATACTGACAGGTTTTTCGAATACAGATAATTTAAGATGTCTGATGATAGATATATACACGTTCCATTGTCAACATTTTGTTTTGGTGAGTCTGAATTAGCTGTATATTCTGACAGATATAAAAGGCACAGTGACAATACAATGAAAAGCCCATTATCTGAAAGTCACTGACAGTCACTAAGTATGTTTGGTTGGTTGTTTTGGATTGGCTTGGTTTAGTCTTGCTATTTTTACATCTGGTTTTAATATCATCGACTGACTTTATTAACAAAATTTCAGAATAATGAACGTTGTCTTGCTTGCACTTTTTGCATGACCTTTTTATTGTAGATAACTAGTGTTTTAATGCCTAAATATCACATACCCTCACACAGGGCTTTGGCCATAGCTGGACGAACATTCTAAAGTATGAATAGCGAATTATCTCTCTCTCTCTTAGTTTTTTTTTGGTCTCTTACACACACACACACGCGCGCGCGCACGCGCGCGCGCATGCATGCGGGTACGCACGCACGCACGCACGTACATACACACCATATATCACTTAGTAGAGCACAAAACTGAAACACTGGAGTGGTGATCATGTTAATAAAAAAATATCCCGAGTTTTTGCGAGAACAGTCGTTTTATCGTTTTTTGTTTTTTTCTCTCTCTCATTCTTATTTAGCAAGGATGATTGTTATTTGGACTAATAGAAAGTTAACCATGAAAATTCCTCTTCTTCTTTTCAGAGAGCATCTCAATTCCCGCTCAGAGTGAATATGGGTCAGTGTGGTGTTACAGTGGTTAGAACAGGCGGATTTCTCTCTCTGTGGAAGGCCAGAACTATGGTCATTCTGAAATAAAAGTTGTGAAATTCATGTCACTATCTTAAAATATTAACTACGAAACTGAGCTTTTCTTGGACATGTTATAACTTAGCAAGAAAGGCGTAGAGGGCTGCATTGAGTTTTTGAACAAATTATATGCTGAACGATAAGTGTCAAATTGTTGCTGAAGATGCTCAGATGATACTCAGATGATGCTCAGACTTAAACCTATTGTAATATATGGTACGGAGACATGGGGTCCTGACATTTTCAGTCATTGACAGTGTTCATTGATTTGTTCTGAAAAAATATCTCGTTGTGAGCAGACCGAACACTGAATGACTGTTCATGGGAGACTTTACAGATTCCAACGGACTGTGGAGTCTTCAGTCTGTTGTATTACTCTTTGGTCCACTGCAGAAATTGGAGCTAGGGGATTTGTAGGAACGTCCTGCATACAGCCTCATGAAACAGCTCTCAGTTGCAGGGAAGGAAAAAACCAGAGCCCTGAAAGCAATGGCAGAAGCGGCAGAGAGGTGTTCAAGCTGGATCTGGTCAAGGAGGAACAAAAGTGAACTTCATAAGGCTTAATTTCCTACAAATATCAGGTGTCCCTGTGGCTCAGTGGTTAAAGCGCGAGTCATTAAGTGGAAAATGAGCATTACCAGAGGGTCATGGGTTCGAATCCCAGCCATGGCTCGTCCCAAGATGGGGAAACAAAAAAGGGGCAGCAGAGGGACATCCGGAGTCATGAACCGGGTGTGGCCCAACCCCCCTAGAGTGTCAGGAGATAAGGGCCGAAACACTTGCTTGAAGGGGGCTTCTCTTCTGAGGACTCTCTGCTGCCACGCTCTCCACGAGTTTCTTTCTACTACTGGTGCAAACTGATTGGACTGGATGAGGGTTACAAAGTGAAGTGACTGCGGGCGGAAATTGGAACAAAAAATTAAGAGAAGAATTATTGTGCCGCCAAACGAAAGAACAAACAAACTACAAAGCAAACACTACGCGTTTCGTCCTCTTTGGTCCTCGTTAGGCAAGACGAATAACATTCCAGGCAATGAAAACGAGGCGCGAACACAGTCAGTCACTAACCTCATCCAATTAGTGGCAAAATGGATATGGATGTCAAAACGTGCAGTTTTTGTTTTGTAATTTGTTTATTCTTTGGTTTGGCAGTACAGTAATTTCTCTTTTAATTTAGACTGGATGAGCTTTGACTTCCCTTTAAAACATACCAAATGCTAGCGAGTCTTTCTGATAAAGAGAAAACAAAGAGGTCATCACAGACCTGTGATACAGAGAGTGGGTCTTGGGGGTTGCTTGTTTGGGAAAGTCAGAGTGTATGTTGTATGCTTTCGATTATTACTCTATTTAAACAAAAACTTATGGATTGCAAATGGCAGATTAGGGATTCTCATGCCAATTTTAGTGACACATTTTTCGAATAGAGGCAGTCCAAGACGTCTCATGATAGATAGGCCTATCTATGTACAATATACACTGTCAAGATTTTGGTTCAATGAATCTGATTTATCCGTGCATTTTGATAGATATAAAGAGACAGTGTCAAGAAATGCCTAATATGTTAAAACTGACGTGGAAAACAAAACATATTACAGTGTACACAGTGGTCCTGTCCTTGATGATTTAAATATCACTTTATACCACCTAGATGTTACAATATCCACAGTCAATTTAGATTCGTTGTTTAACTTCATTTGATTTCCTTTATTACTTAGCGGTTGAGTAAAAAAACAAATGATGTGGTACTTTCCCAGATCTTGCGACTCAGTGACGGAGAAAACTGGGTGACACCGGTATCCATTTTTTTCTGTTGCAGAATCTCCTGTGTCCCCTTCCACCCACCATCTGCCTCACAGCATTGACGTCATCAGCGGCTACGTGACGTCCGCTGGAGAACATTTTGGCGTCAAAAGATCAACATACTACGTCAAAATCTTTCCCTGCCATGCTTCACACTTCATCCTCCCTCTCCTGCTTCTCCGCCCTCCGTTCTTTAACTTTGTTGGCGCGCGCGCGCGCGCGCACGCACGCACGCACGCACGCACGCACGCACACACACACACACACACACACACACACACACACACACACACGCTCTGTCTATAGATTTGTGCCAACGTTGACCACAATTTTTCCTACTTTTTTCTTTTGTATTATTCCTACAATTTGTATATTTATGAATAAGCAAAACTGCATTGCATGTTTTTTGTACATTTTTGATAAGTGTGTGTGTGTGTGTGTGTGTGTGTGTGTGTGTGTGTGTGTGTGTGTGATTCCTTTCTTACTTTTCCTTGTCTGATCGTCAAGGGTGTGTATATTTTTGGATTGAAGCAATTTTGTATTATCTGGATACGAAGTAATTGTCCTTGTTGCTTTATAGTACCCATGAACACGACAAATATGCATTTCAGTCACACACAAAAATCAGGTTCTCACAGATAATTTTAAAAAAAATTATTGATTGTGCATTCAGTTTGCTTCTGATCAGAAAGGAAAATCCATCCTCTTATCGTATATGTGTCTTTTTTCTTTTTAAAGCAAAACTGATAACAAAGCTGAAACCGTTTCAGCGCCTATTTAATTCCCTGCTTCTTTTTTTTTATTGGCACAAGGAAAAAGTAAGGTCAAATTGATATACATTATACAGTTACAGGCAAATCCACTCTTTTGACAATCTGGGTGTTAATGTTTTACTTTATGTGTTTTTCAGATATTGCTTACTAGGTATTTACAAACATTGTAGGCCTACAGGATTTTAAACGAAATATAAGATAACAATACCTGTAAATACTTTTTGAATAACGTATGTATAATCTGTTTGTATATTTTGTTGAAAATATTTGATTTTGATACAAGTTTTGTCCCGTAGAAAAAATATATTTTTGCAGTTTTGTGTTAAATGTAAAGAAAAAATATCCTCTCTTATTGTCTAACAACTCGTAAAATGAGAAGAGAGAGAGAGAGAGAGAGAGAGAGAGGAGAGAGAGAGAGAGAGAGAGAGAGAGGAGAGAGAGAGAGAGAGAGAGAGAGAGAGATGTCTTCGATGTATCTAGAACTGTCAGCTTTGTCATGTTTTTTTTTTTGTTTTTTGTTTTTTTACGATCTCTGATGTATCTGTCTCTGTCAGCTTTGTCATGTTCTATTTTTGTATGCCTCTATATTTTTTTGTATTTTCTTCATGTACCTTCCGATATGCCTTCATCTGTTACTTTTATATGTGTATGTTTTCTAAACTCTTAACAGTTTTCAAGTGTAATTTGTACAGAGTAACGTTTGCTATGCATGTCTGTAATCCTGAACATGTTTATCTTTTTTGATACTTTTGCGAATTTACTTAACACATAAATTTGATAACTTGCTTTGTATGGGATTAAATCGGTCTGTTTTGTGTGTGCATGTGTGTATGCGCTCGTGCGCGCGCGCGTGTGTGTGTTCTTAAAAAAATGTTAACCCGTATGTCGTGTAGTTGTCCATTATTTATTAAGCAACGAAATATCGATCTACATGTATGGTTGTGTATATGTAACTAGTGTCTTAATTTGACGATTTTGATATCAATGGACTTTGTTTCCTTTTTACAACATGATTTTTTGACAGACTTGATTTAACATTTTTCCTTTTGTGTGTTTGGTTTTTGATGAACTATGATCATTTGTAATGTGTGTCCAAGTTATCAATTGTAACTTGTTTTAAATTTAGATGTTTTTCTATTAATTTGATTTGTGACAAATTTTGTGTCTCAAAGTTCTCATTGTAATTTTGTTTTAAAATGCGTGGTCTGTTACATAGCACTTGTCTATTTATCCTTCAGATGCTAGTAACTTTTTTCTTACGTGTGTGTGGACTGTCGTTTTGATACTGAGTGATATTTTTCAGATATTCTGTACATGCAGGTACTGCACTCTTCTTGCCTTGCTCTTCATAATTTGATTCTGTTTGATTGTGTCTGGTGATGAGTATGAGAGAGAGAGAGAGAGAGAGAGAGAGAGAGAGGAGAGAGAGGGAGAGAGAGAGAGAGAGAGAGAGTTGGTGGGGGAGGGGGAGGGAGGGAAGAAAGTACGACTCATGTAGCCTATATGTATGACGCTTGAATCTTCTGACCAACTTCTGTTTCTGAGAAGTATTTATTCATACCCTTACCCTGTACAGGAGGCTGAATGAAGCGATTATTTTTTTGTGTTTTGGAATCCATGTTTTTACCC
>CM031596.1:74163917-74168917 GCA_018398815.1 Conus ventricosus | reverse complement strand
GACTGGACGAGATAATCGACACTATCATACTTTGGAAGAAAATTGTGTATCATTTGGAATTTATTTTGTTCTCTCTTTCGTGCACTTTAGTGTCAAAAAGCATCTAAACATAGAGATTATAAACATCTTCTACCAAATGTTTTTGAATTATACTCCCCCTCCTCCCTCTCCTTCCCCCGTTTCCCCCTCCCCGCCTCCTACTCCTAAAATCGTCCTGAACATGAACACTGCCTTGTTTAAGTCACACACACACACACACACACACACACACACACACACACACACACACACACACACACACAGCTCTTTCTAAGTTAAATCATTGCTGTGAAAATTTACTTTACAGCAGACAGGTGTTTTAAAAAAAAAATTTTTTTTTATGAACAAGGTCTCAAATTGAAAAATAAAATACTACTATAATGAAAGATGTTCGATGTACAAGTCGGAAATCCTGGCTCCATTATTTATTTCCTTTGGCATGCTCATGTTGTTTAGTTTTAATTAAAGCAAGTACTTTTCTGGACTGTGAGCACTGGGGAAAAATGTTCAGTCCTGCCAAAGTAAGGACACTGACCATGAAATACGTACACGCGGTTCACAACATGACGGATGGTCAGTTGCTATGCCAGTCCGGGCCGAGAGCCAGAGCCTTCCCCTCATTATTTTTTCTTTGATCCGGTAATATCATGAAAATAGCGGCTGGCCTTATCGGAGATGTACAAGTAACTTCAAAGCGATTCATGACAGATCAAGCCTTTTTCCGGCATAAAGCGTTTGTCCATCAGCTATTCATTCACTTTTTAAAAAATAGTTTATCATTCAAAGAGAACATGCACAAGTTTTTCGTAAGCGTTGGTTCCGAATACACTTAAAACTGTTTTAAATCGTAATGAAAATTTATTTTAGAAAAAAAAGAAGAAAGGTAGAAAAGTTGACAGAGATTCCAATCCAAGTTGTCGACGAATTTTCAGTTCTTGCGCTATTCCATTGGTTTTGGTTTGTGGGATAATTTTCTTTTTCTTTCTTTCTTTCTTTCTTTCTTTTTTTTTTTTGGGGGGGGGGGGGCGGAGGGGGGGGGGGGGGGGGGGGGGACTAATTCTTGTAGAAGGGAGTGAAATGCAGTGAGAGCACGAAATGAAACAAAGGACTTAAGACATTTTAAAGTCGAATAAGGGGTAAAGACATTTTGAAAAATACGAAATACGTGTATGACTTTCTTTTTTTCTCCCGCAAGACAAACTTTAGCGATTTTGTTTTCTTTTCATTTCAAGCACACAGTAAGACTTAACTAGATTCTAATGTTAGAGGCATTGAGCATGAGCTAACATGACCTAACAAATACCGCTTTACATGTAACTCTCTCTCTCTCTCTCTCTCTCTCTCTCTCTCTCTCTCTCTCTCTCTCTCTCTCTCTCTCTCTCTCTCTCTCTCTCTCTCTCTCGGACCTTCTGGTTCACTTGATCCTTTCTCATTTTTAGAAACTTATTTTTCATGCAATAGCTCAGTTTAGCTAAAGATATGTAAAAACCATAATCAGTACTGCGTTCAGTTTGTGAATATGCCTCATGCAACATTATTCTACTCTACACAAAGTTGTAACGTAGCTTCAGCCGTTATGGAACATCTCTTGCCTACTGAGCATGTATATACACGGGTATCTTTGTGCGTACGCACAGGTTTACACCCACCCCCCTCCACACACACACACACACACACACACACACACACACACACACACACACACACACACACACACACACACACACACACACACTTGGTTCTACTTGTGAATACCTTGATCTCCCTCTATCTTTACAGGAGTAGTACAACTTAGTCAAAACGCAGATTTTAAACAGTACCCAAAATTGCATAAAACGTGGAGATCAAGAATATATTATTTTATATTAAATATGTTAAACATAATTTAAGAGTAAACAGAAAGTTATTGTCATTAATCTACACATGGAAATTAGATGCTTTTAAAACAAAATGTGTAAAAAGTATATTTTGCTTATGTGTAAACGAAATAACTACCAGTCATACTGTTTCATGTAATGACATGAAGACATTTATTCCTGTTCTGCTATAAAATAACATAAGAAATAGTATTTTTACTTCACCTGCCCTTACCTATGACTTTTTTGTTTGCCTAGAACACAGTCCAATTGGTAAATATTTATAGTTTTTTTCCCCACTACCAGTCATAGTGTTCTCATGCGATGACATTAAGAAGTTTATTCCAGTCCTGCTACAAAATAACATATGTAGTATTTTTGATTCACGTGCTCTAACCTATGACTTTTAATTTGATCAGAACACAGGCCAGTTTTTTTTCCCCGTCTAATATCACTTCTTGTGGAAAGACGTAAAACTAATGATACATACACACACACAAGCAATGAATCCTACACACCGACATTCCTCAGAGTTTGATCGAACAGATAAATACAGACTCAGCAGCTCATAGTTGTAAACAATAGTTACGGGAAATCAGTGTGTATAAATTAAGCTTACCTTGCTTTAGAAGGTTATGTTAACATGTGAATTTTCCCCATTTGTGTCACTCATGGATTTCTACCAGCTGAAATTGTATAACCTTACATACAAAGTGTTTGTAAGACATATTTCCTGAGTAGATGTTTTGTGTGTGTGTGTGTGTGTGTGTGTGTGTGTGTGTGTGTGTGTGTGTGTGTACTAGCTAACCCAAGTATCTTGTGGGGAAAAGAACGGAAGTATAACCACACTTTCTAATAAAGTGGACAAGTTTTTTTTTAATTTATTTCTTGCCTGTGATTCTGCTAAAATGATTTATTAGATATGTTTCTGCTGATTCCGCATAAGATTTCCCAGGCGTTTGCTGTTGAATATTCACTGATCGTGAGAAAAATCCGACCTCATTTTTCGATGATTTGGAATATTTGTTTGATTCTTTTCTTGCTAGTTCTATTACAATAATTAATCTGAAGTTTCTGAGTTGATTCCACACCGTTTTCCTAAATTTTCCTGGCAATCATTCACTTTTTTTTTGTTAGACAAATCCAACAAACTTGTATGGTTGTTTTCTTACTTGCAATTCTATTAAAATGAGTTAGGAGAGAGAGAGAGAGAGAGAGAGAGAGAGAGAGAGAGAGAGAGATTTGTTTTTGATAACCTTATCATCAAAATTTCGAATGTTCTGTTTTGTTAAACTGATCATCAATGCATCAATTATTTTGGTAGTAGGAGCCAGTGTATGGATAAACAGTATGGGTCAGTGTAGAATTATGTAATGAAATGTGAAAAGATATATAAAAAAAATGGATGTATGTTTATAATACGCAGGCAATTATATGGGTTTTAATCAAAATGTTATAAGTACACAACGAGTGCAAAGTCTGAGTTGTGAATACTTTCATATTCTGAATTTCCTGGATGCATGTTTATTGTCAATATTGTCGAGATGTTATGAGTTATGCATCAGAAGACATTCTCCTGTGTACAGAACTCTTGCGGTAGTTACGATTGTCGCCCTTGTTACTGCTGTTAACTGTTCCTATTGTCGTTAGGTTGTTTTCCGCACTTAGCCCGATATCTTCTATGATAGTTGTAAAAAGACATATTGTCGGGTGGGTGGGTGGGTGGGGGAGAGAGAGAGAGAGAGAGAGAGAGAGAGAGAGAGAGAGAGAGAGAGAGAGAGTATGTGTCATGAATGTAGGCTACGTGTGCATGTTTGAGTATGCGAACGAAGGGGATGGGATACAATTAAGATCTTGATCGCGATAATAAGACAAAAAATATTTTCTTCAACCATGAAAGTATCTACACATTGAAAGAGAGAAGGCACAGAGACAAAAGGCAAGAGGTAGCGGTTGGCAAAGAGAGAGAGAGAGAGAGAGAGAGAGAGAGAGAGAGAGAGAGAGAGAGGAGAGAGAGAGAGAGAGAGAGAGAGAGAGAGAAGAAGAAGAAAGAAGAAGAGGAAGAAGAAGAAGAAGAAGAAGAAAGTGCATGAATATGTCTGTTTTCGATTAGACCAAGAATAAACATCTTTAGAATGTGTGATGCGCTGACAAGTTTGTGACAGTGAACATATCAACACTGGCTGAGGGTGCCCTCTTTGGAATGTCTCGTGCCATTCTCCACTGACTGTGATACATTCATCTGTGATATTTGCATTGTACAAAAACCATTCTGCCTATCGTCTGACATCTGCCATCCAGTGACGAGAGAAAAGAAAAAAAAAGTGGAAAAAAAAATGATGATAGTAAATGCCAAAAAGAAAAACAAAGTGTGCACTGACTGCTGGGCGAGAATGCTGATGTGTGGGGAATGCAACAAGTGGGAAAGGGGAGAAACTCCGCCTGCCACCACCACCTCTCTCTCCTCTCTCTCTCTCTCTCTGCCTCCAATTCGCTTGCGCATACGCTCGCGTGGTTTCTATGCCTGTATTCCTTCCTTTCTTTATATCGCACACACTTCACGTTTCTCTGTGCCTATTCCTGTAACCATGTCGTCTGTCCTAACGCCTCTGCATACTTCCACTCTCCATCTACAATTCCCATCCCCATACCCCCCCCCCCCTCACCCCAACCCCCATTTTTACCATCCTTGGGGCCTTTTCTCTTATCTGATATGACGATGCAAACCAAAACGCGAGCGCATTACAATATGTGCGCAAAACTCATGTTTTGCCAGTTCAAATCACTGTGCTACCGACATAAAAATGGTCAGTTTCGCTGCCTGTCATCAATGTATTGCTGTTCAGGCTGCATCGGTGTATACACCAGACAGCCCACTGTCCTCCTGTATGCTGTTTCATTTAGCACAGGTGTGGGTGTTATACTGAGAAACCCTACACACATCCAGCATACATACACGTATGCACTTTTATTTTTTTCTGTCCTTTATTCTGTCCCTCCCTCCGTCCCTCTGCCCCCTCTATTTTTCTCTCTTGCACAACACACACACACACACACACACGCACACTCTCTCTCCCTCTCTCTCTCTCTCTCTCTCTCTCTCTC
>CM031596.1:74146417-74156417 GCA_018398815.1 Conus ventricosus | reverse complement strand
ATACTGATTTATCTTGTATTTTTGTCATCAGGCGCATGTTTTCATCTCTTTTGGGGTATTAGAATAATACCATGTATACAGGTTTATGAATATTTCTTAAAGCATTGTGTTATGTTTGTCAAGAAGTAACCATGCTTTTTATACATCAACAATGCTATACTGAAACTCTTTCCTTTTTTTTTTCACATGTGTATTTTTTGGCTTTTATACCTACCTTCTAGTTGTACCTGTTGCTGTTCTTTTCTTTTCTTTTTATTTTTTTTCGGAAATGAAATGAGGTTGGGAACAGTAAACGATAAACAGTAAACAAGTGGGGTATGTTTTGCTCCCATAAGGAAACCTAACACAGAGTAACGTTTATTCAAGACTGGCAGTCTTGAATAAAAGTTACTCTGTGTTAGGTTTCCTTATGGGAGCAAAACATACCCCACTTGTTTACTGTTTATTTTTTTCATTTATGTTGAACAACAATGAAAGCAAATAAAGATGTTAACAAAAAAGAAGATCAGTCTGTTTTGCCATCTCATCAAAGGACATTTTGAATTCGTGTCGCATGTGACGAATGGTGAAATTGTACAACTTTCACAATCTTCTTAAACAATCTGTCTACATGTTGTAGGGCACAATGTCATGAGCTGTAAGGATTAGTGGTGCAATATAACATATGTTCTTGCACAGTTGGTGTCACTCTTTTGTATTTGTCACAGTAACAATCTGCTTTTTCCGGTGATGCCATAGAGGACGATCTTTCAAGTTATTGTCATCATGTTGTGATATCCAGGGGATCGAATTCATAGGTAACTGGTCACAGATAAGGCGACCAGACAAACAGACAGACAAACAGGCAGACAGGCAGACAGGTAGACAGACAGTCAGACAGGTGGCGTGTAGACAGAACAACCGTACATCAGGGCAACGGTGGAAGTTGGTGAAGGTGTGAGGGGGGCCGGGATAGTCGTTCTCACAGCTGATGATCCAGTCACTCCATTGCTTCAGGCCTGAGTCCCATTGCTGTTACCACACATCAGTAACACTCCAGAATCATCATCATCATCATCATCATCATCATCATCATCATCATCATCATCGTCGTCGTCGTCGTCGTCGTCGTCGTCGTCGTCGTCGTCGTCGTCGTCTCGTCCTCGTCGTCGTCGTTGTCGTCGTCGTCGTCGACGTTGTCGTCGTTGTCATCATCATCATCATCAGCAGCAGCAGCAGCAGCAGCAGCAGCATTATCGTTATCGTCGTCGTCGTCATCATCATCATCATCATCATCATCATCATCATCATCATCATCATCATCCTCGTCATCATCATCATCATCATCATCATCATCATCATCATCGTCGTCGTCGTCGTCGTCGTCGTCGTCGTCGTCGTCGTCGTCGTCGTCGTCGTCCTCGTCGTCGTCGTTGTCGTCGTCGTCGTCGACGTTGTCGTCGTTGTCATCATCATCATCAGCAGCAGCAGCAGCAGCAGCAGCAGCAGCATTATCGTTATCGTCGTCGTCGTCATCATCATCATCATCATCATCATCATCATCATCATCATCATCATCATCATCATCATCATCATCATCATCATCAGTTTCTTGGGCTAATGGTCCGTTTACTGTATTGTTTCAGGCCTCATAGATAACATTCAAACCACTGAAAACAAAGGATGAACAAACGGTCACATTCTGCACTGAGAGAGAAGAGACTGGTGACTATTTGTTCGTCCTTCGTTTTCATTGTTTGGAATGTTATTTATCATGCCTGCGAAAGACTAACAGGTTAAAGCGCGTTGTGTCTGTCTCGTAATTTTTTTCGTTTCATTCGTTTGGCAACCCAGTAATTCTACTTTTGTTCTTATGTTTCAATTTTCGCCTGCAGTCACCCCACTTTGAAACCAACAACCCATCTCTTCCATTCCTGTCCGCCCTATTATCATTCGTCAACGTCAGTTTTCTCCGCAGTGACTTACTAATTCAGGTTCGCCGTTCTCTACACGGAACATGTTCTGCACTTGTACCAGGAAGCTGACTTCGCTGGCCGTCAGTTTGTCTGAAAACACACACACACACACACACACACACACACACACACACACACACACACACACACACACACACACACACACACACATATGCAAGCACGTACGCGCGCTTGCTCGCGCGTACTCATACACATACACACACGAGAGCGCGCGCGTACAATTAAACACAGTGAAAGAGATATTGCCAACTTTAGTTCCAGTCCAAGAGAGAGAGAGAGAGAGGGATGTGTGCGCGCTCGTGCGCGCGCGCTCGTGCGCGCGCGTGCGTGCGTGTGTGTGTGTGTGTGTGTGTGTGTGTGTGTGTGTGTGTGTGTGTGTGTGTGTGTGTGTGTGTGTGTGTGTGTGTGTGTGTGTGAGAGAGAGAGAGAGAGAGACAGAGAGAGAGAGATCTGACTGTTTTGCAAAGAGTGCAATAGTCTGAAACGTCACATAATAAAAACTGATTTAATGTATGATCCACAAATAATGTGGAATTTGAACTGCAACACAAACTGTGTTGTGAATCTGACAGCTGGTTGCACATATATAGACTTTCAAAATTAATGTAGGCTACTCGCAACACAAACACGTATCACGTACACACGCACAAACACAAACGTACATACACACTCACATGCACGCGCGCGCATGCACGCACACGCAAACTCGCGCACGCACTCATGCATGCGCATACTGTATGTGTGCATGCGTGTATGGAGAGAGAGAGAGAGAGAGAGAGAGAGAGAGAGAGAGAGAGAGCATACGTTTTAATACTTAAAGTATAAACATTTCAGTCCATGGTCCTTGGAGCTGACATGTCTGTGCATATGAATTTAATTGTATTTCATGTGTAATGGAACTTGGCAATGTCTGCGAAGTTATTGAGTATGCGTATTATTATATGGCAGTGAGCGAGTTGTTACATTAACACATTAGTTTGTAAAACTTTTATTTGTCTTTGCTACCACACATTGCTTTTCCTGTCACAAACAAAATGTCTTTTGTCTAAAATGGCTCATGTAAGGTGAACACACACACACACACACACACACACACACACACACACACACACACACACACACACACACACACACACACACACAACCTGTTCGTGGCAACTAGTTTTCCGAATAACGAGACATGTAAGTCTTTGTCGTTGTTGTTGTAGTTGTTGTGTACGCACCGGTTTCCCCGCTCACCTGTATCACTGACCGATTGACTGACAGTGTGATTGAGTGGGTGATTGATTGACTGACTGACTGACTGACTAACTCACCGATTGATTATTATGTACATTAGAAATAATGACTTTATTTCTCTCTGTCCTCAGGCTAATAACAAAGTAAACAACACCAACAACATTTACAACAGACACACGTGCAAACAGAGGCTTACAGGCGAGGTTTTGGGCTTTTTCTTTCATTGTTTTGTCTCTCCGTTGTATGTAATTATAGGTAGTATGAACAAACACAGATCTCATGAGCAACAACAAACAAACAAACAAACAAAAACAACAAAAATAAAAGGTGGTATGAGAGGTGTCCCCTACCTGTGGACTCGGCATCAGCTTGTCTGGGGGATGGGGAGATGGCCACTTCGGACGAGTGGGGGTTGGCCGGTAGCACGAGAGCCGCCGGGCCGTACAGGGCCACCACCGCGCTGTCCGATGCCGTCAGGGCTGCTGAGGCCATCATGGCCGCTGTGGACAGACACTTACCCTCACTGTCTGTGTGTGGCCTGCTGGTGGTGGAGGGGGAGGAGGAGGAATGGGATGTAATGTGTGTGGGGGAGGGGGGGAGAGGGAGGAGGGGGAATGGGAGGCGATGTGGTGGTGGTAGTGGTGGTGGTGGTGGTGGTGGTAGTAGGGGTGGTGGTGGTGGTGGAGGTGGTGGTGGTGATGGTGGTGGTGGTAATGGCGGCGGTGGTGGTGATGGTGGTGTTGGTGCTGGTGTTGGTGGTGCTGGTGCGCATGTGTGTGTGTGTGTGTGTGTGTGTGTGTGTGTGTGTGTGTGTGTGTGTGTGTGTGTGTGTGTGTGTGTGTGTGTGTGTGTGTTTGAATCCAACTCCCCATCCTCTCTCTGTTTTCATAAACAACCACTGGGGCAGGAATAGCTCAGTTGGTAGAGCGCCGGACTCGTACTCCAAGGGTTGCGGGTTCGAATCTCCGCCAGGCCATTTCGGTACAGGGGGATTTTTCCCTCGGAGTTAACATTAGTTCTGACTCCATTTCCCACACAGTCCTTCGAATGAGACTATAAACCGAGGTTCCGTGTGTGAACGCACGCATAACTTCTTGCACACACGTAAAATCCCATCACCAACTTTCGGAAAAGAAGGCCAGTTTGGCCGTTGGTTTGGATGACACGTTATACATAGCATGCACCTTCCCCGAAAATAGAGTATGGCCGCCTTAATAGCGGGATAAAAAACGGTCATACACACAAACCTCCATTCCCTTTGTTGGGTAGATGGGATTAATACTTGTCTGTCCATATAGGGAGTGTCCGCAGGAGTATCAGCCTGCGTACGCAGAAGAAGAAGAAGAAGAGAATAAACAACTACTCATGAGAGTCCGCCTATCCCCTTTACTATAGTTCCCTGCCCCCCCCCCCCCCCCCCCCCCCCTACAAACATACACTCCCTCCCTACACATCCTCACTTTCGTTTTCCTATCTCCCTCTCTTTCGGTTAGCCATCTTGCCCTTCCTTCCTCCCTCCCTCCCTCCCTCTCTCTCTCTCTCTCTCTCTCTCTCTCTCTCTCTCTCTCTGTAATGCTTGTGTGCGTGTGTGCGCCGCGCATGTGTGTGTAAGAGTGTGTGCGCGCTCGTGCGTGTGTGTGTGTGTGTGTGTGTGTGTGTGTGTGTGTGTGGACGCGCTTGTGCATGCATGCGCGCGCGCCGTGTGTGTGTGTGTGTGTGTGTGTGTGTGTGTGTGTTGTGCGCGTGGGTGTGTGTATGTGTGCGTGCGTTCGTGCATGCATGCGCGCGGACATGGCTGCATGCGCACGCGCGTGCGTTCGTGCGTGCATGCGAGCGCGCATGCCTGCATGCGTACGACGCACGCACGTACGTGCGTACGTGCGTGCGTGTGTGTGTGTGCGCGCGCGCGTGCGCGCGCGCGTGTGTGTGTGTGTGTGTGTGTGTGTGCGTACGTATGCGTGCGTGCGTGTGTGCGTGTGTATGTGAGTGTATGTGTGTGTGTGTGTGTGCGTGTGTGTGTGTGTGTGTGTGTTGTGTGCGTGTGTGTGTGCGTGCCCGTGCGCGCGCGCGCGTGTGTGTGTGTGTGCGTGTGTGTTGCCACACCACCTTCAGCGCAGAGTCCCTCAGAGCAGTAGGTGAGTTGGGGACACTGGCTGCACGTGTCCCCGGTGTGGTAAGGGTATGTAGCCATCACACGACCCCTGCAACATGTCACAGCCTGTTGAACTAGACTGTTATTATCATTATCGTCACCATCATCATCACTACTTAAACTGTTCCCACTATAACCATGCTGTTCGACAATCTCCTAACCCTTCTCCTTTCTCCCCTACTACAACTGCTATTGTCATATCATCGCCAAAGTGGTATTAATCCTCTCTCTGTTATTTTTTTTTCAATATTTTCATCATTATCATTTTTTTTCTGTCCCAACCTCTGCGCCACCTCAGAGGCAGTGCACACACGCCGCTCATTCCGACACCCCGTCCACAGCCACAGCCCGGTCAGCCCCGGCACCGACAATCCACAGGGAGCAGTCAATGTCAAGTCGTCAAGAGGCAAACCCTCCGGAGAAGACACTGCACTGCTGCCGAGTCACTTCGGTGGTGTTCAGTGGCGCCTGTTCTGATCTAACATACGCACGACACCACTTACTAAGCCCCCTACTGACGACAATAATTGCTTAGTCGCGGAGCCGGCGTGAGTGAGCTCTCCCTCCGGAGGGCGCCACCACGTCCGTCCAACGACAGCCCCCATGGACTCGCCGATACTGGTGACCCCGACGGAACCAAACCAAGGCCACAGACGTGAAGAGAACATCAAAACTGAGGTCACCCTGAGAGCAGGCATGAAGGGCCACAGAATTTGAGATTTTTTTTAATGCTGATTGATGAGAATGAGGATGATTAAGATTTCCATTTCGGTCTAAGACTACATGACAGGGCTGTACTCTACGCTTCCTTTCATAATATATCCCGGCGTCAACCAGGCCCCAGAGATACAGGCACATGCAGTGTTGGTCAGGAAATTTGAGCAACACTCTCAGAAACGCATCCATTAAGTGGACGAAACTCGACTGTGTGGTCCCAGTCTTCCCAAGTGAGTCCGCAGCAAACTCAACTCTGGGCAGGAGCCGGTCGGGGCAGAAAAGCCCACATGACTCTGATGGGATTCGAACCCACGACCTCCCAGCCAGGAGTCCGCGACGCTAACCACTTCGCCACGGCGGCTGGTATTATCATTATTGTTATTATTGCTATCAGTATCATTATTATCATCATTGCTGTATATCTTAACTCGCGTTGTTTCCTTTCAAGCGGGCCTCGTTTTCATTCAACGCCCATCTTGCGCCGAATTTGACAAGATTAGGGATTGATCGTTCTTCGTTTTCGTTGTCCTGAATGGGGGTTATCTTGCCTGAAGAAGACCTAAGAGGTCGAAACGCGTCGTGTTTTGTCTTGTACTTCGTTTGTCCATGTTGTCTGGCGGAATTAGTTCAAATACCTTTTAAATTTTGTTTATATTTCCGCTTGCAGTTCCCTCACTTTGCAGCTAGACTGGACCCGCCAGGCAGGCACGACCAACTGCATGGTGTTGCTTTGCGCTGCTTCCTACTGCTGCTGGGCCGTTCTTTACTGTATTCCATCATTCTATATTGTGCTGTCCTGCTCTGTACTGTGCTGTGTTCTGTTGTCTTGTCCTGTCCTGTGCTTGTACTATGTTGTGCTTTGCAGTGTTGTGCTGTACGGTTCTGTGCTGTGCTCTATTGGACTGTCCTGTGCTATGGCGTGCTTGTACTATGCTGTGCTTTGCAGTGTTGTGCTGTACTCGGGCATATAGTCGTGACTTGTGTTGCACTGTGCTGTGCTGTGTTGCACTGTGTTGTCATATGCTGTGCTGTGTTGCACTGTGTTGTCATATGCTGTGCTGCGTTGCACTGTGTTGTCCTATGTTGTGCTGTGCTGCATTGTGTTGTCCTATGCCGTGTTGTGTTGTACTGTGTTATCTGTTGCTGACCTGTGTTGTACTGTGTTGTGCTGTGCTGTGTTGTACTGCTTTGTCCTGTGCTGCGCTGTGTTGCACTGTGTTGTCCAATGCTGTGCTGTGTTGCTCTATGTTGTGCTGAGATGTGTAACACTGTGTTGATCTGTGCTGCTGCTTTGTAGCACTGTATTGTGTTGGGCTGTGCTGTGTTGCATTACGTTGTCGTGTTCTGTGTTGTATTGTCCTGTGCTGTCACGTGTTTAACATTGTGTTGTCTTGTGTTTAATTAGTTGCACTGTGTTGTCTGTTGCTGAAGTGTGTTGCACTACTTTGTCCTGTGCTATGCCGTGTTGCACTGTGTTGTCCTGTGCGTGCTGTGTTGCACTGCTGTGCTGTGTTGCACTGTGTTGTCCTATGCTTTGCTGTGTTGCACTGTGCTGTCCTGTACTGTGCTGTTTTGCACTGTGTTGCACTATGTTGCCCTGTGCTGAGTTGTGTTGCACTGTGTTGCCCTCTGCTTGCTGCCTGTGTTGCACTGTGTTGTCCTGTGCTGTACTGTGTTGCATGTGTTGTCCTGTGCTGTACTGTGTTGCACTGTGTTGTCCTGGTGTACTGTGTTGCACTATGTTGCCCTGTGCTGTGCTGTGTTGCACTGTGTTGTCCTGTGCTGTACTGTGTTGCACTGTGTTTCCTGTGCTGTACTGTGTTTGCACTGTGTTGTCCTGTGCTGTGCTGTGTTGCACTGTGTTGCCCTAGCTGCCCTGTGTTGCACTTGTTGCCCTGTGCTGCCCTGTGTTGCACTGTGTTGCCCTGTGCTGCCCTGTGTTGCACTGTGTTCCCTGTGCTGCCCTGGTTGCACTGTGTTGCCCTGTCTGCCCTGTGTTGCACTGTGTTGCCCTGTGCTGCCCTGTGTTGCACTGTTTGTCCTGTGTGTATTGTGTTGCACTGTGTTGTCCTGTGCTGGCCTGTTTTTGCACTGTGTTCCCTGTGCTGCCTGTGTTGCACTGTGTTGTCCTGTGCTGGCCTGTGTTGCACTGTGTTGTCCTGTGCTGCCCTGTGTTGCACTGTGTTGCCCTGTGCTGCCCTGTTTTTGCACTGTGTTGCCCTGTGCTGCCCTGTGTTGCACTGTGTTGTCCTTGCTGTATTGTGTTGCACTGTGTTGTCCGATGCTGTGCTGTGTTACACTGTGTGTCCTGTGCTATGCTGTGTTGCACTGTTTTGTCCTGTGCTGTGCTGTTTTGCACTGTGTTCCCCTTTGTTGTCTGTGCTGTGCTGTTTTGCACTGTTTGTTCTGTGCTGTGCTGTTTGCACTGTGTTGTCCTGTCTGTTGCTGTGTTGCACTGTGTTGTCCTGTGCTGTGCGTGTTGCACTGTGTTGTCCTGTGCTGTGCTTTTTGCACTGGTTCCCCTGTGCTGTGCGTGTTGCACTGTGTTGTCCTGTGCTGTGCTGTTTTTTCACTGTGTTGCCCTGTGCTGTGCTGTGTTGCGTCGTGTTTTCTGTCTGTGCTGTGTTGCACTGTGTTGCCTTTTGCTGTACTGTGTTGTACTGTTTGTCTTGCGCTGTGCTGTGTTGCACTGTGCTGTCTTTTGCTGTGCTGTGTTGCACTGTGTTGTCCTGTGCTGGGGCTGATTTTGCACTGGGGTTGCCCGTGCTGTGCTGTTTGCACTGTTTGTCCTGTCTGTGCTGTTTGCACTGTGTTGTCCTGTGCTGTGCTGTTTTGCACTGTGTTCCCCTGTGCTGTGCTGTGTTCACTGTGTTGTCCTGTGCTGTGCTTTTTTTCACTGTTTTTGCCCTGTGCTGTGCTTTGTTTGCGTCTTTGTTGTTCTGTGCTGTCGTGTTGCACTGTGTTGCCTTTTGCTGTACTGTGTTTGTACTGTGTTGTCTTGCGCTGTGCTGTGTTGCACTGTGCTGTCTTTTGCTGTGCTGTTTTGGGCACTGTGTTGTCCTGTGCTGTGCTGAGTTGCACTGTGTTGCCCTGTGCTGTGCTGTGTTGCACTGTGTTGTCCTGTGCTGTGCGTGTTGCACTGTGTTGCCTGTTTTGGCTGTTTTGCCCTGTTTTTCCCCTGTGCTGTGTGTGTTGCACTGTTTGTCCTTCTGTGCTGTTTTTCACTGTGTTGCCCTGTCTGGCTGGTTGTGTCGTGTTGTTCTGTGCTGTCTGTTTTTGCACTGTGCTTTTGCTGTACTGTTGTATGTGTTGTCTTGCGCTGTGCGGTGTTGCACTGTGCTGTCTTTTGCTGTGCTGTGTTGCACTGTGTTGTCCTGTGCTGTGTTGTGTTCACTGTGTTGTCCTTGCTGTGCTTTTTGCACTGGAATATCTTGTGCTGTGTTATATTGCATTGTATTGTCTCGTGCACTGTTTGTGTTGCTGTCATGTACTGTCCAAACCTGCGCTTTTTTTCTGCTGTCATATACTTCCGTTCTTGCGCAGTGTTGTGTCGTCACATACCATTCTATCCTGCGCTGTGAAGAGTCAATGTGTGTGTATTTTATTTATGTTGTAAAATATTGTGCTGTTTGTTTTGTACTATGTCATGTTGCATTTATACAGTATTCTACTGCGTTGTACTCGACAGTCTGGCCATGGAAGGTATGGTGTGTTATAAGTATTGATGGCATAGCATGATGTATGGGAAAGGTATGGAAGGTATGGTGTGGTATGGGGTGGTATGGGATTTGGGATGGTATGGTATGGTAAAGGTATGGTATGGTATGGTAAGGAAAAAGGGTAGGTATGTATGGTATGGTATGTAAAACAGTATTGCAAAGCTATAATTATGCATGGGAAAGGTAAATGGATGATA
>CM031596.1:74123917-74143917 GCA_018398815.1 Conus ventricosus | reverse complement strand
ATTCTGTACAGTCTACTGTTGATTAGTGATTTCTCACCCACTCTTTTCGAAATTCTGTTGTTTAAAACATTAGTAGAATAGAATGCAAATTTTAGTTGAACCAGTATTTGGGCTGTCTGTGAAAGAATACAACATCGCAGCAAAAAGCTTAAATAGCATGACATTTATATACCATTCTGATGATTGAAACAGGCATGAGTTTATACACATCTGATCTTCTGTCTTCTCCTTTACAGTCTTCTACGTCTGTCTCCAAATACTCACACACACACACACGCACGCACGCACGCACGCACGCACACACACACACACACACATACACACACTTTCAACCGTCCCCCCCCCCAACCCCACCTCCATCACACCCACCCACCTGCACATAAGAGCAGGCCATGCCACAGTCGGTGCCATACTTGAAGAACTGGCGCTCCCTGCTCCAGCTCCTCAGACCCTGGAGCACGTTGGATCGCACGGAGCTGGAGCGCTTGATGTTCACATGATAGCGCTGGTAGGCCAGATTGGCACCGCTGTTGTACATATAGCCAGGGGGACGTTCGTAGCGGCAGTACTCTGCCCACTCCTCTGCACTTTGTGCCAGATCGTCGTCCCACACCTGCGAAGATGGTACATTAAGAGGCGAACAATGACCACTACCACCACCATCCCCAAAAAAAGAAGAAGAAAAAAAAAAAACAGAGAAAAAAATGAAAAGAAAAGAAAAGGAAGAAAAAACGTAGTAAACTACCTCGGTCAAGTGACGTTTGTATTCCCAGTTGAATCTAATCAATGATGATGCTTGTGGATATGCTCTTTGATCGGACCTACACTGCATATATTGATGAAGATTAAGCCAACTGACAGTGAATACAGTGCAGTGATCATCCTAATTTCCCACATAGTTGTTTTTTTCTCCCCCGTGATATATATTTGTCAAAAGTACACTGTTTATCAATATGCCTCATTGAGAAATCGGAAACTAGAACAACTGATTGATTTTGTCTGCACTAAAAAGAAAACTGCGAGCAGATTATATCATTTATCCTCCATAATTAAACAAAATCAGCAAATAGACAATTAATTTCATTAATCCTTCATCTTGAGTAAGAATTCAACAGTCGGATGACAAGAATTCTTTTGATGAATGTTTAAAAGCTGTCCATACTAGACGGTTGATGGTTGCATGCTATAGTCTATTCATTCATAGAAAATGTGGGTAGCAGCAATAGTAGTAGTAGTAGCAGCAGCAGTAACAGTAGCACCAGTAGCAGCAGCTTCAATAGTAGTAGTAGTAGTACTGCAACTACAAATAGTAGTAGTGGTGGTGGCGGTGGTGGCGGTGGTAATATTAGTAATAGTGGTGGTAGTCGTGGTGGTGGTGGTGGTGGTGGTATTGGTAGCAGCAGCAGCAACAGTTGTGCAGTAACAGAGGCAGAAGAAGTAGGAGGAGGAGGAGGAGTAGAAGGAACAGCAACAGCAGCAGCAGCAGCAATAGTAGTCAGTATAGTAGCAGCAGCAGAAGAAGTAGGAAAAGGAACAGTAGCAGCTGCAGCAGCAATAGCAGTGACAGCAGCAGCAGCAGCAGCAGCAGTAGATGTACTGATCTCTGCAAATCTTGACCTTAGACAACTTTTTTCTTCTTCTTTTTTTGTTGTTGTTGTCCTCCATCCTTCTCTTTTTTCCACCTTTTTTAACAAACGGAGACAAAGTGCCACAACGCCAAACATTAGTATGTAAATAACCCTGACGCTCTGTATGAAACGCAAAACATTAGTCTGCAAGAGAATGTCCATTAGTGGCAACGCAACATACAGACTTGCATGGTGCGTGAAAGTTAAAATACAACACACACACACACACACACACACACACACACACACACACACACACACACACACCACACACACACACACACAACTCAGAGACCTCACCATTTCATTCCTGACAAACACACTGACCGTGCAGTCCACAAGAGGCAAAAATCATCGAATACCTTGTATACACAGACAGCTTGAGACCGGTCAGTCCCTTGTACAGATGCCCGCACACATCTTCAGAGCTCACCACTGTATGTCTTGAAGCCTACTGTGCAGAGGCCTAAAGACCTCTACGCTGAATTCCTCCTAAACGCTGACACAGCTGATATGAGGAGACCTCACCACTGAATCCCTTGTGGCCTTACCCTGCAGACGTCTCAAGACTTTGCCACTCAATTCCTTGTAAACAATAGCACTTCACTGCAGATAACAGCAATAGCACTGCAGATAGCAAGAGACTTCACTATCGAATCTCTTGTAAAAACTGACACTGCTGATGGTATGGTATGGTATGGTATGGTATGGTATGGTATGGTATGGTATGGTATGGTATGGTATGGTATGGTATGGTATGGTATGGTACGGTACGGTACGGTACGGCAGGGTAGGGTAGGGTAGGGTAGGGCAGGGTAGGATATGGTATGGTATGGTACGATATGGCATGGTACGGTACGGTACGGAATGGTATGGTATGGTATGGTATGGTATGGTACGGTATGGTATGGTATGGTACGGTATGGTATGGTATGGTATGGTATGGTATGGCATGGTATGGTATGGTGTGATATAGAATGGTATTGTATGGTATGGTATGGTATAGTATGGTACAGTATGGTACGGCATGGTATGGTAGGTATGGTATGGTATGGTATGGTAGGTATGGTACGGTATGGTATGGTATGGTATTGTATGGTATGGTATGGTATTGTATTGTATGGTATGTTGTGGTATGGTATAGTATGGCATAGTATGGTATGGTATGGTATGGTATGGTACAGTACGTATGGTATGGTATGGTATGGTATGGTATGGTATGGTATGGTATGGTATGGTATGGTATGGTATGGTGCGATGTAATATTGCTTGATCTAACGTTGTGTTCATGGTATGGTGTGGTATGTATGGTATGGTATGGTATGGTATGGTATGGTATGGTATGGTATGGTATGGTGTGGTGTGGTACGGTACGGTACGGTGTGGTGTGGTATGGTATGGTATGGTACGGTACTGTATGGTACGGTATAGTATTGTATGGTATGGTAGGGTATGGTATAGTATGGTATGGTATGGTATGGTATGGTATAGTATGGTATGGTATAGTATGGTATGGTGTGGTGTGGTATAGAATGGTAACTCAGAGACCTCACCATTTTATCCCTGAAAACACTATGTGAGCGACTACTGAATCTCTTGCAAAAAGTGGCACTGCAGATAAGTAGAGGCCTCGCAGATGAACCCCTTGTGAATGCCAACATTGCAGATTATTAAAGAGGTGACAACTGAATCCTTTGCATATACACTGCCATCGCAGGTAACTAGAAATTTCACCACTGAGTCCCATTGCAAACACACTGACCCCACTGATAGGTGGGCTTCTGAACATGGGATAAGATTCGTCCAACTGCTTTCGATTTATCTTGCGCGCAAACACACACACACACACACACACACACACACACACACACACACACACACACACACATATGTATGCATGCATGCACACACGCACGCACGTGCAAATCCATACATGCACGCATATGAATGCGTGCATACAGAGACACACGCATGCGCGCGCACACGCACACACACTCGCGTGCGCACGCATACACACACACACACACACACACACACACACACACACACACACACACACACACACACACACACACACACTCTCTCTCTCTCTCTCTCTCTCTCTCTCTCTCTTTCAAGCTCGCGTACACACACAACACACACACACACACACACACACACACACACACACACACACATACACACAAACGCGCGCGCGCACGCACGCACGCGCGTATACACACACACACATACACATGCGCGCGCACGCACACACACACACACACACACCACACACACACACACACACACACACACACACACACTCACACACACACACACACACACACACACTAAGGGTTTAAAAACAATATCCTGCTCCGGAGAATTATGCTTGCACGCTAGTTGACATACGCTAACCAAACCGTGTTGGTTATAACACTGCATCCAGTACCATCACACCATCTGAACACATCTTATCGCGCCACTTTTCACAGCCTTGTACGGCCTCGAAGAATGGCCATGCGCAATAGACTAACCCGGAAGGAACAAGTGAAGTGTCTGGCACTTCAGCAACACTTCGGCAGTGCTAACCGCTGTTTTCCTGCCGGCCACACCTCTCAGTTTCAGCCCTTGTTGTACTTCGCCAGAGTTCAAGGCCAGCTTGGGGGTCATGTAGAAACAAAGCATGTGACCAGATGGAAAGCACTGTTCTTTAGGGGGCGTAGGGGACCCGCAGGATAAAATGTTGTTCTGCTAATCCACAAGTCCTGAGGTTTAACCCCTGCTTAACACAGGAAGGCTGGGGGGGGGGGGGGGGGGGGGGGGGAGAGTGTCTCTGCAGAACCAGTCTGTGCAGACTGCTACCCTCTCCAATGAGACCGTCATGAAACCGAAGTTCACAATGTGAACGCATCCATTAAAAAAAAAGAATAAATATGGGCTAAACTTGACACTATCGTAAAACCCTTTACATTTTCGCAGAAGAGTAGGCTTTTGCGTACCAGTGGGAAGGACGCCCCTTCTTTCCCTCTTTGCCTTAACTAGGCTGACCCTGGAGAAAGGTCCAGTGACGGTGAGGAAAGACCCACTGACCACAGGGAAAGTCCTGTTGACAGTGGGAAAGACTACAACTTTGGATTCTCTCTTGAGGGCACATAAGACCGTATGGCGAAAGCTTGGCTGTGTCTGGAGTGGCACTGTCTTCATCTGTCCGTGGGCAGGGGTGGTTGGGTCTGTGGGGTGTGCTCGGCAGCTGGAGGGTGGTGTTTTTCGCCGGTGGGCTCTGCAGTCATGAAATACGGGCTGGTACACCCATGGGGATGCTACTTTAAGGCTGTTATGAGCTGCATCCTGTAGTCTAATTTACCTCTGTTCAGGAGCAGTTATGTCCCTTGATATCTTAATGGAGTGTCCTGCGCGTGCCTGTACCCATCGTCAACACAGCGCAGGCCTCCAAGGGTGGTACAGGACTGCTCTAAAGGCAGGTAAAGACAGTGCTTCTCTGGGTCCTCCCCAGCACCTTCGGGTGTTTCTTTTTCTTCTTCATCTCACCCACCGTCCCTGATCAGGGTTAAAAAAAAAAGGTCAAGACACTACATTCGAATATGAATATTTGCCTACCTTACTGGTGGAATTCAAAACAGACAAATCTCAAAGATTTCACCAATGTATCCGCGTTTGGTAGCCAAAGAACGAAGAAGAAGAAGAATTTGCTTTTTTAAAAAAGCATGTAATGAATAGAAAAAAGTTTTGGTCTTGTATTTTGGATTTAACAATTCGTACCATAGGATAATGGCAAGGATAGAAATGAGGATGATTTGTGGAGTGCCTTAATAGGCGGACACGTGCTTTTGTACGCTTTAGTTTAAAACTGGCACGTGACATAAGATAGTGAAGGGGTAGTTGTCTATTTATGTGCGTGCATGAAGAAATTATGATTGAAAAAGCGGCTTCCGTTTCATGTCAGATATGCCCCAAAGTTCCGCCGTTCCCGTACTGTAACACTCGCCTCGTTTGAAAGATACATAAAATGAACTCATTTATGTCCCAAAGACCTGCAAAGAACTGATCTCTGCAACAAACAAGCTCATAAACATAAAGCATTGTGTATCCCTTTCATCCCAAGTTCCGATGTTTGGTGATTTCTTTAGTTAAAAGTTTGGTGTTATAAGACAGAGCATTGACATGTTTCCCACATCCATTTTGCAGCCAATTTGAGGAGATACGTGACTGTTCGTTCTTTGTTTTCATTGTCTTGAATGTTGTTTGTCTGGCCTGAATAAGACCAAAGAGGTCGAAACGCGTCGTGTTTTGTCTGGTAATTTGTCTCTTTCGTTCAGCGGAACAGTTCTTTTTATTTTAAACAAGACAGAGGGCAAATCATTTCTCACCATCTTCAGTCAACTGAACAGAGTTTAGGAAAAAATATAACAAAACCACAAAGATACAAGCTTCGGTAGAATGCAAACCTACAAAAAATGTGATGAGAGCATCATATTCGAATGCAAAAGCGGTCTGTCGCCATAAAAGCGCTATGGGGTGCATTTTGCTTGTGCATAGTGGTAATGGTACGCCGTACTCAGACCCACCGACGTTCACTCTAAGAGAAGTCAGCTCCGATGACAACATCGCCATTCTTGGCTGGTGGTGATATACATACCCCATCCTTCACACACACACACACACGCACGCACGCACGCGCACACACACACACACACACACACACACACACACACACACACACACACACACACACACACACAGAGAGAGAGAGAGAGTGTATCTAATGCTGATCAAAATAGTATTGTTCACAATGAAACTGGACTAGTTCATTTGGCCTTTTCATTTGATTTAAAAGAGGGTGTAATGATACTGTATATTCCCCTTGCTTCGTGAACAGAAAAAGTTGGTTTAGTTCATGATCATTGTTGTCAGATGACGGTCCATCAGAGACAAAGTTATGGACGTGGAATGTGTCGTTTTGCTTCGTAGCGCACTGTACAGAACAAACTACAAGACTGCGTTGTGAAAAGCTCTTAAGTAAAGAGATACGTACTGATGACTGGAGTGAAACTGTGTTATCTACTCATTCACTACCCCCCCCCCCCCCCCCCCCCCTCCTTCTCCTTTATATCTCTCTTCTCCCTTTCGTTTGTCCCACGATGCCCAGTGGTTATCTAGGTTAGCCTCAGGCCTGCCTCTGACCTTCATCAGTGCTGGCTGGAGAGTGTCTGATCATGTTGCATCATGATATGCTGATGTGGCGACAAGTGGCCGGTCTGTGTCTGTGTTTTTAAGTGAGGGGCAGTGAATGACCGCCGACCGACTTCTTACTCACCGTGTTTGCATAGACTGCATCCTTGTCTCTCCTACCCCACCTCTCTCTCTCTCTCTCTCTCTCTCTCTCTCTCTCTCTCTCTCTCTCTCTCTCTCTCTCCACATTAGCTTTTTCCTCCCCGTATTTGTTTTATGTGGAAAGATTTTGCTTTTATTGGTGCCATGTTTTGAAGCATATATACGGTTGTTAGTTGTCTTGAAGATTGCCAGATGTTGGAATGACTTGAATGATACAACGATGGCATCATGGGAAGGTTCTGTTTGCAGATGTATTACTAAAGTGTGTACAGCAGTTGTTCAGGGAGCGCTTAAGGTTCCTAGATATTATAGTGTTTGTGGCTGCACTGTTTTGGTTATTTACCAGCAGGGCAGATCTGTACTTCTGCCATTGAATATGGTAACTCCAAGAGAGGAAGGTATCTCCTTTTTGAGAGCTTTGAATTCGTTGTGGTGTCTCTGGAGCAAATTCAGAAGGAAACTGGAAGACGAACCCAAAATATAGTTGATGTGCTTTGTGTACAATAGCTTACTGGCACACACCACAGGGGTTAGATTTGATTACTGCAAACCAGACTGTACATAAATGCTATATATATTTAATACACACAGGACATTTCCTGTTTGGGAATGCTGAGGATGCGAGCTATTTACGTTCCATCTATGATCGTAAAGCTAAATGTGCTTTGTCTCAAAGTTCTTTTTGTATGCTTGCAGGCTTTGTTGGAAGCCAAGTTCATGTATAATTGAATTTCGATCACATGACACTGTAATGGGTGATTGTAACTTGACTTTCTACGCTCATGGTGTCCACGTATTTTGATGTAATTTTTACCTAGGCTTGCGCATATGTTCCAGATGTGGTGCTTTGCTTAGGCTATGCTACGAACACCCGTGACTTCACTCGCACACATACGAACATCTGTAACATCACTCAACCACTACGAACATCTGTAACATCACTCAACCACTACGAACATCTGTAACATCACTCAACCACTACGAACATCTGTAACATCACTCAACCACTACGAACATCTGTAACATCACTCGCGCACTACGAACATCTGTAACATCACTCAACCACTACGAACATCTGTAACATCACTCAACCACTACGAACATCTGTAACATCACTCAACCACTACGAACATCTGTAACATCACTCGCACACTACGAGCACCTCTAACATCTCTCGCTGTGGCGCAGTCACAAAGAGACTGTCACGCTCCTGATCTGTGTTCTAACAAAAGGAATATTAGTCAAAAATATTGAACGACTCTACCAGTCGTACGAAACAGTTAATTTTTCAAAATGGTTGATTATGGATTAGGGCTTGCACATCTTGAGTTGGAAGAAATACAGACATAATCAATAACATTGCTCTTGGATGTGCAAACCGAAACCACGCTCTGCTTGCTTGACCCATGTTTCAGTACTGGCCAGACACAACAAAGAATAAGTAAAATCATGCTTCAGAACACTAGTAGCTAGACACACTGCACAATGCAGTCAGTGAAACAAAAGGCAGCCCCACTGTCCTTTAGGACGTGAAAAATACTGGATGGGAAAAGAATTTGACAGCGCACCGTTTGCCAATTACCAGAACTCGAACAGTTGAAGATTGATAAGTTGAAGAAAGGAAACACGCATATAAAACACTGGTTCCAGTGACTCCTGCAGTCACCAGCAATGTGGGTGTTCTGCACAGGATTTAACAGGCCATGAAGTGGCCACCCCCATCAAAGCAGCACTGGGAAATAAAAGAAGCTCCACTTATTGATTCAGTCTTGGCCACATTCTCAGAACTAATGCATTCCCTTTCCAAAACCTAAACAAAGCCATGAGAACCACATAGCCACAATCTCGGCGTGGATAGAAAACAGCGGACAGTGGAAGAGTGAAGATCTACGCTTAAGGCTGACAATAATCGATGAGATAGGCCTATATCAAGTGTTTTTACCAATAGTCAAAATGAACCCTTACATTACTTCTAATCACGAAAAATCGATCCATGAAAGTGAGCATTTTCAGCGGTGGGTCCCCAAGCAAAAATAAGGGCAATAATCATCCAAATATTAGCATTGCTTCACTGCTCTTGAAAAAGACGTCATAACAGAGCAAGACGGCTGGATAGAATGATTCAGACCAATTTACCCGACAGCTTTCCGATCTTGAAGTGATTTTACCGGAGAGCACACATCGACACTAAAACATGTCGGTTCTCTGCGGTAACATTACGAAGCCGATGCTTAGGAGTCGAAGAGAAGATAGCGGAAAGACGAAGTCTTCGGTGTGAGTCGTCAACTCTCCATTTTGACAGGAAAACAAATGAGCAGTTTGTCATAATAAGAAACTTAGGCATGTTTACTACTCCGAGTCCACCGTAAAGTGTGAGTCTACCTTCAGTGATGTAAGGAACCAACAGCAAGGTGTAGATAAAAATTATAGGCCTATCTTCAGCCATGCAACCTTTCAATTAAAGTTATCAAGTGCAACTGATGAAAATGTTACACGCATATCAATACGTACACAAATCTTTCGAGTTAGAGGGATTCTTCATATCCAGTCTTAAAAAGGGTAATGTTAGAATAATTTGCTTACAGTGTGAGTTTGTTAGATACCCCCCCCCCCCCGCCTCTGTGTGTGTGTGTGTGTGTGTGTGTGTGTGTGTGTGTGTGTGTGTGTGTGTGAGTGTGTGTGTGTGTGTGTGTGTGTGTGTGTCAGTGTGTGTGTGTCAGTGTGTGTGTGTGTGTATGTGTGTGTGTGTGTGTGTGTGTCAGTGTGTGTGTGTGCGCGCGCGCGCGCGCGCGCGTGTGTGTGTGTGTGTGTGTGTGTGTGTGTGTGTGTGTGTGTGTGTGTGTGTGTGTGTGTGTGTGACTTTGACATCTCTAGTGTAACTGTGCAACAGTATAGATCTTCGTCCGGGAAACAGAATGAAAACAACTAATAAGCAATTACTAATTACTAATAAAATTGCTAAGTAGGAAAGCTCTCAAAATCGTCCATTTAGTCATAGAATTAACAAAACAGCTATAATCTCTTAAACCAGACCTTCAGCACCCATCATAATCTGACATGGATATCAAACCACACACCACACACACACACACACACACACACACACACACACACACACACACACACACACACACACACACACACACACACAAACACATGAACATCACCCTGGGAAAGATATCAACATTTTTCATCTGATCTAAGATTTTACGGAAGAAAGATTTGTAACAAAATTCTCGGTGTATTTTTAGGTCTTCATTAAAGGGTTGTGTGAATGATTTTTTTTTTTAATGACTTGTGAGTTGACTTCAATCGCTGTGAAAGCCCAGATATGGCCCTTTGCGGTCGGTTAGGCTATAAGCATCATTACCTTACCACCCTCACATACATGATAACAATGTTTCACGTTTGAAAATATTGGTTCAAGTCACTTTCAGCATTGCAGACTATTTTGATTTCATATATACTAGCTCGAGAAATCATGCGACTGGAACAGATTTAATATTTCTCCATCCCATCCCACCCACCCCCTCCAAGTCTTCTCCCCCACCCCCATCCCTTCCCTTCAAAAAGGGCTTTCACAACATAACGATAAAATTAACACCGTGAACCCTTAATATTAAAGTACTAAAAACAAAACAAATGAACGATGCTTAACGAACAAGAAACACATGAAATATCACACCTATCAGCACTGCTTTTAAAACAACGAAACACAGCAGTTACTTTTACAACGTAAGACAATGTCCATAAAATCTTACCTGCCAGTTCACACACACATACACGCGTGCGCGCGCAAGCAAGCTCTCACGCATGCACACACACGAGGATTTATAACGAATCGGAGAACTTAAGGATTTATATGTAATTTGACGTTGTATTTAGGAGATGGAATCATCTTGTATTGCAAACAGAACTAAGGACATATTACCATCTTTAATCAATGAAGATCAAACGTGATTTATTGCAAATTGGTACAAGGGTGATGATATTAGATTTCGAAACGATTGCAGATCTGTTGTTATGTCTTGATTTTGTGAACACACACACACACACACACACACACACACACACACACACACACACACACACACACACACATACACACACACACACACAACACACACACACACACACACACACACACACACACACACACACACACACACACACACACATACACGCGCGCGCGCCTTGACTCTTTTGGCTGGAACTTTTTGTTGAAAGTTTTAAGAGCCCGAGGTTTTCGTTCCAGTATTTGTAGATGAATATCAACCTTCTATTTAAACATATATCAGTGGCCAGTGCACATATCGGTTCGACGTTAAAAGGATACAGACATCCCATACTTCCCTACCTCTTTGTTTTAAGTGCGGAGATTTTAGCGATTATAATCAAAGAAGTTAAAAAAATCAATATATTTGTGTACAAACGTAGAACACACAATTTTTCATTTTGCAGACGATACACCGTTCATGAATAATGGAGACCAGAAGTCTTTTGACAGAAAAAAAGGTTGCTAATGTGTTTGCTTTGTTTATGAATGCATTAAAAAAAAACCCAGCAATTTGTCTAGGAAACTAAAAGCATCCATATGTTAGATATATGACAAATCATAAATTAAATTCACTCAAGATTTAAAAGAATTTGATTCGAGCAACTGTTCTTAAAAAAATTCTGAAATAGAAATTTCACTTTAAAAATGGCTGAGGAGAAACATTACACCTCCAGGAAGAGTCGCTGCACTGAAATCTTTAATTTTGTCTGAAATTGTTTACCTCAGAATGTTGCTGCCAAATCCACCCACTGTTTTGTCGCAAAAGTACAGAAATTATATTTCCATTTTGTTTGGAATGAAAAGCAATGATAAGATAAACAGAAAGACGTTTATCAATATATTAGAAACGGGGCTAAGGCGTTAAAGATTTTAAAATGCACATCGAATCTCCCAAAATTTCTTGGGTTAAAAGACTAAAAAAAATTGAATCACAAATAAAGAAAATGTTCCCTCCATTGCCTCCCTCTTTAAGTAGTTTGAAACATTATGGATCAAGTTTTGTACATATAAAGGAAAATAAAAGCTTTTTTTTTTTTTAGAAGGGGGGGGGGGGGGGGGGGGGGGGGGGGGGGTTTTACACTTTTATTACTTACAAACATTTTGCGATAAAATAGAACCAAAGACGTCATGTGAAATACTAACAGAACCATAATTATGCAATGAAAAATGTTCTAATTGATGACAAGGTGATATCAAATAGACAGTTGATTTAAAATGATGTGCACTGTATTGCACAATTCATAAATGAGAACGGAGACTTTTTAACTTGCACGTAATTCAAACAAATATACGGCTTGAAACTAGATTTCGTTATCTTCGCAGTATAATTACCATTAAGTAGACAAATGTATGAGGAAGGTTACTGTGGAGATATACGACAATTCATCGCAGATACCATTTTCCTTAAAATGATATATTCTGGGCAAAACGGCACAGAACCACTTCATGACGCATAAACTTGCAACAACACTAGTCCAAATTGATGTACAAAGTTGTACGAAAAACTTAACTCCACAACACCCTGGAGAACTGTGCTTTTTCAAATATATAATGATAATGATATCAAATTTAAATGCCTCCAAATTAGAATGTCCATAGAATACTTACAACCACTTACATTGTCTTAAAACAAATGAAGATTGTGGATTGGGAGCCGGAATAGCTCAGTTGGTAGAGCGCCGGACTCGTAATCTTGGTGATCCTGGGGTTGAGGGTTCGAACCTCCGCCGGGGCGTTTCGGTACAGGGGGATTTTTCCCTCAGAGTTAACATTGGTTCTGACTCCATTTCCCATACAGTCCTTCGAATGAGACTATAAACCGAGGTTCCGTGTGTGAACGCACGCATAACATCTTGCACACACGTAAAATCCCATCACTAACTTTCGGAAGAGTAGGCCAGTTTGACCGTTAGTATGGACGACACATTACACATAGCATGCACCCTGCGTGAGAAATGGAAAGAATGAAGGAAGTAAGGAAAATGAGTGATCGATATTGAACGATACTGACCGGATGACACGGGAAACGACTGAATGAAGCGCCGGCTGGCAGCTCTTCAGTCGGCACTACCTAGGTAGGCAGCCCGTTGTGTAAACGAGTGTTGATTGTAAAGCGCTTAGAGCTTGGTCTCTAGCCGAGAATAGGCGCTATATAAGTATTCATTATTATTATTATTATTATGATAATGTAACCTTTTGTATGGATAGTACCGACTATTTTCTGTGGAAAAGTTGACATACTAGACCTTTTTGGTCTGACCTTCAAACTCTGTTGGACGAGAAATGTGAAGTGCTACTGTCGTGAAAACCTTATGCTGGAATTAAATCGGACACGGTGCTTCACTTCGTTATGGTATTCGCGAAAATACGTTTTTGATTTTGTTTTTAGAATAAATATGAAATCAGTGAGAGTATTCCCTTCTTGTTGTCCTTTATCAGTGATGTGAAATATAATATACGAAAAGATGAATATAATTTTTTAAACAATCAAAAAACAATACCCCAAAATGTTGATTGAACGATTTCCTGACACGGGACTCTTACGCTGGTATTATTCATAGGACGAGGGCTTATTTATGTGATTATTACTGGCGTGTATCTTTGTTAACCTAATAGTGTTATCATTGTTCTCTCACGGTTGTTACAGCTGTTAATAACTGTGACATTGTCTAGATATTGGTATAGGTGACGAGCGTTAGGTCATTTTTTAAAATCAGATTTCTGTATTGTTGGCCTCTTTTTCTACCACAAAGGGAGTACATTCCAAAACACTTAGAGACAACAGGGAAACAGCGACAACAAACAGAAAGCAACGTCTCAATTTTAGTCTTAATGAATAAAGTGTTAACAATTTTTTTTCGCTTGTGTATATCATTTCTGACTTCTTGTCTTCTTTGGAGTTTATTGTGGTTAGAGGGGACACGGGTGGTTTTTTTTTCTGAGTCAAGAACACATCTTAATTAAAAGTTAGCGAACCGCCCAGAGAAACGTGGAAAAAACGAGTCACAAGACAAAACACTACGCGTTTCGACCTCTTAGGTCTTCTTCATGTAAGACACAAACGAATAGAACAACGAAAATTCACTTAGCTTTGATCGCTTCAGAGTTCAGCGCAACGCCTTCTTCCTAGCGTCTGACTGTGTCCCGACCCATTGTCAGGGGACAACGACAAGGCTGACGATGTCTGACTGTGTCCCCACCCACTGTCAGGAGACAACAACAAGGCTGACGATGTCTGACTGTGTCCCCACCTACTGTCAGGGGACAACGTCAAGGCTGACGATGTCTGACTGTCAGGGGACAACGACAAGGCTGACGAAGTCTGACGATGTCCCCACCCACTGTCAGGGGACAACGTCAAGGCTGACGATGTCTGACTGTGTCCCCACCCACTGTCAGGGGACAACGTCAAGGCTGACGATGTCTGACTGTGTCCCCACCCACTGTCAGGGGACAACGTCAAGGCTGACGATGTGTGACTGTGTCCCCACCCACTGTCAGGGGACAACGACAAGGCTGACGATGTCTGACTGTGTCCCCACCCACTGTCAGGGGACAACAAGGCTGACGATGTGTGACTGTGTCCCCACCCACTGTCAGGGGACAACGACAAGGCTGACGATGTCTGACGATGTCCACACCCACTGTCAGGGGACAACGACAAGGCTGACGATGTCTGACGATGTCCCCACCTACTGTCAGGGGAACACAACAAGACTGACGATGTCTGACGATGTCCCTACCTAATGTCAGAGGACAACGACAAGGCTGACGATGTCTGACTGTGTCCACACCCACTGTCAGGGGACAACGACAAGGCTGACGATGTCTGACGATGTCCCCACCCATTGTCAGGGACAACGACAAGGCTGACGATGTCTGACGATGTCCCCACCTACTGTCAGAGGACAACGACAAGGCTGACGATGTGTGACTGTGTCCCCACCCACTGTCAGGGGACAACAACAAGGCTGACGATGTGTGACTGTGTCCCCACCCACTGTCAGGGGACAACGACAAGGCTGACGATGTCTGACTGTGTCCCCACCCACTGTCAGGGGACAACGACAAGGCTGACGATGTCTGACTGTCAGGGGACAACGACAAGGCTGACGATGTCTGACTGTATCCCCACCCACTCTCAGGGGACAATGACAAGGCTGACGATGTCTGACTGTGTCCCCACCCACTCTCAGGGGAGAACGACAAGGCTGACGATGTCTGTGTCCCCACCCACTGTCAGGGGACAACGACAAGGCTGACGATGTCTGTGTCCCCACCCACTCTCAGGGGACAACGACAAGGCTGACGATGTCTGTGTCCCCACCCACTGTCAGGGGACAACGACAAGGCTGACGATGTCTGACGATGTCCCCACCCACTGTCAGGGGACAACGACAAGGCTGACGGTGTCTGACGATGCCCCCACCCACTGTCAGGTGACATCAAGGCTGGCGAAGTCTGACTGTAACCCGCCCACACTCAGGAGAAAATGATAAGGCTGACGAAGTCTGACTGTGTCCCCATCCACTTACGTTAGGGACAAAAACAAGACTGATGGTAATATGTATATAAACATATGCATATAGTTAGGTAGATAGATAGATAGACAGACAGTCAGACAGACAGACAGATAGATGGATAGACAGATAGGTAGGTAGGCAGGCAGATGGATTAGTTAGACAGATAGATAGAAAGATAGAGCGATATATACATAAAGAGACAGACAGACAGACAGGAGGCACCGTCAAAAGTCTTCCATACTAGGAGTGGAGCAAACATCAATATCCATCCCAATTAAAATACCTGACTTTAAAAAAAAAGACTAGTTTTGAAGTGGAAGGGGTTAGAGAAAATCTTCCAGAGAGTACTTTCATTGGTTGTATTGTTCTTCCAAAGGGGAGGTCAGCACGACCAACAATCGACAGCTGCTTTGTTTCGTGAAAAGCTCTTTAGGCTTGCTACCGGATCCCGGATGCATGCTGAGTGAGAACCACTTCTATATTGGCAAAAAGAAAACAGACCAGGTCCCTTGCTTACACACACACACACACACACACACACACACACACACACACACACACACACACACACACACACGAATATATCCACATGCTCATTAGCAGGCAGCTACGAATATACTCTTCGAGTTTAATTAATAGAAATTGAGAAAACTGAGTATCTGGGAAATTGTCCTTGAAATAGGTAAACGTAGCCGTTATTTCAACATTTAGGGAGGAAGGAGGGCAAAGTTTCACAGTAGTTAAGACGAATGTGAAGTTTATCGTTTAAAACCTCACATACATCAGTATCCCCTTGTTAAAGCAGGGATGTTTCCGACTTATATATATATGATTTGTGGCTGTTTCCTCTTTTGTTCCGTCGACACGCGTGGATCGGGTTAGAACGACTTGGACTGCTCTAATACAGGGAGTCCAGTCTTTTCAGATGTGTACTGACACAGCCGTCCCACACAGTGGAAACACAGAGAAAAGAAACCTTATGCTTGCATCGTAGAATATTTCACAAAAACTAATATAGTTAAGTGTCTTAGTGTGTTCAAGATGAAAAAGTTTTTCGGGATGATCTTTGGCAAATTACTAGTATTCTCCTGTTCCAGTTTGTTGTCTGCTACTAGTCCTATAAGTCTACGTTCCCTAAATTGATTGATCTGACCTTCCGATACATAATTTAAGTGGACATCTAGATTATGCCTTTGTCGAATGGATATAACTACACACCCTGTTGGGTTGATTTAAGAGCATTGCATTCTTTCACATCAGCTTGCTATTTCCATGATACTTCACTGTGAGCGATCATTAATATTACTGATATCTTTGTCGGGGGAGGGGGGAGGGGGCAGGGTTAATATCATCTGCAAACAATTCACACGAAACGCAGCTATTTGAAATGTGTAGGGGTACGTCATTAATGAACAAAAGAAAGAAACAGGAGCCTAAAGCAGAACTTTGTACTATTTCTTTCTTGATTGCTTTTTCGTCAGAACAGAATCCATTGAGTGAAACTCGTTGGTATATCTATCTCGTTGATACAACTCAAAGGCAACTGTTGTTTCCTTATCAACAGTGCAACACCTTCCGAATTTTCACCTTGTTCAGACAGCTTTTTGGCTGGAGCATTAAATAAACTTAGCATGATCCACACACACACACACACACACACACACACACACACACACACACACACACACACACACAGATGGATGGATGGAGAGAGAGAGAGAGAGAGAGAGAGAGAGAGAGAGAGAGAGAGAGAGAGAGAGAGAGAGAGTACACGAAAATGCTCTGATGTTTTTCTTCTGGGCTCACGTATGCACGTGCCTACTCGCCTTCATCACCAGAAGTGTACTCACTTTGAATATGCTGAAAAGCAGGCAAGACGTGGTATGTTGCGGTCTGGACCTCGTTGCCTTTTTACATAATCGGACCATGGATGATACGTACGTGCGGTCAGTGATAAAGTTGTTACTGTGAGTTCTGTTCGACTCTGATCACATTTTCTGGTTGTCCGTTTTCTGTTCCTGTTGGTTACAATACTTCCAACCAAAAAGGAATCGTTCCTACCACTGCTGACCATAGTGCGTTGTTAAAACTCTTCCGTGCCATGACCTATAGGAATCGTTCCTACTGCTGCCCATAGTGCGTTGTTAAAACTCTTCCGTGCCATGACCTATAGGAATCGTTCCTACTGCTGCTGACCATAGTGCGTTGTTAAAACTCTTCCGTGCCATGACCTATAGGAATCGTTCCTACTGCTGCTGTCTATAGTGCGTTGTTAAAACTCGTCTCTGCCATGACCTGTTTCTGGTTTCACAGGGGGGAGGGGGGGGGTGGACACTTCTTTGGCACACAAAAGGGAAATGCGTGCACGCATGCACGTGTGTGTGTGTGTGTGTGTGTGTGTGTGTGTGTGTGTGTGTGTGTGTGTGTGTGTGTGTGTGTGTGTGGGTGTTAGTGTGGGTGTGTGGGTGTGAGCGCGCGCGTGTGTGGAGAGAGAGAGAGAGAGAGAGAGAGAGAGAGGAGAGAGAGAGAGAGAGAGAGAGAGAGAGAGAGAGAGAGGAGAGAGAGAGAGTAGAAGAAGAAGAAGAAGAAATTTCATTACAATGAACAAAAAAACTGCTTCCATTAACCTATAATACATTATCAACACCTCGCTTTGTACACTTTGAAAAACGAAACAAATGAACTCTTGATCTGTAAAGTTTCAATCCATCGTAGAAATGATACATAAAAGACAGAAACTAAAATCAAGTTAACATCTAAAATTACCCGACGGGTAATTTCTGGTTGTACATGCCAAATTTCCTGTGTTAAGAACCAAACTTAAAGGAAATATTGTCATATTTTGGAGAAAAAGAATACTATCAACAGATGTTTCATGCCATTTTGACGGTTGTGTTTTTGTTGCATAATGGTTATTTCATGGCTTTCTTTTCTTTTCTCTCTCTCTCTCTCTCTCTCTCTCTCTCTCTCTCTCTCTCTCTCTCTCTCTCTCTCCTCTCTCTCTCTCTCTCTCCATTAGTTCAGGAAGCTGGCGTTTCTTTCAACTGCCATTAGGCAGCATGGCAAAGATAAATTTAAGAATTCACGTCTTCTGGAAAACAAGAAAAATAATCTTAATATTTCTGTCAAATATGAAGTCTCTGAAATATAGACATGTTCATTTGCTAAACAAATCAAACTTAGAACTGAATAGAGAGAAGCCACGAGTCTGTAAAATATAAGTATGTTTGCTGACTTAACCAAATCGATCTTAATGTTGAATGACCCGGAAAGGAGCGATGCATTAACCCCAAAAGTTTTTCTCCGCGTAGCAACAATCGACAAACAAACATTCTCATGAGCAAACACGAGGCCACCACGCGCAACTCTTCACGCATGAAGCTTGCATGTATGGCCGTCTTCCATGTCCTTACAACATAGGCAACACATCTCCGATTTATAGATTATTCTAATTTATTTTCAGAGGAAGAAAAACTGTTTTAATAGGAGCTTTTGTTTACCTGTAGGCAGTTTCCATGTAACACTGCGTTGTAAAACAGCTTATAGTTTCATATCGGCCACAATGGGTCTACTTTGTGAGAAACGCTGACACATTGAGGAACAACAGTTTGACCATGGTGACATAAAGACTATATGGACAGTTTTAGGTCAATGCCAAATCCCCGTTACTTCATTGTTTCATTTTGCGTAATAGCCTAGTTTCCGGTTTCATGCAGTCCTAGTTGAACACCTTCTGGACTCAGTCTCAAGACTATTTGGGCCACAGTCTTGGGGTCTGGAAAGTGACTAAACGATAAAAAAAAAAAAGGGTAGTGAAGAAAGTGGGGGGGGGGGGGGGGGGGGGGAATCCTCCTTGGAACTTGTTCCTCACATTGATCGGCCCATCCAAATCTACAACAAATTGGACAGCGTCAAACATCCCTATTATGTATAAATGGTATTGGAAACTAAAATTTTTTGCACATGCTTGCTAACACGGCGGCAACATACAATATTTTGCATGGGTATGTGGAGTGGGGGGAGCAGCCTGAACTGACAAGCATTTCTTTAACAAAAACGTATCTGCACTTGATCTTCTAATTTGTTTACATAAAAGTAGAAGGGGATGTGGTGGAAGAGGACTGCATCATCAAAATTTTCCTTCAAGGGGAAGGAGGGGGGAGGGCGACTCTCATCATCCACATTCTTGTGAAAGCGGGGTCAGGGGTGGGGGTGGAGGGAAGTTTTCATCTTAAAAATTCCTGGGAAAGCAAAAGGGTGGGCTGGGGCTCTTATCTTCCAAAATCTTCTAAAAGAGAAGAGGGTGGAGGCGCACTATAAAGTCAGCGTCTTTTTTTTTATCCTTAAAAGCAAAATAACGCAATCTGGTGCAAGCTGAGCCGAGACATTAGACCTAGTACACCTCACCACATTTTAGACATATGAGGGGGGGGGGGGGGGGGGGGGGGGGAAACAGTA
>CM031596.1:74116417-74118917 GCA_018398815.1 Conus ventricosus | reverse complement strand
AGCAGGCACAACACAAGTGATGTAATTTATTTCAGTTGAACATCAAAGCGAGTTTATCCATTTAGCCGACTTTCTACCATAATATCACTGAAAATAATCTCCTCTCCGGAATCCCATAACCCTTGCAGACACGATCATGCTGAACCCTGTGAGCTGAACCCCCCCCCCCCCCCCCAAAAAAAAAAAAAGAAAGAAAAAAAAAAAAAGAAAGAAAGAAAACAACCTAGTCCTGACAAAAAGTGACAAGCTTAATTTGAACTGGCGCCAAACCATCTGATGACGGTGAGGTCGCTCCCAAATGTTTGAAAATTGGGGTCAGACAGGTCCCAGAATACATACTTAAAATAAAAAAGGAGGACATTGGTTGTCTGTGGACTCTCTCGGTGCATTCACTGGTGCGTTTTCACCAGCGGCTGTCTGATTGTCAGCATTGCTATTTTTTATGGAACACACAGTGGGATAACTGCTTGGGAGCCATGACACCGGAAATGGGTAGGCAATTTAGGTCGTCTGGTTGAAACACTTAGCGTTGTGCTTCCCGAAGGTTATTGTGCTGGCCTCTCCCTGCTGTGTCGACAATCACTAAGATAATGTGAGACAACTATGATGATGTGAGACAACTATCAACGAAACGTTTGAATGAGCATCGTTCAATGTCATTTGTATAGTGTGAAAAATTGAAATGACGAAAATAAGTGGGTGGTTCTCTCTTTCCTCCTCTCTCTCTCTCTCTCTCTCTCTCTCTCTTTTCCATTCCATGTTTCATGTCTAAGCCACAAACATTGATTTAAAAAAAAATTGTGATAGTAAGAAGCCTGAAACGTAGCCGTTACACTCTCCTCCCCACCCCCACCCCCCCACTCCTAAACAAAACATCGTGACTGCCCCCATACCCCATGCCCCCATCCATAACCAGCCGTTTTGACAGCATCTAATGTCACGCATGACGTGTTTACACACCCTTGGACATTGACCCGTGGGTTACTGACATTAGATCAGTCACTGACATACCAAGTACTGTAGCCCGCGCGCTCGCACGCACACAACACACACACACACACACACACACACACACACACACACACTCACACACACAGTCCTGTCATTGACACACTGAGTGCTGTTGGACAGACACAGACCAGTCATTGACACACTGAGTGCTGCCGGACATACAGTCCTGTCGTTGACACACTGAGTGCTGTTTCACATACACAGTCCTGTCATTGACATACTGTGCGCTGTTGGACATACACAGTCCAGTCACTGACATACTGTGCGCTGTTGGACGGACACAGACCAGTCATTGACACACTGAGTGCTGTTGGACAGACACAGACCAGTCATTGACACACTGAGTGCTGTTGGACATACACAGTCCAGTCACTGACATACTGTGCGCTGTTGGACGGACACAGACCAGTCATTGAGACACTGAGTGCTGTTGGACAGACACAGACCAGTCATTGACACACTGAGTGCTGTTGGACATACACAGTCCAGTCACTGACATACTGTGCGCTGTTGGACGGACACAGACCAGTCATTGACACACTGAGTGCTGTTGGACAGACACAGACCTGTCACTGACATACTGAGTGCTGTTGGACAGACACAGTCTTGTCATTGACACACTGAGTGCTGTTGGACAGACACAGACCAGTCATTGACACACTGAGTACTGTTGGACATACACAGTCCTGTCATTGACACACTGAGTGCTGTTGGACAGACACAGTCCTGTCATTGACACACTGAGTGCTGTTGGACATACACAGTCCCTGTCATTGACACACTGAGTGCTGTTGGACATACACAGTCCTGTCATTGACACACTGAGTGCTGTTGGACGTACACAGTCCTGTCATTGACACACTGAGTGCTGTTGGACGTACACAGTCCTGTCATTGACATACTGAGTGCGGTTGGACATACACAGACCCTGTCATTGACACACTAAGTGCTGTCGGACATACACAGTCCTGTCACTGACACACTGAGTGCTGTTGGACATATACAGTCCTGTCATTGACACACTGAGTGCTGTCGGACATACAGTCCTGTCATTGACACACTGAGTGCTGTTGGACATACACAGTCCAGTCACTGACATACTGAGTGCTGTTGGACATACACAGACCTGTCACTGACATACTGAGTGCTGTTGGACATACACAGTCCAGTCATTGACCTACTGAGTGCGGTTGGACATACACAGACCTGTCATTGACATACTGAGTGCTGTTGGACATACACAGTCCTGTCATTGACACACTAAGTGCTGTTGGACATACACAGTCCTGTCACTGACACACTGAGTGCTGTTGGACATACACAGACCAGTCATTGACACACTGAGTGCTGTTGGACATACACAGTCCTGTCATTGACACACTGAGTGATGTTGGACATACACAGTCCAGTCACTGACATACTGTGCGCTCTTGGACATACACAGTCCTGTCATTGACACACTAAGTGCTGCCGGACATACACAGTCCTG
>CM031596.1:74111417-74113917 GCA_018398815.1 Conus ventricosus | reverse complement strand
ACTGAGAGTGAGAGACAGACAGACAGAGACAGAGAGAGACAAAGTCACAGACACAGAGAGACAGACAGACAAACGTACAGAGAGAGAGAGAGAGAGAGAGAGAGAGAGAGAGAGAGAGAGAGAGAGAGAGAGAGAGAGAGAGAGAGAGAGAGAGAGAGAGAACGAACGAACGAACGAACGAAATTTTGTTTATTCAGGGATATGAGATAAGCATACAAGTGTGCTTTTTTACACTCAGCCCTGAGGCTAAACAAAAATTCACAACAATAGTGCAGAAAGTAAATTGTCTATATATGTAACTAGTATAGCAAAGAAGAGGAAGAACAAGAAGACGAAGAAGAAGAAGAAGAAGAAGGAAAAAGAAGAAAGTATGAGAAACATAAATACACAATATAGTGTACGCCAAGTATTTACACGACTGACAAAGGCCACAGGAGGTAATTCGGTGATCAATTAAAGAAAAGAATAAGACAGAGCATATGCTAGTTTAACCGTGAATTTTTAAAATAAACATTGATCCAATGATAATGGAAAATAGTACATACATATGAAATAATAAGTTAAAAGATAAAATATGCAGGGTTCAATTTCTGAATAACAACAGTTGCTGACATTTATACTTGTAATATTAGCTCAGACTGAATACTAGGGAACTGTTAAAATGTTTTTCATTTTTTTCAAATAGAAGGCGTTTATACGCAACTTTAAACGAATTAATGCTTTTCTTCTGTTTAACATATTCTGGCATAGAATTCCAAAGTGTTCCACCAGAGTAAACTAAGCTAGTTTTAAAAAGATCGATTCTTGGTTCGGTATGATTATGTTGTTAGTATATCTTGATTGATTGATTGGGAATCTTGCAGATATATTTGAGGGTGCTAATTGGTTCATAATTCTGAACACCCATTATTGCTTTATTATATTCAAATTTATAAGAAAGGGGAAATATATCTAATTCGAGTAATCTTGAGTATTTAAATGTTGATGTTTTTGAAGTACTGTTTTGATAGCCCGCTTATGGGCCCTGCGCAACGGTTTTAATGTGATTGCACTGCAAGAATCATAGAGAGTAAAGAATAGTCAATGTGGGGACTGGATATATGCATGATAGAAATGTTACGAGAGTTTTATCTAGGAATTTTTTTAACTTAGAAAGCTGAAAAATTTTCTGAGAAACTCGTTTTGCTTAAAGTTGGAAACTGGGGCGACCGGGAAAAAGATATATTATGTCAATAGTGATTCCAACACTTATGAGTACTAATTTCTTCTAGCTTGTTGTTATTAATAAATATAGGGGCTTTTGGAGTACTTAAATTTTGTCTTTTTTGACGAGAAGTCTTCTTCCCTCGTTCGCTTTCCCATTAGATGAGCAGGCCCGGTGTCATCGATGAAGGCTGCCGTCCCACCGCAGCTCCTCCAGGTGCCGTACAACTTGGCTTCCACTGCTGTCGGTGTTGGCCAGTACTTCCTTTCTGGATGCTGCATGCGTCATACAGTCTTGAAGGATGTGGTCTGTTGTCATTAGTCCCTCACCACAAGGGCACTCTCCACTCTGTCCAATGCCAAATTTTGTGTGCATGTGGTGGTGCAGGCGATTGTGTCCAGTCCTCAGCGAAGATCTTGCCCTGTTCCCGTCGTCCCAGCAAGTAGTAAGTAGAAGTAATAAGCATGTACTTTGTTTTCTGGTCATTTAAGGACATGTGATTCAATTCTGTCCAGTTAATTAGTCGAGTTACATTTTCTTGCGGGTTTAAATCTGATAAGTGTTTCAAATCAGTATGTTTTGAATTAATTGATTGTCATCTGCAAAAAGTTGAGATGAGTCTTTAATATGCAGAGGGAGATCGTTTTATATAGACTAAAAAAAGAAGGGGACCCAAATATGACCCTTGTGGTACAAACCCCAAAATTTTTGGGGTAAACAACTGGATGAGTGTTGTTAATGAGAACTGATTGTTGTCCCATTAGTGAGGAATGACTTAATGAGAGAAAGACAGGTCAGCGATTTTGTAAAGAGCCAATTTACGTAATAATAGATGATGATTTATGACATCAAAGGCTTTAAAAGAAATCAACAAAGAGGGCTCCAGTGCATTCTAAATTATTGATAACCGCTAGCCATTGATCAACTAAGTTTATTTAGTGCAGTATGACAAGAGTGATTCGATCGAAAACCAGATTGGCTGGGATGGATTAGATTATATTTAAAGAAAGGGAAGACAAAAGTTTATGGATGTGTTTTTCCCAGAGGTTTTTGATAGAAGAGAAATGACAAAAATTGGGCTGTAGTTGAGGGTCCATTTTATTTCCAGATTTAAAAAGAGGGATGACTTTAGCTTTCTTAAGAATATTAGGAAAATAACATTTATTTAAACACAAATTGTTATAAATACGTAAGAGAGAGAAAAGAGAGAGAGAGAGAGAGGAGAGAAGAGAGAGAGAGAGAGAGAGAGAGAGGAAGAGAGCAGTCTTTTACACGCTGAGAGTCGTGGACAGCATA
>CM031596.1:74048917-74108917 GCA_018398815.1 Conus ventricosus | reverse complement strand
GGCTCATCAGCACATGATCTCTGGTCTCATCAACAATGATCTCTGGGTTCATCAGCATAATGATCTTATGAAACAGCTCGGGATTTCCGGGAAAAAGAGGAGTACAACGTTTAAGGCATTGGCAAAGGCAGCTGAACAGAGTTCTACCTGGATCTGGTCGAGCAGGAACAAAAGTGAACTTCATTAGCCTTAGATTTTCCAGCTTCAAAACAGGTGTTCGTTAACGATGTGAATAAGACATCAGTTTAAAAAGGCGAGGCCCTGAGACGTCCACCCGACAGAAAAAAAAAACCCCAAAACATTCTGGCAGTAGGGTGTCATCTGGGAGTCAATACTTGAATGTGACGCTTCCCTCTTCGAGTGTAAGGAGTTTAGGACCGGTGTAACGATCCACTTTAACTCCCCTCCACTTTTTAACTCCCCAGAGTTAGAATTAGCACGTGCTAATTTTAACTCCTTGGGAGTTAAAACAAACCCACGCCAGAATGACACCCCCCCCCCCCCCCCCCCCCCCCCCGTTTAGATTAACTCCCCCACACCAAAACATTTAGTTTTATGTGTTTATCATGATATAAGAAATAAACATTTAATATACACACCCCTCTCTCTGTCTGTCTCTCTGTCTGTCATCTGTCCTCGCCCCCCCCCCCCCCCCCCCCCCCAATTTTCTTTCAGTCTCTCGCTCACTCTCTCACTCTCCTTGCTTGTCTGTCTGCCTTTTTGCTTGTCTGTCTGTTTGTCTCTCTTAATCTCTCTCCCTCTCTTTGCTTGTATCTCTGTCTGCCTGTCTATTTGTTTATCTATCTCAGTGCCTCTGTCTCTAGTGTCTCCCCCCACTCCCCTCTGTCTGTCTGTCTGTCTGTTTTTCTTTCTTTCTTTTACTCCCCCCCCCCTCCCCTTCTCTCTCTCTCCCTCTCTCCTCTCTCTCTCTCTCTCTCTCTCTCCTCTCTCTCTCTCTCTCCTCTCTCTCTCTCTCTTTCTCTCTCTGCATGCTTCTAGTCAGCTTTGTTTACTATTATTAGTGTTTATCAAAGACATATTGGATTAATAAGCTTCTATGTTAGCCTAAGATCTTTATCCTAGTCAAGTAAAGTTTTTAAGTGTCATGTGTCAAGTGTCTCTCTGCAGTGTGTGTGTGTGTGGGGGGGGGGGCAGTCCTGGCATAAGGCCAGAATGACCCCCCCTCCCCCCACCCCCTTCTATTTTTTTAACTCCCCGGGAGTTAATCCGGATCAACATTTCTGGGGGGTATAGAGTTAAAATACGCACGTGCCTAAACTAACTCCCGGGAAGTTACTTTCGATCAAGAAATGTGTATCCAGATTAACGCACGCGCACACACACACACACACACACACACACACACACACACACTATGCTCGGCCAACCCTCCCTCCAGCCTCCTCTCCCCTCCCGTACTCCCTCACCTCCCATTTCTCTTTCTGTCACTTGCGTCCCTCTCTGCCCCTCACCCGTTGCCGGTGAGCGCGCGCTAGTGCGCCCGCATGTGTGTGTGTGTGTGTCCATGAGTGAGGGCCTATGTCCCCTTACGCCATTCGGCCGAGAAGCAGATTGTAACGTTCGCATCAAAAGAAACGCAACAAGAGAGGAGGCGGGAGGGGGAGATGGATGTAGTAAAGTGGATTATGACCAAAACAGGCGAAGGCGGATTTATATATATATATATATATATATATATATATATATATATATATTATATAATATATATATATATATATATATTTGAACCCTTGGTGGTGAGAACACCACAGAATTATGGACTGTGGTGTGTCTCTATTTGACACCAAGAGCACTGACACAATCAGCCGTGTCTCCCTGATGAGTCCGATCCAGCGGACGAAAGGCCTAGGAGCAGGCAATACAAATAAATGTGCTTTCAGGAGGGATTACGATGATTCCCTCAGGCAGCTAGTGAAGGGCTTCTCATATTTATAATATAGTCCACCCATTTTCTTCATCTTGAAATTTTTTTCTTCTTCTTGTTTTAAAGTTCAAATCTTTGCCAAGTCATTACTATAACGACTGAAGAATTGTTAACCTGCACTTGTTTTCCCCCACTACTTAATTGTTCAGCATTCTATATATATATAGATAGTTTTAAGATTCCTCTTTTAACTTGTTTTAACTAATGTTGCTCCCCAAGGGGTTGAGCACTTAAAAAAATTGTTTTAGGCATTTTAAATATACTGATATATATATATATATATATATATATATATATATATATATATTATATATATATGTGTGTGTGTGTGTGTGTGTGTGTGTGTGTACAAGTCCATTACACGTTAGTAGCTTACACGCTCGCGCAGTTTATGCGAGTTATTGCCTGTGTGTTGTTTTGCAGGTGGTCGTGACATGCGACTCTCTAACAGGGATGGATAGGAATAAACTGCATCAGGGGATCACTTTGGGTTACGGCTAGGGTTAGGTTTCAGCAGATGCGCCGAAGTCGCGTTTTGTGATAATAAAGTTATTTGAATTTGAAGATATATAAATTTCATATGACAATGGAAAATTTTCATATGACGATTATCGACTGATCCAACAAACTCTGACTTTTACTAGGTGTTCGACCAACACAGACGGTCGAACCATTGCCCCGTATAGGGGAAATAACTGAGCTAAGTTTTCTATATGAACTTCGTACCGTGGTCAGAGAAACCCTCCCGATTCACTGACCGAGACTGGCCTGCAAGCCGTTGGATTGAAAACGAAGAACATCGACTGTCAGTTCCACCTTTTACTGTCACGGAAACGATAATCCATACAAATGGCTAAAAGAGTGCCTAAGTGCGCGGGCTTTGTTAAAAAGGGATTTGAGCATGTTCAAGACATTTTCAGGTGATGTTTTTTCTTCTTCTCTCAAACATGGTCGATTAACGGCATATTTATATATAGGCCCTAATTAATGATTTTTTTTTTAGTTGGGGGTCGCATATGATAAGTATTATTACCAGCAAATCCAACACGCCACGTCATCAGTCTAATGAAAGAAAGAAAATATATCAAACAGGCAGCTTAGAAATAGAAGGCACTCGCAATAGGCTAATGATAATAATAATAATAATGATTAGCTTATTTATGGCGCGTAATTCTTACATCATAAGCCCTAAGTGCTTACAAATACAGGAAAGGTTAAAAAAAAAACAAACAAATAAAACCAATAAGAAGATGAAATTGCAATAAATACCATATTACCAACAAACAAGGATGCATATTGACACACCCACGCACCCACACACACATGCACACGCACACACTCAACACGCGATCCCACACACATTCACAACAACGGACACGACAGCATGCATGCATGTACACACACACACACACACACACACACACACACACACACACACACACACACACACACGTCTCAGAATCAATTTGATGGGCAAAGGAAAAGGGAAGAAAGCGATAGGTGAATAGGGTTTTAAGAGATGCCTTGAAGGAAGACAGAGTTTGAACTACGCAAAGATTTTGGGAGTTTGTTCCAAGAAACCAGACCCTGAAAAGAAAAATAACAATCGCCATAGGTTTTAGTTCGAAATTGAGGGATTTTGAACAGTGTTGTCGGGAGAAGAACGCAACTGCCTAGAAGGAACATAGAGATGAAGGAGATCAGAAAGGTGGGATGGAGCTAAGCCACTCAAAGATTTAAAGCAGAGCAAGGACAGTTTGTAGTCTATTCGATTTTCGACCGGCAGCCAATGAAGAGAAAGAAGTAAGGGAGTAATATGACAAGATCTGGTTGTCTAAGAATCATATGAGCCACATTGTTTTGTACTTTCTGAAGACAACTGAGAAGATTCTAGGGACAGCCAGCTAGAAGAGAATTGCAGTAATCAAGTCTTGATAGAATGAAGGCAGAAACAGGGGTTTTTGCGGCATCAACAGAGAGAAGATGTTGTTCAGAACGAATGCAGCAAAGCTCAAAGTAATAGACATGGCAGACTGTGGAAACATGTTGCTGGAATGTCCATCCAATCCCGGGGTATGCCAGCTCTCAGCGGGATCACCACATGCAGAAGGCGTTTATCTTGAATTCAAAAAGTGCAGAGAAGAATGGTCAATTGAGCATCCAACTGATGCAGGCAGACCCCCTCTCCCTCCCCCCACTCATATGGATGACATGCTCCAGGCCTTGGAATGGCCATCCTTGCGAGAGAGAAGATAGCTTCTTTCAAGTACCACCATGGCCACAGTGTTGTAGATTCAAAATATCTACCATGGCACCTGCCAATCTCACTTACGCATGTTCCAGACACTACTTACACATAGGACAACCTATAGGAAGAAGTTTATTTCCCATGCACAGTGAGAGAGTGGAACAGCCTGAAGCTAAAATCATCACAGGGGCATCGCTGAAATCCTTCAGAATCTAAGATGGCATCACAGGCATGAATTCCTCTGTTCGCTTAACCCCACCCCACCCCCAGGGATTGGTATTGCAAAGTCTGGTTTCCCAGTCGCACTGATCCCCCCCCCCCCCCCCCCCCCCCCATCCCACCACCCCCCCCCCCGCTCCCACTTCTACCCCCCAAAGTTTTCACTTTCCGGCAGCTCTACACACATATCCTCAAGTGCAGCAGAACCTTCAGACTGTTGGAAGTTGACTGCTTCCAACTAACCAAGAGGAAAATAGTTCTCATTTGCAAGGGAAACAAGTACTTGATTCGGTTGGTTTACTTTACAGTTCAATATCTTGATAAGCATTGTAATATTTTTGTTTAAAAGTATCTTCTTGCTGATGTCAGTGACAGTCATATTGTATATGCTGTTGTAAATTAAGTAGGAATTATCTGATTCTTATGCACATTTCTTCTGAGACTGATACCAGGTATCGCAAGTCAGTGGGTGAACAGTGTCTGCGGCCTCAGATTTTCAGAACTGCTGTGAAATTTTTCTCTGAACAGATCTTCAGATAGTTTTGTTTGTGTATGATTTTGTGTCTGTGTCTGTGTCTGTGTCTGTGTGTGCTTTACAGAAACATGAACATGCATTACGAGCACACGCACACACACACACACACACACACACACACACACACACACACACACACACACACACACACACACACACTAATGAAAGCAGCACTCTTTTAACCAACATGATTGTTGATCATTAGAATTTCTTAACAACTTCTGTTGTAACAGTACAAATATTTAGCATTTTAAGTAAAAGAAAACCCAGCTAGACAAACAATTAAAGGGATTTTGCATCCAGACAAATATTAATATTGGAAGATGTTCATACATAACAATCAAGATATACTGAGTGCCATTAATGATGAAATAATCTCACTTTAGGCCTGATCATACAGGCTAAAGGCTGTTTGTAAAGCCTGTGCCATTCATTAGTTTTGTTTACATAACAATTCATGCAGTGATAGGCCTTCCTTCGAAGAGCAGTCAGAGTTTAACTTGAAAGTTGTGATACAATTTAGCATAATGAAACTCTTGTGCTTGATAGTATTATTACATTGATCTGTCTACAGAAACAGCATAGAGAGTGGGGTTGAACGAGGTGGGAGCTTTGCAGCTTACTACAAGGGAGAAGAGGTGGTCAGTCTGTGGGCGGGTTTGCTGATGAAGAAGCTGGCAGGCCATGGACAAACAACACCACATCAAATTTCTATTCTTCTACCAAATCTGTTGCAGCCATCGTAATGGCACACATGGTTGAAAGGTATACATGCAGCATCTCAATCTCTTTTTCTCTTCTAAGAGCATGCTCTACATTCTTTACAGGGGAAGTGTTTCATTATTGTAATGTCACTTTAACCATTATCAAATGTCAGGAGTTTGGAAAGATCTTGCTCACCCTTGTCGTTTGTCTTGCAAGGTTTAGTGCAATTTGGCAGTCAGTAATTTCCCGCAACAGGAGAGCTGAGCAAAGCTTTTTCTCTGAACACATCAATAAACTTTTTCAAAGCTTTAAAATTGATTTTACGGGTCTACATGTATATGTAAATTTTGTCTTCAGCAGAGGAAGGGAGAGCATGCAGTTCTTTAGCATATGTCAAGTGAGACATAGGTCTAGCAGTGTGAAGCACCAGTTTTGATTGAAGCAGTCCAAATTAGCTGATAGTGATTGTGAATTTTCGTTGTGCAGCAGTAGACTGCTCAAATGATTTCAGGAAAAAAAGAAGTTTGACGATTGTGAATTTTCCTTGTGCAGCAGTAGAGTGCTCAAATGATTTCCGGAAAAAAATATAAGAAGTTTGACTGATCACTCATAATGAGTCTGTGTGCATATATCTAACATATGAAGTGCATTTTGTTCATCTGACTGTATGTGTATCTGTGTCCAGTGCAGCTTATCTGTGTTGTTGTGTTCATCTGATCTATTCCAAATTTGGCATATAGTGACTCATTAGCGTTCTGGGCACATCAAAAGTGAATCACTTGGCACTAGAAAGTCACATTAGTTGCCTATTAATGTGACCCTATGGTGGATCAAATCAATGTCATTTAAACTAAGTTAAAGCATGCCTCACAGCTGGCATTCGTATGCCGTGTTTGCTGTGAGCAGGAGTAGCTTAGTTCAGAGAGGGTTACGCTGAAGATCTAAATGGCTCAGGTTTGATCCCAGAATAACTCTTTTTTTTTTTTGTTAAAGGGATTCAAAGAAGACTTAAGTAAAGGATGGGAGGCTTTTAGGGGGCTGCAGTAGAAGTAGGAGATAGGGGGAGGGGAGGTCGGAAGGACAGAGAAGGGGGAGAGGGTATTGAGGAGTGGGAGGAGAGATGGAAAATGGCAAACATGTGTATACAGGGGTGCAAGTTTTCCAGACAAAGCCAAAAATCAGGATCCAAACATTTTTTTAACTCTCAGGATTGCAAAAATGTGCAGTCCTCTTAAATACTTTGGGAATGTGATACTTTGGGAATGTAATACTTTGGGAATGTGATATTTTCTCTTTGGTTCGTTTTGAATATAGTTTAATTTGTACAGAAGAAATGTTCTGGTAAGAAAATAGTTGGTGAGTTTAACTGTCATATAGTCAAGGTTAATTATAAAATCAGAAGAAATGTTCTGGTAAGAAAATAGTTGGTGAGTTTAACTGTCATATAGTCAAGGTTAATTATAAAATCAGAAGAAATGTTCTGGTAAGAAAATAGTTGGTGAGTTTAACTGTCATATAGTCAAGGTTAATTATAAAATCTTACAAGTGTACTGTTACAATTAACAAAACTCCTCAGCAGGTTTAGTACAAAAGTCTCAAATGGATGAAGTGACTTCCTGTCAGTGCAGTCACGAAAAGAAGGACAATCCATGTGGGGGGAAAAAAAACCATAAATGAATAAATTAAGCATTCAGTACTTAACAAAAACAAGATTTTGATGCAAATGGGTATAATTTGACAAACTTGGTAATGATGGGCTGGTCTGGTGAAGAGATTGTTTATGTCAGAAAGCCTGCATAATTTCTGTGCGCATGGATCACGTGTGCTGCGAGCAAGGGTGCAACTTTTCCAGATTAAACTGGAAATCTGGGTTGAAAAAAATTTCAAAAACTTAAGTCTACAGATCAGAGGCATTGTCGTTGTGCAGTCTGTGATGAGGCGAGATGTTATTGGGGTGTTTTCTGGTGCTTAGATACTTTGGGAAAGTAATTATTTTTTTCCCATTCAGCTGACTGGTCTGCAAGTGATCAGAAGTGAAGCCTGAATGCGTTGTTGTTGGATAAGTCATATGTAAATCTTTACACCACTGACAGTTTTCTTTTGTCATTGGTGTAACAAAATGTTACTGGTGTCACGAACTCATATAAAGCCATTTTTTAGAAATAAGAACTGTTTATTTTCCTTGTTCTTTCAGGATTTAAATCCGTGATCTCCAGTTCATCAGTACAAAATCAGCTGCAAATGAGTGGTAGTGAATTTATGGTTTATCACTTTTGATGTACTTTGAAAGATCAGTTTATTTTATCTGAAACACAGAATTTATTGAAAGTATAGAACCATTTTGCGTCGCATCAGCATTTCACATGGAGCACTCGATGTCAAATTACTAAGGAGAAACACTACATAACTTCTAAGTCACTTCACTGTTTTCATTCAGTACATGCAGGATTCCGCCTGCTAAGACCCATGTTGCAGACAACATTTGCTTGGTTGTGGACCCGGCATGATATTGTCCCCCATCCAGAAGCCACCACTATGTTCATCCAACAATTGTCCTCATGAACTGCCAGCCTCAGAGACATTGATGCAGACTCACCATGGACAGAGAGGTGGAGAGGAAAGTGAAACCGAGATCCACACAAGAGCAGGGCTTGTAGGACCACAGAATGTGAGACTTTTTGATGATTGTCAGTCAGTATGGACAAGGAGGATTTAGATCATGTCACATACTTCAGTTTGGGTCAGGGACTGTACTGTACAGTTTCTTTTATGATACATTCTTGCATACAGACATCCATTGTTGATAAAACTTAACTATTCTGTAAGTTTTCCCTTATCATATTCATTGGAGTTCACAGCACTCGTTTAGAGTTCACTGCACATTCAAAAACTGTGTACTAGGCAGGACTGGCTGGCTTCATCCCAAGAATGTAATGATTTTATGCCACTTTTGGGACTCATATGTAATTTTTACTGTTTCGTTGCTTTCATTTCTGTCCCCCAGGGGCCTCTTGAGCTATGACCATCCGGTGTCCAAGTACTGGGCAGAGTTTGGTCAAAACGGGAAAGAGAACATCACTTTGAAGCAGATTCTAAGCATGAAGGTGATTTACGTTGTATGTGTCTGAACTTGCTGATTTTGTTTTTGCGATTTCTTTATCAAAGTTGTTGTGTGTTTTTTTCTGAAGTGCTTTTGATACACAATGAGATGTGTATTGATTGTAAATAGAAAAACAAACCATCAAAGACACTTGGCTTGAGATCAGACATGAATGTGGGATGATTAACAGAACAAAATGCTTTTAAGTTCTTCAGTCTGTTTTAATAAAGTATATAGCAGAACAAAATGCTTCTAAGTTTTTCGGTCTGTTTTAAAAAGTATATAGCAGAACAAAATGCTTTTAAGTTTTTCAGTCTGTTTTAATATAGTATAGTCAAGCAAGCATGTTTTAAAGGAGTTTCAGTGCTCAGAGTATGACAAGTTTGGGTTTTCTGTTTTATTTCAAAACAGAGTTTCACATCTTGGTGGTTCAAAACCAGGTTTATACCTGTTTCCTAATCCTACTCAGCATGACTCACACTCTGCCATGCGGGATCCTCAAATTTTCTCTATGGGAGAAAGGAGAGCTAATCCAAGACTCCTATCACCTCCATTTGGATTCTAGAGTGATCTTCCTTGCAAAGTTGACCGCTTCCTGTTTTGAACATTTCATTTAAATAGGGGTGGCCTTTTTCATGCCCAGGCTGGAAGTCTGGCTTATTAAAAAAAAAAAAATTAAAAGAAAAAAAATTCCTGGAAATCACTTTCAGACCCAGCGAAACTTAGTGCTGCTCAGTTCAGGTCTGGGAAAAATTCCACGCAGCCTTTTTGGTTCAGAGGGTGCTACTTTTGAGGTTCAAGCTGGATATCCAGCCTATCAACCAAAAAAAAAAAAATTGCTTTTGATTGGTGTCTTCTACACTTGGCAAACTGCTTTCAACGTTATCTTCTCTAGGCCCCATTTTTATTTCTATGGCCCAGTTCTTCTCAGCTCATAAACAATGGAGAACTGATTGATTTGCATACAACAACAAAAAAAATCCTCGTTTGGATTGGTTCAACCCAATTTCATCATCATTAGGATAATCTTTTCTTTCGCAATATATGCTCTGCACTTTGTAATCCCTTATTTAGGTTGGCAAGGACAGTGTCCTGGAATGTAGTGAGTGAGACTGAGGATGTTTCAGCACTAGAGTTTAGCATGAAAATCAAGAGAAAGTGGTCTTGGCCTGATGAGTATAATGATCAAGAAATCTGGAACAAGTTTGGATAAAGGAAATCACATGCATTGTCATCATGGCACACCTCTGTTCCCAAACCATGCATGTACTTTGCAGCCTGGAAAATGCAGAAAATCGGTTTTTAGATGTTGACAAATTTTGAGAACCAGTTTTCATCAGTTTTCTGATCTATCATTTAGACTGCCTGACACCCTTGCATCAGTTTTCATTTCTTCCTTTGGCCAGTAAGCACACTCTTCTTTGGCCCTTCAATCTGACTCCATCTTTTCTTGAGCAATTGAAGCCTTCAAAAGGCCTTTGGACATGGTTTCTGTATGAGAAGTTCAAACGACACTGGCTCTGCATTCAGTTTCATTGGGCCATATTTTGTTATCAAACTTCAGGAAAGTCTTTGAGTTTTTTGCTGTGCTTGAAACATCCAATAAGAACCCTCGCTTTGTCATGGCACCCATGTCTTCAAAGCCTTGTCGATTGTTACCAGCTCTCTCTAAATTTGCTTGTTCTTGGATTGGTGTCTCTTGCCAACATTCATAGGACTTGCACCTTATGCCCCTCTTTTCACTGGAGTATCACATTATGGAGGAAAATGAGTTTGAATTGAGATATACTCTGTTATGAGTCATCTTTGTCATGGCACCTGTCCATGTTTGCACACCTGAGTCTGCTACCAGCTCTTTCGTTTTCTAACTTATGTATTGCACCACCATTTTTTTTTCTCAGAAATTCCCCTTTTTTCTATGGAGGACCTCATCAAGATTCCTTTTCTAGCTTGTCTGTTTTATATTGAGTATGAAATAAGACTTAGTTTTCACTCTGTTAGGTTTATTCATTTGTGTTCTAACATGGTATCATGTAAAGATATGCAGTTACAGCATACTCACTCACTCGCGCATCCAGCGGTAAGTACATGCGCACACTCACTGACTCGGGCTTGTGTAAAGTGTAGTTATGCATCTGCGTATGTGTGAGTTTGAGTATAGCTGCAACATATAAACTCGCACTTGCACATACACACATGGATATGTACACACACTTCCTAACATGCACATGCTAGGATGTACACACATACACATGCACACACTCATACTCACACTCACTTGCACAATACATATACGCTGCCCTAAGTTTTGCTTTACTGCATGCATGCACAAATGCATGCACTCATACATACACACACACACACACTCATGCATGCACGCACGCACACACACACACACACACACACACACACACACACACACACACACACACACACACACACACACACACACACACACACACACACGCACACACACACACACACACACACACACACACACACACACACACACACACATACATACACACTCACCCACTCACACAGATTCACAGTACATATTCATATTTGTAAGCATGCTCATTTCTTCCTGGAGATCTACATTTGTTTCACATCATCGTAACAGACAGTTATTCATACAACAGATTCACAAGCGAATTCCATGTCCAACATATTGTTTGATATAACTTTAGTGGAAAGATGTTAGAGTGAAGAATAACACACATATACAAGCACACATTTTTTGTTTTGACACGCATGTATTGTGTGTGTGTGTGTGTGTGTGTGTGTGTGTGTGTGTGTGTGTGTGTGTGTGAGAGTGTGTGTTTGTGAGTGTGTCTGTGTCTGTGTCTGTGTCTTTGTAGATGACTGAAGTACTCACACTTCGTCAACTCTTCATAACTCAAAGTTCATATTGAGCATTTTTAGATGTTTGCCACCATATACAATAGACACATTTTTCTATACAGGTTTCAACAGAGCAGAAAGTATATGTTTCAGGCAGGACTGCCATTGCTATCTGAACCATACAAGCTTAGTGTGATGCAGGATGATCCAAATGAATTGGAAAGATTGCTGGCCGAACAGGTGCCGTGGAACATAGGTAACAAGATTATTTGTTAGATCACATCCTACTCGAGGACAAGCTTGTGAAATGTCGGTCATCAAATACTGTACTATGTCAGACTTGTGCAAGCTATGGTAACTGGGTAAATTTAATGGCTAATGCAGTAGATACCCACTCATCTCCCTTCTCTTGTACAGTAGCAGGTACAGCAAGGTTACTTTCATTTTCTACTCTTTCTACGGCCAGATTCCATGTTGCTCTCACCATTCAGGTTTACACTCTGTCTTGCTTCTCTCTGTCTGGACTGCCGAGCAGTTTGTCTTTTTTTTTTCTTTTCTTTTTTTACTTATTTTGTTGATTTCACAAAGTCCCTTGAGTTCTTTAATTGTGGATTCAATACTGATCCATTGTTTAATCATGTGTTCAGTTATTGATCTCACTTTCCTTGTGTTTCTGCATCTCCTTGCTTGAGTGTCACCACTCATGCCATGCACCATTCAAGCCATGACACTCACCCAAATCAGGACATCAGGGCCATTCTGAATTCCAGTCCAGCCCTTTCCCTAGGGAACCTGGTCTTGGATCCTGAGATTCCAGACACTAACACCTGCAGGGTTGAGTGTGGGATTGTGAGACAAGAAGAGGTCTAACATTTGGTGGTCACCACTATACCCCCAGCCTTTCCCTGGTTGAAACACCGAGCGAGGGAAAGTGTAGGGAAGGATGGTGGGGTCCCCAGTGGTTGCCCTGGTTCATCACATAAAAAAATTGTCAATAATAGTGGATTGCAGGCTGTGTTATCCATTTATATAACCCTTGCCATCAAAGATGATCTCCCCCTCCTCTCTCCTCTCACCCTATTTCCTCCCCCCCCCCCCCCCACCTCCCTGCACCCCACATTCCCCTTGCTGCCCCTCTCCCCCCTCCCCGTCCAACCTTGCCAGAGATAAACACAAGCAGAATGGACATGCTCTCACAGATGTGCATGTTTATTTCAGGATCCTCATACCTCTTGGCAGTTAGAACTGTTAGCCATGCCGCTCCCTCAGGCCATGGCTCCTTATTCCCACTGGAACTGTCCCTCCCCATTCTAATGCAAGGCCTTCCCTCCGATATTTGTTTGACGAGAAAGGACCATGCCAAAAATGACTTCCATAGACCTGTTTACTGCCATAAATTTTTCACAAGTTTCATTCCTTATTAGGCTCTTATGCATCTTTTTGCATCTTGAACCACAATCTGGCCAAAGTGTGGTCATTAGAATCTTGAAACACAATTTGGGTAAATTATGGTAATTACTCAAAAGTTGTAGTGAAAAGTCAATTTTCAAAAATAAAGCACCACTTTGTTTTTTAAAGCAAAATCAATCCAAGTGTTCATTCATCTTAGTGAAACATGATGTCCAGCAAAAAATGTTGCAAATCTGGTAGGGGACTAAATGAAAGAGGCCTGTCTGCTAACTGTCTAAACATGGATACATGGCCTTGTGGCCAGTCAAGGTTTTGGTGAATGAATACTGTACCTGTGTAAACTCAATTCTCAAGACTTATATATCCTTATTTCAGTCTCTAGGAATTCTAGCTCTTTTATCTCTTCTGTTATCAGTGTTATCTTTCCATATCTCTCCTCTGGAATCATGTCTACCCCCTTCCCCAATCCATCAACTTCTGCATCTTCAGGCTTGGCCATGTGGGACCCAGTACAACCATCTACAACCTTCACCAATTCTAATCGGACCTAGTCTGGCAGGGCTCTTCTAGCTCACAGGAGGGCCTTTGCATAACTATATTTTTTGATATCTGCATCACATTGTTCCAGGGACTACTGCAGTTGGTGTAAGTGGGTGGCTTGGTCTAGTTATGTCTCTCCCTTCCATAAGGACATCCAGTGTCCAACTGGTAAATTTTCTTCCTCGCCTCTCGGCTGTACCAAAGCAATCAGCAAGCTTCATTAGGGGCTACCATTCAGCCATCTCCACCACCATCTGTCAACTAAGAGGCTCCTCCTTCCAAGTTGACTTCCTGTGGTGGAAAGTCTGCCAAGGAGTTCCTTTCAGGGTAGCCCAGTCTCCTTGCTGGATCCCGCTATGGGATCTTTTCCTTGTGCTGGACTTTGTCTGGAAGCCGCCTTCAAGCTGCTTTCCATCATTTCCTTTGACCTCATCTCTCATGAGACCAGTTTCCTCTTTAGCCTTGCTTTGGCTTGCTGTTCCAGAGAGATGGTGATTCCAGGGACATTGCCTTCCACTAGGACAGGTTGGTCATCCTGCATTTCTTGCCTTAAGTTTTTCCCAAGAACTGGAAGTCAGGCTGACCCTCAGCTTTCCTCCAGATTTGGGCTGTCTCTGAAATTCTTGGTCAGGAAGAAAGGTAGGGAACTCATGAATCATTGCTCATTCTGGTACATGCACTATAAACGGAAGAGGTCTCACCCTAGGGACTTCTCCCATCATGTGGGATTGTAATTGTAGATCTGGATTTATAAGAATTTTTACAATTTCAGGCTTGAGTAGCTCCCATGATTGGTCAGGCAATGAACGTGACTGTACTTGACTCATATGTGAACTTATGCAAAACGCTTTATAACTCTTTTAATGAATTTTTTCTTTGTACCTACAGGTGATTCAGCTGCCTACAGTCCTGTGGTAGTGGGTCTGTATCTTGACTGCATAGTAAGGAAGGTTGATCCACAGAAGAGGAGCCTTTCTCATTACTTCTGGGATGAGATCGCTCAACCGTTTGGTAAGATTTTTCTTTGTCTTTTTTTAATGGCTTTCCATCTTCTGTGCCACATGGGTTGCTTTACGCCCCTGATGCTTGTTAGTTTCCTGCCGGTCATTACCCTGCTGCTGTGCGCTGCTTTCCTGCAGGCCATTGTGCTGCGTCTGGTTAATGATAAATTATACTCTGTTGACAGCCTTGTAGAACATTCACATGGTCAGTTATACTCTATTAACAGCCAGAATGGTCAGTTATACTCTATTAACAGCCTTGTAAAACATTCACATGATCAGTTATACTCTATTAACAGCCTTGTAGAACATTCATATGGTCAGTTATACTCTATTAACAGCCTTGTAGAACATTCATATGGTCAGTTATACTCTATTAACAGCCTTGTAGAACATTCATATGGTCAGTTATACTCTATTAACAGCCTTGTAGAACATTCACATGATCAGTTATATTCTATTAACAGCCTTGTAGAACATTCACATGGTCAGTTATATTCTATTAACAGCCTTGTAGAACGTTCATATGGTCAGTTATACTCTATTAACAGTCTTGTAGAACATTCAAATGGTCAGTTATACTCTATTAACAGCCTTGTAGAACATTCATATGGTCAGTTATACTTTATTAACAGCCTTGTAGAACATTCACATGGTCAGTTATACTCTATTAACAGCCTTGTAGAACATTCACATGGTCAGTTATACTCTATTAACAGCCCAGTACAGCATTGATATGCTCAAAATTGGGGAAGGTCAGGGAAGAATGAAGAAGCATTTCCAGTGAATGTTATCAACTGAAGGGAGAAATTTACTCAAACAAATAAAGCTTTGGAGTGGCAGGAAGGAAAAGAATGCATCACTCGACAGGAACGTGCATCAGGATTTTAGAAGGGTGCATATCAGCTTGTAATTATGGGCACAAATTTTATTTGCTGTTAGGGCTACTCAACAAGCCTGCAGAATGCAGACACTACAGATGTCACCCTGAAAGTAAAACTGTATTATGAAAGGAAAGAAAGTATGGTACTCATTTTATGCACAGTGTTTCTTGTGAAAATTTAAAAAGTGAAAACTGTCAGCCATCATGCTCAAGTTTCTGGTTGTTTGGGTTATGTTTGAGAATGTGTTGACCATAAAAGTGTGAATCACTAATTGTTTTGAGAATGTGTTGACCATAAAAGTGTGAATCACTAGATTGTTAAGAGAAGAAGGATTTTTAAGTCTTGTATTGATCAAATTCACACTCATGTACCTTAGCCCACCAAGTCGTGAAAAGCGAGCTGTTTTTGTACAGAGAGCATCATTCAGTGAATTGAAAGAATAATGCAAGATGCTTGACCTGGAGGATGGTCAGTTGCCTTGGAGGACAGACTGTTCTGTGGAGTTGTATGTCGAGGCTTTGCTAGGATGTATGACTCATATGTAGTTGTTTTCTCCTAAAATGTGCAAGGTGTGTCAAAGTTGGATGTGAAGCAAGGGCCATGGCTGGCCTATGATAGGCGTATTAATCCTTCAGGTGAAATGCTGCGACAAGAAATGAAAACAGGATACGAGGATAGATGGTTCTACTAAAAAAAAAACACCATGTTCAGGGTTCGGTTTACTAGTGCGCCCTGCGGCATTACCGCATCGCTTCCGCAAATGCCGCATCGACTCTGCTTGCCGTGTGTCAAAGGGCGCATCGCTTTACGGTACCAGTGCGCCACCGTGCTCACATTTAGGCCTACCGCGGAGACTGACGCGCTAGGACCGCGGCAGACAATGCTTCATTTGTCCGCTGATTTGATTGGCTGCTGCTAGCGAACCATGCAACTTTCTGCCAATCATGTGTAGTCTACTGTCGCCTTTTGGGTTGCTTTCGGTTTGCTTTCTGGGATAGCGATCTGTCTGTGAAAGTTGTTTTTCCGCCAGTTTTGGAAGTTTTTATGTGATCGGTCATGCCTCCAAAAAAGAAGCCAAAACTTCTGCCAGGGCAAGCAGTCTTGTGTTTCGGTCAACCGCAGCCGTCTACCAGTCAGGAATCGCCGAAAGATTCAGTCGGCGCATCTCAGCCCGATGTGGAGCAGCAGTGTGACAGGCCAAGTGAAAGTAGACCCATGTGTTCTAAGAAAACGTTCCAGTCAACGTGGCTGACCCTTTACCCGTGGCTTAGGTATGAGAGCGGCAAGATGTACTGTTGTGTGTGCCGTAAACACGGGAAAAATAACAGTTTGTCTGTGGGAACGGACAATTTCCGTACAAGTACACTCAGTCACCATGTAGACGGCATTGATCATCAGCTTCTGATGAATGCACCAGCTGAAGCAGCGAACATGCGGGAGAGGCAGAAGACTGCTCTGAGCAAGAAAGAAGAAGCCGTGGTAGTGGGTTTGAAAGGTATGTTTTGAAGAAAAAAGAGCAAAACAAAATACTGAATCAAATAGACTGCAAGTGCCTCGTTCATTAAACCGCATCCATGAATCAAAACACAGAAAATAAAGAGACACCAATTTAATTGCAACAATCACAAAACGTGTCAATTTTCAAGGAAATACTCTTCGTCGGACACACTACACAAAATAACAACAAAGTTCAGAGAAATAGGAAGACAAGAGTATTTCCTCGAAAATTCACACGTTTTGTCATTGTTACAATTAAATTGATGTCTCTTTATTTTCTGTGTTTTAATCTTGTTTTTCAGGTATGTTTTGGCTATGCAAGGAAGGACTTCCACTTTCAAAATTTCGCTCACTGATGCAGTTTTTACTGCACCTGAAAGTACCGAATGTTGAGAACTTGTGCTGTAGAGACAAAATCGACTACACTAGTGATTCATCAGCTGACGATTTCCTGAAAGTTTTGTCTGATATAATTGATGATAACATCTCAGAGAAGGCGAAAAAGTCCCCTGTCATCACCATTTTTGTGGATGAAAGTACCGATATAGTGGTTCACCACAAACTTGCTATCAACATTAGAGTTGTTGATCCACTATCTCTGCAGCCCAGCACATTCTTCCTGACTGATGTGCGCTTGCATGATGGCACAGGCAAGGGCATGTTTGATGTGATCAAGACTGAACTTGACAAGAGAGGGATTCCTGTCACCAAGGTGTTTGGTTTAGGAACTGACGGGGCATCAACAATGACTGGAACAAAAACAGGGTTGACAGGACAATTTCTGAGAGAGAACCCACATCTTCTCAACACGCACTGCAGTGCCCATCGTGTAGCCCTGGTCTCGGAGCAAGCAGCAGAGAAAGTATCAGCAGTGCAGACCTTTCGAGACACTGTGAGAAGTATCTTCTACTACTTTCACAAGTCACCAGCGAAAGTAGAGGCTCTTGAAAGTGTGCAGAAACTGCTGGATGAGCCAGTCTTAAGGTATAAAGAGGTGCACGCCATTCGCTGGCTGTCATTCTTTTCAGCTTTAGACACTGTGTTTCGTACTCTGGACAGCCTCATTACCTTGTTTGAATCTCGGAAGGAAAAGGACCCCAAAGCAGGCGGACTTTGCAGAAAAGTTGGTCAGGAACTGTTCATCAGCATCTCTTATGGGATGATGGATTGGCTTCAGCCTATTATGGCTCTCAGCCAATTCTTTCAGCAGAAGGACATAGATATCAGTGTAGTGAAAGTGAATGTGAACACATGCATCAGAGAGCTGGAGAACATGAGAGACGATGTTAATGATCTGGGCAAGCCAAGATACCTGGATACACTAGCAGGGGACCTGCAGGATGGTGTGTTCAAAGGTCACCACAAAGTTGCTAGAAATGCTGCACACTTTAAGACAGTCAGAGAGAGCTTTCTGCAAGCTATGATTGATAATCTGAAGGCAAGGTTCCAGGACTCAGAGAAAATGGCACAGTTCTCAGTTTTTGGCATGAAGCCTCTGCGGTTTGTGTCAGACAGAGACTTGGAAACATGGGGGGATGAGGACATGGAGAAAGTGGCTGAGTTCTACTGCAGCAGTCAGAAGCACACAGGGCCTGATGGCACAGAGTATGTCTCTGAACCATATCTGCAGTGTGACAAGGCTGAGGTCTTGAAGGAATGGAAGAGGTGTAAAACTATTGTGAAGTCTAACCGTTACCCCACCCACACACTCTCTTCTCTCTGGGGTGCTCTTGTCAGCCTTCAACAGGATGGTAGTTTGGACTGTCCCAACTTGCTGAAGCTGGCATGTCTAGTACTTACACATCCTGTGCACTCATGCGATTGTGAGAGAACTTTCAGTACACAGAATCTTACACTGACACCATTAAGGAACAGACTTTCAGCAGAGAAGTGTGACCAGTTGATGAGAGTCAGGATTGAAGGGGGGGGACATGCACTCTTTTGACTTTGGTGCTGCTGTACAGAGATGGAGAAACATCAAGTACAGGGCTATTTTTGGGGAAGACTAACTTTTGGTGTCTGCTGTTCCCTGCTAAGTGATGCAGTGTGTTGGACAGGACTAATTTTATGTGTGACCATTAAGGAACATACTTTCAACAGAGAAGTGTGACTAGTTGATGATTGAAGGGGGAGACATTCACTCTTTTGACTTTGGTGCTGCTGTACAGTGAAGGAGAATGTCAGAGACAGTTTTGCTGTTGGTTGCAAAGAACAATATGAATCTGAGGATTATTTCTTTTGACATGTGGAGTGAACCATGACTGGGTCTGCCTGTGGTGAGTTTATCTTACTGCTGTTTATCTGCCTCTCATTCTTTATAGGCACACACACACACACACACACACACACACACACACACACACACACACACACACACACACACACACACACACACTAACAGAGTTCTTTTTCGAAGGATTTATTAATTTACTAATAATAGTTACGCAAGCCAAGCAAGAAATTTTAATACCACTTTAAGTCGCCCGTACATGGGGCCCATTGAAATGTGGAGGGACGGGCCAAATGCCCCATAGTCATTTCTGATCAGGCTGAACCTGCATGTTTAATGAATTGATTTAACGTAAATGATTACTATTTGTTTCTTCCATTTCAGGAACGTTTTTGGGAATTGAATACTTTACCTTCTAGAGGTGCACATTTGTAAATGTAGCTCTAATCAAATGATAAATCTGAGGTGAAATGGCTTTGAAATAAGAGAAATTTGTGGCACTGCTGATGCCAAGATGAAGACTCATACTGCGTTGTTAGTCTGTAAGGACCAGGGCATCCTTTTTATGTCAAAGAAATTGGGGGGGGCACCGTTTTGAGGCTGACTTTGTCAAGTGCAAAGGTGAGTCGGTTAAGACCTGGTCATTTTATAATAAAGGTTATTTGTGTTGAAAAATCATGTGATGCAATAGCTGAATATATTTAATGTAAACAGTGTGAAAAGAGAAAAGCTTATGATCTTGTCTTCCTGATGCAAATTTGGTGTCTTCCTGACTTGGTTGTTCTTATTTAGGACAGGACAGACTTCATCTTAAACTCAAGCACAATCACCAGTATTGTTATCACTACATCACACCAAATCTACCGAAGAAGAGAGGACTTACAGAAGACTGTGAGGTCATCACACCATTGCTATTCTAAAAGTGTTTTGCGAAGCGTACAAGAAAAGATCATGTTTGTCAATCTCTTCACCATCAACTTGCAGGCATAGACTTTCATATTGGAACTCCAAAGTCAGAGTTTTGGCGGAAGGCCAGACAGACAGTGACAGTGCGAGGACAGGAGTACAAACAGTACCAGATGAAACTGGCCAGTAATCCAAACATTGACCAGCACATGTTGGTCACTATGGCCACTCAGCCTTCCGACTTCCTCAGAGTCAGTATCTATGCTGTTTTGTCATTAGTGTGTGTGTGTGTGTGTGTGTGTGTGTGTGTGTGTGTGTGTGTGTGTTGGTGTGTATGTGTGTGTGTGTGTGTGTATGTGTGTGTGTGTGTGTGTGTGTGTGTGTGTGTGTGTGTGTGTGTGTGTGTGTGCATGTGAGACTGAGTGGAGAGTGACAGAAGTGTTGGATAGAGATGATAACAATAGTGGTATTATGTTTGGGATGAAAGCAGTGGAGCAGAGGGGAGACACTTACAGGCATATATGTACATGGTCATATCTGAGAGAGTTTCTGTGATCGATAGCCATTAGAAAACACACACACACACACACACACACACACACACACACACACACACACACACAGAGTTGACATAGTACAAAGTTTCACTGTCATGCACAGATAATTCATTTAGGTAAAGATTCATAAAGCAACTGACATTCAAAAAAAAATCATTTAAATTCATTGAACAGCTTTTTGGAGAAAAAAAACAACGACAGTGAGTTGTCAGTCCTTTTAATGTATTTTTTAAATGCAAGCGGTGGAGGAAAACAAAAGTGGGTGCTCATTCCTTTTTTTTCACTTAAAAAAAAGATGAATAAATTATGCTTGTCATAATGCAGAGGAACAGTGTTAAATGCACAGAGACAGAACTTGGCAACAATTCATACATGATCAATATGTGCATGAGCATACACACACACACACACACACACACACACACACACACACACACACACACACAATGCACACACACACGTACGCACACACACACACACACACACGTGATCAATATATGCATGAGTATATACATGTGTGTGTGTGTGTGTGTTTGGCTATTTGAAAGTTTATGGATAGTACCTACAGAAACGGCTCCACACTGCATCCAACATTTTCTTCAGTTACCTGATATGGCCCTTTGCGGTCTGCTGGGCTATAAGCAACATTACCTTACCTTACAGAGAAACTTGCATTTAAAGACTTTTCTCCTCAAGACTCCTTTACCTTGGTAGAGTTGTTTTTCATGAGCTTTGATGTCTTGTAGAGACTTGGCTGACTTCCCAGTTAAGACTCCTTTAAAGATCCTGTTTGGAAGGATCTCTGGAGGTGGTAAAGATCCTGTGTGAAAGGATCTCTGGAGATGGTAAAGATCCTGTTTGAAAGGATCTCTGGAGGTGGTAAAGATCCTGTGTGAAAGGATCTCTGAGGTGGTAAAGATCCTGTGTGAAAGGATCTCTGGAGGTGGTAAAGATCCTGTGTGAAAGGATCTCTTGAGGTGGTAAAGATCCTCTGTGAAAGGATCTCTGGAGGTGGTAAATGAGAAGGTTGTGACTTCATTTGTACAGTCAGGACAAGTTGGTAACATTTTGGGAGAAATGAAGCAGCATTTTCAATGACTGTCAACCGACATAAATATTTTTGTAGTAAAACATCTTCACCTTTTACCTGTTTTCGCTCGTCCAAATGTCCAAGCAGAATTTCTTCTAGTATGTAGTAAAAGATAGCTAGTATGCAAGTTTGCTTGTAAAACTTACCAGAATGGTTTGAGAGGGTTTGCGAATTTGAAAATGAAATCTGCCTTTTTGGGGGATGTTTCATTGTTTGTTCTGTGTGCTCTGAGAAAGGTCAGATCTCCAAGTCTGTTTATTTTTATAATAATGTGGAAACATTTGAGTGGATCTTTGAGTTTAACTGGACTGTTTATGGAGGCATAATCTACAACTGGTTCTGTTGGAGGTCTCTAAATGTCAAACTGTTAATATGTCAAAAGAAAAAGAAGGCAGCTGTTGGGAGGGTGCAGATCCTGGACAACATGAAATGGATCATGGATCCCTATTTTGGCATCAGGGATCAGCACTGAATTTTATGGGGTCAGCTTGGGTCACATTCCAATTTTCTACCTTGTTTCACTGAACCATTTTTTTATTTTTGTAGTTTTTGTGTAATCTTGATGTACCTGTCCTGTGTTGGTCATGTGATCCAGTTTGTCACAACAGATCCAAACCAAATTTGATTATTTCAAACTTGGACCACTTTTAATCTTTATACAAAATTTCATTAAACAGGGTTCTGTAGGATGTTTTCTTTATTTTTTTGAAATCTTGCTGAGCAGATACTGAAGCTGCGCTTTGATGCAGATTGGTATCATGATCCACACCAAAAGTTCATAGGGTTTATCCTTGAGCTACCTTTCATCTTTTCACTATGGTTCATTTACATGTTTATGTAATATATCTGGCCAAGAAATGGGCTAAGGATGTAGGTGAAGACATGACCTCCGGGGGACAGGTAGCAGTTGACCAGTGGGTAGAATGGTGGTTAGTTAATGCTACTGTACAACTGACTCCAACATCCACAGGATGCTGATCACAATTCAAGTTTTATGCATGTGAGCAGAAAAAAAGTTCACATTGTCCAAGAAAGATTGTATTTTTAGTTGTCCTGGGGGGGGGGGGGGGGTGGGTGAAGGGAGTTACGCAACATTTTCATTCTGGTTGGGTTTTTCTTTCATTGACTTTTCCTCCAGAATGCCCATATCAACAACCCAGATTTTGCGGAGATTCCATGTCCGTCTACACATGGGGTGGGGTCTGCTGCCGGAATGGCGAAGCTGCATGGTATTCTGGCCAATGAGGGATATACAGCAGACGGTAGACGCCTGCTGTCAGAGAAGACATTACAAATGCTGCAGACACCGCTCTATGCTGGACTGGAGAAGATGTTTGGCATGGACGTTTTTTACAGCTACGGGACAGCCCTATTGCCAATCTTGGAAGGAGATGAGGTAAATCTGAGCACACTAACAGAGCAGTTGAGTAAATCTCTTCAGGTAGAAACCAATGACCTGAACCTTTTCAACCCTTCTGAGTTTACAACCTGGACAGCCTCTCCATGCATCATGAACCAGTGCTCGAGCATTGCTCAGGTGACAGCCGATTGAAAACTATGAAAGTAACATGAAAATAAATGTTGAAATACTGAGCTGCCAAACGAATGCCCAAAAACGGTAAAGTAACAAGCCTCGACCTATCAGCTACTTGCTCTTTTTCAAATAGGACAAGAAGAACCATCTGAACAAACAAAAATGCTTATTTGAGAGGAAAAGAATTCAAGTCCCCAATCCCATAAAAACGGCTTCTACAAGGATTTCAAAAGTGAGAAAGAGAATGTGAAAGTGTAGAGATTGACTCCTTCACTGACAGCATTTGGGAATCATTGAGTTCGTGTGTATGGGAAAAGAAGATCTAATACCATGTCTTTTCTGTTTTAATAAAGATACTGTTTATGATTGCATGTACTTTCATAAAAGCCAGATTTACATGCATGTAGTTTGAGGATAGGAATATGCATTTTGAGGGGAAAAAATCACCCTACTATGAAGCCTGAAAAAGATAATATTTTTGATTCCTTGTGTTTTGAGAAAAAAGATAACAATGTCTTTTGAAAAAGAAAATGTTCACAAAAACATTGTCTTCAGAAAGATAGTTTGCATGATATGCATTTTTGGAATGATTGTCATAATACTATGTATTTTATGTATAACACAAAACAGTTCAGGACAAAATGTATAAGACAAAACAGTACAGGACAAAATGTATAAGACAAAACCGTACAGGACAAAATGTATTAGACAAAACAGTGCAGGACAAAATGTATAAGACAAAACAGTACAGGACAAAATGTATTGGACAAAACAGTGCAGGACAAAATGTATAAGACAAAACAGTACAGGACAAAATGTATTGGACAAAACAGTGCAGGACAAAATATATAAGACAATACAGGACAAAATGTATTAGACTAAATAGTGCAGGACAAAACAGAACACAGTGTAACACAAAATAGTTCAACACAAAACAGTTCAGTAAAATATAAACAAAAAAATGATACAGCACTGTACACAGTACAGTATACCACAACACACTATAAAATCAGTACAGTATAAAAAAAAACAACAGTACAACACTTAACAGCACTGTACAAGGCAACAGTAAAGAGTAAGTTTCTTTTTCTTTCTTTCTGCGTACGCAGGCTGATACTCCTGCGGACACTCCCTGTATAGCCAGGCAGTGGAGTTTTGTGTGTATGACCCTTTTCTATCCCGCCATTAAGGCAGCCATACTCCATCTTCGGGGAAGGTGCATGCTATGTGTCACGTGTCATCCATACCAACGGCCAAACTGGCCTTCTCTTCTGAAAGTTGGTGATGGGATTTTACGTGTGTGCAAGATGTTGTGCGTGCGTTCACACACGGAACCTCGGTTTATAGTCTCATTCGAAGGACTGTGTGGGGAATGGAGTCAGAACCAATGTTAACTCCGAGGGGAAAATCCCCCTATACCGAAATTCGAACCCGCAACCCCAGGATCACGAGTCCGGCGCTCTACCAACTGAGCTATTCCGGCCCCCGTAAAGAGTAAGTCAAAACCGTATAGTTTCAAAGTAAGGTGACTGGAAGCAGAAATCGATACAAACATAGAAGAAAAATGCTGTTCCACCAGACGAAAGGGACAAACAAATTTGTCTTATTTGCTAGTCCCTTTCATCTTTGTTTTGTCTTATTTGCTTGTCCCTTTCATCTTTGTTTTGTCTTATTTGCTTGTCCCTTTCATCTTTGTTTTGTCTTATTTGCTTGTCCCTTTCATCTTTGTTTTGTCTTATTTGCTTGTCCCTTTCATCTTTGTTTTGTCTTGTTATTTGCTTGTCCCTTTCATCTTTGTTTTGTCTTGTTATTTGCTTGTCCCTTTCATCTTTGTTTTGTCTTATTTGCTTGTCTCTTTCGTCTTTGTTTTGTTCTGTAATTTGTTTGTCCCTTTCATCTTTGTTTTGTCTTGTTATTTGCTTGTCTCTTTCGTCTTTGTTTTGTTCTGTAATTTGTCCCTTTCATCTTTGTTTTGTCTTATTTGCTTGTCTCTTTCGTCTTTGTTTTGTCTTATTTGCTTGTCTCTTTCATCTTTGTTTTGTCTTGTTATTTGCTTGTCTCTTTCGTCTTTGTTTTGTTCTGTAATTTGTTTGTCCCTTTCGTCTTTGTTTTGTCTTGTTATTTGCTTGTCTCTTTCATCTTTGTTTTGTCTTGTTATTTGCTTGTCTCTTTCGTCTTTGTTTTGTTCTGTAATTTGTTTGTCCCTTTCATCTTTGTTTTGTCTTATTTGCTAGTCCCTTTCGTCTTTGTTTTGTCTTGTTATTTGCTTGTCTCTTTCGTCTTTGTTTTGTCTTGTTATTTGCTTGTCTCTTTCGTCTGTTTTGTCTTGTTATTTGCTTGTCTCTTTCGTCTTTGTTTTGTTCTGTAATTTGTTTGTCCCTTTCGTCTTTGTTTTGTCTTGTAATTTGTTTTTCCCCTTCATCCGGCGGAATTGTATTTTTCTTTCAAGGTTGTTTCAGAACAGTATAAAACAATACAATACAGTGTAGTGAAACTTCAGGTTGCACAGTACAACACAAGATGGTGCAATCCAGTAATGGTTGCCTGCGGCCTGTGTCTGTCCACAGCTTCACTATAGCATCGGGCATGGTGGTTTTGGAGGACAGTTTGCTGCCGCAGACATCAAGCACAGCACAGGATGGGCGTACTGCTCGAACTACCTTGATCCCACCTTTTTCACTTCGGGTGCAGCCAAGTGGAACAGGCTGGAGGAGGCATTGTTCCAGTGCGTTTTGGCCTTGGAAGGGGTCAGGGCGACTCGCAGGCACATCCAGGTATGTTCAGAAGTTCAGGCCATTCAACAGAGACTACCGAGTAAATTGTGAACTGTGGACAGGTATGGTGTGGTTTTATCAGTTGAGTTTGGTGAAAGTATGGAGAAGGTGTGTTTTCCTTTCTTTTGAAAATGAACAATTGTGATATCACAGATCAGTATATCATGACCGATTGTTCTTTGAATTAGCAGTTGTAGTTTATCAGAAATGATGATATATGACTACAGCGTTCAAGTAAGTCCACATTCTTTTAAGAATGATGTACCTTGAAGGATTCTTGAAGGCAGAAGAAAGGAGACAGAGATGACCTGGTACTGTTGTTAAAATAAGGCAACATATAATGTTTGATTGAAAGAACAATTTTTTTTAGAGAATTTCTAGTCTCCCATTTGATGTGATTTTTTAGCTTTTCAGAAAAATCTGTTTTTCATTTGATCTGCCTGTTGTCTAAACTGTGAAACACTTTGTTCTTTTACCTCCAGAACTTAACTGTGGGGTTTTTTTTCCAGTTTTTTTTTTAATAACATCAAAGTTCTGATTTTGCCATACTGTTTGCCTTGCCATGGCCTCCATCATTGGCTGGGCTGTAAGCCACATGGCTTGCACTTCTCACCTGACCATACTGTGTGCCTTATGCTCTTGGGCTGAGAGCTGTTCACTTTTACCCTGCAGCATTCAAAATTCACTGAGAAACTTTTCCTTCTAATGAAAAACTTTCTTACTTTTTAAGCATACAAAGTGCCATAGTAGTGGCAAACTGGGCTCCATTCTTTCATTGGTTTTAGCAGGTCTTCAGGAGAAAGCTTCATTCACAATGGGTGTATACACGCCAGAGCTTAACAGGAGATGGAAGGTCACCAACAGGCCTGAGTTACAGATTACAGTCTGTGATGGGTTTAAACAATCATGAGGGACTTCAAGTAGGCAGTCTGCCATTGGCTTACATGTTAAAGAGTTGAAAAGCTTATGACTTGACGTCTCATTGAGACTTACTCTTTTAAGCAAATTTGAAATGTTAGTGATAATGCACCGCCGAAAAACGAAGACAAATGAATCACAAGACAAAACACGACACGTTTCGACCTCTTAGGTCTTCTTCAGGCAAGATACAAAACACTCAGGTTTTCATTCAACGCATATCTTGCACCAATTTGTGACTTCTCATTCATTTTTGTTGTCCTGGGTGTTTAGTATCTTGCCTGAAGAAGACCTAAGTGGTCGAAATGCGTCATGTTTTCTCTTACGATCGTTTGTCTACGTTTTTGGTGGTGCATTATCACTAACATTTCAAATTTGTTAAGATTTCCACCTGCAGTCGCTTCACTTTGCAGCTACTCTTTAAAGGAATAGAGCTGGACTTGTTGAGGGAGGGTAGCCAGACCCTCTAATTCCCCTCCCCACTCCACCTCACCCTGCCTATATTGCACAGAATAGATCCATAAAAGTATAACAATAACACAGCTGGTGTGTATGATATGAATATAATTAACCCAAACTAAAGGGTTACAGAAACAGGCTGCTTAGCCATGTCAACAGTTCTATGTGCACGCATCTGTGACTCAGTCTTATGGGATACTTGTCACGTCATATGAGGCTGGTTACTAACAACACTACATTCCTTCCCAAATTGATAAAAGAATCATTTACCCACAATACATAATAAACTCCAGGCTCTATTATTTTTAGCGAAACTGTCTGATATCACATTACCTATGTATTAAAATCATTAATATCATACCCAAGAAGAGCTCATTCTAAACTATAACTTTTCATTTCTTAGATTTCCTTTAAAACGAACATAGATCTTGTCCTGCCTTGCACAGTCCAGTTCTCACACTTTCAAAGTCACTTTTCTGGAAGTTCATATTACATTGTTGCAATGTTTCAATTAATCACCTGAACTTCAAATTTACCCTACTACACAAACACTTATTCCTTTTCTTTCTTTGTGATAAAAAAATGTATTCAAATAAAGCTGGTATTAGCAAACAAGTGTTTGTTTTGGTATGATTAGTGCGAATGAGTGAATGTTCATTTTGATGTCGTTTGATATGTCCATTTCTTAAGTCATGTCATAGTCTTTCAGATAGGTGGGGAGACGCCGTTATTGCACTGGTCGTTGTGGGAGAGGGGGGGGGGGGGGGGGGGGGAGATGAATGGGTACGAGATCAGGAAGGATCGAGGCTTTGGGAACACATGGAATTGGAGAAGGTGGGCTGGGAACAGTCAAAGCATGAGCTGTTTTGTGAGGGATAGGGATGGAGGTACCGTAAAAGGTTGACTTTCACTGTCACTGTTCTCTTCTTCATCTGTATATTCCATGACATCAGAGAGTATGTCAGTGATTTTCTGAAGAATGAAGAGTTTCTCACAATAGTGGTACCATTCCCTCATTGTGCACTTACCACACTGCCGTTCTTGTTTCTCACAATGGGAGGCTTGGGAGAGAAGGGGTGGTGAGTGTTTTCTTTCTTCTGTTTGACCAGAACATAGTCACCTGGTTGCAGATCACTGGGTTTTGTGTGATGTCTCTGATTCGCATATGATGTCATCTTCTGTTTGCTCACTGCATGATTTGGGTTGAACTTGGCAGAAATAGGAACAGGAGATGATCTGATAGCTTGAGGGGGTGCTGGGTAAGCCGTTGTTCATTTTCAAGGCTTCAAAAGGAGAAACGCTGGTAGAGGAATATGGAGTACCTCTGTACTGACGTAGAAAGTGGGAAGTGGAGTCTTCCAGTTCTGGTTTGCAGCCGAAGATGCTCTGATGTGCTTGTTCAGGGTGCTCATGAAACGTTCTACCTCACCATTTGCTTCTGGCCATAGTGGTGTGGTTTTACGGTGGCAGAACCCAAATGTCCGGGCATAGTTTGCAAATTCCACTCCACTGAATGGTGGGCCATTGTTGGTTTTGACTTCCCAGGGAATTCCTTGTCTGGAGAAAATCATGTCAAGTTTCGGGAGAACGGCACGAGACGACAAGCAGAGAGGGCAATATTTCAACCTCAGGGTAGTGGCTATGCTCATCAATGATGACCATGATATAGTCACCAGAAGGGAAAACACCAGAAAAATCAATGGCAACACTGTGCCATGGTTCTGGAGGAAGGCGGGTAGGAATGACTGGCTCACACACTGAGTTGGTCCCAAGTAAGAAGCTTGGCATGGAATGCAAGAACTGACAGTGGAGCAGACAGGAGATAGCATTTTGAAAGATTTCAGACGTGGTGTTTACTCCAAACAGAAGATGTTTGTAGTGGCGTAGTCCAACATGAGTGGAGAAGGTGGTGATGTACTTGCTGTCCTCTTCCAGCTCTGGCTGGTGGTAGGTATTTTTAAAATCAAGCTTTGAAAAGACTGTTGATCCATTCAGATCAGCTATCAGGTCGTCAAGTGTTTGATCACCTTGCTCACCTCACACATGTCTGTGCACATGTGCACCGAATTATCACGTTTCGGAACCCAAACCACTGGACTGATCCATGGGGTGGGCCCATCAACTCGTTCTATGACGTTTAAGTCTTCAAGTCTCTGATGTTCCTTCTCCATGTCTTTGCAGACGTGAAATGGTGTGTGCCTAGGTTGTTGTGCTACGGGTTGTACAGAATCACCAAGGTGTAACTTTACTTTGACGCCCTCAATTTTCCCCTTGCTGTCTTCAAAGAGTTTAGGAAACTCTTTGACCGGATCAACTGAAGAATTTGCTGAGAAAGCGAATTGTACCATATCTAGTGTCTGAGCAATCTCTACCTAGTAAACTATTTGTCTTGCAAGAATTACCATTCACAACATAGAATCTAGCATTTACAGTTTTCCTTTTGAATGTGATGTTGGTTGGAAAGCATCCTTGTACTTTGAAAGAAGTTTTTGAGCCATATATACATACATCTTGGGTGCCCGTCTCTTGAGTGAGGGTTTGTTTGCCAAGTTGTATGCTGTTGCAAGTAGAATGTTCACTGGTACACCTGTTTCAACAATAAAGTTAATGGTTGTGTCCAACCTCATCAGCTTCACTTTGGCTGCTTGTGTATTGTACTTTGACACTCCCAAAACAAATGTTTTTCCTCTTCATTGTCGGAGGTATCAGAGTTCAAATTAGTTACAATATCAAAAGGCGGAACTCTCTTTTATTGCCTATCTAGTTGCGAGTCACACTGCATGACCTCGAGTCTGACAGGTCATAAATAAACAAACTTTGTCAGGCGTTTCTGTCATGTGAAGCAGGTTAAACCACATAATACTACATTACAATCCAGGATCTTCCCGCCAGTGTCATGGGCACATCCTTCTGCCACATTCTGTCTGTTGACCAAGTAGGCCGTTCAGACAGACGGCTTCAGAAGTTTCTGCATAATCCTGTCGGGAACATCCAATCAAACCAAGACGTGAAGGAAACATAACCTCCAAAAGAGAGGCAGGCCTGACTACAGAAGAACAGAACTCACCTCGCCCACTATCCATAAACAGAAGCAAAAAGAAAAGGTATTTTAAAAAATGGGGAGTGATGGGATGGGGACGGAACTGCATGAAAATACACATCACACAATAACTTTCGAAGAGTTACCCAAAACATTTTTAATCATGAAATTACCCACTCTTTCATATTCTGTAATTGCAATCTTGTATTTTCTAGCTTACAACTGTCTATACTTCATGTTTTACACTTGATATTGAATTACATGTATGTTCCCAACTTTCTCATGCAGCTAATCTTATACATGCATTTGACGATTTCTCATATATAATCATGACGCAGACAAATACTATTTGCTCATGAAACTGGCACCATCAAAATACAAAACAGAAACCGTTTTCACACACATACATGAAACACTATAAATGCAACTTTTTTGTGACAAAAAATTCACAATCAATAAGATTTAATCTATTCTTGTAAGCTCATTAAATGCTTCTGCTGCCATCAAATTTGTATTCACACAGACACACACACACACAGAGCAAAGACAAAAGCAATCTCCTCCGGCATGACTGCAAATCAAGTTTCATGGGGAAACATCAAGGAGTTCAACATCAAATCAAAGAATAAACAAAAAAACTGTAGCCTTTTTTTTTTTTAAATTGTATAGACCAGCTGACTACACAATGCCTCATCAGGGCTATCAAGATGCAGAAAAAACAAAGGTTACTTTCTAAAAAAAGCACCAAACAAACATGGTAGATTAACAATTTCAATGACCAGTTCACCGGTAGAAAAAAAGAAGAGCCTACCAGAAACAGAACACTTCCTGAACAAAATGTCTTTTATGTGAGCATGTCTAAAAGCAGCCACTGCATATACTTCTTAGATACCAACAGAAGCATCCCCATAATATAATACATTATGGACAAACATAATTCAAGCAACAAGGAAGATGTGCAAGTTATTTGTGCTTCAGGAAAATCAAACGGTTCTTCACAAAAAAATGTCTGAACTGTTTTTAAAATCACTTGTTTGTTTAGGCTTGTACCTGTCTTGTTCTGACTTTTGTAACCTATCATTTCTTGACTTTATTGCGAGTTTTCATCAGACTGATCATTCCATGCCACACATCAGTCGCATTATGATCAGTGCCTTTGTGCAGACTTAACTCTAATCATGGCTATAAATCACACAGGAAAGTTAAAAATGAAAAATAGAAATAACTAACCAAATCAAACCTAATCCAACCATAAAAAACATTTCAGTCTTATAAGACAAGTTTGTAATCTGAAAACATTTAGGCATACCTTGTCAATATAAGAAATGTTGTACTCAGGTCTGTGATACTATCAAGTCACAGACACAAATGAAAAAGTCTGGAAAGCAGAATTAAGGAACCATTGTTTTGTGTGAAAGCGTTTCAGCTGTTCGATCAATTCACAGTGTTTCACTTCGACTTACAACGGAACATAGCTATGAAACATACATAATCTTTAGAATTCTTTCAAACAGGCAAGAATACTAAGATTTTAAGATCAATGTGATCTGTTTGGACGTACACTGAAAATCACACGAATTTCGTGGATATGGGCGATTAAAAGATTCCAAGCTGATGTCAAGCACCATGTGATCTGCTTGGCAACATGATGCGGTGACCATCTTGAAAGTGTAACAACCAATGTAAGTGATCATCAGAATCGGAGCTCATAATTAATAATATGTCTACATAACACACAAAAATTTGTGATAGAGTTGAGTTTTGATGGTCCCATGCCAACATGAAGCTATTATAATTCACACTAACAAACATGGCTAGCGCCTGACAACTTTGGATCATTGTCTCTTGTCATAGCTATATCAAAGCATGGATGCTGGTTATGTTATTGTATGAATTACATGTTCTGATTCCAACAACGATAAATATTTAATCAAAAATGTTGTTCCTGTACAACACGATCCCCATGGGTGAAATCTGGTGGGGACTGCCAAAACCAAACTCTAAATTATAACTTGTTACATATCCCCCGAAGTCGGAGTGTGGCTGCCCATGTGGCGGGGTAATCAAAAACGGTCACACACGTAATGTTCTCATCCCCAGCTGATGCATTTGTGCCATAGTGTTCAAATACTTCGGCTGTTCGGATGATCCCTGGAGTCTTTTAGCCAGGGTACGACAACAACAAACAACTTGTTACATTAATCTCAACCCCATCCAATCTCCCCTCCCCCTCTTTTGAAACAAATCAGTTACCATTCAAATGTCAAAATTGTGTACAAAAAAGACAACTGATGGATATAAACATAAAACAAATGCCATGCTTGGTTTGCAACAAAGAAATTATACTGTCGTCAGTAGGGACTTAGTAGGTGGTGTCCTGCATATGTACAGACGCCACTGAAGTGACTCGCAACAGTACAGAATCTACTCTGGTGGACTGTCTCATGATGACTTGACACTGTCTTTCCCTGTGGATTGCTGAGGCTGTGAGAGAACAAGCTGGGGCGTGAATGTGGACGGGAAGCCTGAATGAGCAGCGTGGATACAGCCACTGGGGTGGCACAGAAAATGAGACAGAAAAAAAGACAAATGTCAAAAGACAATGAAAACAATCAAAATACTGAATATTGATCAAGACTAGATTTGAACTGACAATGTACATTGTATACATCACAACATGAGGCAGTGATAAAGGCAGATCAAAGCAATTATTTCCAAACAAAACCATCCCAAGAACAAAACAATTCACAGAATACAATGATTGCTCTCTCTCTCTCATTCTCTCTTTTATATCTTTTGTTTAAAAAAAAACCCTGCAACATTTTCCATGTGCACATGAAGCACAAACTATTAGCCACTTTCAATGTTTATAAAAGTATGGAACAGTTCACTGTAGCCCTCCCAATGCTGATCAATGTATGGTTACAAATAACTGCTGGCTGTACAAGATGCCATCACTTGCTGATTTCATATTCTGGGCTTGCTGCATTTTGTCATTACAAATGTCCTTACTGCATGTCATGCTCACTTCTGTGTTTGCCAATGGAATCTGATCACTTAGGCTAAAAGTTATTATAAAAACAGCATTTTGAAAAGTTGCACGCAGAAAAATGCATTGATACCATTGGTCATCTTCAAGATGACCAGCTGTGGTGAAGAGCAGTTAGCAGACTTTTGAACAAATTTCAACTTGAAGCGCTACATGGAAAACCTACTGCTCTTCCAGTCCTGATGGATCACAGGGCTCTTTAAAAGCAGACAATGCACAACCACACCTGACATGTGTTCCTAGTTGACAGCATTAAAATCCTCCATGGCCCACGAGATCACCTGATCCTTATCCCACAGAACATTTGTGGATGTTTTTGAAACAAGTATCTGAAACAGTTAACGCCTCTGCAATACTGCATGAGCTTGCTGAACTCCATCAAGAGGAATGAGCAGAAAACTAGGCCAACACTGTCGCCTGCCTCATCTAGTCTATGCTCAGAAGATGTGAGGTAGGTAAATGTACCAAAAACGGGCACACATGCTACTAACTTTGAGAGCATGTCTAACAGGAAGTTCAGTTAGTTGATTGCTAAAATAATTTGACAAATGAATTTTGTACTTTTTCTTTCTGTTGAGCATAATTGTTATGTTTGGACTGTTCATTTTTCTTGATTAAATTTGGAATTAAAAACCCAAGGCACAAAATATTCGTTTTCTTTTTTTTTTTCAGGGGAGGGGGTGTGTGCAATCTCTCTCTCTCTCTCTTTCTCTCCATGTGTCTCCACACACACACAAAGGTATTGATTTGAAAGGATCAAGAACAGCACCAGATTCCATTCGTGACCACCATTCACTTAGAATCATGTCGGTGAGATAATGTTGCTTATAGCCCAGCCGACCGCAAAGGGCCACATCAGGGCTGAATCATGTCGGTGAACAGTATGCTAAAAACATACTCTACACAGTATTCAATAATCACTTGGAAAACAAATCCCATTGTCACCACAACAGAGTTGACAGACTATGGTGAACTTCTATAGTATACACAATGAACTCAGTTAGCCTGTCTTTACCCAGGAAAACAGCCCAAGGCCATCTCTTCTGTTACAGTATCAGAAAATAGTTGGACTTCCGCCCCCCCCCCCCCCCCCCCCCCCCCCCCCCCCCCCCCTTTTTCTCCTTGAGTATTTTGCCTTATTCATATTCTATGTGATGAGATGGCTCCCAAGGTTGGTTGGGTAATAAACAACATGAATTCATGTTTAGCCTTTCTCTTTTCATTCAAAAGAAAATCAGCCACAAGGTACTAACTTTCATACTGTGCTACATGTTATGAACAGATTATTATCATGATTTACAACTGAGCTGAAACAGTGAACATTTTTTTCTTCACTCGCTCAGCCTTTAATGAGATCAAGTCATAGAGAAATGATAAAACCAATTCAATATCAACCTCTTGTTAAAAACTCGAGTCAAACACCGATATTTGTTTTAAGTGAAGAAATGAAGAAAATGGGAACAGTTCTTTTCAGCTTTCCTCGTCCTGAAATGAAAATTTGAAGAAGAAACACCAACAGTCAGGTATGCAGACTTCTCAAATCCGACAGTTGTTGATTTGTATGCTGCACAGGGCAAATGAAATGCTCATGAGCAGCATTTACTGATATCAAAATGACCATCCATCATGCCATGAAAGAAAGGTCAACTTGTGCTGTGCACTTACTGCATGTGTACAAATACTATTGTTCTGTAAAATTTCCTTGCGATACGCAAAATATGTGCCCTGGAAAGATCAATACTTTTTGTTCGAAAAATTATCAGTACATGGTAAAAATCAAATTCCAAAATACACACACACTCAAAGAAGAAAAAAGTTCAGCAATAATGTTTCCACATTGGATAACATGAACTGTATGTAGATATCTTGAGCACAAAGATGGTATCAATAACATGGCAGCTTTAACAGTCAATTGTCATATAGCACAGAACAAGGTACTATGAAAACTTTTTCACGACAAAATATTTCATCTGTGTCAATTTTATTGCTGAACTGATATAGTGTATAACAGTGATTAAAACAATGGAAATGAAAAATAATCATGCAAGTGGTTCAAATTAATAAACATCACATTTTCCCGTTGCATTCAGCCAAACAAAACCACAGGACGACTATGTATGAGATCACAGGGTAGGCACCTGGTCTTGAAAACTGAAGACCACTTCAGTGCTTTGAGACTGGGACACCTTTTTGCTGATACCAAACACAACAACAAAACAGAATATTCTCCACAAGCGTAATTTTCCACAGTATGGGCAAGACAACAATGTTCTTAAAATCCAAATGAAAAAAGTGTTGTATTTGACTAGCATAACTGCTGAGAACAGAAGACTAAAACACTCTTAAATTACATAAATCATTACTGTAACTCGTACTGTCAAACACAGTTATAAAACGTTTTTTTTTTCAGTTACTGTCTGACCAGAAGTTGCCAAATCTGAAAGCTGTACATTCCAAATATGAGGAAAACTCTGACAAAAACATATAATGTGTTGCAGATGTTTCAAAACAGTACAGAGTTGCTTATACCATTTTGGTAATGATAAACTGTTTACATATAAAGAAAATATTTGACACATGTGGTTTAGATTTTAAAAAGAATTATTAGTAAGTCCGCTGAACAACAGGGACAAACAAATTTTAAGCCAATTACAAAGCGTTTTGTCTTGTAATTTGTTTGTCCCTGTTGTCTGGTGGACTTCCTCATTTTTGTTGTTGTAAATTTGTTTCACTTTCCACATGCAGTCACCTCACTTTTAAACAAACAAGTGGTTTATTTCAATTTCTTATAGAGTCATTTCCAGATCACAAAGGGAACAGGTGATTTTTCCACCAAAGTTATAACTTAAAGGAAGTTCATTTTTAAAGTTAAGTATTCAAGGATTTCCATTCATTACTCAACCTGCATCAGGTGATCATATCATTCAACCAAAGATTTAAGTCTGAATTCTGGGAATACAAACTGCACATGTAATATCTGGTTTTAAATCAGATTAAAACACCTGGAAACTTATTCTTTTCAAAATAAGACTTTTGATACCCACGAAAATTCTAGGTCACTGCATTATCAATCTTCTGATGTTGTAAATCAATGTCCCAATTTGTATGCATAATGTTTAAATTTCAAGAAGATTTCTTTACAAAAAAAAAAAAAAAAAAGCAGAAAATAGCTCATCAAAACATTCCCCAGTTGACACACATGCACACACACACACTTACTCAACACAACCAAATCAAAATCTAATATTCCTTTTTTCTGCCTTTAAAAAAAAAAGACAGAATACACAATCGAACACAGAAAAAATTACATCCTTATTTGTTTGCTCTTTCAAACAAGCAGCTGACTGATCATTGAACACAGTCAGAGAGTCAGTTATGTTTACACACATGATGTTATCATCTCCATCCATTACAATCACCAACTGAATCACGCACACAAAAGCCATGCAGGACACTCTGAAAACTATAGCCATCTGGATGTCCTTACAATATCCAAGAGAAGGGAAAAAGCAAAGGCAAACACACAATGGATGTTTTTCACACTCCAGAATATTAGTATGGGTGTATATGTATGTGTGTATTACACTTTTGTGTTCTGTTGATTCTCCTCAAATTTCGAAAGTATCCAACAGCTCTGCTAACATAAAAAGTGCAATGGATCAATTTGTATTAATAATTAGGATAGCTGAATGGATTCTAAAATATGGCAAAGAAAGCTAGGTACAAAGAGAAAGACTGTAGGGGAAATTCTCCAGCTCACAATTTTCAAACAGGTGGGAAAGAATTATTTCCTGAGGTATAGTTCTGAGACAGCCATGTCCAGTTCCACAGTAACAGTGCTTCCAGTAGATTGTAGTTTTATTTGGTGACAGAGCAAACAGCACTGTAAATTTTCCTTCTGGGTAGATTTGTACCCATCATCAGGATTTTTTTTCCTTCTCAGTGCTATGATTGTGAACGACTTTCAGCATGTGAAGTGGCAGCATGATTTCGGTGGAAGGAACAAGGCGAGTTTCTGCTTTTCTTCTGCTACTAAGTCACAGACTTACTCATGATATAGCATAGAACCTCAGTGATAAAATGGAATACAGCATAAGCCTGCTACACATCAATTACATTTCCCCAAGATCTTCATTTCAATCAGGTGACTATCTGAATGTATCTGTCACTGACCCCAAATTCTTAATTTTGGCTGGTCATCGCAGTATCCAGCTCTGCTACTCCCTTTCCCCTTTTTTTTCTCCCCGCCCCCCCTCCCCCCACCATTCCTCCTTTCTTTGTGTGTATGAAATATTATCCATCATGAAAACAGATGACGAAGTGATTTTCTCATGAAACTGTTGGTAAGTTGCTGATTTTCTGTCAAGCTTAGCTTTAATCCATAAAACCCAGATAATTTCCTGTTTTCCCAGTCACTGCACTTATAATAATGTCTCTTAAATCAGACCGTAAAAGGTAGCCTCAGACAAAACAAGCACAATAATATCTCTAACATCAGACCACATAAAGCAGCCTGAGACAGCACAAAGCAGTTTGAGACAACACAATCACAATAATCTCTCTAACATCAAACCATCAAATGCAGCCTGAAACAAACCAATCACAACAATATCTCTAACATTAGACAGTAAAAGACTGCCTGGGGCAATACGATCACAACAATATCTCTAACTTCAGACTGTGAAAGACAGTCTGAGACACCACAACCACATCCAGTGTTGAGTTGCGGTTAGCATGACTACCAACCCTCCTGGAAGTCTAGGGCAGCCATTTTTTCCAGTCATGTCAGGGAGGTAGAAACTCCAAAACATGGTCTGAAATTTCCAGCCTGCAGCATGAACAGTGCCAACCACAGCACTGCTCTACCAGGGCGCTAAACTGGTGGAGAGCACCTGGAACTCATGTGCCCTGAAATCCACTTTGGATGGAAGCCATCAGAGGCCAGAAGCATATCCTGCCTGATCACCACAGGATCAAAATCTTGTGATCTGAAGTCTGACTTAGGAAAGGGAGCCCAACTCTGTCCATTTCTTTTCCTTTATTTTAAAAAATAAATATTTGGTGCTATGCTGGTCAGTCAACCTGCTCTTCTTTGTGTGTTGGGACCTGGGAGAGATGCAAAAGGAGCCAGCGGGGCAAGATAATAGTCAAAAGCTGCTGCTCAGGCTTGCAGCGTTGGCTAGAAAAGAAGGAAACAAAGTGACCCATCAGTAAGCCAAGTAGTAAGCAAGTGACCCTTCAAAAGGTAAGAATTTCGCTCTGTAAACTGACAGTAAAGACATTAGTGAAATCACCATACACCACCAATTTGTTTGGTCTTGCTTAACTATTTTCAAATCACCATAAATCATAACATATCTTGTCTTACTTGGCTAGCTTTGACAAGATACATCTAAATGTAGCCAATTTTGTTTCTAAATCTAGGCACATACATATCAATATCTGCACCTTTGCCTGATAAAAACAACAGTAAATGATCTGACTTTGATATCTACAATATTTGCATATGTTTGTCATATCTTCATTGATATGTAAAACAATAATTGTAAGTGATCAAAATTTTAAACAAAATTTCAAGTTTGTAATATTGAAAATACTGCTGAAAATGATGACTGCATATTTACATCCATGAACTAAGTGACGTCTTCACACTGGGGATGACTGGAAATTTCTTAACAATACTTCATATTATGCTAAGTTTGATGACACTAATACTTGCACTTGTTGAGAAAATACAAACATAGTTTACCACAGACACACACACATGCATACACATTCACATATGGATAACCAGAACTGCATATTACATAGACTTGTCTGTTTACACATTTGAATTAAACAATGACTTAATAATTGTGTCTGAGTGATTATGCCCATTCTTTAAAACATTACTTAAAGGCAAAATCGAGAGAAAAAAGCCATTTCATAAGTTACCTTTCATGCCCATGTAAGTGGCAATGTGATTAATAATATTTGACAGAATTTATCAGTAGCCAAGAAACAATATTTTCTCATGAACTGATTGTGCTTGACATAAACAACTGTAATAAACCCATTCAAGGAAATATACATGACTATGCTTTTTGCTCATAGATGCCATGAAAGTCAATTTTCAGTCTTTTACATCCTGTGAAACCAACGAAACACTCCCATTTCCCCAAAGTGCAGACAACACAAGCTGCCCTTTGACCTTATACAATTGTGATCAAAACAAGGAAGAACTTTCAACAAATGTGACCCACAGTCTACCCTCTTCAGAATTCTATTGCAGACAGACTTTTTAACACCAATGTTGTTTCATGCCCACACAATCAGCTGTGTAACTTGACAACATAAGCCATTGATAACAGCACTTGTTCTGAGTATGAAAACTCAAATCAATAAGAAGATAATACGTCATCAGTGAAATATTTGTTATTCCTATTTACTGTAATAAAAACATCAGAGAATGGATAAAATCTGACCTTACAAAAGACATGTTTGAGCGAAATATACTGTGACCTCAACATAGTGAACAGATGGTTCTAGAGTCTGTATGAGACTAATCCACGAATCTCCAAATAATCAACCCTTAAGGTAAAGTTTTCTGTTTATTTCTAAGAACATATCTATTGTTTGTGAAATAAACGTTTGCTTATTGATTTTGGCAAATTTTGATTCTAATGGCCGTTTTTAGATGACGTTTACTTCTGGTGTCCCATAACTAACATTATGACTACTTCTATGATTCATGATACTCTAATGTTTTGTTTTGTTTTGTTTTGTTCTTTATATACTGCATATTGAACCTTCACATTGGCGTCTAGTTTATAATAAAGTGGTAAATTGTATAAAGGCAGATTTTTTTAAAACATGGCGTACTGCTGCACCCAACACACTGAGTATGATGAACATTTTACAAACATTTAGAGATTTAAAGTTTTAAATAGTCCAGGTATGTGAGTCTTGAATGATTGGACACTTTACTCTACTTTTACAATGAGCTCAAGTCAGTTTTCCCCAAAAGTATGGTGAGAATCATACACTTTGGGGGAAAACTCTTGACTTGAGCTCATTGTAAAAGTTAAAGTGTCAAACTGTCCAAGCATTCAAGACTCACATACCTGGATTATTTAAAACTTTAAATATCTGCATGTTTGTAAAATGTTCATCATACTAAACGTGTTTGGTGCAGCAATACACCATGTTTGAATAAAATAAAAACCTGCCTTTATACAATTTACCACTTTATTATAAACTAGGTTCCAAATCATCCTATGAAGAATCAGTGAAAATTATGCGTTGAAATAAGGCCACACAGTTTCAAATACAATTCAGTTTACAGAAACTACACTCAGGTAGCAACACAAAAATATCAACTTACAAGGAATTTGCTCGTGTGTTAGAGTATGACTAACTTAGCCGCTAATATCCTAAAAATGTTCCCACTTTACAGAAACACAAAATAAAACACAGCAAAAACAAGTGTTCAAGAAAACAACCATGTTTTGTTCCAGTAAATCCAAACCTCTCCCACACTGTTTCACCAGGTGAGCATGACACTTCTTTCATTAACACCTAATTAGAGATATGTTAACTGCTTAATGATGAGACATTTGCTGGTTAATGGAGAAAATTGAGTATCCTGATTACTTGAGAGAGGTTCACTGGTTACCAGAGGTTCACAGGTTGCCTGCAGTGAGCGGAGTTGATACAGCATTCCTGTGCCAAGTCATCTGCTTGACACGGTCCATTTCCTCTGTTTCATCCACCTGAAACAATTTTCAAATCATAGTCAAGTGAATCTGTAAAGGAATTAAGCCAAAATTTTATGTTTGTTGCTGCTGTTGTTGCTTTTGTGTGCGAGTGCATAAGCAAATATGTGGTATGTGTGTAACTGTAGGTATCTGTGTGTGTGCATGCATGTATACGTGGGTGTCACCTTGACCAGTTTTATTGATAGCAAGAAACTTCTGCAACTGTAGTCAGTGTGAATGGATGTATTCAGAGATTAGTGTTTATGTGTGTTAAATTGGGGACAGGCAGAACAGCACAATGACAGAAGTGACATTCATTGTTTTATTCACAGCCAAGTTCTGTCTTGGTGTTGAGAAGCATGTGCTCTTTGCCTCTTCAAGTTTTGTGAGGCATTTTGTTATTGTTTTATGAAGCCTAATTCTCATTCCAGATACAGTATCAAGGGGGCTGAGTTGATAGTTATTCAGAGCTGTTCACCCCAAACTCATGTACCTGTGATATGTCAGACAAAACCCCTTAAATTTTTAAAATCTGTAATTTTCATAATCGCAATACTTTCGCAACTTTTGAAGATTTGGAAGAGACGGCCATTAGCGCGTAAGATCTCTTCTTCGCCATCTTTGACAAAGTGAAAAACCCAAGGCAGGCTGGGAAATGTCTTCTTACTGCTTTTGCCGAAACAGTAGCAGACAAAACTTCGTATTTAATCATTTTCTTTTTTTCATTTTTTTCCCCTAATCCCCCCCCCCCCCCCCCCCCCCCCCCCCCCACACAATTTCGATTTTTTTCCATAAAAGTGACGGCAAAATCGCAAGGGTAAACAGGTCTGAGTTATTTGCTATTAACTCTTTGTGTTCAAGTCTATGATCAATCGTTAGTCATATCCGAGGTGGACTATGGTAAAGAAGCTGGACCAGACATAAGTGTCAGTAGTGTTCATAGTTGGTTCTGCCAAAGACGAGAGTGCATTAATTTTTGTGGGCCGTTGTCCTCGACTGTTCCCATGGGGACAATATGTCATATCTGTGATGTAACAATGTCCTCGACTGTTCACAGCCCTGATGTGGCCCTTTGTGGTCGGCTGGGCTATAAGCAACATTATCTTATCTTATCCTCGACTGTTCCTATGGGGACAATGTCATGTCTGTGATGTAACAATCGGCAACCCACGCCATCCACTCTCTCTCTCTCTCTCTCTCTCTCTGCCTCACAAACTGCAATTAGGGTTATCAGTTTACGTCATTTTTCAATGCCTACCTTCACCCCCTCAGCCCTTCCTCCTCTCACTCTCTTCAATCTGCCTGTCTGGATGACTTGATATGAGCAAACACAAAGATGGACACACAACACTGATGATAATGGGGCAGAAAATTTTGACATAACAGTAGCACGGGTTGTCAACCCCGCTTCTCTCCTCTCTCCGCTTCAGTGCCAGTACTTCCTCTACCACACACACTATAACTTTATGCTAATATTTGGTAAATTTTATTAAACTAATACAAGAGTGTAATATCTGACAGTATAACTTTATGCTAATACTTGGTAAAAATCTGTCAAGGTGAGGAATGAGTATTCTATTTCTGCCACTACCTGGTAAAAACTGTTCGGATGATTGATGAATATTGTATTTTAACATCATAACTTTTTGCCAGTATTTGGTACTATCTGTTAAGATGATTACTGAATATTATATCCTGAAAGGATAACTTTACGCCTGTACTGTGTGAACCTCTTAAGGTGATATATGAATACTGTTGATAATAATCAACACGTCTATTTAAGCTAAGTGTACTCTAGTACCTTATTACTTCACCTGAGTGTGTGACTACTTTGATTTGTTTAATTCTTTTGTGGTTTGTGTGAAGCAGTAAGATAATGAAGTCTTTTCTGACAAACAGTTTCAATCGTTTAACCTTTTCTTATGGTCTCACTTCCCTTTTCAAAATATTCCACTTATCAAAAATGTCATTCCGCTTATCAAAATCCACTCAAAACCTGAGTGAAGAACTAAAGTGAAGACCGCAAATTATGAAAATTAAGGCACTTACATTTGTGTAAGAATCATCCTTTGCCGGCTGAGATCTCACACATCTACTGAAAGTCAGTGGGCAAGAATGAGAACTCATCAAGCTGAACTCCCAAATACTTATCTACAAACCAGCTTCTGTAATGTCAACAGACCCTGGTTCATGGACTCCCTATGACTGGCCCAGCACAAGATCAAGAGTCATTATGGCCAAGAAACAACTGATCAACCTGCCTAATAAAAAGCAATATATGTTGATTTCTCTTTGATGGAATATCAGCACACAACATTTTCAGAACAAAGAGGTATATTTTACATGATGTGAAGCACTGTACAGGACTTATTCAATGATTCATAGTATGAAATCTCGTTTCAAAATGGTCTTGAATTTGCAGCTGAATTATGGAAACATCATCCTGACAATCTTCTATAATCACTGAAGTCATAATAATAATAATCATAAATAATTAATTTCACCAAAGTATAAGTACCTGAAGAACTTGTGAGAGCTGCTGCAGCAGGTTCTGCAGCTCATGGACATCACTCAACAGCTGGCAGTAGGTCCTGGCATCCATCATTACAATGTGACGTCCCTTCACAACCACTGATACTGGACACAACTCATCCAACAGGTTTTCTGATACATTGGAAGCCACATGACTGAAAACAGAATACAATAAAAAGAAGAAAAGCACCAAGCGAAGATAATCTTAAGAACCATTTTACCTACACAACTTTTTTTTTCTAGCACACTGCTCAAGATAATTTGTAGCCCTCATAAGGCCCTGGCAATTATCAGGGCATATAACATGCCAGCTTCTGAAAAAAATATCAGATATAATCCATGTTCACCCTTTGGTGCTGCCGAGTGGTTAGTCTCGTGTCCCAGTCTGCATTATGAGAGCTCATCTTTGGTTTGTGTCCCATCAGAGGCATCTAGTTTAGTGATTTTTAAGCTCTGGCTCCTATGAGAACTGTTCAATGTGCCATGGGCTCAAAAGAGACCAGAACCATGAAGTAAAGTTCTGCCTACACATTGGTTTAGAATCTGAGAGTGATGTTCTATTTTCCTGACCAACATTGAAAGTATCTGTATGACCTCTAAAGACTCTGCCGACCAAAGTGACTCAGTAGCAATGCACTTGTGGGCTGTCTCATGATAACAAAATACTCTTCGTTCCTTGCAGACTGCTGGAGCTGAGTGGAAATTGAAACTGACAGACTTATGTCCATGCTTCATGTTCTCTTTTAGTGAAGCAGAGAAACATGACTACTGCGAGAGTGATTTCACGGGCTCCGAGGTAGCCCAGCTGCTTGCGAAAAAGGTTATCTCCCTCGTGATTGCCACTCACTGGAGGTTCTGTCACCAGCATGTATGGAAAAAAAGACAGATGGATCCTCAGAATTATACTCAATTTGAAAAAAATTGAAAGAGGAAGTCACTAACCACACATTTAAAAATGGATATACTAAATACAGCTATGAGTCTGGTAGGCAGAAATAGCGTCAAGGTTTCATCTGATCTCGGACATTTACTGAACTGTCCTAATTCATCAGCAGCATACCATACACAGAGATTTAAATGGAAAGGACAATCATATGAGTTCAATGCACTTCTTCATGGTTAGCACTTGCACCTTGAAAATTCCCTAAACTTTTGAAACCTCTTTTTATGCCACTCAGAAAAGAAGTATATATTCCCACAGCCACTTTGGATTTCTCATTTCCATAGCAGCAATACACAGAAGAACTGCTAACCAAACAGTAGACTTTAGCAAGCCTTCCAACAGTTCTGAGTTATCATCCATCCCTAAAAATCTATACTAAAATCCTCCAATAAAATCCAGAGAATGTAGGTCAAAACTGACTCTAAGTCAATGACAGTCATTCTCAAAGAAGGAAAAGCTTGTAGCTTGAAAAAGAATCAATTAATAAGCAAGACCCCAATGTTCAGATCATATCAGAAGTAATCTGGGAATTTGCCTTGACAAAGGCAAGGAGGTAGTGCTGAATAGAATGCAAGGGGATTTTGACGAAATCTGCACTTATCATCAGAAAGTAGGGCACAGCTAGACTCTTGAATACAGAATATTCACCTTGCGTAGAATCATGTCTGCATGAAGGATCCAGATCTGGTCATTCACATTTAACATCATACCGGATGAGGACATGTATGTGAAGGAGATTTGCAGCAAGAGACCACTGAATGCCCACTGTTGCATGTTTCACTGGTTGTGACAGCAAATAAAAGAAACTATGCTGGGTTAGCAAGCTGTGATTTTATGAACAATTACAAGATCAGTAGTATACAAGATATGATAAGATAATGTTGCTTATAGCCCAGCCAACCGCAACAGTAGTATACAAGAATAAAACGTTTTCAATGATGCTGTTGACCAGATGAGGTCAAACTTAAACTCACTCTCTGCTCTCTTTCATGAAAGATGCAAAGAAGATGCTTGATCATGTGATATTTTGTGCTTTGTCACAATGGTCTCAGTTGGCTGTGGGTACTTACGCTGTTCTATTCTAGTTTTCTGAACATTTTTTTTGTCAAATCAGGGGAAAAGAAAGCATATTTACAACTAAGAACTATAGCTTTTAAAAACATCATAGTATTTTAGACCAATCCTTTTCTAATCAATATGTAAGAAGAATTATGAAAATTGATGGTCTGGCTAGTTAGATACAGTTAATTTATTGAAGAGAGTCAAAATTCACCAATGTCCAGACAGCTTGGCATTACTGCATACTGCAGACATGCAGACTGCCCTCAGCAAGCAGGACCTAGTGCAGGCTGACATGCAAAGGAAATAAAACTTCCCACTAAAAATATATGACCCAGTCAAAATGACCTAGTATGTTATAACAACGACTGACATGCAAATTTAATTATTATTTCTTACCTGAATGGTGAAGAACTCAAAGTCAAACCCCTTTCTTCAGTCACCACTGCACCCTGTATGTCACAGTTTGGTGATGACCCCAATCGACCTTCTAACTTGGACATGCTGCTTTCACTGGCCTTGTCTTTCTCTGGCCAGCCGTTTGAATACAATTGATCAGTACTTTGACTTGGTGCTGACCTAGATAAATATGGCTGCCTTGTCATCGAATCTGGAGCACTCTGTCCTTCACTCACACTGAGGTTCAGGGAATGACCGTCTTTCGATGGTGTTTCGGAAAACTCACTGTGGCAGATACTGCTGGCCAGTTCCAGAATCTCACTATAAATGCTCATTCTGCTGGTAAAAAACTTATCATCATCTTCATCCTCCACAATTTCTACATCCAGCTGGTTGCTCACTGAATCAAAGTGGGCTAAGGGAGCTCGAAAACTGATATCATCTCCAAACACATCTGATGCCTCGCTCTTTGCTCGGTCCATACATGTAGTCATAGCTGAGTTCAGATCTAAGCTGTCTGCAGATTTCCAGGACATTCTAACATGTTTGCTGTCTCTTTTTTCTTGCCCTTGTTTCTTTAGGTTTGATTTAAGCAACCTGGTTGGAATATCTGAATATCTGTTGACAGAAGCACAGGCTTTACTTCCAGAGCTTTGTGCCTGACAGATGGACTCTTTACCAGTTTGCTGAGGACCACACATGCAAAACGTGTTTCCATTGCGTAACAAAGGCAGTTCTGATGTGTCCAAATGAAACTGACCATGGTGGTCACATGCACCACAACTGATTCTTTTCAACTTGTTATGGCATGACCTACACAGGTTCACTTCTTTCTTTTCAACAGCCTCACAATTACATTCTTCAACAGCAGGACCGATGCTTTCAATACCACTGTCTGAAGGAGCTACCCCTTTTGCCTTTTCAGCGTCTTCAGGCAACAGCTGTGAACTGACTGTTGGCTGAACAGTATCTGTTGACGAAAGTATGATGCTTTGTTTCAGGACCTCATCTTCTTCATGCTCTGAATCTCCATTTGTTAAAGGAGAATAGCGTGGCTTTCTCTCAGCATGTCCAGGCAGCCTGTCAGCGGGAAGTTTAAGCGGAGGAGAAGCAATAGCAGTATCACTTTCATTGGAGTAGCAGCCTCCCATGGTTCCTTTGCTTTATATCATGTCCTGCGACAGAGACATTCACCATAAAAAATAGTTTACAAAGTGACAATCCATTCTATGTCTTAACAAGACATTTTTTCAATGAAAACTGAAACAATTACATCCTCCAGGACTCCTTAAAAACTGGGTTTTCAAAGGGAGGCATTGTTAACTTTTTCATCACGACACAAGTCATAGTGGCTAGTAATGCAAACAGGTCCCTGGGGGCAAACCAGACACCAGCCCCAGTGCTGTTACATGCTGCTGATACAGCAGGAACATAAAGCTAGTGAAAAAAAGAAAATTGTTGCCTTTTCCCAGCCTATAGTCATAGGAAAGAAACCCACACAAAATATTAAAAGCCTTGGCTAATGGTAAGAGTTTGTTTTCATGTCAAAAAAGTCACCTTTTTGATCCAAACTTAAAACAAAGTCATCCACCCTGCAAGTCGGAATTCCTCCATGCAGCGTGCAAGGAACTTCCTGCCAGGGCAATATCTTGGCCAGAGAACGATATATGCCATTTTCCAAAGTATTAGAAAGACTGCAGAAAAATGGCTTGGATGAAGTGGGGAATGAAAGAGAGGTGCAAATGTACAGAAAGCATTCTGAGATTAGTTTATGCGATGATTATTTACTGATACTTCAGGTGAAGAAAAAAATAATGTTGGTGACTGCTTATTGTGTGCACCGCGACAAACTGCAAACAGAATGTTGAGAGTACATTTTGGGAAAAATTAGAAAATATTCATTGCCTGTCTTTTTTCTTTACTGGATTACACACTCTACCCCTCTTTCACATCTCTTCAAGGTAAGACTGATATATATTCTGAGACTTTTCTTCTGTTTTGCTGTTATCATACTAATCAAACAAATGTAATCAAGACACTGACTCTCATGTTTCAATCATGTTGTTTCTGTTACAGCTGTTCAGTAGTATTAGTAATATGGTCTTTCAAAGTAACCTGTGTGCAAAATCCATATTTTGCTTTTTCTGTATAGCAATAGACTGTTACACATGGAAGGGAGACCACAAAAAATTCTTTTTAGTACAAAAATATAATTTAGCATCATGGACAGGGAGGTAAATCTAGTATCAGAGACAGGGAGGTAAATCTAGTATCAGAGACAGGGAGGTAAATCTAGTATCACAGACAGGGAGGTAAATCTAGTATCAGAGACAGGGAGGTAAATCTAGTATCACAGACAGGGAGGTGCATCTAGTGTCACAGACAGGGAGGTAAATCTAGTATCACAGACAGGGAGGTAAATCTAGTATCACAGACAGGGAGGTAAATCTAGTATCAGAGACAGGGAGGTAAATCTAGTATCACAGACAGGGAGATAAATCTAGTATCAGAGACAGGGAGGTGCATCTAGTATCACAGACAGGGAGGTGCATCTAGTATCACAGACAGGGAGGTAAATCTAGTATCACAGACAGGGAGGTAAATCTAGTATCACAGACAGGGAGGTAAATCTAGTATCACAGACAGGGAGGTGCATCTAGTATCACAGACAGGGAGGTAAATCTAGTATCACAGACAGGGAGGTAAATCTAGTATCACAGACAGGGAGGTAAATCTAGTGTCATGGACAGGGAGGTAAATCTACTATCACAGACAGGGAGGTAAATCTAGTATCACAGACGGGGAGGTAAATCTAGTATCATAGACAGGGAGGTGCATCTAGTATCACAGACAGGGAGGTGCATCTAGTATCACAAACAGGGAGGTGCATCTAGTATCACAGACAGGGAGGTGCATCTAGTATCACAGACAGGGAGGTGAATCTAGTATCAGAGACAGGGAGGTGCATCTAGTATCACAGACAGGGAGGTAAATCTAGTATCAGAGACCGGTCATACACACAAAACTCCACTGCCTGTCTATACAGGCAGTGTCCGCAGGAGTATCAGCCTGCGTACGCAGAAAGAAAAAAAAGTAAGTATCAGAGACAGGGAGGTGCATCTAGTATCAGAGACAGGGAGGTGCATCTAGTATCACAGACAGGGAGGTAAATCTAGTATCACAGACAGGGAGGTGCATCTAGTATCACAGACAGGGAGGTGCATCTAGTATCACAGACAGGGAGGTGCATCTAGTATCAGAGACAGGGAGATAAATCTAGTATCAGACACAAGGAGATAAATCTAGTATCAGAGACAGGGAGGTAAATCTAGTATCAGAGACAGGGAGATAAATCTTAAATCACAGACAAAGACCACTGATAAATACGATCTTTCGAAGAAGGGATTCTCTTATTTGAAGTTTTTATTATCAAAATTTTCTGTTTGTCTCATCATCAGGTGAGCAAACTTTGAAAACATTTTCTGTTTATCTCATCTTCAGTTGAGCACGCTTTGTAAAGATTTTCTGTTTGTCTCATCATCAACTGAACACACTTTGTAAACATATTCTGTTTTTCTCATCATCAGGTAAGCACACTGTTAACATTTTTTGTTGTCTCATCATCAAGTGGATGAAGCTCACATCTATAACACTGAGAAGTATGCTAGTCTAGCCAGCATCTCAACACTGTACAGAACCTGTCTTTCAGGTCACTGTCTTCCCATAGAGGTTGGAGCACAAGGGTTTGGAGGTTCATCACCATATGATCTCATGAAACAGCTCGGGCCTTCTGGCAAAAAGAGGACCAGAATACTAAAGGCAATGATTGGGGCAGCTGAACATAGTTCCAGTTGGACCTGGTTGAGGAGGAACAAATGTGAACTTCATCGGTCTTAAATTTCCAAACTTAGAACAGGTGTCAAATGTGGTAACATAACCATCAAAAAAGGCATGCCCTGAGGCACCCAACCATCCATGAGGAGCATGTTTGAATCCCAGCAGAGCCAAATATATTTCTGACAGCTGAAGGGCTTCCAGGAATCATGCCATTGGTGTCATCCAGTCCCCTTAAAGTGTATGGAGTTCAGGGCCATAACACTTGTCTGAGGGCTTCTTCTCTGAAGACAATCTGCTATCTAGCTCTTTCTAATCCTAGAGTTTCTTTCCTCTCTATGTTACAGTTATGCAAACACAGATCTCCCCATTTAATGTGTATCTGCATCACATAAGCATTAGAAGCAAGAAAAAAACACATTAGGGGGTCCACTAACGAGTGTCCTATATCGTGCCTGTCTCAGTCTCACAAGTAAATGAAGTGCTCAGTCAAAGTAACTTGCTGTACACATGCAGCTATGCCTGGCAAGGTTTCACCACTGAATAACAGTTCTTTGCTTTCCTGTAAATAACACGGGACTCTGTGAATGTTATCACCCAAAGCACACTGATCCAAGAGATGTTTCATCTTTGCTAGCTCCGGGAAGGGGGGGGGGGGGGGGGGGGGGGGGGAGAGAAAGAAAGAGAGACAGACAGAAAAAGAGAGAGCTATATGTGAGTGTCATCTACACAGACCTCTTTTATCAAGACCATGTAAGCACAGTTGGTGACTGGCCTTATCGTGCCGCCATATTGTGGAGACCGGTCAGTGTGTTTCAGCAGCTGTTGGCAACACATCTCAGCACTGGCCGACGTGTTTGTGACTTATAAGCCGGCTTTGCTTATTGCTGTACAGCTCCGTGATGGGTACTGTAAGACAAATAGGTGAGTCAGTTCACTGTCTCAATGAGAGATTTTGTTATATTTTGTCAAATCTGTTTAACCACATCCATTTTCCAGTAACTGAAATCTGAACTTGTGAGGGTGAAGGGCCAGAGTAAATAGGTGTGTGTGTGTGTGTGTGTGTGTGTGTGTGTGTGTGTGTGTGTGTGTGTGTGTGTGTGTGTGTGTGTGTGTGCGTGTGTGTGTGTGTGTGCGCGAGTGTGTGAATGTGTGTATGTGTGTTCGTGTGTATGTATGTGTCTCTGTGACAGAGAGACAGGGAGAAAGAGAGGACAGCAAAGGTGAGAGACAGACAGACAGACAGACATGAGTGAGAGACAGAGACAGAAAGAGAGAGACAGAAATGTAGTTTTCTCATTTTAAATGTAGGTTGACATAGCCTCAATAATCACATGTAACAAGAAATTCTCTGTCTTTTTCCTGACAAAAATGAGGTACACCATGGCCTGGGGCTGCTCAAATAGGAAAAGAAAGGAGAAACTTTTTCTTTGGTAAACATGTCCGTATTTTTCCATTTATCTATAAAGCATTCACTTCTTTATTCATTCAACTGTAAATGTATATGTATGTATATGTGTGTGAATGCATAAATGCATATATGTGTAAATGTATGCATGTATTAATGTATTGCTCACATGATTGACACCAAATTAATCAGATGCTGTTTGTGCTTTTGTTCATTTCTAGATTTCCAACAACAAAAAAAGAAAGAAAGCAGTGAGTCACAGCTTTAAAGAGGGACAAATTTCAAGTAACTGAGTTCTCCAGGTTATGCACAGATCACTTTGAGGAATCCTGTTTTGATTGAACTGGCCTAACCACCCGCTTGAAAAACATTGCTATTCCCATCATTTTCAACTTCCTGGCATACTTGCAGAAGGTAGGCGGTAAATCAGTGGATCTCAGTGATAAATTAAACATTACCTCTGCCATCTTGTGGTTATATGATCATCCATCCCCTACCCACCTCCACTGCTTCTATTTGTGCATAACTATAATTTGGTATTGGTTTCAAGATCAGAAGTAATAAAGTATCGGAAAACCCCAGCTGCCAGAAACAAAGAACAGAGTCATAATCTTCTTCCACTTTACCACCGCCCAAGTCCAAGTGGGATGGAGCTTGCTGTTATAATCAACTCCAGCTTAGTGTGATCTTAAGAGAGAGACAGAGAGGTTGGGCAAGTAGGGGAGGGGCTACTAATCCAAATGTCTTCTCTGGCACTGTGTAAGCACAAAAAAGAATATGAAGAATTGGTCTGCTCATGGTGCTGTCATTCTGGATCTGGATCTGGATCTGGCTGCATACATTGCTAAACCAACTTGATAATATTGCGACGGAAAACAGGGAGAACGCAAAAGAAACAAAAACAAACAAAACATTCTTTCTTTCTCTTTTTTCCCCTTTTTTCCCCTTAAGGACTAGCTAGGTGTGGAGCTTCCGGATCGCTACTATTTTTCGCTTAGCACATACAGGCAAGCCTGTACTGTACATTACCAGCCCTGACCTTACAGAAGGTAGTGCCATGAATGACATGTCTCATTTCTTGTTACCTGCTACAAACTGCTCATAACAAACTGAAAACATTTTTCTGAATGCATGGTATTGCTCTGTGAGAAACATGTAGGGTGTACATGTTTAAACATTGTTAACTGGAATGTTCTTTGACATCAGAGAAATCTTCAGCATATTCTAGTTTTTGATGCCTTCTTTCAGACACATAGCTTAAACGATGCAGCTATGAAGCAGGCTTTTATGTTATATCTTCATTCTTTATGTACATAGGCAAGCCAGAAACAAGTCAGTTACCTTTTTTTAAAATTATATATGAGAGAGAGAAAGAAAGACAGAAAGAGGGTGGAGACAGAAAGAGAGAGTGGGGGGGGGGGGGGGGGGGGAGAGAAGAGAGAGAGAGAAAGGCTTTGACGATGTGCATGAGTGTGTTTATGCATGGCAGAGTGAGAGAGTGAGAGAAACCCATGAGATAAGCTGTAGAATATTGACATTTTGATGACAGTGAGTAAACCTTTTGATGGCAGACTAGAAAAAGCAAAAGGTACTGAAAAAAGTATCTATGCTGTCTTCACCAGACTAGTGAAATGATAATATGCCACTATGCACCGAAGTGCCCATCAGTGTTTTCCCTCTCTCTCTCTCTCTCTCTCTCTGACACATGTGATTGTGTGTGTGACTGTGTATACATGTGTGTGTATGAAATACAAATGTTTGTCATCTCAATGTGTGTGTGTGTGTGTGTGTGTGTGTGTGTGTGTGTGTGTGTGTGTGTGTGTGTGTGTGTGTGTGTTGTGTGTATGTTTTTGTGCATGTCAATTTGCATGTATGCATGTGTATGCATGGGCATATGTGTGTGTGTGTGTGTCTGTGCGTGTCATCCAGGTAGCACAACAAAGGAAGACGAACTGCCTTTCTTGTTGGGCCAGGTTGCTTAGCTTAGTTTATGAAAACTCAAGTTTAGCCATACTAGAACAACTTTTAAAGTTTATTTGCTCGTGTCAAGAGAAATGCTCATGCTGTTTACTATCTGGCAACATACATCTACCATAGAAAAGAACAGAGCCATAAGTTCTTAAGACTTTTCATGTTGCTCTACGCTGCCATCCATTTATTTACCGACTTGATATATTTTGTTGTCGTTACCAAAGTATTTTGACCATGTATTACTTTATTACATGGCTTGCTGTGACTTTTTTCATTTGATTTTACTAGTGTTAGCCTTTGTTTCCACCTTTGCTACTAGGATTTGGTTCTTCATCTGAATATCTTTTTTTTTTTAAACAAAAAAAAAACCAACCTTGGTGTGTATATATGTCAAGTCAAAATTATCTTTATTGAGGGTTAAAGAATAAGCTTTCCAGATTTTTTACATCCTGCCCTCATAAACAAGAAAGAAACTAATTGAACATATAACCACAAGCTCAAAAAACATTTTTAAAACACACAATTTCTTTTATGCAAATACATAACCAATATCATGCTAGAGAGACTAGAGACCGCCCTAGACAAGACCCTCCGCCAAGAACAAGCTGGATTTCGCCAAGACAGATCATGCACAGACCAAGTTGCCACCATGAGAATTATCATCGAGCAGTCTCTGGAGTGGCAGACCCCCTTGTACGCAGTATTTGTAGATTTCCAGACGGCATTTGACAGCATCGACAGAGATACCATCTGGAAACTCATGCACCACTATGGCTTCCCACCCAGGTTTGTTGCCATCATCCAGCAACTCTACGAGGATGCCACATGCCAGGTCGTCCACGATGGGAGGCTAATGAAGCCCTTCACTGTACAAACCGGCGTCCGTCAGGGGTGTCTACTATCGCCACAATTTTCCTGATGGTCGTTGACTGGATAATGCGGCAGTCTACAGACGGCGAGAGGACAGGAATCCAGTGGACTTTCACCAAGCAACTGGAGGACCTGGACTTCGCCGACGACATCAGCCTTCTGTCCCACAAACAGCAAGACGCACAAGAGAAGCTGTGCCGGGTGGCAGAGGAAGCAGGAGAGACAGGCCTCCAAATCAACATAAAGAAAACAGAAGCCATGAGAGTCAACAACCAGCAACGAGACCCACTACGACTACAACAGGAAGACATCATTGAAGTTGACAAGTTTGTCTACCTCGGCAGTGTGGTCAGCAAGGGTGGAGGTACAGATGAGGATATCAAGAGTCGCATCAATAAAGCCAGGCACGCCTTTACTACGCTACGGCCTATCTGGAATTCCTCTGCCCTCTCACTCCATAACAAGATCAGAATCTTCAACTCAAATGTGAAACCTGTCCTTCTGTATGGTTCTGAAACGTGGCGAACAACAAAGACAAACACCCACAAACTCCAAACATTTATCAACAGATGTCTGCGAAACATTGTGAACATCAGATGGCCAGATGTTATTGCCAACGCAGAACTGTGGAACAAGACCCAGCAAGTTCCAATAGAAATAGAAATCAGAAAACGGAAGTGGGGATGGATTGGCCACACCCTCAGAAAGTCTCCATCCAACATCACAAGACAAGCCCTTGAATGGAACCCTCAGGGCAAAAGAAGAGTGGGAAGACCAAGACAGACATGGCGAAGGAGTACTGACGCGGAAGTGAAGGCCGCCGGAATGACGTGGGCCAAGCTGAAGAAGATCTCCCAAAACCGTGTCCGCTGGAAGAGTGTGGTTGCGGCCCTATGTTCCCCAGGGAATTCAGAGGACTAAGTCAAGTCAAGTCAAATACATAACTCTCATATGAAATCTGAAACAATCATGAAACTATTGTTGGAACTTCAAGTTCAAGCACAAAGAGAGAGAGAGAGAGAGAGAGAGAGAGAGAGAGAGAGAGAGAGAGAGAGAGAGAGAGAGAGAGAAAGATGGGGATAAGGGGATTGTATTAATGGAAATGACTTCAATTGAAGCGCAGAGTTTCTATCAAATGCATTTTTAGTGCTTTTTTAAATGTATATTTTGAGCGACATGATTTTATGGAGGAAGGCAAATTATTCCATGCGGTCCCTCCAGAGTACAGAAAACTTGATTTATAAAGATTACATCGAGGTCTGGGAAGAGACAGTTTATGTGTATGTCTGTAACTATTGAAGACAAAGCTTTCAAAGATTATCTTTGGGGCTGATCCATTCACTACACTGTACATCATGTATGCTCAAGCATTTGTTGAAGTAGAGTCTGTCTTTAAATGGAAGAATATTTAAAGTTTTGTAATCACTTTTGTATTTAAAGTTATGTGTGTGTGAGTGTGTGTGTCTGTGTGCAAGTCAATGTGTATGTGTGCATGTGTATGCATGGGCGCATGTGTGTGTATACTGTACGTGTGTGCAAATTCTCTCTCTCTCTCTCTCTCTCTCTCTCTCTCTCTCTCACACACACACACACACACACACACACACACAAAAAATGGGTCAACGGAGATCATGAACAGTGTGGTCATGGACCGTCTTCATCTCTGCCCCGCTTTATCATACACTGTAAACAACAGACAGCTGAGCGCCGACCTATCTCCAAATGGTGGCTACGCGGTGTTTGCGGTGGGGCCGCTTCGCCTCAGGCTCACTTACGGCTAGGACGGTTATACGAGGTCTACGGTCATCTATCACCACCAGCACACGGGGCTTACTTTTCCGAAGGTTGATGATAGGATTTAACGAGGCAAAACAAGTGTACGTTCGCACACAGAACCTCGATTTCTCATTCGAAGGGCTTTTCAGGACAACAGTCAAAACAAATGATAACCATGAAGAAAAAAAAACTGTACTGAAACGGATCCGGCTGTATTGCCTATGACTCATACTGTAAAGGATAACCAATTCGTCAGAACATTTTCTTTCTTCACCTTTGTGTTTACCTCAACTGTCCGTCAATTTCTTTCATCAGTTCAGCTTGAAGGTTGCTGATTCACGTTACCAGAGTATAAGTGTTCGAGATGAAGATCTGGGCCATGATGGTGGTTCCCAAACTTGCGATTTTGATGCTGAAGATAGGTACTGCATGGTTGCACCCGCGCCGCTTTACAGAAGTAACGGCTGGAAACCGTTTGCGCGGCTGCAGCCGCCTTCTGTCTTCCATTTCTAGATGAAACTGCGCTGCACTTAGGCCTAGGCCTAACAGTAACACACCTCAGCCTACGCCGTTTCCTGCAAACGAGTGTACACATTGAAGAGTGGCTTCCCTTATCACGCCACCTCTTCCAGAGAAATCTCTGGTTCACCTCCATCAGTGAGGAAAAATAGATACACAAGCAAAACAAACAAACAAACAAAAAACCTTCTCCAGTTATGCACTTCACGAAGTGACCTCCCAACAAAGTTATAAGCCACTTGTCAGCACGCCGCTGCTGCTATGTTTACTACTACTCCCAAACGGTTGTTTGCCAAGGTCTGGGTCACAATCCAAATATTGTCCCCGTCCACTCAGCAATGTTGTCAAACCACCAGGATTTTTCTTTTCTGTCTTCCCTTCCATCTTCCAACTGTTCGTCTGAGGATTGTTTAAGCAAAGGCTCTGGATCTTGTTATATGGCCATATCGACGGAGTTTTCTTTTCTTGACTGATGTCGGTAGATCTTAGCATGATCCAAATGTCCACCTTGTTGGGTTAACACACTTTTCTTGATTGATGTCGGTAGATCTTAGCATGGTCCAATGTACATCTTGATGGTTTAACACACTTGTTAATCGGTGATATGATCAGTATATATGATATTACTGCTGGCTTAGTAAGGTGGTTCGAAGGAGAGCTTGACAGCACTGACTCGAGAAACACACACACACACACACACACACACACACACACATGCGTGCGCGCGGCCACTGCAGTAGGATGTCGCTGCAGCTTAATGCTCTACTGGATGTCGTTTGCGGGAAGACAGCCCTACAACAGATCAAGTATACTGACTTCAACTGGTGGAGGTCGGGACGGTGTCACGGCAGTTTGAAAATATCTGCCCGTCCAAACCTATCCCTTCCCTTCCCTCCCTGAACGGCATGGGCTAGCCCATACTGTCTCCCAAACCCCTCCCCAGACAGTGCAGGCTAGCCCATGATGTGCCCCGGCCGCCTAAATTTAAGTGTTTATCCCCGCACAAAATAATTTGGCTGCGACTGCACCCCCACCCCCAGTCTCTATCCCCCACCAGCTTTGTCCCTCACTCTCAATCCGATCCCTTTCACCTGTAAAAAGCTGTGACCACTTATCAACCCAACGAATGTTGTATAACTGCGTGTTCACATAATATGTACATATTATGTACATGCGGTCTGTTCAAGCTTATGCAATTCAAGTTATGCAGCGCTCACCGTGATTGAAAACTGGTGTGACGTTAGCTGTCCTCTAGTCACGTGGTGATACACCTGTGTTGACTGATGATGGGTAGAGGAGTTCCGGTGCCGGAGAGACCTCGTCCTCCATATTTTTTCAGGGTCCTGGGACTTTTTGTACCATAACCGGTGCTTTGATAGGATCTAAGCTTTTAAGCAGTTTTCTGCCTCCTGCCTCCAAGAACAGTGTGCATGGGGAGCTTTCGCTGGATGTAGACAGAAATCAGGCGTTCAGTGCTTCTGCTGTGTCACTGCTTCAGTGACCAGCTTGCTGTCCACCTTTGAAAGGAAAATGTTGGCCATTTCTGAGCCTTGAGACCTGATGTTATTGTTTGTTTCGCCGTCCATCCAGCACTGCTTATTATTTTCGTTTGTGGAGTAGTTTGGGGACAAACTATCTAACTGCAGAGTGTAGGCTATCGTTGGAGTTTGGTCAGACTTTTTCGGTATCATTGATGCCATGGAAAGAGGTGGTGATAGACCTGGAGAGCTGTCGCACAATGGCGCAAAGGCCGGGCCAGTCAGCTTTTGAAGATCGTGAACAGATCGCTGCATGAAGTGCACTAGAAAATTTCATGATTTTAGAGACAGACCTGGCGTGCCCTCTTCCTTGGAGCTAAGGAGGAGGTCATTCATGAGGAACAGGTCCAAGGTATTTTCTCCTCTGGTGGGCATATTGGTCAACTGTACCAGTCCCATGTCCTGGCCGGAGTCGATAAACGAGGTAAAGCACAAGGTGTGTGGCTACGGTATTCAGTGTGTATGTTGTCCAATCCATAGATAAGAAGTTGAAATCCCCACCTATGATGATATGTGCGCCTGTGGCTATTGTTCGACAGACAGACATGTCAAATCTCTTCTGCCTGTCTTCATCACCAGCATGGGGTCCGTACAAGGAGCCATTTGAAAATTACCTAATGCCCCACAACCTGATTTTGATTTAAATAATCTTCTATTTTGCAGCTTCATGGCAAGCGAAACTGTCAGCGAATGCTGCAAACACTCCTCTGTTTCTCTTCCCGACAAATGATTTTGCAGCGGCGAGTGTCGGCTCTGGCTTTGAGCTCAGGATGAGAATTTGCCGTTCTAGAACACACACGCACACGCCCACAGAGAGAGAGAGAGAGGGGGGGGGGGGGGGGGGAGAGAAACGCAAGACCGAGATTGAGACCGAGAGAGATGATCACAGAAATTTCAACAGTGGAAGAAAATACTTTTCACGGGGGAGGCATGCAGAAAAACAGACATGAGGTCAGATGATCGGGAAAGAGAGAGAGAGAGAGAGAGAGAGAGAGAGGACACGTACTGTTGTCTTACATGTCTCCAGAAAGAGGAAGTCAGCCGAGGGCTTGCTGTTTGCATGTTGTACAAGAAAACAAGAGATCGATGCGTCACATTTGCAACGGTAATTTTCCCAGCAAGCTCAATGGCTTTAGCTATTACCGGATTTTGGAGGTGTCTCTCAGATAAATCTAATGAACGGGTTTGTAATGTCGAAGGTAGGTTGAATTCAACGTTCTACTGGCCAGGGGTCTTTAAAGACAAGGTGTCCCAGACTGTAGTCTGTGTAGTTTGCTGGCGTTGCCGTCCCCGGTAAGTGATTGACCGTAATTAGTGTTGTTGGCAAGGTAGGTGATTGACCGTAGTTGGTGTTGTTGGTCATCTGCTCTCGGTGCCAGCCTCGTTTCAAGTCCTTACAAGGGAGTGTGCCAGTAAGCTTAAACATCTAGCCAACTGTAGTCCAAGAACGAGTTCGTTGGGTTTTTTTCCGGCTTGGCGTCCCCAGACCCGAGTCTACAGCTACGTGGCTGGAGTATTTTTCCACTCAATGCAGATCCCGCCAGGCCCTTGGTCAACTAGAGAACAACTGGTGACCACTGTGTGTGTGTGTCCATTCCTGCAAAGTACAGCTTAGCCCTGTCATTCGTAACGGTCGACTGCTCGAGCCTTACAGCACAAAGGTTTGGTTCCCTGTGAAAAATCGCTACCCGTTCGCGGTGTTGCAATAAGTGTTTACGTTGGTGATAGTGAGTTTGCCTTCATTAATCAGGCCTGTATATCTGAGACTCGGCCTCATTAGCACAACTCGGCCTCATTAGCACAACATGTGTGTGTGTGTGTGTGTGTGTGTGTGTGTGTGTGTGTGTGTGTGTGTGTGTGTGTGTGTGTGCGCGCGCGCGCGTGCACGTGCGCGTGCATGCCTGCTTGTGCGCATGTGTGTGCATGCTTG
>CM031596.1:74028917-74031417 GCA_018398815.1 Conus ventricosus | reverse complement strand
TGTCTGTGTCTCTGTCAGTCCTTAACTGTCTGTGTCTCTGTCAGTCCTTAACTGTCTGTGTCTCTGTCAGTCCTGAACTGTCTGTATCTCTGTCAATCCCGAGTTGTGTCTCGGTCAGTCCTGAGTGTGTGTGTGTGTGTGTGTGTGTGTGTGTGTGTGTGTGTGTGTGTGTGTCCTTGTCTGTGTGTGTCTCTGTCAGTCCTTATCTCTGTGTGTCTCTGTCAGTCCTGAACTGTCTGTGTCTCTGTCAGTCCTTATCTGTGTGTGTCTCTGTCAGTCCTTATCTGTGTGTGTCTCTGTCAGTCCTCATCAGTGTGTGTCTCTGTCAGTCCTCATCAGTGTGTGTCTCTGTCTGTCCTTATGTGTATGTGTCTCTGTCAGTCCTCATCAGTGTGTGTCTCTGCCAGTCCTTATCTCTGTGTGTCTCTGTCAGTCATCTGTGTGTGTCTCTGTCAGTCCTTATCTGTGTGTGTCTCTTTCAGTCGTTATCTCTGTGTGTCTCTACAGTTCTCATCTCTGTGTGTCTCTGCCAGTCCTTATCTGTGTGTCTCTGCCAGTCCTTATCTCTGTGTGTCTCTGCCAGTCCTTATCTCTGTGTGTCTCTGTCAGTCATCTGTGTGTGTCTCTGTCAGTCCTTATCTGTGTGTGTCTCTTTCAGTCGTTATCTCTGTGTGTCTCTGCCAGTTCTCATCTGTGTGTGTCTCTGCCAGTCCTTATCTGTGTGTCTCTGCCAGTCCTTATCTCTGTGTGTCTCTGCCAGTCCTTATCTGTGTGTCTCTATCAGTCCTTATCTCTGTGTGTCTCTGTCAGTCCTCATCTGTGTGTGTCTCTGTCAGTCCTCATCAGTGTGTGTCTCTGTCAGTCCTCATCAGTGTGTGTCTCTGTCAGTCCTTATCTGTGTGTCTCTGTCAGTCCTCATCAGTGTGTGTCTCTGTCAGTCCTCATCAGTGTGTGTCTGTCAGTCCTTACCTGTGTGTGTCTCTGTCAGTCCTTACCTGTGTGTGTCTCTGTCAGTCCTTACCTGTGTGTGTCTCTGTCAGTCCTCATTAGTGTGTGTCTCTGTCAGTCCTCATTAGTGTGTGTCTCTGTCAGTCCTCATCAGTGTGTGTCTCTGTCAGTCCTCGTCAGTGTGTGTCTCTGTCAGTCCTCATCAGTGTGTGTCTCTGTCAGTCCTTATCTCTGTGTCTCTGTCAGTCCTCATTAGTGTGTGTCTCTGTCAGTCCTCATCAGGGGTGTGTCTCTGTCAGTCCTCATTAGTGTGTGTCTCTGTCAGTCCTCGTCAGTGTGTGTCTCTGTCAGTCCTCATCAGTGTGTGTCTCTGTCAGTCCTTATCTCTGTGTCTCTGTCAGTCCTCATTAGTGTGTGTCTCTGTCAGTCCTCGTCAGTGTGTGTCTCTGTCAGTCCTCATCAGTGTGTCTCTGTCAGTCCTCATTAGTGTGTGTCTCTGTCAGTCCTCGTCAGTGTGTGTCTCTGTCAGTCCTCATCAGTGTGTCTCTGTCAGTCCTCGTCAGTGTGTGTCTCTGTCAGTCCTCATTAGTGTGTGTCTCTGTCAGTCCTCATTAGTGTGTGTCTCTGTCAGTCCTCATCAGTGTGTGTCTCTGTCAGTCCTCATCAGTGTGTGTCTCTGTCAGTCCTCATCAGTGTGTGTCTGTCAGTCCTTATCTGTGTGTGTCTCTGTCAGTCCTCATCAGTGTGTGTCTCTGTCAGTCCTTATCTGTGTGTGTCTCTGTCAGTCCTTATCTGTGTCTGTCTCTCCCAGTCCTTATGTGTGTGTCTCTGTTTGTCCTTATCAGTGTGTGTCTATGTCAGTCCTCATCAGTGTGTGTCTCTGTCAGTCCTCATCAGTGTGTGTCTCTGTCACTCTTCATCAGTGTGTGTCTCTGTCAGTCCTTATCTGTGTGTGTCTCTGCCAGTCCTTATCTCTGTGTGTCTCTGTCAGTCCTTATCTGTGTGTGTCTTTGTCAGTCCTTATCTCTGTGTGTCTCCGTCAGTCCTTATCTCTGTGTGTCTGTCAGTCCTTATCTGTGTGTGTCTCTGTCAGTCCTTATCTCTGTGTGTCTCTGTCAGTCCTCATCAGTGTGTTTTCTCTGTCAGTCCTCATCAGTGTTTGTCTCTGTCAGTCCTCATCAGTGTGTGTCTCTGTCAGTCCTCATCAGTGTGTGTCTCTGTCAGTCCTTATCTGTGTGTGTCTCTGTCAGTCCTCATCAGTGTGTGTCTCTGCCAGTCCTGATCAGTGTGTGGTCTCTGTCAGTCCTCATCAGTGTGTGTCTCTGTCAGTCCTTATCTGTGTGTGTCTCTGTCAGTCCTCATCAGTGTGTGTCTCTGCCAGTCCTGATCAGTGTGTGTCTCTGTCAGTCCTCGTCAGTGTGTGTCTCTGTCAGTCCTTATCTGTGTGTGTGTCTGTCAGTCCTGATCAGTGTGTGTCTCTGCCAGTCCTCATCAGTGTGTGTCTCTGTCAGTCCTCATCAGTGTGTGTCAGTCCTCATCAGTGTGTCTCCGT
>CM031596.1:74011417-74023917 GCA_018398815.1 Conus ventricosus | reverse complement strand
CTCTCCTGTACTGAACTGCATTGCACTGTAACTGTGTTGTGTTTATTGCCCTGTTGCTGCACTGCACTGTACTGTATTGTATAGTGGTGTACTATGTTGCATCGAATCACACTGCGTTGTATTGCATCAAATCAAATAGCTTTCGTGTTGTCGTGTTATGGTATAGTGCTGTACTACGTTGCATCGAATCGCATCGCGTTGTATTGCATCAGATCAAACAGCTTTCGTGTTGTCGTGTTGTATTTCATCAGTCTGTGGTCTAACCTGGTGTCCCAGGACATCTCGGAAGAGGAGATGCAAGAGAAGGTGCGTCAGAGGATGAAGCAGGTGTTCATTGAGGAGCTCCACCGCCGCGAGCGGGTGTCGGGCACCTTCGAGGTGACGGAGGGCATGGTCAGGCCCTTCCTCAACTACGATGGCGAGGACCCCGTCACCAAGTGGTACAACGAGAACCGCGGCGACGACCTCACCCGGCCGCAAGTGGGACTGCGAGGCCGACTGCGAGTACCTCCGGGACGCCATGAAAGGACTTGGTGAGTCCCGGCCACACGCCACTGTTTTTTTTTTTTTTTTTTATTACTCTAAATTGCTGAATTGTATAATCCATGTAAGCATTTTAAGGCCTAGCATAAGTTGGAGCTGATATTTGATATTAAACTGATAATTGATATAAAAACACACACACACACACACACACACACACACACACATCATTAATTTCATTTGTTGGGGGGGGGGGGGGGGGGGGGATTTCTGCCGATGAGGTCATTCACAATCTTCAAATGCATGACCTTCCCTTGGCTGACGTCACATTTCAGGCCTTCTCATCATCCGTGACACTATCTTTGCGCCAGCTGGTGTCTCCCAAATCGTCCCATTCCTTTCATTTTGAGTGTCTGCTTGGAATCACCTGGCATGTACCTTGATGGGCATAGGAAAGCAACAACAAGGTAAATCAACTGTCAGACACAATGAAAATTCTCAAAACAATCTAACTGTACCTGTCTATAAATACTCGATCCTTAAGCAAGGCTTTGGCTCATTAATTTTTGGTGTGCAGCCACCCTGTACTCAGGATGCCACGAATAGACTTTTTTCCTGCCTCATGTCTTCCCTACCACTTCAGCGACGTTATCCTTCAGATGCTCATTGAGGATCCACGTCCACAGCAATACTATGGCTAGTCTGGCCGCAGCCCCGGAACCGGCAATCCACAGGGAGCAGTCAATGTTAGATTGTCAGGAGGCAACCCAACAGAGGAGACACTGCACTGCTGCTGAGTCACTTCGATGATGTTCAGTGGTGCCTGTTCTGATCCAGCGTAGGCAGGATTCCACCTGCTAAGCCCCCCATACTGATGACAATAATTGCTTTGTCGCGGTGCCAGCATGATAGACCCTCCCCCTCGTAAGCTGCCACCATGTCCGCCTAACGACAGTTCCAAAGGACTTGCCGATGTTGTGACCCTGGTTTGAACTCGTTAAGGGCATAGAGGCAGAAAGGAGATCGAAACTGAGATCACCGTGAGAGCAGGACATGAAGGGCCAAAGAATTTGATAATTGGTTGGGGTTTTTTTTTTCATGCGAGAACGACGATGATAGTATGATGGTATGGAGGTCCATTCTGGCCTAACTCTCCATGATAGGGCTCTGCTCTACGCTTACTTTAATCATATATCCTGGCATCAACAAGGCATGAGAGATCCGACACCTGCAGTGTTAATCAGGAGAGAGAAAAAAATCAATACTTTCAGACACGCCTCCATTAAGTGGTTAAAACTCGACTGTGTAGTTCCAGTCTTCCCAACTGCCCACAGATAAACTCAACTCGAGGGAGGGGCCGGTTGGGGCAGAAAAATCCCCGAAATAGATGGCAATGATGGGAATCGAGACCACGACCTCCCAGCCGGGATTCCGCGATGCTACCCTGCGCAACGGCGGATGGTACTATGCAAGGTTTTAATGAGTATCCATCACCATGAAGCCATGAAATGGCTTGATGAATAGCGATTATCTACAACACTATGAAAGGACTCGATGGGTATCCATTATCTACAACGCCATGAAAGGCATTGAATAGCATACGTTACCCATGATTACATGAAATGACTTGAACAGCATCTGTTACTCATGATAATATGAAAGGACTTGATCAGTATCTGTTACTCATAATACTATGGAAGGTTTGATGCGTATCCCTTACCCGTATGAAAGGACTTAATCATGAGTATATGATATCGATGATGCCTTGAAAGGATGCAGTGAGTTGTCATTACCCACAATGCCTTGAATCGGCTTGGTGAGTATCCACTAATCCATTATCCATAATGCCATGAAAGAACTCGGTGAGTACTAAGTACCCATGATGTCATGGGAGGGCTTGGTAAGTGACTGTAAACATCGTAGGAATGTATCTCTCAGACAAGACAGTGGACAGCTGAAAGTCTCAGGAATGTAAGCCAAGAACCGGGAGCGATCCGAATATCTCAGAGTTACAGTGGTAGGACAGATCGAGTGGGCTAACTCCGACTTGAATATCTTAGAGTTACAGTGGTCGGACTCTGACTTGAATATCTTAGAGATGCAACGGTTATACAGATTAGGCTAACTCAGGATTCAGCATCTTTTGAATTCCATCGAGGACCATCATGACTTCGCTCGTTTTGGTAAACAATGGAAGGATATGACTGTGAATCTCAGAATTTAGGGAAGGGACAAAGCATATGATTTAATGCTTCGAGGATGTCTTGCAAGCGCTGGAAAATAAGTGACTGGGATGGGGGTGGGGGGGGGGGGGGGGGGGGGACGCCTCTGATGCCATAAAAATTCGAAGTAGATGAGTCAGAATGGTCCCAACAAATATGATGCAGAGACTGACTCTATGAATGCGCCTCTGAGAGTCAAGTGATGGTGATGATCCGAGCAAGACGATGAAAGGACTTGGTGCGCAGTGGTGACTGTCTAGCATACTGTGAAAGAACCAAGCGGATGACCGTCAATATTGGGATAATCTCCTCAAAGCATTGAATGACAGCCAATTTAAAATTAGTTTACAGGTAGTGCAGGCAGGTTAGCGAAGATTCTAAGTAGATCTTTTAAAAGTTGTGTCTGTTCTTGTTAAAATCAGTCTTGATCATCAGTCATCAGACTCCCCCACCCCCCCAACCCCTTTAGTCACAGGATGCTGCCATCTTTGCCTTTGGCTGCTAAACGGGTCATTCAGATTCACCGGGGTTTTTTTTGTTTGTTTTTTGTTACGATTACATGTATGTTAATGTGTCGACCATGGGAACATTGTTTCACTTTGTCTTAACACTGCATAAGACTTTTTTTTTAATCTGGTCTCTTGCAGGTACCAATGATGATGCCATCGTGCACGTTGTATCTACACGATGCAATGCTCAACGGCAGAAAATGAAGACCATGTTTAAGACTCTGTATGGACGGGTAAGCAAGCAAATTTATTCTGTATTCTCTCTCTCTCTCTCACACACACACACACACACACGTACTCTCTCTTTCTCTATCTCCATTCTTGCTTTCGTATGTATGGTGCGAGTGTGTGTGTGTGTGTGTGTGTGTGTGTGTGTGTGTGCGTGCGTGCGTACGTGCGTGCGTACGTGCGTGCGTGCGTGCGTGCGTGCGTATGTGCATGTGTGTGTACATAGCTATAGTAAATACATACTGTGGACATTCATTTACGGTCACTATCCATTCCTAATCATGGGAATGATGACAGAGGCATCAGTTTCTGGTTAGTATCCCTGCCTTAGTCATCGAGATATTGACAGCAGCGTCAATTTGCAGTCAGAGTCTCCGCCACTTCCAGCCCTTATATGGCTCTCTGTGGTCGGCTGGTCCACAAGCAACATTACCTTACCCTCCGCCATTTCAATCATGAGCATATTGACATAGTCGTCAGCTTGCGGTAAGGATTTCTGCTTGAATCATGGGGAAAATGATAGAGGCACCACTTTGTAGTTAACTGCTTTAGTAATAGGGCTGGTGACAGAGACATCAAGTTGTTGTCGGTATCACCAGGGGACATGTTTTAATGGCACAGGCATTTGTTTCATGTCGGTATCTAGCGGTGATATGTTCAATAATAAGGCACCAGTTTGCTGTTCGTCTCTCCAGGAGATATATTCTAATGACAGAAGCATCAGTTTGTGGTCAGCGTCTCCAGGGAATGTGTTGTAATGACGGATGCATGAGATTGTGATTCGTCTCACCTGAGTTCTTCTTCTGCGTACGCAGGCTGATACTCCTGCGTACACTCCCTGTATAGACAGGCAAGCATTAAACCCATCTGCCCAACAAAGGGAGTGGAGTTTTGTGTGTATGACGGTTTTTTTCATCCCGCCATTAAGGCAGCCATACTCCCAACTTCGGGGAAGGTGCATGCTATGTGCAACGTGTCATCCATACCAATGGCCAAATGGCCTTCTTTTCCGAAAGTTGGTGATGGGATTTTACGTGTGTGCAAGATGTTATGCGTGCGTTCACACACGGAACCTCGGTTTATAGTCTCATTCGAAGGACTGTCACCTGGGTTCTAATGACAGAGGCATCAGATTGTGGTCTGTATCTCCAGGGGATATGTTTTAATGACAAAGGCATCGGATTGTGGTCCGTCTGTATGACAAAGGCATCGGATTGTGGTCCGTCTGTATGACAAAGGCATCGGATTGTGGTCCGTCTGTCCAGGGGATATGTTTTAATGACAAAGGCATCGGATTGTGGTCGTCTGTCCAGTGGGATATGTTTTAATGACAAAGGTATCGGATTGTGGTCCGTCTCTCCAGGGATATGTTCTACTGACAGAGGCATCAGATTGTGGCCCGTCTGTCCAGGGGGTTATGTTTTAATGAAAAAGGACCCCGGGATTGTGGTCCGTCTGTATGACAAAGGCATAAGTTTGTGGCCCGTCTTTTCCGGGGGGGATATGTTTCTCTGACAAAAGGCATCAATTGGGGTCCTCTCTCCCGGGGGAATTTTTTTAATAAGGGGCCCAACAGATTTGTGGTCCCTCTGTCCGGGGATATTTTTTTTAATACAGGGCATCAGATTGGGGTCCGTCTCTCCGGGGGGATATTTTTTTAATTTGACAGGGGCATCAGATTTTTGGCCCCCTTTCTGTCCGGGGGATTTTTTTTTAATGACAAAGGTATCGTTGTGGTCCGTCTCTCCGGGGGGGATATGTTCACTGACAGAGGCATCAGATTTTTGGTCCGTCTGCCCAGGGGATATTTTTAAAGACAGAGGCATCAATTGGGGTTTTGGGCCGGGGGTTTATTTTTTAAATGCCCAGAGGCATCAGATTGGGGTCCGCTGCCCCGGGGGAAATTTTTCTAAAGACAGGGGTCAGCTTGAAATTTCCCGTCTTTTCCAGGGGATCGTTCAGTGCAGAGGCATCAGTTTGTGGTCCTCTCTCCAGGGGATATGTTCAGTGCAGGGGCATCAGATTGTGGCCCGTCTCCCCCGGGGGTATGTTTTTAATGACGGGCATCAGTTTGGGTGGCCCGTCTCTCTGGGAATTGTTCTAAAGACAGAGGCACCCAGTTGTAATTTACTCTAGGAGTTGTTCAGGACAGAGGCATCAGATTGTGGTCCGTCTCTGGGGGGGAAATAGGTTCAGTGACAGAGCATCAGATTGGGGTTTCCGTCTTCCAGGGGATATTTAATGACAGGGCATCGATTGGGCCCCGTCTCCCCAGGGGGGGATATGTTTTAAGGGGACAGAGGGCCCCCCGGGGGGTTTTTTGGGGCCGGGGCCGCCCCACGGGATATTTTAAATGAAGAGGCTTTAACTTTGTGATTGAAATGGCCACGATGATGCCTGGGCCCATAATCTGTCACCCAAGATGTCATGTGAAAGGGGGGGGTTTGTAGCTTTTTGGTGGGGAGAAATGTGATTTTTAAATTTTATTTATTTTTATCAATTTTTGGGTGCTCTCATCCGTGAGGTCTCGGTGGAACCCCTTCCCCGACCAATCAAATTCCGGGTTTTCCCCCCTCCCCCCAAAAATATCCTCAACCCCAAAACCCCCCTCAGTTAGTCAAGACACCCACTAAACCCCCTACCGACAACGATAACTTTTTTTTCCACTGTGCCGCATGAGTTGGGGGTCAAACCCTAAACCCTGCCCATGACTTTTGCTGGTGCCGGGAGACTTCGAAAATAAACTAACCGGGCCAAGGTGAGTGAAAGGATAGAAACACCACTGAAAGGGCACCACGCAGCAGAATGAAAAGGCCGCAGCATGGGGGACTTTTAAATGAAACCCAGCACGAAGAAAAAAAGGGCGCCATGAAAGGGTTTCCAAATTTGGTGTTTACTGAGTTGGTGCATGTTTTTATTCAAACGTCATTTTTAAAAATGGCGGGCAACCAGGTCAAGTCTGCCTGTTTGTTTAGCCGCGTATGTTTGGGCGTGTTAAAATTTTTGAATTCCTTGTTTTTTGGGGATCTAGGTCATTCTACAGGGGTATGTTTGTGTGGTTTATATATTTGGAGGATGACATGGTGTGTAAAGGGTCGTTGAGGCATCAAAGGGGGCTGAGCGGGGACACAAGGAGGGTCAAGGGTTGCTTTGGGCCCGCCGGGCCCGAGTACGACGCCTGGTGCGTCAAGGAGGCCATCTATGTGGTAATTGGCGCAAGACAGGCGCTTTCTGCTTACAGTGCTCACCCAGCGTGTCTTCTTGATCAGGAGGGGGATTTTTTTTTTTTTTTTTGGGGGGGGGGGGGGGGGGGGGGGGGGGGCGATAGGGGCCTACTACAGAAAGCCCAGTTTTCTTTCATTGCAGTAAACCCTATCCCATAGTCAGGCGTGGACTTCATCATTTCATTTATGCCCGTCGCTCCCGGTGGGCATAGGCCATCAAGACTCTTCGCCATCGCACTCTGTTCTTGGCTGTTTGGTCATTCCAGTCCAGTTTGCCCCTTGTTGTTTCAACTCCGCTTCAGTGCTCTTTCCCTGTGGGTTCCAGGTCAGGGCTTGGCGTGTGGTACTGGATGCTGGCTTCCTGAGGGTGTGTCCGATCCAGCCCCACTTCCTTCGCAGTATCTGCTTGGCCACTGGTTCCTGCCCCGCCGCTCCCAAGATCTTCGTTTCGGACCTTTTGTCCTGCCATCGGATTTTGTAGATGCCCCTCAGACAGGTGTTGAAGAATGTCTGAATCTTTTGTTGCATCGTCTGTGTTGTTCGCCGTCTCGCATCCGTTAGAGCAGAATGATTTCACATTGGAGTTGAAGATGCGGAGTTTGGTTCTTATGCTGATTCCTCCAGATCCCCAGATGTTCTGAGCATGACGAAGCTGCTCTTGCCTTCCCAAATTCTGGCTGTGACGTCTCGGTCCGTGCCTCCCTGTTGGTCAACCCATTCCCCAGGTAGACAAAAGACTCCACCCCCCTGATGGGTCTCCATCGACTGTGACTGGTGTGTTGGCAGGGGTGTTGATTTTCATCAGCTCGGTTTTTCTTCCTGTTAATCTTGAGCCCTGTCCCGGCTGTGTGGTCTCCAAAGCGGAGTGGTCTTGTCCTGCATTTTGGCTGTGGTGTGTGACAGGGCGCCCAGGTCGTCAGCGAAGTCAAGGTCGTCGGGCTGCGTCCAGAGTGTCCACTGTATACCGTTGTTTCGCCTGTTGTAGTGGTTTTCATGTTTCCATTTCAATGACCAGGAGGAAGAAGGAACGGCGACAGCAGGCATCCCTGCCGAACTCCGGTTTTTCACCTCGAAACTTTCGGACAGGTGGCCGGGTGGGCAATCCTGCGGGTTCATGTCTTGGTAGGTGCACCGGATGAGGGAGATGATCTTCTCGGGGACCCCGAAATGCCTCAGCAGCTTCACAGCATCTCTCTGTCCACACTGTCAAAAGCCTTCCATAATCTATGAAGTTGATGTAAAGGGGGGAGTTCCACTCCAGCGACTGCTCCACGATGATGGCAGGCTGGCGATCTGGTCGGCACATGATTTGTTCTGCCGGAAGCCTCCCTGCTGGTCTCGGAGCTTGGGGTCGACGGCCCCCTTTCATTCTCTCCCGTAGAACCCCGTTGAGAACCTTGCCCGGCGTTGACAGGAGCATGATCCCTCGGTAGTTGCTGCAGTCCCCCGAGGTCCCCCTTTCTTCGGCAGCTTGATGATGATTCCTTCTTTTCCCCTGAGCCGGTTCCTCCTCCTTCTCCCAGATCTTGCTTTAAGAGGTGTATAGCATGTTGACAGCTGTCTCTATGTTGCTTTGATGGCTTCTGCTGTATCTCGTCCGGCCTGCAGCCTTCCCCTTTTTCAGAGTCATGATGGCCTTCTTGATCTTGCCTTTGGGGGGTTTGTCCAGCTGATGGGCAGGTCAGTCTCTGCAGGTGGATTTTCTGGTGGTGCGTCAGGGGCGGGGCGGTTCAGCAGCTCCCCGAAGTGTTTCGCCCATCGTTTTAGCTGTTCCTCGGTTGTTGTCAGTGGGTTTCCGTTCTTGTCCCTTCACGGGCTTGTCTGTCTGCTGGAACTTACCCCTCAGCTTCTTGGTCACCAGGACAGGTCCTTCAGATTCCCCTGTCCGGCTGCTGCCCCTGCTTGGTGGCCCGGTCGTCAAAGTAGTCCCCCTTGTCCCTTTTTGATGCTCTTCTTTACTTCTCCCTTCGCTGCTGTGTGCTCTTCCTGTTTCCTTTGCCTAGCTGCTCTTGTTCGGCTCGTGTTCAGTGTAGCTTTCTTTTTCTCCCTTGTTTCCAACTTGTGGGAAAGGTGTCGGCAGAGATCCATCTTTGTGCTGGGCCTTCTTCTTGCCAAGGGTCTCTTCACATGTGTCATGCCAAAGCTTTTGCAGTGTTCCCACTGTGTCTCGATGTCCATCTCACTGTCTTCTATCAGCTCTTGTAGCGGCTGGAACCCGTTGGAAAGGCTGATCTGGAATGCTGCTTGTGTGTCCCCGTTTCGGAGTAGTCCGACATTGTACCTGTACATGTGTTGTTGGTGTTGGTGAATCTCTTGAGGCGAAGTCTCACTGTTGTTAAAGAAGGTGGGGGTCTGATGACAGTTTGCACCTTCATCACTCGTACATCCCGCCATGATCTCCTGAATTTGCGGCTAATGCAGATGTGGTCAATCTGGTTCTCCGTGACATGGTTCGGGGATCTCCATGTGGGGCCCTTTTGGATGCGCTTGTGTGGGAAGATGCTTCCTCCTATCACCAGCTGGTTCGGGCGCACAAGTCTGCAAACGCTCACCATTCTCGTTCATCTGTCCCAGTCCATGTGTCCCCCTGATGTCTCGTAGCCTGTGTTGTCCCTTCCGTCTTGGCGTTAAAATCTCCATCAGTATGGTTATGTCCTTTGTCCTCTTTTGTCTATCACTGTCTGTAGTTGCTGGTAGAAGTCATCTTTCTTCTCTTCTTCCGCATCATTGGTGGGAGCATAGCATGGATGATGTTCAGCCTGATGTCATTCTTCTTCTTCGTGGTAAACTTTGGGTGTGATGATGCGGGGAGTTGACAGGTTCCCATCGAATGAGTGCCCCCTTTTGCCTCCGGGTGCCAGCATCAGGGCCACACCCCCAGTGTGGGGGGCTCCATCCTCTGTGTGTCCTGAGTACAGCAGTGATCTCCAGATGAAAGTCTAGCTGTCTGATTGTAGCCACCTTGTCTCACTCAGTCCTAGCACTCCGATCTTGTAGTTTTTCATCTCTCTCGCAACTTGGATGGTTTTTCCTGTTTCAAACATCGTCCTGATGTTCCATGTGGCTACTTTCGTTGTTGTCCTGGGTGTTAGAAGGGGAGTCGGCCTTGCAGCTTCCTTTCGGCTTTCACTGCACTGCGTCATAAGTCTCCGGGATGGAGACCCTTCATTGCCCAGGTGAATGCTTTGGTTCATTGTCGTCAATGCTTCTGTAACTCGTCTTTTTTTACAGGCAGGGTTGTTAGCCCTACGCAAACCCCTTTATCCTCGGGGCAAGGTGGTCCTGCTTAGTCGCCTCTTACGACATGCATGGCAGGGCAGTGGGTCTATTCTATGCCCAACCCACAGGGCAAAGGACGTGGACATATGGGCGCATAAGGTCTGCAATAGCACACACACACACACACACACACACACACACACATGAACAACACGTGCGTACGCATGCGCCCACAACTGCACGCGTGTTCATATATGTTTGTAAGTCGTTGTTAATGGTATCTTCCATGCAGTTTCTGCTTGGAGTCTCTTCCTATATTTTCTTTTTCTCTTTTTTTTTTTTTTTTCTTTCAATCAATGCACAAGATATAGCAAGTGACCGCAAGGGTGAAATAAGAACAGTTTGACACCCCAATGTGACCCTTGTGCACAGCTATTCTATAAACGGCATGTATTTATGTATTTGTTTGTACAGTCTGAAATCTCCGAGCAGAAAATGAGCGGTATGACATTGTTGGTGTGGGAACAACTTACATCTTGCCTAGACTATCACTTCTGCAATTGAAATGTCACATTGCTATCTACTTCATGCTGCAAATGCCGCTCTTTTCGTATAATATTTCATGTGGATTAGCACGCGTTTGTATTCAATATTCTCGTAAGAATAGGCATCAACAACATTCTTTATGGGCAGATTTTTTTTCTCTTCCTGTATATATCACCCCTTCTTTCTTCCTCCTCTCCTCCTTCTCCTTTTCCTTTACTATGCTCATAGCGACTCGTGGATTTTGCTTTCAGCATTTTTGTTGTTGTAGCTGTAGTTGCTTTTGTTGTGGTGGTGGTTTGGTTGATATTTCAAAGCGAGCTAACAAACACACACACACACACATTATATATTATATATATATATATATATTATATATATATATATATATACACATACATACTCTCTCTCTCTCTCTCTCTCTCACACACACACACATACACACACCCAACACACACACACAAACACACACACACACACACACACACATACACACAGTTACATCGTATAGGCCTACACATAATGTCGAGCATGAAATGGCAGTACTGGGATGGTACGTATGCAGTATATATCAGTAGGCTTACGCATCGAATATACCTTCATGCATGCGTGGGCTTCTCTCTCTCTCTCTCTCTCTCTCTCTCTCTCTCACACACACACACACACACATACACACGCACACACAAGTATCTCTCTCTCTCTCTCTCTCTCTTAATTACACAGTGAGTTTGAATTGGATTTTCTTTGTTTATTTGGCTGGGAAACGATGGAAACGGATACCTTGAGTTAAGATTAAAGATCCAAACAGATAAGATCCACTAATTATTGTCAAGGCCACGGTATGAGCCGATTAAAGATAAAGCCGCATGGAATAACGTTCCTAGCATTTTCATAATACATGCTATATGCGAGAACCAAGACTCGCACAACGTGATAACATAGCAAACTAAGCGGTTTAGAACCAACACTCTTGTACCAAGATCTCTCACCCAAGCGCACGTGCGCACGTAAGCGCGCGCGCGCGCACGCACACACACACACACACACACACACACACAACACATATACACACACACGCGCGCGTGCGCGCACGCACGCATGCTACCCGAATGGCAGCTATGACAGCCATATGGCACAAACGGCTTGAAGTTGTGACGTGGTGCTGACCAATTTGTCAGGGTCCTGGCACAGACGAGGAGGCGCTGATCGAGATTTTCCTGACCAGAACCAACGCCAGATCAAAGAGATGAATGCGGTGTATCCCTCAGGTGACCCACGCTGGCCAATACACCTTGTCATTTCTCTGGCACCCCCCTCTCTCTCTACCTGTCTGTCTGTCTCTCGCTCTCTGTCTCTCTCCCTCTCTTTCTGTGTGTGTGTGTGTGTGTGTGGTGTGTGTGTGTGTGTGTGTGTGTGTGTGTGTGTGAATGCGTGCGCGTGCTCTGTGTGTGTGTGTGTGCTCTTGTGTGTGTGTGTTGCATGTGCGCTTGTATGTATGTCAATGTGTGTGTGCACGTGTGTGTGGCGTGTGGTGTGGTGTGGTTGTGTGTGTGGATAAGATAAGATAATGTGCTTATAGCCCAGCCGACCGCAAAGCATATCAGGGCTGTCACCACGTTAAAATCAACTCACCAGTCATATATGAAAAAAAAAAAAAAAACCTTTCATACATCTCGTTAAATGACATCGTCTAGAAACGCACCAGAAACTTTGTTAAAAATCTTTCTGCCGTAAAATCTTAAATCAGATGAAAAATGTTAATCTCTCTCAAAAACTCAAGGATCACATCAGGCGGGACATCCCTGAACAGGATCTTCATGGACTCCGCTGTAAAATGTTTGTGTCTCACATCGTGCAAGTCCCAACACTCTAAAAGAACATGTTTCATTGTGAGTGGCGCATGACATGGAATGCCCACGGAGCTTCTTCACTCTTTAAAAGGTAAGCATGGGTAAAATACGAATGGCGGTGTGCAGCCGGCACAGAACCGTTCCTCTTTACGACCTCCCGACGTGGATTGGAGGAACTCCTGAAGGTTTGGACGGATCTGAAAGAGTTGTTTTTTAATTAAG
>CM031596.1:73978264-74011317 GCA_018398815.1 Conus ventricosus | reverse complement strand
GTGCTTCTTGGCAGCTTGAAACTGACACACACGAAGAAGAAGATTTGCTTTCAGTCTGTGCGGGGCGAAAGAGAAGATGGACTGAAGTGGGAGGGCGTTCACGGCAGAGGGAGAGGTGTGTCAGGGGCGTGACAGACAATCAGAGCTGCAACTTGAACAAGGACAGCTAGGTTTCAAGCGAAATTTTCACTACCAAATTTTTATAGCCCAGCAATACTGCCATTTAGTGGAAACCTGGGGATAAAAGTTCCAACTGGTGAAAACTTCCAGCTGCGTCATATTTCACAAATATTTTTCTAACAGATTTTATCCTTTTTTCCACATCTGTTTATATAACAGCATGGTGCTCATACCCAGATAAATATTTCTGTTTGCTTTTGATGTCAACACATAGAGGAATAATGCAGATTCCTAAAATATACAGTTTTATGGGGGTTTCTTAGCTGGATGAGGAGCTATGAATTTTTGTTTATTTTATGCAAAAACGCCCAAAAACCCTTGGCAAGGGGAATGTACTCATTTACACAGATGCTGGCGCTCAAGGGGTTAAGACCAAGTAATAGATGTAAATCGTAATGAAGAAAAGGAAAAATCCAAAAGTCATTGCACATCCTCACTGCAGAAGGGTCCAGGAGATAAAGCTACAGAAGTGAACAATTAAAACAGTATAGATTTAGTGTCTAGCTGACTTTAAGGAACAGCAATAAGAGTTTTTTCTGCTTTTGTTTGTGTAGATTGTTTAAAAGCAGAAAAGGAGATACCTTCCCCCACCCACTCCGTCCCTACATCCTCTCTTCCCTCCTCCTTCCCCACCTCCTCCCTGCCCCATTCTGGTTTTTTTTTGTATATTCTTAATAAATTATGTACTATTTTCATGTAACACATACCTCCTCCTCCCTCTGTCTCAGTCTCTCTCTCTGTCTGTCTTTCGCTGTTATTCTCTCAAAAAAAGAAAAATAATCAGTTTTCAAATAAGTCATTGTGGTAAGAAAAAAATGAATATTTTTTTTACCATTTCTCTGTGTGTGTGTGTGTGTGTATGACGGTTGTGTGTGATGGTGGGTGTAATTTTCAGTCTGTATCCAGTACCAGTCTTTCACTTTCCCTCAGTTTTTGTTAATTTTTGCTGGAAATTTGATCTAATTTTGTCTTCCACACCTGTTGTCAGTGTTTCCATTACTCTCCTCATGAATCTTCTCTCCAGATGCCTGAACTCTCGTACCCTTCCCCCTCCTCTTCCATAGTGTGTACACGCACTGACACTCGCACACACGCGCGCACACACACACACACACACACACACACACACACACACACACACACACAACACACACACTCATACTCACATATATATGCACACACACACACAGACACACACGCGCGCGCGCACACACACACACACACACACACACACACACACACACACACACACACACACACACACACACATACATACATATTCTCTTTTTATCCCTGTCACTTTCACAATCACACATTCAAAATTTATACACATTCCTTAATAGCACAGTGGTTAACCAATTAAAGAGCAAGTATCCATGGGGGCGTGGTGCACAACAATATGAATTGGAGCGGAAAAAAAACACCACCACAAATCTCTGAAGTGACAAGAAATGAAACTTGCTCTAATAATGAAATCTGCAAAGAAGCAATTGATTAGCACAACATCTTGGTGGATAGTTGCAGTATTTCATTTACATACTTTTTTTCCTGATTTGATGGGTATTTTCACCACTATTACCACTGTTTATTGGATCCTTTTTTTAAATGAGGGAAAGGGACTTTTTTTCTTTGAAATTTAGAAATCGGATTTCATTTGTATATTTTAATAAATCCAATCTGTTATGAAAGTTGCTCTTGCGAAAGTTTTGTATGGTCTCTCTAAAATATTCAAACTCCATTAAAATGAAAGATTAAAATTCATCTGTACGCACATATCATAAAATTACTTATGATTTTCATGAATCTAGATACGTATGTGGTGAAAATGAAACAAAGCAGTAGATGATTGTAACTGTAGAAACATTTAAAAGAAAACAAGAACAGAACTAAACAAAAAGAGGAAGGAGAAGGGAAGAGAAGCACATGTTATTAAATGTTTATTGTCTGCTGAATGTATATTACTGATTTTTAGTTCAGAATGATAATATGTATTAAGTAACTTTATTACTCCAGAGAAATGTTAAGAAGAAACAGGTGTGGTGCAGAGCCGTACTGTGACATCTCCTTTGCCTTCCACCAGGCAGATGAAATGGTGACTGCCCTTGGGAAAAAATGTACATAACACGGCTGTTCTGAGCAAGCCACTTAGTTTTTTTTTTTTTTTTTTTTTTCTGTCCCAACCTCTGCGTCACCTCAGAGGCAGTGCACCCACGCCGCTCATTCCGACACCCCGTCCACAGCCATAGCCCGGCCGGCCCCGCCGCAGCCCCGGCACCGGCAATCCACAGGGACCAGTCAATGTCAAGTCGTCAAGAGGCAACCCACCAGAGGAGACACTGCACTGCTGCCGAGTCACTTCGGTGGTGTTCAGTGGCGCCTGTTCTGATCTAACATACGCAGGACACCACCTACTAAGCCCCTACTGACGACAATAATTGCTTAGTCGCGGAGCCGGCGTGAGTGAGCTCTCTCTCCGGACATCTTATGATTTTCATGAATCTAGATACATATGACACGTCCGTCCAACGACAGCCCCCATGGACTCGCCGATACCGGTGACCCCGACGGAAGCAAACCAAGGCCACAGACGTGGAGAGGACATCGAAATTGAGGTCACCATGAGAGCAGGGCATGAAGGGCCACAGAATTTGAGACTTTTTTTTTTTTTTAATGCTGATCAGTGGGAATGAGGATGATTAAGATGATGCTACGGATTTCCATTTCGGTCTGAGACTACATGACAGGGCTGTACTCTACGCTTCCTTTCATAATATATCCTGGCGTCAACCAGGCCCGAGAGATACAGGCACCTGCAGTGTTAGTCAGGAAATTTGAGCAACACTCTCAGAAACGCATCCATTAAGTGGATGAAACTCGACTGTGTGGTCCCAGTCTTCCCAACTGAGTCCGCAGCAAACTCAACTCTGGGTAGGAGCCGGTCGGGGCAGAAAAAACCCACATGCCTCTGATGGGATTTGAACCCACGACCTCCCAGCCGGGAGTCCGCGACGCTAACCACTTCACCACGGCGGCTGGTCAAGCCACTTAGTTTTGAGAGCAAGGGGAGTTTACAGCTCACCCACAGCTGCAGAGGCCAAGCCGTGAATGCAGGTCAGGGAAAGGGGTGTTTTCTGCAGGCTGCTCCCCACCAGCCAGCTAACCGTGCTGTACTTGGCGAACTGAATGTCATTTGTATAAAGCCGGTCTGGCAACAATGTGTTCGGCATTGCTGAGCGGCCATTAAGTGGGGCTGTTAGTTTGGTAATTAGTGGTTGTCATGAAAAATGTAATATATCTGTGCTTTTGAGATGACTGAACAGGCGAATTCCCACAATTCTTTTAATACCGAACTCGACTAGGTTTATTTTCCTGTAGATAATTTAGATATGGCATGAAAGCTTGTACACAAGTGGTCAGGCGATATTCAAACAATGACAACACACACACAATTGTGCAAAAATGATGTCATCACTTTCTGGGAACTTAATTTTCCCTAGTTAACTAGTACACAAGTTTGATACATGCCTCTGCTTGGACTACAACAACAAAAATGTTGGATCAGAAATGTGTAAGCCTTGTTTGTTTGGCCCTTTAACTGTCTCGCATGGGACGGAAAAATATAGCTGTGATAAGGTCTTGTGACATTAATATTATTGTCTGCTGGAGTATTGAAAAGCGACCAGCACTCGGTGGATTCACTTTTTTCCTTCTTATTTGCAGTTTTTCAGTTTGACATTTTTCTTAATCCTGTTTGACAGTTTTTAGTACTGTTGGCACAATCAGCAAAATAAGCAGATTGTAAATTGTGATGAATGTGTATTTTGTTTCAGCATTTAACTCTGTTGGTCATCATGAATCGCATTCAGGAGCCCAGACAAGGGACAACGGAAATCGTAAGTATCCAGGGTAGTTTCTCATTATTCTGTGATTCTTATTTCTTTGACTTCGTTAATACGGTGGAACTCCCTATTCAGACCTTTCCTACTGTATGGTTCCTTTCCTGATGTCACACAAGTGAAAATTACTACTCTACTTCACTACATAAACTATAAATTGGTTTGCTGTTACCACTACCTTACTAACTTAACATACGACCAACAAGTATATAAAACTTTGAAGAATTAGCCACGCCAGTGTGCATGTGTTTATATTTGTGTTATCTATATTCACACATATACAGGGTCGAACTTTAATTAAGGACCACCCGAAAAAAGGCCCTTTCTTTTTAAATTGGCCAAAAATACAAGCAATGCATTTTTTCGAAGAATTCGACTGGGAAAGGTTTAAGGGGTTAACAGAGTATTCCGCAAAGCTTGCGAAAGCTGTCTTATTGTCACGTGCGGCATGCAGAGGGGGGGTTGAAAGTTGCAGATTGTTGTCAAAATTGCTTGTTTTTTCAGCAAGAGTGAACACTGCTTCAAACGGTTTTGCACTGAAATTCCAAATGCACGTGCAAAAACCAATGCATTGCAGAGCATTTTAGTGACTGGAATGCCCCTAAAAGCAGCCCAACGTGCATAATTCTTCATAACACAAAAATGCCTCCAAGACGCAAGCTGTCTGATTTTGACCGGACCCGGGCGATTGCATGGCTGCAGGATTGAGTTGGCGTTCGAGAAGTGGCCAGAAGACTACAAGTGTCCCACTCCGTCATAATTCGGCTGAGAGAACGTTTTCAAGCCACTGGAACTGTCAAAGAGAGACCCCGTCCAGGCCAGCCAAAGAAGACCACTGCAAGAGATGACAGGTTCATCCGCAGACATGCTCTTCGGACCAGGACCACCACCTCCAACACCATCAGGCGTCGGCTCCAAGCTGCCACTAACACAGCAGTGTGTGAGATGACCATACGGCGGTGCGTCAATGCTGCCACCCTTCGAGCAAGGCGCCCAGTCCGGAAACCAAAACTGACTGCGGCCCACCGGGCACGTCGCCTGGCCTGGTGCACAGCTCATCGAACATGGACTCGGGCTCAGTGGCGGATGGTGCTTTTCACCGATGAGTCCAAGTTCCAATTGAAGCCACGAGGTGGACGCATTCGGGTGTGGCGGCGTCCCAGGGAGCAGCTGGCAGATGACGTCATCCAGGAGGTCGTCGCTTTTGGTGGTGGCTCCGTCATGGTATGGGGGGGCATCAGCAGTCGCCACAAGACTCCCCTGTACCATGTGGATGGCAACCTGAACGGCCAACGCTACCTGCAGGAGATTTTACGGCCTTTGGTTGTCCCAGTACTTCAGCAGATTGGGGCTTAGGCTGTGTTCATGGACGATAATGCCACCCCACATCGTTGTCGAGCACTTTTGTGGTGCAAGCTGGCATCACCAGGATGACATGGCCGGCAAACAGCCCGGACATGAACCCTATTGAGAACATCTGGGGCGAGCTTGGGAGGAGAGTTCAAGAAAATCACCCTGTTCCGGCAGATCAACAGGAGATGCTGCACTATCTGCAGCAGGAGTGGGCAAACCTCCCCAGGCACTCATTACAAGAACAGTCAACACCATGAGGCAGCGCTGTGTGGATTGTGTGGCAGCACGAGGGGGGCACACTCGGTTTTGATCAGACTGTAAAGAAACACTCTTTTTGTGAATGTCATTTTGGGGGGTAGTCTCATTCAGGCTCCCCTGTCTAATCAGAAAGAATGATTTTTTCGATGAAAGTGACAAAATGTTGTTCACTGATAATGAAATTAAACATTTATAAAGTTTCTGTCGTTTGTCGGTTTTTCTTTCTATGTTTTGTGAGACTGTGTATAAGTGGTCCTTAATTAAAGTTCGACCCTGTATGATGAACAGTGCTTTTGAAAGATGGAATGAAATTTAATGTGTACAGGATTTGTTAGATCAACAGCCTTGGTAATAGTGTGAACAGTTTTTATTTGCCGCAGATTTTGTCAATCAGTCTCTTCAACAAAATTTAAAATGAGATCAACAAACATCACGGCAGTGCCTGTAGGCCTTACTTCTATCTTTGTCAATCTCTTCATCGGAAATGCTGAAGAAGAGGACTAAGTCAATCTCTCTGACAGAATCGGAGACCAACTCATGCTTTTGTCCAGTAAGTTTTTAGAGGGCTAGATCCACTGGATCAAAATCATGATTACTTCACTCCTGCAACCATTGTGAAGAACTCTGAAGTTGAAGTGTTTGAGTCACAGCATCTCTTGAAGAGTTCTCAACTTTCGACTTCGGACAAAGCTGAAAAAAAGTTTTACTTGTGACCGAAAAAAACTGCATCCCAGACACCCTCTGTTCTGAGGAGCGACGCAATTTTTAAAGCAAATGCAATCATGTTGCTCATTGCTCATGCTTTAATGCATAACATATATGATGTCATGAAATAGTGTGTTGCCCATTTTCATAAAAGCTTCTGCTGTACTCTTGCATTCGGTGTTTTTCCTGTACATGGGCAGTTAGATCAGACACACACATACACACATTCATGCATTTATGCCTTTTCTTTCCATGATAACCTTTTGTACCCACTTGGGAAAATATAAAAGAAAAAGAACAAGATCTGTGAGAATTTGCTTTCGGTATGTCAGAAATCTTTTTAAATAAAACATGAAAACCAGAATGAAGATGATACAGGAGATTTTAGTTCTTTTCATTGCTCCCACTTCTCTACAAATTTGCAATTTCAACAAAATCTTAAAAATGTAACATTCTTTACAATTAATCTGTCCTGAAGCAGTGAGTTGGAAAAATGCATCTTTACTGAACATTTAGAAAGTTGTGATAGTCTGTGGATTGCCATTGGAATGCCATTTAAATCTGAACTCAAGGTGTATATGTGTGTATGTTCGCAGTGACCGTACTGACTATCATCTTATGCAGTGGTGGCATTGTGCTGCTGATCCTGCTTGTGGTTTTCATCGTTGTGCGTCAGCGGTGAGTTATCAAGTCTTTGTCTCTGTTCCACAATGTCATGAGATGTCTCTTGGAGACTGGAGTTTATGACATGTTTGACTTGACACTTGGATAATAATAATGCTTCCATGGCGTGAACAAGCTAGGTACATCTCCATTGTGAGAAGTGGGCATTGCCAATAAACAACGGGGACAGCCCATATCAAGAAACCCCGAGCTGCTTTCCATCCAATTCTGATAAAGGTGTGTTATATTCCAAAGCGCCTAATACATGGTAAAATCAGCTCTAGCTCCATGTTTTGTCATCCAGCTTGTAGGCATGGCCTGATTCATGTTCAGAGCCTCAACATGGCTCAGAGTATTCAGGACTCTTATGTGCTCATCGGTCGGCCACACTATTCTTATGCACACCAGATTTCAGCTGCGTGTGCTCAGGTATGGTCATATGTATATTTCTAGTTTATCAATTTATAACTGCTGCTTGATGTTTGTTTGCAGTGAAATTAACCCTTTTAGCTCAGACATAGCGGCTGGCTGTGCAGCCTTCCCTGCCTGGCATGTTTGGACTGTTCAGTTGGCAGATCCAGGCCGGTTTACTCAAACAGTCATGATTGTGGATCCGGTCATGAAAAGGGCACACGACTACAGAATATGATTTTTCTATAGCATTAAATTGTCATTGTGTTTGAAGTATCCAGCGAAGCATGTTTCCTTGATAATTAGGAGTCAAACAGATCTTCATCCTGTTATTCTGACAGGTTATATTTTGTTTGTAATAAATTGCAAATAAACTTGACTGTGTCCTAGTCAAATATTTTCAGCAAGCATTAATTTTTTTTTTCCTGTCTCATCCTCTGGGCCACTCCAGTGGCACTACCCAACACCGCTCATTCTGTCCCCAGTCCCCAGTCACACCTTGGCTTGTCCTGTGGCAGCTCCGGCACCGGCAGTCCGCAGGAGAACCAGTGTCAGTGGTCAGGAGTCAGCCCCTTAGGGGAGACACAGCACTGGTGCGGAGTCACTTCAGTGGTGTTTAATGGTGCCTGTTCTGATCCAGCTTATGCAGGACAACACCTACTCAGCCCGCTCCCTCCTGATGACAGTAATTGTATAGTCACGGAGCCAGCTTGCATGAGCATTCCACTCTAGAGGGCGCTACCTTTTCTGTCCATCGACAGTCCCACTGACCTTGCCAGTACCGGTGACCTCAGCACATACTCGTCAAGGGCATGACTTGCAGAGGAAGTCAAAACTGAGGTCACCATGAGTGAGGGCTTGAAGGGCCACGGAATTAGAGACTTTCTTTTTATGCTGATCGATGAGGATGATGAATAAGCTGCTGTGGAGGCCTCTTCTGGTCTGGACTGCATGACAGAGCTGTATGTCATGATTACTTTCATGATATATCCGGTACCAATCAGGCCCGAAGAAATACAGACACCTGCAATTATGGTCAGGCAGTTTGAGCAACACTGTCACAGGTGCATCTGTTAAGTGGAAGAAAGTCGACTGTTTTCCTAAAAGAGCCCATCACAAACTCTTCCTTAGGTAAGAGCCAGTCATGGGCTAAACAAACACACACACACACACACGCACGCACGCACGCACGCACGCACGCACGCAAGCACGCCGCAGCGCGCGACGCGCGCGCAATTGGCTCAGCTGGTCATGGGCTGAAAAACCTCACAAATATAAATGGTTCTGTTGGGAATCAAACCCAAGACCTCATAGTCAGGAATCCATGATGTAAACCACTGCATTAAGGCAGCTGTGCAACCATGTAAATTTATACTCTTTTCGAATTTATACTTTCAGAGTTATTTGCTAAGACCATCCACAATGATTTCATCTAAGACTTGCCTTACTGTAACATTATTTCATAGGTACATGGCATTGAAAGGGAAAAAACACAAAGCAAAACAAAAAACTGAAAAAAAGGAATTATCAGATCATTGGTATTTCACTTACTTGTAATACTGAAGGGAAAAAAGCTTTAAAAACACTTGGTATACTTAGTATTTTTGCATGGAACACCAATTCTGCCACAGTAGAGCTGTGTGAAGGGTTATGAGCATTTTTGTAAAATTGCAGTAAAAAAAGTGTATGAGATTTATTTTTTTCTTACTGCTGTTCTGGGTTCTGCTGAAACCACATTGTTGGTGAAGTTGATATCTGTCTTCAGAATTGTTGCAATGGTGAATTGATATAAACTTCTTCATAAAAGCCTCTAGAATTGTACAGACTTGTCCAGCATCAGTAGTCCATATTAATTGTGCAATTTTCAGAAAATCAAAAATATCGGTGTTGTCACTTGATCACATTTTACAGTCTACCAGTGACTATGATTGGAACTGATAAATATTGTTCCATTATTTGTTATTCCAGTCAACTGACAAGTGGTCTTTAGGTAGTAATTCATATAAATTTGTTTCTGAATCATTAATGTGTGTAGTGAGGTCACTTAATCCATTGCTTCTAACTTGGACCACAAAAAAAAAAAGCACTGGCAGAGATTTTATCTGAAGGTGAAGAAGATTCTGTACATTTCTACACATGGAGAAAGATAAAAAACAAAATAGTTCAAATGAATAGAATTTGGTGGTCTCCTGAAGCGATCAAAATAATTACATTTAGGAGGAATTGACTTACACATATTACAAGATTAGTAGAATTGTATTGACTATATCAAGCAGTTTATGATACATTATTTTAGTCCAAGTTGGATGTACTTTGAGCTGTGCCTTTGCTATCCCAGTGGGTACAGATTAATCATTGTGTGCTAATTGATGACATGACAGGTACAACTACAAGAAGCTGGTCAGTCAGCCAGATGTACATTATGATAACCGGAGTTATGACCTTGCTGTACGCCAACCTGCTGCTCCCACACATAGTTCACGCCGCAACCCTCCACCTCCAACGCACCTGTCTAACTCGCGCCCTTCCAGCAATGTTTATACAGATTCTTCGGAGATGGGAATTGCAGTATTGAAACCAAATGGCACGACTGTTGGCCATTTGAAAAAGTCCGCTCTACCAGTGGAGTCGGCATCCACAAGCCTCTCATGCAGTGATGAAGATCTGGGAGCTTGTGGGGGAGAGCCTTCGAGAGAAGCAAAGCCTCATGCAGCATCATATGTGCTTCCACCCTCTGGAGAGACGGAGTGGAGTCAGTCACCAGGGGATATGTATGGTGTGTCAGACAATGTGCAGTGGAAACCTGTTCAAAAACATGGTAATTTACTGCACATGAATGGGAGCTCTCCAAAGGACTCTGCGCTGAAGCCTGTTGCCCAAGTCACACAGGAGCAGGGGATGGAGGAAAGTGGTGGTGGTTCTGGTGATGATGTTGGTGATCTACATGAGCCAGCGGCTAAAGAAGACAAATCCTCAGACTTTGACAGCTACAGTCATACGGCTACTTCAAAAAGCAGTGATAACTTGTATGAAGACTTTCTGTAGATATTGGTACCTCAGTCTTCATTGTGGTTTTTTTTCTTTATAATTCTATGTTTGTGAAGCAGTCACTTTACAGTATTTATTATTTTTCCTACATTCCTGGCTTCCATGAGGTATCAAGGGCCCTGCAGTCATGATTTGTTTTAATGCTTGAATGAACCACAATGCATATGTGTTTGGCGCGCCATCTGTCTTTATCCCAGAAAAAAAAATGTATTCATTTGTACATATGTGTGTTTATGTGAACAAAAAACAGATCCTAGAAAACTACTGGACCGCTTTTGGCATACTGAGTACTTGTATGCAAGTGGATGTACAGTTTATTGGAAGTAGGACACAACTTTTAGGAAATGTTCAGATGTTTTGACTTTAACCCAATTCAGAAACACATTTTGAAATAGAAAATCTGAATGTATTGCCTAACACACACATACAGACGCACACACACCAACTTGCACACACACACACAACACACACACACACACACACACACACACACACACCACACACAGGAAAAGACTGAACTATGTCATAGATCAGTATACAGTTAAAGCAACTTTAATTTTGAATGATGAGTCAGACTTTGTCTTATTTGTTTTCTTTTTATGACAGTAATCTTTTGCAGCTTAATGCAGCTGAGAACATTTTGTCAGCAGACCTTTTACTGATATCTGATAAATGAATCCTTCAACCCAGACAAACATAACAAGCCAAAGAAAAGTATTCATGGTGTGCGCTTCTTTGCTCTCAACCAAATAGGTATTGAGGTCCTTTATTGAAATAGAGATCCCTACCTTTACACAACACAAATTTCACTGATATGAAAACTCGGTTAATTCCAACACATTGTACATTCCTGTCCAAAAGTTGTTTTTTAAGTATTCTTATTCCCCGTACCCGTACCAAAGGTAGTATTTCTAGTCCCAAGATTGCAAAATATTATATCATCCACTTGCTACAGTTTCTGTGTGTGTTTTTGTTTTTATTGTATTAAGTACAAGCACAATAGTTTTTTCCCAGAAAGTCAACAGCCCAGATGTTGTTATGGCAGATGGTTAGTTTGCACTCAGACCTAACTTTCCACAATGGGCGGTGTGCACCTTACTTCCTTCCCCTCCCACCCACCCCCCTCAAAAAAAAAAAAAAAAAAAGAAAAAAACAACAAAACCAAAAGAAAAAAAATGAAAGAGAGAAAGAGGGTCACAAAAGAGTAGTGTAGGGTGTGTGACCATTAAGTACCATCAGTTCAGCCAGTGCCGCCCAGGACCCACAGAGAAAGAGGGTCACAAAAGAGTAGTGTAGGGTGTGTGACCATTAAGTACCATCAGTTCAGCCAGTGCCGCCCAGGACCCACCGAGAAAGAGGGTCACAAAAGAGTAGTGTAGGGTGTGTGACCATTAAGTACCATCAGTTCAGCCAGTGCCGCCCAGGACCCACAGAGAAAGAGGGTCACAAAAGAGTAGTGTAGGGTGTGTGACCATTAAGTACCATCAGTTCAGCCAGTGCCGCCCAGGACCCACAGAGAAAGAGGGTCACAAAAGAGTAGTGTAGGGTGTGTGACCATTAAGTACCATCAGTTCAGCCAGTGCCACCCAGGACCCACAACTATTTCCAGAAGTGAAAAGAAAAGAAGGCTGGATGATTGTTTTTAATAAAAATGGTCTTTTTTTGTTGTTGTTTAATTATAAAATTAAACTAGCCTTACGGCAGGAAGGGGACATTTAATTTGAAATGTTATCAGACTGTTGCTAGGAAGGGGAAGGGAGGTGATGTGATGTGAGAATTGGCACGCGGTGCTAAGCCAGGTCAGCATTCAGAGGGAGCGCCCACTGAAAAAAAAGGGAGAGTCTTCATTTCAATATTACCATGAGACAATCACGAGGGTGGGCACATACTAGCAACAGTCTCATAATAATTAAATTAAACATCCCCTTCCTGCTGTAAGGCTAGTTTAATTTAATAATTATTATTCGCCTGTTGCTTTAGTCAGGCGAAGTCACGTGATGTGACTTGAGAATTTGGAGCGTCTACTCTAGTGGGCACTGTCTATCGGAACTCACACAGAGTATAGTCTTAAACACATAAAGTATGTGATTCGTGTATAATTCAATTTTCCAGACACATCAAGTAATAGTTAAAGAATCAAAACACATTTCTAATACATGCCGATTTGATCTAGCACAGTTATGCTGCAAGACAAATCACTTGTCATGGAGGTACAGTCTGACCAAAATTTTTTTGTATTCTGTGTCTTATAAAACTTTGTGAAGGTGTGGTCACTGGACCAGCCTGCCCGTTTCATCACTGTAGTGAGGCTAGCGCCGGTGTAGCTCGCCGCAGAGCAGCTGGCGGTTCACGTGCTGTGACTGGTTTACTTGCCAGTGTCTATTCCGGCGTTGCACAGAATGGCCTTGATCCAGCGAGTTAGAGTTTGTGTTGCCACAGGCACATGAGGTTTGACATAACTCACTGACAGCTGATTTGTGTGTCTCAGTTTATCCGTTCTCTTCACATATTCTTGCAAATGCCTAACTAGACATAGTCTTTTCAAACATCAGAATTTCTGCAGGTTCAGTATGAAACCCTGGCCTAGATTGCTTATGTTTCTCTAAAAAAAAAAGCCACAAACAACAAACAATCAGACACTTTTACTCCTTAAATTTTAAATCTTGTTCTTTGATCAGATGTAATGCCTGTCCTCTCTGACCTGTCAACAAAAACAGTAGCTTGCACATTCTAAGAGTGAGATCGTTCAATGACATATCAAATATTTCAGGAAGAGAATTCAGATAATCTAAAACGGTGTTCACACTCCATGTGTCTTGAGTATTTAAGATGTGCAGGCCTTTCTTCAAAAATACCTTTAACTATACAGCACACACTTGGATGAGAGCCTATTGTTTTCCCTTCACACAATGGCAAAAAGGCTGACGGTGCACTCCTTGCTGTATTTATGCTACTGTAACTAGCTCCTGATGAACACAAAACTGCTAAAAAAAATTTGACACATCTGCTGAAGATGGAGATAACAAACGTATATTGTTTGTCTGTGTGAAAAGCTTTCATTTTTGAATGTAACAGTTACATGCAGCTTGAGTGGCGGGTCTACAAGAATTGATCATAGGAGCTGCAGCCTGGCTGGAGAACCCCTCCTGTTGGTACTGTTTCCTGATGCAAGACATGCCATCAGACGGAGAGTCTTCTTCAGGAACAGAGTCTTCTTCAGGGGTGTTTCATCTGGGGATGACTGGGTAGTTCCAAGAGTTTCCTACCTCTCAGTGGGACTGGCTCTCTCACCAGCAAGGACATCAGCACTGGCCATCACACCTTTGTCGACCAGCAAGGCACTACGGTCTGTGCACTGGTCTTTTTGGATTTTTTGTAGCACATGGGTGATGATGCTGAAAGGTGGTTATGCATAGAATTGAAAGCCAGTCCACACAAACAAGAATGCATTAGTTGCATTCGCCTGTGGATCAGGCCTGAAAGCGACATAACGAGCTAATTGTGCATATATATATATAGTCAGAAAGCAAAGAGGTCAATGTCAGGTTGGACTTGTAGTGTAGTCAGTGCTTCTTTTAGCACTGAGCTGTCTTACTTCCACTCGGCATCCAAATTCACAGCACGAGATTCGGCATCTGCTACAGTGTTATGTTTTCCACAGATGTGTGCTGCAGACAGAAAGATGTTATGATCAATGCATCATTCCCAGATAGTGTGGGTGATGATGTTACATGCGTCAGATTGACTGGTACCCAGTGTGGTTTATGCATGCAACGGCTGTTTATTATCCATCAAAATGCACACGTTTGTTACTCAGTTTTGTCTGAAAACTCTGCAATGCAAACAATGCAGCTTTCAATTCTGATAGTTAATGTGAGATTTTGCTTCTTCATGTGACCATGCACCTCCTGCATGTGTTCCATTGCACTCACATCCCAATCTAACAAACTGCCATCAGAGGCGATCAGAATCTCAGGATCATTTATCGAAACATCATTGTATGCATCAACAACATGACTGATCCACCACTGCAATTCTGTCTTAGCAGGAGCAAACAGAGTCACATATTTGTCAAAGTCACCCCTTTCAACAGACAGAGCTCTCTTTTTATCTGCCTCAAGATTGTGGTAATATAATGGTCCAAATTTCACAGCTGGAAATATAGCTACAATTTTTCTATCACTTCTGCCAACTCTCTTATTTCCAGCTTTTCTTTACTGATTGCTTCCTTAGCTGAAAGGAGGAGATCCTGTGCTCTTTCATGGGTTAAAGTCACCTTCACTGACACAGAGTCAATCTGTACCCCTAAGTGCTGAATTTGTTGTGTGGGTTTTAAGACTGATTTCTCAGGATGTATAATGGACCCAAGAGAGCGCAGGACTTCCAGTGTGTCAGCTAGGTTTGTCATACATGCTCCACATGTCAAGGCCATGAGTAAAGAATCGTCAATAAAAGATGTGGAGACATGTCCCTTGCTTCTCAGTGTGGCAAAAACTGGCTTCAGTAATTTTGTAAATTTACAGGGAGCAAGGCCCAAGCCATTTAATAAAGCTTCAAACTGCCGAAGCTTGCCATCCCATTCAAAGGGCAAAACATTTTTACGATCTGAATGAATTTGTACTGAATAAAATGCAACTTTGAGATTGACTGATGCCATAAAACAGCCTGGTTTAATCAGCCTAAGAGCTGACTTATGAGTATCCATCTTGGAATGATGATATACTATATATTTATTCAGTTCTTTCAAATTTAAAATCATCTTATGATTTCCATCCTTTTTGGGGTGTGTGAAAACTGGAGAAATGAGCTAATAAGGCTCTGCTGTGCAGGTGGATATAACTCCTTTCTTTGTGAGTTTTTGAACTTCCTCAGAAATAATTTGCTTTTCTTTTTCATTTAGAGTTGGTTATTTACATGATGTTCTTGGTAAATCAGTGACTGAACACTCAAATTCAAGTTTAAGTCATGTAGTGTTTCAAGAATGTCAGGATCCTTTGTCAGTTTTCTCCCGTTTTCATTGTAGTGTTTTATTCTGCCTGCTTGAAATGAAGAAACCTCAGCTTCTATATCAGAGAACAGGTATGGTGGGGAGTTGTATTTGTCACTTACCCTTTCTCTGTGGGCAACTCGGGCCCTACTTTCTTGTGTTGTAGAAGTACTTTTGCTTTCTGTTGAAGGGTTTTCTCTGCATGTGACCTCTCTGCTGCCAGTTCGTCAGTGCCGCAAATTCCTTGCTGAGAAAAAGGGCACAAAGCCTGCCTGCTTCTGTGAGAAATGTCTGTGGAGGCGTGGTCTAGCATCAAGAGCGCATCAGAGTGTGCATCAGTAACGTTTTTCTTCAGTACCGTATCCATGATACTTTTCCCCATGCTATCCGCCTGCAATATCATCTGTGTGGAATTTGTGATAGCAATGGCGCTTTCACAATGGCTCTCTGAGTCTAAGCAAACCTTTGGTCAGCTTTTCTAGCATGGGTTGGGCTGGAATTTTCTTCCATAACTGGGGGTTGACGTTCGGCACTAGTAAATTGGTACAGTTTTCAAGCCTCGCTATGTTTTTTGATGGAAGCAATGGCAGGGGCCAGTTCATGTGTTACTGTGATCAGGAGGTGATAGGTTCAGCTGGTCTGGTCCAGCTGCGTTGCAAGAATCTTAACACTCAAGTTTGTTGAGATGTTGATGTCAGGCATGTCCTGGTTGGGGCTGTCACATAAGTGTGGAAACACAGGTCTTCCTGTGTAGAGCAAAGCTGCTTATTTAGAATGTTGGCCTACACCAGAGGGCCGCTGTACATTACACTGTCTGTTTTCATGTCCCCATTAATGTCCACACCCACATCAGGTAATGTGGCAAACAGGACTTATCGAGGGGAGAACACCAGTCTAATACTACAGTGAGACTGAATTATGTAGAATTACGTATAGGTTAGTAATAAAAGTGAGAATGAGATGCCTTTGAACGTAGTTCAGATGTGCAGTGTATAATTGCAGTCTTTGTATGCAACTGTCAAGCATGCTAGACACCATAATGGCAGAATTATTTTCTTTTTATTGCTGTCATTTGAAATACCTGCCATGTTGAATTATGTGATCAGTTGTTGGAAGTCCAGGGTCTGTCGGGACCATGCTGTCAGCTGCATGGAACTGTCAAGTCAAAGATGATCTTTTTTTTTTTTTTTTAAATGAACAGAGAAACAAGCAAACTAGCAGAGAAAATCAAATTGTTGCTGTAGTAGTAGTCAGCACAAAATGTAACAATCCTCACCAATAATGTCTGTTAAAATCAACATAACTGATAATGGCAGTGTAGAATTCAAGCTCATCCAATGTAATTTTCAGCCCTGTCTCATTCATTCATTCATCTAAAGAGTTTGCATTATCCTGTGATTCATGCAATTTTTCATTGGCTTTGCAGTGAACTGAAAATACAGATTCAATTTTTTTTTTATAATTGAAACAGATTTGTTAGGATCTGGTTTTGTGCCACTTTGAATATAGCATAGGAAAATTTAGTCAGATGAGTTTATACTGGTATTGTCTCGGATCAACAGTATGGACACATTGTGCCAATTCGGACTCATTTCTTGATACATTGTTTATTTAGCAGCATGAATATTGTTGAACACAAACAAATTTGTCTTGTCCCATAAGATTTGTGTTAATCAGACTCGACATTTTTTGTGTGTATCACACATTTACTTCCTTTTACTGTTTTTCTGTGCATGTTCAGATTTCAATATACAATATGTAAGTGATACACTGCCATTTATATTTGATGTCAAATCTGAACATAGTGGGGATGTTTTGTTTTGTTTGTTGTAGCTAGGGTTACTGCCAAAGGAACTGATTGGCAAGCCATATAAACTGTTCATAGGTAAATTTCCATCAGAAGATCCGTTTTGATCTGTTTTGTGATGATAATGTTTGGTTGTGAGGATTGTTTCCAAACAGTGTAGGCTTCCTGCTGATACAATGGCAGTGTACTTGCGTTTTGACTCATGCTGTGATTTTCTAATTTAGAAAATATATTTTGAGCCTAACGAAACAATTCTGGCTCCTGTAAGTGTCCAAACAGTCTGATGTATGACAATTTGGACTATTTAAATTTGGACTATGTCTTCTTTCTGGCCATATTGGATACCATGTATTTTTGTTCATGTATGTTTGTATTTTTTGCTTCCTGAATTGCATCTTTTCTGTTCTTCACTAATATGTGTAACAAAGTGAATCTAATGTGTTTATCCTATTTTGGTAGTGAATGTATGAGTTTTTGTATGCATATATTTGTGGTATTTTGTAAGTAGTTTTGGAAATTATTAGTGCTAGCAAAACCAAATTTAGCAAATTGATAAGTATTGACATGGACTTTCAACCATTGAAATGAACTTCCAGCCATTCCCACAGTAAAGTGTTTTCAGCGATGTTTTCAATATTAGTTACAGTAAAATTGATCCTTTCTCATAAAACATGATGTTACAACTGTTGTTTGTTAGTCGCACATCTTAAAACAATGTTATTCAATTCAGTGTAACTATTGTAGCAAATAACCAAGAGTGATCAAATCATTGAATGCAATTTCATATAACATGTATTTGAATAAATATAGAAATGTATCAATATTATCTTGATAGTTATAGCTAAGTAAACTCTGAATTTACCTTTTTTGGGTAAGAAAGTTCTCTTAACTTAGGCCCAGGTCTTGAGGCTACCCACTTGCCATTTTCACCACTGCTAGCACCAGTGATGAATATGGTTGCATAGTATGCCATCCATCTTCCAGCATTCCTTCGCAAGTAGTATACATGACATATTTTTTTGAAAATTTATTAATGAACATACTAGACTTTCAGAGAGGTACAGTTTGTCTGCTTCATCATTTTGTCTAAGCCTGTCAAATTTATGAAACATATATTTTTAGTGGTTAAAACAGTTAAGAATTAACTTTGGCCCAGAACTTCAGATTGTTGGTGTGCCTGTGCTTTTAGCGCACACGAAAGAAAAAATGAAATGTACTTTGATGAGACATGCTTGCTGGAGTCATATTAGTTTGCAGGTGTCGGTCCATTGTGATCATTACAGTCAGTGTGTAAGACAGCTGGAGATCGCAGCTACAAATTGAGAAACCTTTTGGGTGGAAAGGCCTTATTGCCTGTGTCAGTTGGCTGATTTAATTTCTAACAAACAGCATTGACTTCATTGATTCAGAAAAGGTGTCACAAATCTTTTCAACGTGCCTCTGAAGAACTTGCAAAGCTAATTCAAATGTGACTGGCCTTTTTCAACCAGTAAAGTCAACAGGTGTGGATTTTAGAATACTTGATTTTAGTAAATTGAATTATGTATGCTTTTATGCCTGATACATGCTGTGACTAATGCAGCTTAGATTATGACATCAGTTGGCAAGATTATATCGAGGGACCCAACTAGGTCAGATTTGTAAAATATGAGTAACTCTCAGGAAGAAAAATAATTCTTCTCTGACCAATACTACTTGCACTTTTCTCAAAGGTTGGGTTACTCCTGATACCTGCGAACAGTCTGAAACGCTGTGAGATCTGTGCTAAATCTCCTGCAAGTTTTGATACATTGACTGCAGCTAGCTTTATTCAAGTCGCATATTCTATACCAAATAACAAACTTGTTTCCTGAAACAGGTCAAATGAACTATCATGTTCCCATGTTAATTTCTGTGCAGGTGGAAGACAGTTCAGATAGAATATTTACTTAGACAGTAGACGCTAAGTACATTGACACTGTTTTCAAGGAGGATGGTCTCTTCAAGGTGTCAAAATGCTTAATGACTTCACCTTCCTTGCTGTTTCTTCTGAGCAGAGAAGATGGACCAGGCGTTTGTTGTGTGCACCATGCATAACAGAGAACAGCAAACTTTGTCCTGTTCTGGATGCGAACAAAGTATCTCATTCCATGACAGTGGTCAGTCAGGCCATTCAAACTGTGCTTAGGCTCGTCAAGGAGGATTGGTGATCAACCCATGCCTGGTGGAATAACCAAGCAGTTTCATCTTATTGCAGTATGAATCAGTGAATGGGATTTGAATGCTGTTTCATTATAAGCAGTCGTGACAGAATTGCTTTGACATTGTACATCCCAGTACAGAGGAGTCCACTTTAAACAAAATTTCAGGGGACAAGGGTCATTATATTGCGTTGACCAATAATTTTGTTAAACGTGCAGTCTCGAGAAGTGTGTTAGAGTGGGAACAGATTATGTATGAACGCAAGAAGCATGGCAAGATGATCTCTGTATATACTCATCTGACTCACTTTTTCAACAACTGTATTGGTAATGATAAAAGGTCAGTTTAAAAAGCAGGTCATATAAAATTCAAATCTTATTTTTATTTCTGTTCATTGCATATCTGAAAGACAATCATGGAAATAATGAGTGCAATAAACTGTGTACACACTATAGTCGCATTGAGGTGCTGGACTTGTTGGTGTGCATTCCAATGGCTGTAAAATAATAGTTTCAATACCAGTATTACATCAATACTGTTTTTGAAAATCATATGATTTTCCATTAACTGATGTTGTCATGTTTTGCAGTAGTGAAAGCCTGCTCACGTTAAACTTGGGTGCCATCTTCACAGCCGATCAAATTACATGACACAGCATCCATTTTGAAAGAAACCAATCAAAAAACAGAACATTTTGCTGCCATTGAATCCAATCTTTGTTGTTGATATTTGAAGGAAACAAGCTGAGATTCATGTTAAAATGTGAGAAAACTTTGGACCACTTTTCGTTTTCATCAGATCAAGGATTGATAATTTTGCATGCCTGGGGTGAAAAAAGGGTTACTTGTGACAAAGCAAAACTTCATTTTCAAAAGTTAGGGGACTTCGATAAAGAAAAGGGAGGCAAAACTTACTGGCACACACCTCCGGATTATTATGTTAAAAAGACTCAAAGCTTTTGGACTTCTCTGTATTGTAATCAGAGTTTATTAGCTACCCAAATCTTTGTTGTCTGTATGTATAAAGATTGTGTATCATTTTTTGACAACTTCAGCATTTTCAAAATCAGTGGATCTGAAATAACCGAGCAATGAGTGTTGTGAACTAGTGACATTTGAACTTTGTCCAAGCCTTCCTGGTTTTCTGCTTTTTGCTCTTTTTTTTCTTAAAGAAATAGATGTTGTGCACTGTGACTAATTCTCATCACTTTGTAGAGTCAGCAGGTGATCAGTTTGTGGAGAGGCTGTTAGACTGTCGTTTTTATCAATACTGAAATTTTTAGTGTTTTGTTCATGGGCTCAAAAGCAAAGTGATCGACTGAGAGAAAATCCAGGGCAGATGCAATATTGCTTCAGTGGAAAAAAAATTAGAACATTGTTATAGATTAACACCAATTAATGTGGGTAGCTATCTCTATGTATTTATGAATGTATGATGTGTTCATGGTTGATAGTGTGTCTATTGCACACCATGTCAGGAAGAGAGATTTTCACTTCCAAATTTTTTATTTTTGTTTACTTGTGTTTTTTGTTTCTGTTGTTTTTGTTTGTTGTTGTTTTTTATGCACAGGGGTGGAGGGAGGAGACATAAGGAATAAAAATGTGTAGAAGAAGACTTTGGTGTCCTGTTGAGCTCGTAGCATGTCTTGAAGTTATTAAACATATAAATGGAAAACCTTTCGTGGTGCTGATTATGCTGTTTGTGCAGGATCTCATAAGTTTTGCTTGTGGTTTGTGTTTACAAGAAAAACAAGAATCTTGTGTTGCATCATCTGGTGCATTGCTATAGATTAGTGACATCTCTGAAATATGTAAGTCCAAGAGATAAATTTCTGCCCAGAAAACCTATGGTGCAGAAAGTTCCTTCTGGATTACACATGTCAGAAATGCCGCTGATCTATTGTTTAGGCTGTTTAGTGCATCCAGAGCCTGATGCTGAATGCCGTTTATTGTCTGCACAGTCAAACAACGTGTCAGAACTGAGCACTTTTCATCTTCTTCTTTGTGATCTAGCTGCAGGGCAGTGAGCCTGAAGATATTTTCCTGAATGAACACTAGTTTTCATCTTGTTCATCTTGTTGTGCTTATTAACACTATCCCTGCGTATGTGTGCAGCATGAGTTTTCCCCCATCCCGCACACAGCCACTTGTGCTGAAACTCCCGCCTACGTAGTGATTTTGGCATTTTTGGAATTTATTTTACGTGTTATGTTTGGTCCATGTTAACATCATGTTTGGTATGTTCGAAAAGAAGAAATCAAGGACTTTTAGATGAATGTACTTTCAAAACTCTAAGCGATCCTGCGTTGAGACAACGCACAGATAAATGAAGTAACCAAACACACAGAAATAAACACAAGTGCAGAGTTTGATGATCAGTGTTTAGTGAGGCATGCAGACAAATTGATACAAAAAGTACCCACCTAATACAGTTATAGTTATGATATTTTTCGCTATCAGTTATTATCCATTTTTAATAAACAATTTCACAGAATTTGGGCTAGAGAGGTTTTGCGAGTCAAGTGCCTGTGTGTGTTACTGAATCAGTCGAATCGGTTGCTTTGTCATTGTAATCAAGAACATCTTCAAATAGACATCCTTCATCTTCCCTATCATCTCCACTGTCGATTGACTGTCCTTCATTACCGGAATCGCCTTGAATGCATTGAAACAGTAACGGCGCTGAGCTGGCATTTTTACTAGACTCTAGCAGATGAAAGGCTGGTGCCAGAAATGCAGTCAGTTCCAAGTCGGAAAAACCCAGCAAGGGGTTCTTTGTCTCGGCCGCAGATAGCGAAGGTGAACTCTGCTTGAACTTAAGAACTAGGGCATGTCAGGCTACCAGGAACCCTCTACTAACTTTTGGCAGGAGTTACTTCTCTTAGACCATTACAGTTTGAATAGCAGAATTTTTCAAAATAAGAACGCACGCACCGGTGCGTTCTGTGGGCAACGGAGCTTTCAGTCGGCGCACAGCACCGTGCGTTCCGTAGGCAACGGAGCTTTGAGCAGCGCACGGAAGCGTGCGTTCCGTAGGCAAAAAGTTAACCAATGTAGCTGTTTGTGTAGGATACTGTTTTTCAGTAAGTTTTTTTTTTATTGCAATATTGTAGACATTTCCATTGTGATCTTTAAGCAGGACTATTCTAGTGCACAGTTCGATGTCTTTGAAAATGTCATGAAAATAGGTCATTGGAGAGAAGGGTATGCTGACTGGCATCAACTCGTGCATGTGTGGAAGTCTGCAAATTTGTGCACACACACAGGCATTCTCACTCACTCACTTACACACACACACACACGCACACATGCGCACACACACACACACACACTCGCTGAGTTTTAAGGAAAATCTGGTGAATCTGTTTAACCCCAAAATTGCTAGTGACCCAGAAGTGATTTGTTCTTTTTCACTTGCACGGTCCTTCCATTTCTCAACCATAAAGACCTTTTTCATCTGCACCGTGTCTGAAAGTGCATGCCCTGACACGGACATGGGATTCTCTACCAACTTATCCACCAACCTCTACAGCTCTGACTTCTCCCTCCCCAGTGAGCTGATTCTTTCATGTAGTGTCTACAGCTGTTTGTCCAGCCATCCCTACAATCAGCATGCCCCATTTACAGTGACAGCAATAGAGCCTTTGCTTGGGTTAGTTTTGAACTTGCACTAATACAGGGATGATCCTTTTACTCACATTAATGAAGTTGTACTTTCCAAATTTTCTCTAATCCCATGTCTCTGTAAGATGGATTCTTCGGTTGTGGTGTTGTCTGAATCTGTTTTCCCCACCTAAAGATGTTGGGATCCTGAATCGTGGGATTAAAATTTACACTGATTTCCCAGAGCTGTCATAATTTGTTTGTTTGTTTTTCTTTTGTTGAGACACTTGGAGATGCCATTGCTACAATGATCCCACAGGGCCACCATCCAAAGTACTTGCCGTTCAGAATGTTGTGCTCACATTTACTTAAAAAAATTATGCCATTATTTTGAACGCATTTCAGTTTACAAAGCAAGATCATGCTCAGAACTTATCACAGTGGGATGGTCATGTTGATGTACAAAAGAACAATATAATTCAAAGGTGCAGATGTCATGCTGCATTCAGTAGAAGAATTCTTGTTAGTCTTATGGGTTATATGCTACAGGAAAACAACAATAGCCAAAATGATTCTTTGTTGGAAGTCAGCTGGTTTCAAGTTAGTAAAGAATTGGGTTGTGAAGAAGATGATTTTGTTGTTGTTATTATTGGAATAATTAGGCAAAGAACAGTCATCCTAGGTGATGGGTTGCTAGCTGGAACATGGAGGGTGGTACTATAGAGATGTAAGATGGAGATGGAAGCACCTAGAACCTTTGGCAAGGTGCTTTATAAATGCTATGTTATTTATATTGTTATTATTGATAAGAGTGTATCATAATGCTAGAGAAATAATTCATCACAGTGTTCGATGGCCGTAAGGAGTCATTGTAGAAGACATGCGAACAAAGGTTCAACTGTAGTTTGAAATGTCTACTTGATTCAGTCATGAGCCGGAATAGAGCGCCGGACTCATAATCTTGGTGATCCTGGGGTTGCGGGTTCGAATCTTCGCTGGGCCGTTTCGGTACAGGGGGATTTTTTAATTTTCCCTCGGAGTTAACATTGGTTCTGACTCCATTTTCCCATGCAGTCCTTCGAATGAGACTATAAACCGAGGTTCCGTGTGTGAACGCACGCATAATATCTTGCACACACGTAAAATCCCATCACCAACTTTCGGAAGAGTAGGCCAGTTTGGCCGTTGGTATGGATGACACGTTACACATAGCATGCACCCTGCGTGAGAAGTGGAAAGAATGAAGGAAGTAAGGAAAATGAGTGATCGATATTGAACGACACTGACTGGATGACACGGGAAACGACTAAATGAAGCGCCAGCTGGCAGCTCTTCAGTCAGCACTACCCAGGTAGGCAGCCCATTGTGTAAACAAGTGTGGATTGTAAAGCGCTTAGAGCTTGGTCTGTAGCCGAGAATGGGCACTATATAAGTATTAGAGAACAGATAAATGTCTGTTCTACCCCACTTGCTCCTCCACCAAGTTTTTGGGCGAAAGTGGCCTAAAAGCCGCCTTTCTCTGTTCTTTGACAAGTAAGACTTCAATAACCAAAAAATAACGATTATCTACAAACAGACATACTGTGTAGGGTTATCCGTTTTTAATACTAATTTACAAAACTTTTCAGATTTTAGTTTTTGTTTAATCCTATGTTTTTCCTGATCGTTTTCAATAACATCATTTTCACGCAAACATTCTTCAAATGAGTCTCTGTCTTTCATGTGAAATAACACTACAGTCTTAACTGTTCTCTAAAGTCTTTTAAAACTGAGTTATATTTCTGGCATAAAATCCACACACTTATCCGAGCATGTCTTCCGCTGAAAGCTAGTTTCGACAAAGTGTTTCTCTTTTTAACTATGTCTCTTTCTGCTGAACAGTCATCTATAATAAATAGTGTTTGCGTTCCTTCAAACAGTCTATAAAACTGTTCTAAACACTCACTCAGTTTATTGCTAGGATTAACTAAAAATATGTCATCATCTGTCCATATAAACCTTCTATCATGATATGCTTGTTCCATTTAAGTGTGGACAGAAAATCACAATATGATTAAAATTATAGCGATAAACTGTTTGTAATAGGTCGAGGACAAATATTGTTTTTCCACAACCAGTCTGTCCACAAATCAATGAACAATGAGGGTTTTTGTCATAAAGTTTAACTGCTCCATAGTTTTATACTAGAATTTAATCTAAACCAGTTATTGTTTTTATCATGCTCTCTGTCAAAACTTGTTCAGTATAATAAAATCCTATAAGGTCTAAATGTGTAAGATTAATCCAATTCAGTTCTGTAAGATTGTTTCTATTTAGACTAATATTGATTTTGTTGCTTGTTGTTATGACCTTAATATCCTCGCCATTGTGAAGAATGACGACGGTAACTTTAAGTTTTTTAACGTCTAAGTTTTGCCAGCTAATTAGAATTCCTTTTAGAAGGACGTCACTAACGCCCACAACCCCATCCCTCCCCTTATCTTTTAAGACAGAAATTTCAAATATCATTGTGAACGCATCTCTAATTTCATTTGTGGAATGAACTGTAATTTTGTAGAAGCATCTTTTAAAACCGTTTCTCTTCTGTGGAGGATGTACTGTTTTTTCCCATACGGCGTTATTTCAATTTCTTTCCGACTATTGTCGTCCGGCATAAGACTTACATGTAAAGGGCCAGAGTTGAATGCTTTTCTGAAACTTTTTTGATGGCTAAAATATGTAAATGGGCTTATGAATTCAAATTTTATGTCCCATTCTAAATATGGTTCTAAGTGCCATTTGAGGTCAGGCTTTCGAACTATTTTATATTCATACTGGCCAACATTATTTGCTTCTAGATTGCGCAGCTGTTCTAGTTTAGGAAACTTTTTGCTGTCGCCAACCTCTTTGCGTTTATAATCACCATCTTTAGTGTACTCAAAACCATACAAAGTGCCTATTTCACCATTCTGTTCAAAGTCCGCAACGTCTGCAAGGTCTTTTAATTCTAAGGTTATACACCTCACAGGCGCTAATGTAACTCCTGGTTCTTCTGGCCCACGCGACATTTTTAGTACAGTTTATTATTTTATTTCCAAAACAATGTGTAGGTTATTGCATTTCACAACTTTCCCTGCTTTGTCTGCAATTTTTATATTAAATGACCCAACCCTCCCACAAACTAATCTTTTAAACTGTAAATTAGGGAATTGTATAATTTCATAATCGCAATATGCAGCTTTCCCCGCCGCGGTAAAGCTCTTAAAACATTTGAGGGCCTTCCATCATATAAGTTTTCATCAGTGCTCAGCTCATCCAAATGAACATAAAGTAATGAATGTAATGCAAGATCGAGCGGATTTTCCCCCTTAAAAGTAGTTTTGTTTGGCGCAACAACAAATCTTTTAGTGACCTGAGTGTCAACTTTAAAGCCTAACATTTTAGCTAGCTCTTTATCAAATAAGTAATCTGCTTTTTCAGGTTCGAATGTTAATATTGGGTTTTTAGATTTGCATTGTTAAGTTTGAGAGTAATGCCGAATTTACTCATTGCTTCTTTTAGTGAGCAAAACCCGTAATAACCATCAGGTATTGTTAACTGGTTAGCTTTGAGCCCCACAACTTTTGTAATCTTATTATTCCCCTTGGTTTCGCTTATATTAAACCCTTCGACTTTGTAAAATATTTCATGGAGCGCGACCGTTTTGGCCCCGCAATTGTTATCAATAGCATGTTCTAAAAACGAAGGACGGTCTTGAGTTGTTATTGTTACAAACATTTTTTAAAACAAATTAAAAATGAGTGCATTCAAATATACTGGCGCAAAATATTCTGTTGGGCCGCACTACAATCTTAAAAATATAGCAACTGATACTCTTGACATTGCTGTGACCCAGACTGCCTCTTTCATAAAAAGGTGAGTACTCCATTGAAGAGCTATCTTAACCCTCCTATTGAAAACGACCACATCAAGAAAGCGTGGTTTAGTCATCCGATGCAGTTTTATCAGAACCAGTTAAACTTTGCTGTGTTTTGCGCATCAACTGGGTGTGGAGTGGCGTATGCTGATCATTTAAATCACCATGATCCTTTGGTGAGGTCAGTGTACAGATTTCATTTTATTACACCTTCAGACGTATTTTGTCTGAACTGCAAGCGCCATTACCAAATGACAAACCGTTTAATCCATTCAGCAACAGAATAGACATGAAGGCTTTTGAAAGAATCTGTAACGAATTCAATATTAACATCAAGACAGACTTTAGACAAAAGTTGGATCATAATCATGGCCTAGGCGACCTTTATTATTGGGGCACGCACAGAAAGTATAACTATGACTGGCATTCTCCTTTAAAATCTTTCTTTCCAGGCACAACTGTTAAGCCTGTGTCCCTACAGCAAGAGCATAAAACAGCATGGACAACATTTATCTTAGACACTTCTAAGGGCCTAACTAGGGCGGGAATAGAACGAATAAACGACTCTATTCGTACTTACGTTTGGTGTTTGCTAGGTTCGCAAGCACAGGCAAGATCGAGCATAACTGATCTTCTACTGGCTTTGACGCACAAAAACAATACTTAGCAAATTTAGAGGACGCCATTAATTCTACAGTTGATTTACCTTCAAGTATTAAAAGATACCAAAATGTTTTACAATACGCAAGATCGAAAGTAGACTTTGCTGTTGGCACTGGTTTATACATGCTGCCTTCTGACCTCAGACTCCAGGTAGGAATAATAATAAACTATAATAATGAAATTCTTATAGCAGGCAATGAACAGAAGGTTGGAAAAACGACATAAATTCTGAGCCAGTAATATTACAAACAATAAAAGAACACCCAAGATTAAGTCATCTAATCCCCGAAGTCCAACCCCCCCAAAATCATTGAAGACTCAGCAAAGCTCGCGGACTCTGTTCGCGATGACCATGAATATGAAAAGACAGCGCTTGTTCTTGGATTAACTGGCCTAGGATTACTTGGTCTTTATCTTACTAAAATTAACCCAACTATTAAGAGAACTAATGTCCATAAGTGCTCGGCCATAAAGCCAACTACTTTGCTTGCAGTAGACAAAAGCCAGCTAACAATACCCCCTAATATACCAGGTAAAGAGTCTATAGCTTTACCAGCTAATTTTTTTAATAAACTCGCAAGATGATCAAGCTGTTTCTTTACCCATGATTTATCAGGTGGAGGCGATGGCGGTGGAGGCACTGAACTTTGACCACCGCCGCCTGTAATAGCCATCACCAGTGTACTTATTGCAAAACCTAAGGCCGTTATAACGCTTGCTAATGGGGACTCCTTGCTCTCTAAACAGTGTTCGTATTCGTTCTGCTAGCGTTGTGTCTTCATATAAAATTTTTCGGATAGTTTCTCTTATTCTATTCACTTGAGTTCGTAATTGGTCTCGGTTAGTAGTCAGCACTTCTAGTCTTGCTGATCTTTCTTGTTCAAGATCTTTTAGTCTTTGGGTTATTCTTTCTTTAATATCATGCCCAAAGTTGGCGTCATCAGCCTCTACGAGTTTTTCTTTTTCTCTTTTTATATTGCCCATCTAGTTCACCTAGTTTTGCTAAATTGTTTGTTAATTCGCCTTTGATGGTTCTTAAAGTACGATCAAGGGCTGTTAGTTCTCGCATGGGTAGCGGTGAGTCGTGTATAGTCTTTAACGCTGTTTCTTCTGAAAAACTGGTTTCTGCTTCTATTGTATTTATTAATTCGCCTGCTGATTGATTTAATTCTTTAAGTTCCATGTTTTACATTTGGTTATCTGTTGGGAGTTCTTGCAGTGTGTTTTGAAGTTTAGAAACTGCCTCCGCCCTTAATTTTGGCCTAACAAGGCCAAGGCGATTTTGATCTTTCACACTGAGTCTATTTCTAATTGAACCCACGGCTAAAAACTTTGATGGGTCTTTTTTAGTTGTAAGCTGAACAAGTTGTCCTTGGTCGCTCCTCACAAACAAATGATCATCTTTTAATTCAAAATCATTTGGGTCTATAAATTCGGGAGGTTCTTGACCTAAACTTTGGTACAATGATTTAACCTTACTTTCTGTTAATTCATGCCGCATTGAGCGCATTGAGCGATGCTGTGTCAAAGGATCATTTCACTCATGTCGTCTCCAAGATCAAAAACATCATAATCTTCTTCGCCTTCAATTCTTGCCATGTTTTTAAATAATTAACTTTTTATTTTGTTTTATAAAAATGCCACAACAAGCACATGGCTCGATTCTTGACCCGCATAGAAAACAGAAAGAGCCCCATGGCGTGAAGGGAAATAAACGGAATATTATTGTTCCAAATAATCCATCTACTATTGATGCAGATCAAATTCTTACTGTCAAATTTCCAGACTTAGGAGCGGATGAATTGATTGTGCCAGGCTCTGCGCGTCTTACTTTCAAAATAGAACTCGTTTCAACAACAGACCCAAACAGGACAGTTGTACAGAATCTGGGGCGGGCAATTGTTAAGAAAATTTCTATAAAACTTGAGGGGCAAGAAATATTTTCTTTACACAATGCAGACATATTTTTAACCTATTCTGATCTATGGCTAACCGGGAATGAAAGGGCTGATCTTGCGTTTCAAGAATCGAAAATGAAGAAGCACTAAAACATAGAATAGGCGCTGGAGATACTAAAGACGTCAAAAAGTATGTAGCCGTAAAGTTTGCGTATAAAAATCGCTTTTCCATTCCCTTAGATTTTGAGTTGTTAAAAGCGCATTTCGCCATACTTTCAAGAGCATTAAAAGACAGATTGTCATATGAACTAACTTTTAATGAATACAAACGTGTTATCATATCATCAGACACCGAAGCAAAGTACAGCATTTCTGACATCTCGTTAGAGTTTGATGTTGTTAGCAACCCTAATTTAGCAGAGCTGATTGCGCACCAATATGAGTCACATTTCCCAATATATTACGAAAGAGTGATTCATCATACAACATATCCCAGAAGCAGGGCAGACACTATATGGAATTTTAGTTTTAGTGTTGCAGCAAGATCGCTTAAAGGTATTTTATTGCTGTGCGAAGATGAAGAACCGTTCAAAAGAGCAAGTGAAAAGTTTTTTAATCCTAAAATAACGAAAGTACAATGTTCGATTGAGGGTAGTCCTAACCAAATCTACGCTAGCGGGCTTAAACCTTATCAGCATTTTGATGAAATAAGAAAACTGTTTGGAGGCGGGAGGTGTAGAAATCCAACAGTTGACCTTGTGTCTAAAGATTTACATCTTCACAATGTTAGGCTTGATGATTATTTAACAACGAAATACGTTTTTTGGATTGACCTAAGGTCAACAGAGGATAATCAGTTGCATGGAAGCGGAGGAACTGTGAGAGACGTAATAAACATCCAAATTGATAAAGAAGAAGAAGCCGATAAACCGCTTAATGTACATTTGTTTTTAATATATGATGCGCAGCTGAATATTGTAAAGAACAGATTAGAAAATGTAGTATACTAAATTATTTTTATTTTAAAAAAGCATGTCTGTTCAGGTTTATCCAAATGTGCCTACAGCGCCGCTAAAAGAAGAGATAGTAGAAACCCTAACATAAAAACCTTTAGATTAACAAACATTACGCAAATGCAGCAAGTACTAGAGCAAGACCTTTCAAAATACAGCAAAACCAAACGAAGGTATTCTGCTGCCTTTAATGCTGTTACATATGTTAATACTGGAGCATCGACTATAAGTGCTCTATCAGCAGGAACGAGTGTTGGTCTCTTAGCAACGGGCATAGGCGCACCCGCGGCTTTACCTCTAGGAGGTTTGTCTTTAGCTCTCGCCTGTGTTCATTAGCTGTAAGTGCGGCTGGCAAAAAATTAAAAACTAAACTCCAAAAGCACACAGCTAATGGTTCAACTAATAACAGCTAAACTTAGCTCGTTTAAACTGACAATAAATAAAGCGCTTGTTGACTCAAACATCACGGATGAAGAATTTAATCGTTTACAGGCCGATTTTGATGACTACAAAAGACAAAAGTTTGATCTTCAAAGAAAGGCGAGGACAAGTTTTTCTCAACAGCCAGACCCGAGCAGATAAAAAAGGAATGCTTAAAAAAAAGTAAACGAGACATTAAACTCTGTTCTAAACAGCTCACATTAACAACACCGAAGGGTGTTTATACTTTAGTTTATGAGTCCAAGCGCAAAAAGACCGTTGATATTGGTTCTGATTAAGTATTTTTTTTTTAATTTAAAAAATATTTTGGCTTAGAAAAGAAGGACAGCATGGCTAAGATATATGAAGGACAAGACGAATTGTTTGAAGGAATGCTCGAGAGAGAGCGTTTATCAAGAGCACTGAATGATATTGATTTAGAAGTCATTGACCCAACAAACGTACAGGCAAGCGTTGTACATGCTATTTCTCAAGTTCCAAGTAAACTAACAATAGACCCGCCAGTTAAAGTAATGTTAGCTGTTTTAATTGACTATGTAACAATAAATGAAGAAAATCTAGAAGTTTGGGTCTCAACTAAACAACAGACTATCTTTCCTCTAATGACTTAACACCCGGTTGGGCAGACGAGCTGCTTACACAGTTTAACGCTGCCGCTGAAGAAGCTAAAATGAGAGGCTCTGGTTGGTCAGAGGGCGAAGTCTTAGAGATTAGATTAAAACCAGGCTAAGTATGCACCGATTGTAGGCAAGGCTTACATTCCGCTACCTCGGGAGTTGGTTTTAAAGAGAGCATTTTAAACATAAAAAATTCAGACAACAAATGTTTCATGTGGTGCGTTCTTGCAAGGCTGCATCATGTCGCGAACACGCAGAGAGAGTGACTAACTATCGGCAATACGCCAAAGATCTTAACTTCAATGGAATATCCTTTCCTGTTAGTGTAGACCAAATTGATCAGTTTGAAGAACAAAACAACCCAATAACTGTTAATGTATACACATGGGATGAGGAAACAAATTTGGTGCCAATTAAAGTGTCCAAGAACAGTCCAACAATAGGCGAACCAGCCAAAAGTCATGTGGACTTACTCCTAATGTTTTCGCCAGCAGGGCTGCCCCATTACACATTGATACGCACAATGAGCAGATTATTAGCGCATACTTCAAAAAACACTAACATACAAGAATTCTGCAGAAAATGTTTAACAAGAATTCCATCTGTGCAAGCCGCAAGTGAACATATAAAACATTGTAAAAGTTCTGTAGACTGTAAGACAGAACTAACTACGCCCCCTCCAGGATCTAAAGTTTAGTTTTAAGAACTGGAAACGGCTGCAAACAAGTCCATACGTAGTTTACCCCAGACTTCGAGTCGCTTATTGTTCCTTATGAAGGGCCAGCACCACAAAAACTTCGAAAACATCTTTAAAGAGTAATCATCAGATTTGTTCATTTGCCTTCATTATTGTTAGGTCGGATGGCGCCCATTCAGCACCAGAATTGTATAGAGGCCTAGATGCTGCAGAATACTTCTTAGAACGCATGCAGAAAGTGCGTAATGATTGTTCTAATAATCTGAATTTATCTGAAATCATGATGCCGCCTGAAGCCCCAAAAACATTATGACTCAGCCACTCACTGTTGGATTTGTGGTTAGGCCTCTCATCAGACGCAGAGAATCCGACAGTAAGAGACCCTGATCACATTAGCGGAAAGTTTAGAGGAGCGGCGCATAACAAATGCAATCTTCAACTAAAGTTTGATCCAAAGACATGGAAGCTGCCTGTATTCTTTCACAACTTGCGAGGTTATGACTCTCACCTTATAATGCAAGCATAACCAGCGCCTTCAGGGTAGCATGCATTGCACAGTCATCAGAAAAGTACATGTGCTTTAATCTAAATAATATGTCTTTCTACGACTCTAATGCAACACATGATGGGTCATTAGAGGCACTGGCTATGTCCTTAAGTCCTGCCCAATAACAGAAAATATTTTGACCCCAATCTTGTTAGAAAGGGTGTTTTACCCCATGAAATAAAAATTGGGGG
>CM031596.1:73952903-73977264 GCA_018398815.1 Conus ventricosus | reverse complement strand
GGGGGGGGGTCTCTTCCTCTTTTCTCCCCTCTCCCCCCCTCTTTTCTCTCTCTCTCCCCCCCCCCCCTCTCTCCTCCCTCTCTCACACACAGCTCATTACTAGCTTATAATAGAATATACAATGAGATTTGGGCTCAACTGAAACTATCTAATGAACTGTAAGCTCATTAATGTGCTGATTAAGACCCTTGTGTGTGTGTGTGTGTGTGTGTGTGTGTGTGTGTGTGTGTGTGTGTATGCGTGCGTGCGTGCGTGTGTGTCTGTGTCTGTGTGTGTTAGTTCTGAACAAGCACTATCACGGGAAGACGCCGAAGATTGAGAAGGACATTGAAAACGATTGCAGTGGCGACTTCAAACGTCTGTTGATCTCTGCCTCCCAGGTGGGTCCTCACATCCTCATCACGCTGATAGTCTGACAGGGTCGTGAAGGGACTGGCTTTGGTTGTTGTCACCTGGGCCTTGCCTCGTTGTCTGTCACTGACCGAAGGCATCTTGGCCGTTTAGCAGTCAGATCATGAACAGACTATGACCACACCCTTTTGGAGGGTTTGTTAATCTCTCTCTCTCTCTCTCTCTCCTCTTCCCCCGAAGTCGGAGTGTGGCTGCCCATGTGGCGGGGTAATCAAAAACGGTCACACACGTAATGTTCTCATCCCCAGCTGATGCATTTGTGCCATGTGTTCAAATACTTCGGCTGTTCGAATGATCCTGGAGTCTTTTAGCCAGGGTACGACAACAACAACAACATCTCTCTCTCTCTGTCGTCATTTTTTTTAAAAATCTATTCGTTTTGTTCCTTACACAGGTATGATGACATCCATAGAAAGGTCATGTGAAATTGTGTCAGTATTTTTAAAGCTAAAACTGATTGTAAAACAATTCTTGCCATAATCGCTCGGTGAGCATTGATGAGGATCAACTGAACACAAAAACTCAGACTCTAGAGGCTACCTACCTTCATTCTCAGTTGGCTGACAGATGTTAGTCATCAGTCGGGATGGGAAGGGTGACCAACTCATTGCAGACGTAACTTTCTGCCACAACCGTGACACGCTGAGACGCACTATTTTCGGTATTTTACAAAAAATATACAGACAGAACCAAACCGATACAACAATAAATATTATGTTTTTGAAAACTTCAAATCATGTTCTTTTAGAAAAAAAAATACTACAGTCCTGTGTTCAGTACGCACTTCACTCGCCACTGGTTTTAAAAGTGTAGGCAAACAGTATGAGCAAAAACTTTTTCTCCACGAAAGTATGGATGAAAAATCAATATGATCATAACTGTAGTCAACACAATGTGTATGCAAACACATAAAAACAATGCATCTTTCACACACACAGCTGTTGTGCGTGGTCTAAACCTCAAACAGAGAGCTGCTGTCACATATTGAAGAAAAAATGCCGAAAATTTCATCATTTGGTATGTGCAACTCACCATCGTCACTCATATCCTCTCTGTCCGATTCGGCAAGTTCGGAAAACAGTTCGGAAAGTTCCACAAGTTCGGAAAACAGTTCCAGTTCTTCCTTTGATCGTTCTTCCATTATTCTTTCAATTACTTCTTGAAATACGATGTTTCTGTTCGCTAACGACTCGCTGACGCGTCCGTGCCGACAACATGATGAACGGGCAGCCAGAGTTATCTCCAGTTATCCCATAATATGAGCGAAAAAGTAGAATCAATGCGGGATAATATACCAAGGGAGAGTACCACCTAATAGAGGAGATCCTCAGCTTTCTATAGATACCACGATTGTTTCCCTTAGACCGCACAGCTGCATGCGAAAATTAAAGTAGATCGTCGATCACCTGGCCGGCGAGGGCCCCCGTGCGAAGCACTAAACCCGTCGTCAGCCGGTGACGACGGGGCGGCAATAAATTGAAAAATGCCCCAAACATCTGTTTCAAAAACCAAACATTTTTTGGGGGGGCTTGTTTCACAACATGTGAAAAATGTCTTTTTTTTATACTCCCCTCAGGGGGGGCGTTAGGGATCCCCAAACCCCCCGGGGGGGGAAAGGGGGGGAGGGATCGTAAACCCCCCAGAGAGGGAAGGGGGCACGGGCATGTCCCGGGGAACTACGAGAAGCGGGCGGCCCAAAACCCAAGGCCCACGTGGGGCCAAGAGCTGGTTAAGCCGGCAAAGGAGCGTTGGGGCCGGACGGGGAGACCTTCATCCGCATCTTTGCCACCCGAAAAACTACTATCAGATGAGGGCCCCCGGGAATGAATACGTCAAGGTGACCCCCCTTTTTGAGGGGGGGGAAGAAGGGGGAAGATGTTGAGATCGATTTTGGGGGGCAGAAAGAAGGGGGCCCCCCAATTACGATGGATTTTGAAATAAGACCTGCCCTTTTGGGGACTGATATAGGGACCCCCTCTGCCCTTTAAGGTCTGAGGGTTAGATTTGACCTATCTTAGGACGATTTTTGGGTTTCGTTTGCCCTTTGGGGAAATGTTTTTGGGGTTTGGACCCTGCCCTTTAGGCCGGGTTGTTGGGATAAAATGTTCTTAGGATGATGCTGAGATCGTTCGTCCTTAGGACTGATTTTTGGGATCGATCGCCCTTTTAAAAAATGGTTGTTGAGATCGTCTGTCCTTAGGACTGATTTTGGATTGATCTGCCCCTTAGGACTGATTTTGGGGAGGGAAATTCTGCCCCTTAGGACTGATTTTAAGTTTGATCTGCCCCTTAGGACTGAGGGTTAGATTTGATCTTTTTTTTTAGGACTGATGTTAATTTGTTTTGTCCTTGGGAAAATGGGGTAGTTTTGGATGAGGGGTTTTTTTTAAATTTGATCTTTTCCTTAGGACTAGTGTTAGTTTTATCTTTTCCTTTTGGAAAAAATGTTAATCAAATTGTCCTTGGGAAAACTGATGCAAGATTTGATTGCCCTTGGGAAAAATTTGGGAATCTTATCTGTCCTTAGGCGATGTTAATTTGCCTTTTCCTTTTGGACTCGTTTTTGGGGGGTTTGATCTTTCCTTGGGAAACTGATTTTTAGGAGGGGGCCCTGTTTTGGAAAGATTTTGGGTTTAAAAGGGATAAAGATAGAGACAAAAGAGACGGTTTTAAAATTTGGACAATGAACAACGGGGTACATGAAGTTATGAAAAAGGGAAACATTGGGGATGAGATAGAGGGGGAAATTTTTACCTGACAGTGAGGACAGACAGATAGAGGTGGTTTAACACTGCATGAGGACGGGACAGATAAAGGTCCCATCTTTACATGACAGGGAGGACAGCCCAATAGAGGGGGTTCTTAACAGGGACAGTGAAGGAGGGTAGATAGGGTTTGAAATTTTTTTACACTGACGTAAAGGGAAAACAGATAGAGGGGGTCTTAACATGACTTTTGAAGGATAGACAAAAGGTGGATCTTAAGTGACATTGAGGGAGGTAGTTTGAGGTGGATTTTTTACACTGACAGTGAGGACAGACAGTTAGAGGGGGATTTTTAAACCCAATTGCATTTGAAGGATGGGGATAGGGGTGCATTTTAAAATAAACAGTAAAGGGAAACAGACAGATAAAGGTGGTTCTTAACTGTGAAGGGGGGAAACAGATAAAGGTGGTCTTAACACTGACATAAAAGGAAATAGACAGATAAAGGTGGATCTTAACAGGCGGAGGACAGACAAAATAGAGGTGGATTTTAAACAGTGGGGGTGGACGTAAAGGGGATCTTAACACTGACAGGGGAGGATAGCCCAATAAAGGTGGATCTTAACATGGCGTGAAGGATAGACGGGAATAAAAAGGGGGAAATTTAAAACACCGAATGAAGGATAGACAGATAAACGTGGATTTTAAACACTGACAAAAAGGGATAGACAGAAAAAGGGTGGATTTTAAACCCGTGACAGTAAAGGATAGAAGATAAAGGTGGATCTTAAAACGGACAGTTAATGATAGACGAATAAGGTGGATCTTAACATGACATTAATGATGGGAACAGAAAAAAAGGTGGATCTTTTGACGGGACATGAAGGATGGCCCGAAATGGGGGATTTAACCCCGGACAGTGAAGATGGACAATAACGTGGTTTTTAAACAGTGGGGGGGGTTTGACAGATTTGGTGGATTTTAAACTGACAGTGAAGGATTCAGAAAAAGGGTTTGGGATCAAAAACCCACTGGCATAAAGGATGGGACAATAAATGGATGTTAAAAAACGGAAAAGTGAAGGATAGACAAAAAAAGGGGATCTTAACAGTGCCAGTAAAGGGATAGAAGAAAAAAAAGGCGGATCTTAACGTGACAGTGAAGGATAGACAGAAAAAGGTGGTTTTTAAACAGGGGACAGTAAAGGATAGACAGATAAAGGTGGATTTTAAACATGAAGGCCAACAGAAAAAGGTGGATCTTAACACGGACAGTGAAGGATAGACAGAAAAAGGGGTGGATCTTAACAGGACAGTAAAAGGAAAAAGCAGATAAAGGGGGGACTTAATAGCATTCCAAAAGTAAAATGGGTAGAGGTGGGTCTAAATGTAACAATAAAGGGTAGACAGAAAAAAATTTGGATCAAAACCGACACTGAAAGAGAACAACTGGGGGCCCGATTCATCAACATTTTTTGTAAACTTCAAATATTTAAAAAATTTTTTTTGGGCCGTTACTTAAAAAGGGAATTTGGTTTTTTTTTTTTTTCATTCAGTGACCAGGTGACATTTTGAAAAAAGTGGGGACAGAGAAATCAGGCGATTTAAAATCGGGACTGCGGCCATTGGAAAATTTTGATCTCAGTTTTTTAGCAAAATTTGTTTGGGTGTATTTTGTATTTATGAAGGGAAATGGGCTTTCTTTTTTAATGCTTTTATTGCTCTTTGGTTTTTGTGTGTGTGTGTGTGTGGTGGGGGGGGTGTGTGTGTGTGTGTGCGGGCGTGGGGGTTGTGTTTGTGTGGTGTGGTTGTGCGTGCGTGCGTGCGCGTGGGGTGTGTGAGGGTGGAAAAGGGGGGCATGAAACAATTTTTTTTAAACTCGGTCACACGTATTTATAAAGAAAGGCAAAATGTTGTTTTTGGGGCCGGGTTTTTAAAAAAACATTTTTTTTTTCCCCTTTCTCTTCCATTTCCTAACCACTTCACGGGGCTTCCCATCTAAAGGACTTTCTCCACTCGTTTACTGCCATGGAATGACTGCCCGTACAGGTTTAATGCCGGGGTAAGTTGAAAAAAAAAAAGAAAAAAGATTAAAATCAGTACCGGGTTTCATTCACGACTTTTTTGGGTTTTTCCGGGAACAGCAATAAAACACCGCTTGGGCCCATGTTTTTTCGCCAGAAGCTGAAGAAGAGCGAAGGGCCGGGGCACAGATGAACCCAGCTGATCCCGGCTCACGTCCCCCGTCTGGGGTTAAAATCCCCACCTGGGCCCTGAGCCCTATGACGCAAAAAATGCATTTCAAACATCCCACAAACATTGGCATTTTTTTAAAAAAGAAAAGGTCAAATTTTGTTTATCAATTTAAAAATTTAAAGGGTCAAAACAAGATCTAACCACCGAAAAAAAATGCTTTTCATTACATGCAGGCCCATGCGGGGGTGCAAAACGCACACGCGCACACACCCTCTCTCTCCCCTTCACACACGGTGTTACTTCCCAAAATGTACATATTTTTTTTTCGGATAAATAAAGATACATATAAAGGTGGGGGCAGTACAAATGTGTTGTGTTGCCCCGTATTGATTAAAAGCACACGACACAGACCAACACACCAACCATTCATGTTGCTTTGAAAAGAAAGGCTTGATCAAAAATTTTGGGGTCACCCTAAACGAAAAACCCATGCATCCCATTGTACAGTCCCTTGGTCAAAAACCTTCACATATGAGCTGAAGGGACAGATTTTGATCAAATAAATTTTTTTTCCCCGGGGGAAAAAATTTACAGGAACAAGGGGAAAAATTACAGGCCCTTGGCTTTTTTCCGGGGGGAAAGGGGCGGTAAACTAGCCCCTGTCAGAATGCCAAAAGGTTTTTTTAAATTTCATTGTATTCTCATCATAAAAAATTTCCCCTTTCGGGTGCGAAGTTACAGCTTGAAACCTTTTCTCTCTCGATCTGCATTTTCTTTTTTTCTTTCTTTGGCCTATCTTTCTGGGTTTTTTTTTTTTTTTTTCTTTTAAAACCCTTTCCTTCGTTGTTCTTGGAGGGGTTTGGTTTGAAAAGCAGGGGTGTGATAAATAAAAACAGGGGCACCGAGCACCCCCAAAACGCGTAGTTAATGCCAGGTTAGATGTGCACAAAACGGAAGCAGAGGTCAAGGCCCCGAGCACCCCCAAAACCCCGGTTTTTTTCAGGCCATTTTAAAGATGTGCAAAAAACTGAAGAAACAGATGTCACTTTTTTTGGGACTGTATGTTTTTGTTAAGTGATCATGAGAGTGTTTTTCCCTTTCCTGCTTTGGGGACAACCGTAAGGGGCCCTGCGGGGGTCAAGGGGTTAAAAAACAACAGAATGTGAATTCCCCACTCCCCTTTGCCCAAAGCCTGCAACACAACAACCAGTTCCGCCGTTTGTTAGGCATCCCTTCGGTGGGAAGTGTCCAGCTGAACATTAAAGGGCTGTCAGGCTCCCCCTTTTACCCCAACGAATTTTTTCCCCGCGGGTTTTTGTCTCTGTTTTTTAAGTCATGTGAGTGGGTATCAGGGTTAAAAGCCCCCCTGTCCCCCCCCCCCCACAACCCACCCCCCAAAGCCCCGGGTTTGGCCCTTTAAAGGTCATTAAACCCTTACCCCAACAGGGCTGTTTTATATTACGGTTTGTGTGCAGATTAAACGGGTTTTTCAGATAAAGCATGCTTTTGGAGCCCCTTAAAAAACCCTTGTGGAAATGGTTTAGGAGGCCCACCATTTAAACCTTCAAGAAACCCTGCAGAAAATTGTGGGGAGAACTGAAAAGGGCCCATGAACCTTGCATTGGCAGTACGAGTGGGTGTTTGGTTTTCGTGGTGGTTCAGTGAACAGCTTGATTCCAAGCCCTGACGATTTTTTTTTTTTGGGCCATTTGGATGGGGCTATTTGGGGGACAGAACTTAAGGGGGGGGGGAGTGCATTCAAGATCACTGTTACTCCGGAAATTGAACTTTAGAGATTGAAAAAAAAGAACGAGAGATTATTTTTAAACGTTTCCCAGCTGCCCTGAAGGGGGTTTTTATTTTTTTTCCCGTCAAACCCTATAGCAAACCCTTCTGTGCCGGGTTTAAAACCCAAAAAGCGGGTAGGGGTTTTTACATTTTTCAATTTCCCAACATTTTGAACTTTTGCCCTATCCTAAATAAAATCTTATGAAAAAAAAAAAAAAAATAAAAAAAAAAAATATCCTTTCCAGTTTTCCCAGTAAAGGGAAAATCCTTCGGGGCAACTATATTTGTTCTTTTAGGGTTCAAGGAGTTTTGGAATTTTTTTTTGGTTTTGGGGTTTTTGTTTTTTCAGGGAAGTGGTACTGGGAGACAGTTTGAAAAAGTTTTAAAACTTTGGGGTTTCCCGGGGAGAGTTCTACTAAAAAAGTTTTTTAAAAAACAGAGGGTTTGTGTTTTTGGGTGTATTTAAAAGGGGGATGTTGAATGTTTTTTAAAAATTTTGTTTTTTGATATTGACTTTTTAGTTGATTTCAACGCACCCGACAGCCCTAATAGGGCCCCCTTTGCCGGGGGCTAGGCAAAAGGGAAAGTTTTTTTAAAACCTTTATCGTTTACGGGGAAAAATTTATTTCTAGTTATTACATTTTGATTTTTTTGGTCAAGAAAAAAACCAAAAATATAAAATAAAATATTTTTCAAAAAAAAATACCACACTTGTAAATTCAGGGTCACAAAATTCATATACAAACTAGCCTTTTCATAGTTTTTTGTGGAAAACATAGCTGCTGTACAAAAAATTTACTAAAACGAACAAGCCACTGTGGCTGAGGGTTAGCGTTACCGATAAAACTTTGGGGGAGGTTCATGAGTTTAAATTTCATCGTGCATTTGTGGGATTTTTCACCCCTTGATGGCCTGAAAAGAGCCCAAAAATTTAAAACAACCCGCCGTGGCGAAGGGGGTTAGCGTCGGGGACCCCCCCCCCCCCCGGTTGGGAGGTCGGGGTTCGCCCCATCAAGTATGTGGGTTTTTCTCCCCCAGCCAGCTCCAAACCCAGAGCCGGTTTCCCTGCGGACTCATTTTGGGAAGACTGGGACCACACAGTCGAGTTTCATCCCAAAATTTTTTTTTTTTGGGGTTTTTTCTGAGATTTGTTAAAATTTCCTGCCCAAACACTGCGGGTTTGCCTGAAATTCTCTGGGGTTTGGTTGACCCCGGATATATTTAAAGGAAGGTTGAGTACAACCCTTTTCCATGTTTTCAGCCCAAAAAGGGAACCCCGTAGCTTCATCAAATTTAATTCCTTATTCCCCATCGATCAGCAAAAAAAAAAAGCCCCAAATTCCCCTGTGCCCTTCATGCCAGGGCTCTCATGGGCCCTAAATTTTTGATGTCCTTTCCACGTTGGGGCCCTTGGGTTTTGGGGGCCGGGGGGTCCCGGGTATGGGCGGGGTCCACGGGGGATTTTCTTTGGGGCGGGCGTGGTGGCGCCCCCCCGGGGGGGAAAGAGCTCCCCTCACCCGGTCTCCCGGTTTAAGAAATTATTGTCGTCAGTGGGGGGCTTAGTAGGTGTTTTCCGGCGTATTTAGACAAAAAGGGCGCTACTAAACACCCCCAAAGTAAACCGGCAGCAGTGCAGTTTTTCCCTCCGGTGGGTTGCCTTTTGCGACTTGAAATTGACTGCCCCCTGTGGATTGCCTTTTGTGGGGCCCCGGGGCGGCCCCCCGGGCTGTGGCTGTGGAGGGGGGTCGGAATGGGGGGGTGGTGCACTGCCTTGGTGGGAAAGAGGTTGGGACAAAAAAAAAAAAAAAAAATTTAAAGATTTTATTAAATTAAAACCCGGAAATCGGGAAACCCACAAGGGGTTTTTATACACTGAAGGGGTGAAATCTCTGTGCTTGTTGCACCAATCCCCCGACTTTTCACAGGGGGTTTTGGGGTTATCTTTTGGGCCTTTTTTGAGCCTGAAAGGGAATACCAATTCCTTTTGATTAAAAAGAAAAAAAGAAAAAAAATTTAAAAATTTGCAGGGGGGAAAACTGAAAGATCCCCAGGGAAAGAGGGGAAAAAAAACCCAAACGGGCCCGGGGTTTAAAGCCCCGGGCTTCACATCGAAAAAGAAATTAATTTGTGCTTTCAAACATTTTTTGCAATAAGTTCAGGGTTGATTTTTTATCATTGGTGGAACAAAAATCAGAGATGCGAGTGGCTTTAAAAGATTTAAAAGCAGTCTAAAAAAGAAAACAGTCAAAAAGAAAAACAACTAACAGCCTGTTTGGATCAAACAAAAATTCAGAGCACGGGAGAAACAGCCGTCATGTAATCTCTGTCCTTACCCATAAATATTATAAACCCACACAAGGGGGGGCCGGATAGCTCGTTGTAAGCGCCGGACCCCGTGATCCGGGGGTTTGGGGTTCGAATTTCGGAAAAATGGGGGGTTTTTTCCCTCGGGGGGTTAAAAATTGGTTCTGCCTCCTTTCCCCATTAGTCCTTCAAATTGGGGCTATAAACCGATTTTTCCCGTGTGGAACCCGCATAACACCCTTGAAACACACAAAAACCCCATCACCAACTTTGGGAAAAGAAAAGGGCCTTTTGGCCGGGGTTTTTGGATGACAGGGGGACACTACTTGAAACCTTCCCCGAAATGGGTATGGCCCTTAATGGGGGGGGATAAAAAAAGGGCATACAAAAAACTCCATTTGCCGGGCCTATACAGGGGGGTCCCCGCAGGGTATAACCCCCTGGAAACCCCAGAAAAAAAAAGAAAAAAACCAAATCAATAAAGCATTATAAAAAAATGTCTCAGTTTTTTTGTAGCCCTTATACCCAACTGCAGGTGCCCTCCATTTCAATTTCCCATTCAAGTCTAGCCTTTGGTGTTTTTCTTTCCCAAGGGTTCCACTGGTAGGGGAAAAGTTTTTTAAGGAACAGTTGGGGGACAAACCGGGAATGTGACTGAAAACGGGGGCCCGAGAAAGGCGCTAGGGAAATCCACAAAACTCCCATATAGTAGGCCCTTTTCTGCTCTTAAAATAAAAAAATAAAAAATAAAAAAATGATTTTTAACCCAGAACCCCCTTTTGGGTTTTAAAAAGGTTTTTTGTTTAAAAATTCCCCCCCCCCCCCCCCCCCCTTTTTTTGCTTCCCCACCCCCCGAGTTTTTTTGGGGCGAAATGGCCTTTTAAATTTTTGGCCCCCCTTTTCCCTGGGGCGGAAAAAAGAAGGGGAGGAAAAAAAACCCCCCCAAAAACCCGGAACGGGCGCGGGGGGAAACGCGCCAGGCGAGCGGCGGGCCTTTTTGACCCCCCCAAAAACCCCCTTTTTTTTTAAATTAAAAAAAAAAATCGAACATTTTTTTGACCTAATTTTATTTAAAACCTTTTGAAAACCCGGGGGGGAAAAACAAAAATAATTTAATTTTGGCTGCGGTTTCAAAGGTTTTTTTTGGGGTTTTTAAAAGGAAATAAAAAGATTGGCGGGTTGCAATGGGTTTTTATAAAAAAAAATTTTGCCCCTTTCGACAAAAAACCCAAAACAAGGTTTTCGTGGTGACACGAGGGGCCCCCGCTTTTTCGGTTTTGCAGCCCTTTTTTACACCGGACGGGGAAAAAAATCAAAAAAAGGGGGAACGGGGAAAAACCGGGTTTGATTGGGGGGCCAAAATTTTTATTTACCCCCATTTTGTAAAAACGGGAATTTTTTTTAAGAAAAAAAAAAGTGAACCCCCAATGTTTAAATGGAACCTTTTTATTTTGGTTTTTTTAAAAAGGAAAAATTAAACGGTTTGGATTTTTTAAATTCTTTTTTTGGGGCAATTGTTTGGTGTTTAAGTGTTATTTTTTTTTTTAAAAAACCCCCAAAACCCCTTTTTCTGCCTTTTTCCCCTAAACTAAACTTTAATGTTTTAAAACAAAATAGGTCCCAGGGGGCCTAAAACCCTCCTTTTTTTTAAGGGTTGGGACCGCACTTCTTTCAAAAAAGTTAAACCCAAGGGGGCCCAAAAAATCTTTTAAAGGGGGAAGAAAAATGGGTTTTTTTGGAAAGGGAAAAAAGGGGGGGGGGGGAAAAGGGGGGAAAGTTTTCATTTTTCAGAGTTGAAGGCCCATTCGTAAAGGGAGGGTTTAGCCGGGGTTACTGCATTTAAAACCTTTGGGGGGACCCCTTTTTAAGGGCAAGGGGGGGGAAAATTTCCCTTTTTAAAATTTTAAAACTCGTTTTCGGTGGGGGGGGGGGGGGGGGGGGGTTTTGGGGGGGGGGGGGGGGGGGGGGGGGGGGTGGGGGGGGGGGGGGGGGGGGGGGGGGGGGGGGGGGGGGGGGGGGGGGGGGGGGGGGGGGGGGGGGGGGGGGGGGGGGGGGGGGGGGGGGGGGGGGGGGGGGGGGGGGGGGGGGGGGGGGGGGTGAACGTATTTTAGAAACAAGGGCTGCGGTAAAATCCTTTTTGCTAAAAATTTAATTTCTGCGGGGGGAAGGGCCTATTTATAGTACAAGGGGGGTTTAGGGAAAAAAATCCCCCCTTGCTATAAAATAGCCGTTCATGTTTGGAACCCTTATTTAGCGGCAAGAGGGCTGCGGTAAAACCCCCTTTGGCATAAAAAACCGTTCTTTGCGGTGAACCCCCTTTTTATAGTAGCAAGGGGGTTTGGGAAATTTTTTTAAAATTGCAAATTGGGGGAAAACAAAAGGGGGGTAACTCCTGCGCCCCCCCACCCCACGCCGCACGTCTCCCCCCCCCCACCACCCCACGCACGAAACGTTCCCCCCCCACCCCACGCACGCACTTCTCCCCACCCCCCCCCCACGCACGCCCCATTTAAAGGGTTATCCCAAGTCTTTCCAAGTCCCCTCAAGTCTTTCAAACCCACCCTAATCATTCAAATCATCCTAAATGTCTTTTACAATTTTAAAAGGCATTCATAAGTCACCTTTAAGTTCTTTCAAAAGGGGTTTTTAAATTTAAAGTCATCCTAAAAGTCTTTCCCAAGTCACCCTAAAGGGTTATTCAAAAAGTCATCCTAAAGCCCATTTACAAGTTTTTACTTAAGCATCTTTAAGTCCCCCAAAAATTCTCCTCAAGTTCTTACCCAAAGTTAACCTAAGATCTTTAACAATTTCATCCCTAAGTAAAACCAATTTCTTTATTTAATTATTTTTTAAAATTATAAAAAAAATAAAGCTTTTTTTTTTATTTTTAAAATTTTAAAGGGGCAAAGTTTGGCCAAAAGCCTCAAAAAAAACGCTCTTTCGTTGGGGATGTCTTGTCAGCGTTCTCGCAAAAATTTAAAGGAAGGTTTTCATCCAAGAAACCCGCATTGTTAAAAATTCGGGGCTATGGAAATGTTTTTTATAGATCCAGTCTTTTTTTATTAAACCCCCATCATTTTATAATACCCCTTTGATCTTTTTTAAATTAAAAAAAAATTTAAAATTAATTTTCTTAAAATATTTTCCTTTATAAATGGCCCCAAAATGATGTTTTTATTGGGGTTTTGGCGTGCGGGTTTTTTTTTTTCTTTTTTTAAAGGTTCAGGTTGTTTTAACTTTTCTTTTCTGTTGCCATTGTGTATATTTTTTAAATAGCCTTAAAAAACCGCCCCCAGCAGCGGGAAAGGGGCCCCAAAAAATTTGGGCAACATTTTTTAATTTCAAAAACCCATAAAGGGTTTGGGTGTTTTGTATAACAGGGATTTTTTATAGCGGGCATTAAAATTCAACTTGTTCTGGCTTTGGGGGCGTTTTTTTTTTCATGATGAGTAAATTTTCTGTAACTTTTAATTTTTTTTTTGTCTTTTCCACTCGGCAAATTTTTTTTCCTGCTTAACACCCCCGGGTTTTTTTAAGGGCCTTCATGTTTAAAGGGGCTTTTCCCCTGTTTTTTCGGGCTTGGTTACTTTCTCCACCGATTAAAATTTTTCCCTTTTTCTGATGATTTTCCAGCTCGTTCTTTTTAAAGGGGAAAATTAAAATCTTTTGATTAAAATTATTAATCCCATGATTAAGGCGTTTAAAAATTTTCCCAAAAATTATAGTAAAAAATCACATCCGAGGGACCAAAAGGTCTTTTTTTAAAAACTGGACCCTTGGCGTTAAATCATAAAAGATCTTGTTCGAACCCAGGGGACCCAAATCAAAGACTATTTTATTTGTACAAATTTAAGAGCCTTTTCCCCCCTTTTTTTCCCTTTTCTAGCCCCCAAGCTGCGCTTAAACCCTTGTTTGATATTTTAAAAAAATGTCTTGTGGGGGACATTGTTGAATCTTTTTCATTGCTGAATTCAGTTCCGAGGAATGTTTTTTTTTTCCGCAGGGGGGGCTAAAAAATTACACCCTCTCCTTTTTGGGCAAAATACCTTGTCATAAATTTGGGTCTTTTCATAATTTCGGGCGGGTTTTAAAGGCCCCCTTTACTGTAGTAGTCATCACTTTTCATTTTTTTTAATAATTATAATTATTTTATTTTATAAAAAAGGGACACCGAAAAAAAACTGTTGCTAAACCTTTTTTACCTTTCTGCTGTTTTTGGAGGGAAAAAAGGGTAGGTTTCTCAAAAGCTTGGTAAAGCCTGTTAAGAATTAAAACCCGGGAGATCTTTGGGAAACAGACCTTTTAGGGTTCAGCAAAGCTGATTGCTTTCATTTCAGCTTCGGTTTTTTCTCGAAAGATTTTTTAGTTAAGCAAAGGTAATTCCCGACAATATAAATATGTAAGAAAAAAATACATTTTTAAAAAAATTTGGGTTCACCCCGCAAAATGAAAAGGGGGCGCTGTGGTATTGGGGGCTTGCTTTTAGCGGAAGTAAATTTTGCATTTAGTAAACTGGGGGAAAAGGCGAGAGAAAAAGACATAACAAAGGGTTAGGAGGAAAAATAGCACTGCACAAGACGCCTATGGGAAAGGGAGAAAACTTTAGCAGTTAGATTTTTTTAATGACAAAACTGAAAAAAACAGGGGGATCGCTTTCCAAATTTAAAGATGTTGTTTAGGCCCAAAAAAAACAATATTTTAGTAACAGCAAACCACCAGGGCATTGCCCCCCCCAAAATTCAGTGACTTTTTATCAACCCTCAGAAAAACAAAAAATGCAAGAAAACGCGTTTATTGTTGTTTGGGTTTAACCCTTGTGTAATTTTTTTGCCATTTAAAAATTTGGTGAGTAAAAAATGAACAAAAACTATTATTGCCCAAAGGATATTTGGGAAGGGGAAACCGGGGAAAAAAAAAGCTAAGCCAAGCAGCGGGGTCCCTGAAAAAACAGCAAAGGAAAGGGTTTTCTAAACAAACAATTTTGGGAAATTTATTTACCTGCCCCCAACGAATCGGGGACCACACTTTGTTAATTTCAACTCCAAACGGGCAAACCCTTTAAATGGGTTTTATAAATTTTCCCTCTTTATTGGATTTTTCGAAAAGATTTAAGTACGCAATCACCCGTCATTTTTAAATGGCTTCCAAAATACAAAGATGCCCGAACCATTTTAAAACAAAAGAGGCTTCTGGGTGTTGCTGTTTCCAACGCGATAACCAGCGAGGCCCCTTAACTTTTCCCCCGCATGATTCAAGTCGATGAAGGAAAAGAAAATTTAAAAAGGGCCCAAATGAAAACAATTATTGTTTTAAAAATAGAGTTACCCTTTAAAAAAGGGATTCCAGGAGTTCATAGATCCAGGCTTTAGTCGAAAACTTTAACAAATTTAGCTGAAAGACTTTTCCCCCTTCCAGTAAACAAAGAGAGCTGATTGCAAATTTTCGCAACACAGAATGGTTAGGGAAAAACTGCCCTCAGTTTTTCGAGCAATTTAATAAGGGAAAAATTTTAAAGGGGTAAAACCTACAAGCAATCAAAAGAAAAACCCAAAAAAATGTTTTTGAAGGGACCTTCACCGGCAAACTTTACCATTTTTTTTTAAAAAATAAGGTACCCCTTTTTTTACCGGGGGGCCCAAGGGACATCGCTTTAGGGGAAAACCCGATTCCCGTTTGGAGTGTTTTATCCTTTGAAATAAAAAGAATTTTAAAGAGGGGAACCCCCGGGGTATTATTTCAGGGAAAATGGGACAACAAAAAAAACCAGCTCCCCAAAGATCTTTTGTGAAGGGAAAAAACTGAGATAATCCCCCCCCGGGGACAAATTCCGCTTTAATTAATTTACGGTTTCCCCCTTTCCCGTTGCTATGAAAACTCTGGGTAACAAAAAACCCGTTTTGTGGGTTTTTTCTATCTAATGACTTTTTGTTAAAACGGGTTTTGTTTTACTCATGTAGATTTTGAATTTGCGTTTTACGTTTCATGTGGGAAATTTTATTGCCAAACAATGCTTTTTGTTGTTGTCCCTTGATTTGTTGGGGCTGGGACAAAACCGCAGATTTCCCCTTTTCTTTCTTTAAAGGTTTCTTGGGTCGAAATACTGCATTTTTGCCTTAAACCCAAATACCCTTGTTTTTTTTTCCCCGTAATTCATCCTTCATCTTTCCCCAAAAAAACCCTTTTTATTAACGGATGAAAAAAAATTTTGGGAACATGCAAAAACCCCAATTCCCTTTTGGGTTTTATTTAATTTTTAAGGGGTTTGTAGGGTTTTTAAATAAAACGGCCTGTGTTAAATTTTCGGTTAATCGGGGGTTGTATCCCTGAAAATTTCCCCTTTGTAATTTCCCTTCCCAAAATGGTTTTTTAAAAGATTTCTTTTTTTTTATCTTTTCCAAAAATGGTCAGGAAAACTTTTAAAGCCCTTTTTTGGGAATCAGGTTTAAGGCCCTTTGTTGGGGATAAAGAAATTCTAAATTTTAAAAAGCTTTGTTAAAACCTTTAAAAAAATCCCCTAAATCAGGTTTTGGTCCCAAAGTTTCCTTTTTTTTTTTTTCAAAAAATTATCCAAAAAGGTAACTTAAAATTTTTTAAAAAGTCTTGAAAAATTTTTTTTTTGAAGTTAGGCCTTAATTGGGTTCGGTTATCTTTGGTTTCTCTTATTTTGACATTCCTTTGGGTTTGGGATTTTTCCCAAACCTTTTTAAATAAACCCGGTTTGGTATCAGCTTAAATTTAAATTTTAAGCCTTTTTTTGGGGCCCCTGTGGAAATTTTGTTTCTAAGGGAAAGGTTTTTGGATTTGGTTCCCTAAATGTTTGTTTAAAAAGAATTTAGATTTAAAAAGTGTTCCCTTCCCAAAAGGGGTTTTTTTAAAAAATGTAAGAAGGCCTGAAAAGCCCCCGCTTTTTTTTCCTCATTTAAATTAGGAAATTTAAATTCTCTTTTACCCTTCTTTTTGGGAAACGTCCCCTAAAGGGTAGAAATTTTGCGGAGGTCCAATGAAGTTTTAAACGGGTTTTCTAAATTTTCAAAAAATGAACCCTCTGTTTAAAAGGGGTTAAATTGTTTCCCCCCTTTAAAACCTTTTGAAAATTTTTTAGGATCGGCCGGCCTTGGGCCCTTTTTAAGTTGGAAAAAATGGAGGTTGGCGGCCTTGCCCAACCTTCCCTTTTTTATTAAAAACATAAAGGGGGGCCCCCTTTTCTAACGAGTTGGGGCCAAAAAAAATTTTTGTTTTGGGGGGTTTTAAGGGGTGCATCCTCTAATTCCCCAACAAAGTTTTTCCAAAAGAAACGGGAAACGACAATTTAAATTAAAGCCCAGTAAAATTTTTTTGATGGGGGTTCCCCTAACCCGGGGCGATTTAATGGGGGTCCAAAGTAATGGTTAGAGGCTTTCCCCCAAATTTTAAAGTCGGCCGCCCAATTTTTACAAACCATTAAAAGGAAGTTCATTTTTTGCCCCTTCCCCTTTTTAAACTTTTCCCCTTAAATGTGGAAACAGGTCCCTAATGTCCATTCCCTCTAAGACCCAAAAAAACCCTTTTTTGGTGGAAAGTTTTCTTCCGGTCAAATTTCCCAAAAAATTTTTTGATTATAAAAAATTCCCTTTTCTTCAATGGGGTTTTAAAAATTTTTTCTGAGGGCCAGGGCCCCTTTTAAAATTCGGGGCTTAATGGGCCCCTCCCCCCTTTTGAAGGCTGAAAAACATTTTATTAAAATTTTTTTGAATTTTCTGTGTGGTTCAAAGGCAAAAAGCACCGAAGGGGGGGGTTTAAAAAAATTGGCTTGTTTAAAGGGGGTTTTCCCTTCCTTAAAAAATTTTCCAGGGGGGGGTTAGTTCTGGTCCTTTTTGTTAAGAATTTTTAAATTTTTATGCCGCGCTCCTTTTTTTAAACTTTTCCGGAAATTTTGATTGGTTTTTTAATTCCATTCTCTCGTCCTATTGGGGAGGCCCCCACAAAAAAAAAATCCACAATGAGTTTTGGGTTTGGGTTTTCCCCTTTGTTGGGCTTTTTTGGCCGGCCCTTTTTTTCAATTTTTAAATTTCAGTTATTTTTTTTTTTCCAAAATCTTTTCGCCTTTCGAAAAAGGTTTCCTTAAGAAGTTTTGGGGATTGGGCCTTTTTTCAATTCTGGCTGTTGGGCGATCCGCCCCAAAAGGAAGGGAAAATAAAAATTTTTTTGAATTTTTAAATTTAAAAATGTTTTCCAATTTTGGGGGGGTGCCCTTTTTTCAAAAGGTGCACTTAGTTTTTTTAAAAAATAACCTTTTGGTACCTTGTTTGCCCAACCGGTTTTTCCCTTTTCCTTCAAAAAAACTTTTAACTGGGGGGGCGTTGTTAAGGGGTTTTGTCTTAAGGAAAAAAAATCTTTTTTAACCCAAAAGTTTTAATTTTTCCTTCATTTTTTGGTTTCTTGTTTAAAAAAATTTTCGGGGGGGTTTTTTTTGTTAGTTTTTTTGGGAAATTTGGAAATTTCATTTTTGGCTAACAAGTGTTATTTTTGGGGGGGAAGCCCTTCCCGGCCAAAACATTAGGGTAAAGTTCCCACATTCTTTTGGCTTTCCCAAAAGTTGGACTGTTCCCTTCCCTTTTCAACCAAAAATTTTTTTTTAAATTAAAAAAAACCAAAAAACCCTTTTTGGGGTTTTTTTTTTCCCGGCCAAAATAAAACAAATTTGGTTAATTAACCAGGAAAAGGATAAATTTTGGTTTTAATTTTTTTGGGGAATTTTTTTTATCCCCCTCTCTGGTGTTTTTGGGAAAAATTTTCCGCCTTTTTTAAGATCCAAAAACCTTTTTAAAACATTTGGTTTTTCTTAAATTTTTTGATGTTTAAAACGCTTTTTTTTTAAAAAAACCGGTAAATTTGCCGGGTTTAAGTTGAAAAACGGGCGTTTTGGATTGTTTTTTAAATTTTTTCCAAGGACTTTGCCCCTTTAAAACCCCCAAAAGGCCCAAAAAACCCCCCTTCCGCGGGGCCAGCCCCTTTAAAAAACCCCGTGTAAGCATTATTGGACGGGGTGTTTAAACATTTTGGAAAGAAAAAGGGGTTCCTTGTTTGGGTTTTTTTGAAAAAAATTTTCTAGGAATTTTATTTCTTTTGTTTGTAATTAAAAAGGTTTTTATTTAAGGGGGTTTTTATTTTTTTTACGGCGTGAGGAAATTTTTATTTTACAACGCTTTTGTTTTTTTGGGGAATACTTTCTAAATTTTTTTTACAAAATTTAGTGCTCTTTAATTAAAAAACCTTCTCTTTTTTTGGCTTTTCCTTTAAACAATTTGTTTTTGTCCTTCCAATTTCTTGCCCCTGCCGTTTTCCTTTTTTTCCTTTGGCCCAAAAAAATTTTTTAAATTTAAAAAAAAAAATTAAAAACGAACCAAATTTAACGGGTTTTTTGCCCCCCCTTGGTTTTATAAAACTAAAGGTTGAAAACCCCCGGGTTGAAATTTTGGGTTTTGGAAATATTTTTTGCTTGTACTTTTTTTTTAAAATTCTTTTTATTGGGTCGGGGTCGGCTTGAAAAAAAAATTGTTCCCCCCTTTCCCCTTAAAAAAATTTCCCAAACCCCCTTTTGGGTTTTTGGTAAAATCTTTTTAAAATTGGGAAAGGGGTTAAATTTAATTTATCGTAATTGGGGTTTAAAAAAAAACCAAAATGCGGGTTTATTTTTCGGTTTTAAAACAATTTTAGCTTTAAAAATTGCCCTAGCTTGTCTGTTTTTAAGTGTTTAAATTTTGGGGCCCCCGCTTTTTCACTAAAACAAGGGAAGGAAAAGGACCCCCATTTAAGGAACCGGGTACCAGTTCTCCGCCATACCCCTTTTTTTTAAAAAGGTTCCCATTTTTTCCTTGGGGATGGCCCTTATTTCCGGGTTTTTCCTCAGTATTTAAAAAAATGTCGCATTTAAAGGGAAAATATTTTGTTTTTTTCCCGGGTTTTTTGAAATTTTCTAACTTTTGGGGGGGGGGGGGGGGGGGGGGGGGGGGGGGGGGGGGGGGGGGGGGGGGGGGCCGCCCCAGGAAAAAAAAATTTTTTTTTTTTTTACCCAAAAAACCTTTGGTCCCTCTTTTTTTTTTGGGATTTTTTGTTTGTTGAAAAACGAAAAATTTTCTTTTTTTTTTGAAAGTAAGGAAAAAAAAAAAGGGGGGAAAAAACCAGGGAAAGCCTTTTTTTGGCCACAATTTTAATTTTCCAAATCTGTGGATTTCTACCCTCCCGCCCACAGTTTTCTTATTCACAAAATGCTGATAAGTTAAGCCCGCAGGTAGATTTGGTAGGACTCCCTCAATCGAACATTGTACTTTCGTTTTTTAGATTAAAAACTTTTCACTTGTCTTTTGACGTCTCATCTCGAAAGCAAAAAATCCCTTAAGCGATCTTGCGCAACACTAAACCAAAATTCCATAAGTGTCTGCCCTGCTTCGGGGATATGTTGTATGATGAATCACTCTTTCGTAATATATTGGGAAATGTGACTCATATTGGTGCGCAATCAGCTCTGCTAAATTAGGGTTGCTAACAACATCAAACTCTAACGAGATGTCAGAAATGCTGTACTTTGCTTCGGTGTCTGATGATATGATAACCGTTTGTATTCTTTTAAAATTTAGTTCATATGACAATCTGTCTTTTTAATGCTCCTTGAAAGTATGGCGCATGCGCTTTTAACAACTCAAAATCTAAGGGAATGGAAAAGCGATTTTTATACGCAAACTTTACGGCTACATACTTTTTGACTCTTTAGTATCTCCAGCGCCTATTCTATGTTTTAGTGCTTCTTCTTTTTCGATTCCTTGAAACGCAAGATCAGCCCTTTCATTCCCGGTTAGCATAGATCAGAATGGGTTAAAAATAGTCTGCATTGTGTAAAGAAAATATTTCTTGCCCCCAAGTTTTATAGAAATTTTTCTTAAAAATTGCCCGCCCCAGATTCTTTACAACTGTCCTGTTTGGGTCTGTTGTTGAAACGATTTTCTTTTTTGAAAGTAAGACGCGCAGAGCCGGGCACAATCAATTCATCCGCTCCTAAGTCTGGAAATTTGACAGTAAGAATTTGATCTGCACAATAGTAGATGGATTATTTGGAACAATAATATTCCGTTTATTTCCCTTCACGCCATGGGGCCTTTCTGTTTCTTTTGCGGGTCAAGAATCGACCATGTGCTTGTTGTGGCATTTTTAAAAAAACAAATAAAAAGTTAATTATTTAAAAACTGGCAAGAATTTAAGGCGAAGTAGATTATGATGTTTTTGATCTGGAGACGACATGAGTGAAATGATCCTTTGACACAGCATCGCTCAATGCGTCAATGCGGCATGAAAATTTAAAAGAAAGTAAGGTTAAATCATTGTACCAAAGTTTTAGGTCAAGAACCTCCCGAATTTATAGACCCAAAAGATTTTGAATTAAAAGATGATCATTTGTTTGTGAGGAGCGACCAAGGACAACTTGTTCAGCTTACAACTAAAAAAGACCCATCAAAGTTTTTAGCCGTGGGTCAATTGAAATAGACTCAGGGGTGAAAGATCAAAATCGCCTTGGCCTTGTTAGGCCAAAATTAAGGGGGGAGGGAGTTCTAAACTTCAAAACACACTGCAAGAACTCCAACAGATAACCAAATGTAAAACATGGAACTTAAAGAATTAAATCAATCAGCAGGCGAATTAATAAATACAATAGAAGCAGAAACCAGTTTTTCAGAAGAAACAGCGTTAAGACTATACACGACTCACCGCTACCCATGCGAGAACTAACAGCCCTTGATCGTACTTTAAGAACATCAAAGGCGAATTAACAAACAATTTAGCAAAACTAGGTGAACTAGATGGGCATATAAAAGAGAAAAAAAAAACTCGTAGAGGCTGATGACGCCAACTTGGCATGATATTAAAGAAAGAATAACCCAAAGACTAAAAGATCTTGAACAAGAAAGATCAGCAAGACTAGAAGTGCTGACTACTAACCGAGACCAATTACGAACTCAAGTGAATAGAATAAGAGAAACTACCGAAAAATTTTATATGAAGACACAACGCTAGCAGAACGAATACGAACCACTGTTTAGAGAGCAAGGAGTCCACATTAGCAAGCGTTATAACGGCCTTAGGTTTTGCAATAAGTACACTGGTGATGGCTATTACAGGCGGCGGTGGTCAAAGTTCAGTGCCTCCACCGCCATCTCCTCCACCTGATAAATCATGGTAAAGAAACAGCTTGATCATCTTGCGAGTTTATTAAAAATTAGTGTAAAGTTAGACTCTTTACCTGTATATTGGGGTATTGTACTGCTTTTTTCTTGCAAGCAAAGTAGTTGGCTTTATGGCCGTACTTTGACATTAGTTCTCTTAATAGTTGGGTTAATTTTAGTAAGATAAAGACCAAGTAATCCTGCCAGTTAATCCAAGAACAAGCGCTGTCTTTTCATATTCATGGTCATCGCGAACAGAGTCCGCGAGCTTTGCTGAGTCTTCAATGACTTTGGGGGGTTGGACTTCGGGGATTAGATGACTTAATCTTGGGTGTTCTTTTATTGTTTGTAATATTACTGGCTCAGAATTTATGTCGTTTTTCCCAACCTTCTGTTCATTGCCTGCTATAAGAATTTCATTATTATAGTTTATTATTATTTCCTACCTGGAGTCTGAGGTCAGAAGGCAGCATGTATAAACCAGTGCCAACAGCAAAGTCTACTTTCGATCTTGCGTATTGTAAAACATTTTGGTATCTTTTAAATACTTGAAGGTAAATCAACTGTAGAATTAATGGCGTCCTCTAAATTTGCTAATATTGTTTTTGGCGTCAAAGCCAGTAAAAGATCAGTTATGCTCGATCTTGCCTGTGCTTGCGAACCTAGCAAACACCAACGTAAGTACGAATAGAGTCGTTTATTCGTTCTATTCCCGCCCTAGTTAGGCCCTTAGAGTGTCTAAGATAAATGTTGTCCATGCTGTTTTATGCTCTTGCTGTAGGGACACAGGCTTAACAGTTGTGCCTGGAAAGAAAGATTTAAAGGAGAATGCCAGTCATAGTTATACTTTCTGTGCGTGCCCAATAATAAAGGTCGCCTAGGCCATGATTATGATCCAAACTTTTGTCTAAAGTCTGTCTTGATGTTAATATTGAATTCGTTACAGATTCTTTCAAAAGCCTTCATGTCTATTCTGTTGCTGAATGATTAAACGGTTTGTCATTTGGTAATGGCGCTTGCAGTTCAGACAAAATACGTCTGAAGGTGTAATAGAAATGAAATCTGTACACTGACCTCACCAAAGGATCATGGTGATTTAAATGATCAGCATACCACCTCCACACCCAGTTGATGCGCAAAACACAGCAAAGTTTAACTGGTTCTGATAAAACTGCATCGGATGACTAAACCACGCTTTCTTGATGTGGTCGTTTTCAATAGGAGGGTTAAGATAGCTCTTCAATGGAGTACTCACCTTTTTATGAAAAGAGGCAGTCTGGTCACAGCAATGTCAAGAGTATCAGTTTGCTATATTTTTAAGATTGTAGTGCGGCCCAACAAAATATTTTGCGCCAGTATATTTGAATGCACTCATTTTAATTTGTTTTAAAAAATGTTTGTAACAATAACAACTCAAGACCGTCCTTCGTTTTTAGAACATGCTATTGATAACAATTGCGGGGCCAAAACGGTCGCGCTCCATGAAATATTTTACAAAGTCGAAGGGTTTAATATAAGCGAAACCAAGGGGAATAATAAGATTACAAAAGTTTGTGGGGCTCAAAGCTAACCAGTTAACAATACCTGATGGTTATTACGGGTTTTGCTCACTAAAAAGAAGCAATGAGTAAATTCGGCATTACTCTCAAACTTAACAATGCAAATCTAAAAACAATATTAACATTCGAACCTGAAAAAGCAGATTACTTATTGATAAAGAGCTAGCTAAAATGTTAGGCTTAAAGTTGACACTCAGGTCACTAAAAGATTTGTTGTTGCGCCAAACAAAACTACTTTTAAGGGGAAAATCCGCTCGATCTTGCATTACATTCATTACTTTATGTTCATTTGGATGAGCTGAGCACTGATGAAAAACTTATATGATGGAAGGCCCTCAAATGTTTTAAGAGCTTTACCGCGGGGAAAGCTGCAATTGCGATATGAAATTATACAATTCCCTAATTTACAGTTTAAAAGATTAGTTTGTGGGAGGGTTGGGTCATTTAATATAAAAATTGCAGACAAAGCAGGAAAGTTGTGAAATGCAATAACCTACACATTGTTTTGGAAATAAAATAATAAACTGTACTAAAAATGTCGCGTGGGCCAGAAGAACCAGGAGTTACATTAGCGCCTGTGAGGTGTATAACCTTAGAATTAAAGACCTTGCAGACGTTGCGGACTTTGAACAGAATGGTGAAATAGGCACTTTGTATGGTTTTGAGTACACTAAAGATGGTGATTATAAACGCAAAGAGGTTGGCGACAGCAAAAAGTTTCCTAAACTAGAACAGCTGCGCAATCTAGAAGCAAATAATGTTGGCCAGTATGATATAAAAATAGTTCGAAAGCCTGACCTCAAATGGCACTTAGAACCATATTTAGAATGGGACATAAAATTTGAATTCATAAGCCCATTTACATATTTTAGCCATCAAAAAAGTTTCATGAAAAGCATTCAACTCTGGCCCTTTACATGTAAGTCTTATGCCGGACGACAATAGTCGGAAAGAAATTGAAATAACGCCGTATGGGAAAAAAACAGTACACCTCCACAGAAGAGAAACGGTTTTAAAAGATGCTTCTACAAAATACAGTTCATTCCACAATGAAATAGGAGATGCGTTCACAATGATATTTGAAATTTCTGCTTAAAAGATAAGGGAGGGATGGGTTGTGGGCGTTAGTGACGTCCTTCAAAAGGAATTCTAATTAGCTGGCAAAACTAGACGTTAAAAATTAAGCCGCGTCATTCTTTCCAATG
>CM031596.1:73930716-73952803 GCA_018398815.1 Conus ventricosus | reverse complement strand
AAAAAAGTAGCCTCAAAAGTTCTGGATATGTAGATGTAATTTTCAAATTATGGGTGTATTCAAATTATTCATTGTGATGTGTGGTGTTAGCCTGTTGGCCGCCGTGCTTGCCTGGCATGGCGGTACCGCGGCTGGGACCCGTAGGCCGATGGCAACTTAGCTGGTAGGTTGGTTGGTCGGCGGGGCGCAGCTGTGGTGTAGCGGTGTCATATTGGTAGCGGGCTTAAGAGCACATAATTAACTTTCTTTTGATTGTTAAAGAAATATGAAGACACAGATGGACGGGATTTTGGTGCTGGTGTGTACACCCAGCTGGGAAATGCTTAAGTCTGTTTAAATTTATATTTTGAAGGATCACAGGGTTCGTAGGGTCCTTTCAAGTCCTTTTAAGTCCTTATGAATTGGATTTTGGTTTTAAAAGGCCTTTTAAGTGCTTTGATTCAGCAAGTTGGTCCTTTTAACTCATCAGGAGGTCCTTCTAAGTTTTGAAAGGTACTGTTAAGTCCTGTTTTATCAAGAGAAAGAGACTTGAGAACGAAACTGAAACACCGACAACCAAAACCGTACTTTTGCAAGTTGCAAAGAGTTGAAAGATGCCGACGCGATATCGTCTGAAACTCAGTACTGTACAAGGATAGTACTACTAGGCCTATAACATTAGTGCGCTTTCTGCTCAGTGGCAGACGACGTGAAGCCGCGCGCAGTGGCTATGAGTCACGCTGCTGCTTTGCTTAGCTTTGACGTCATGGGTTCCAAAGAGCAGACGCGGTGCTAATGTTTGCGGCATATAGCTGACTCAATATTTTCGGTCAAACGATCTATGTTAAAAGGTTCCCTGTATAGAAATTAATTAAAAGAGTGAGGCAATAAAGATGAAAACTTATTACCCAAATAAATGTAGGTACATAACATCACGGTATGCGAACATAACAAACTGCCTTGGAGAACAGCTATATGCTGCGTTCTTGAGCAGCATGTACAAGATAGATGCCTTCTCCGGTCTCTTCTCCTCCTTCCTCCTTTTTCCCTGCGCTAGCTAATTCTGACGGAGGCCTAGTTTGGAAAGTTTTAAAAAAGTTTTGTTTGCAAGCTAAACGTTCAAAATGCCAGGGAAATGTTCCTTTCAGGATAGATGGTTATTGATAAAGTTTATTGGGAGTGGGTGAGAAGCGATACTGTGGACAAGCATTCTGCTCGGTGCCTTTTTTGTGGGGTTTCGTGAACTTAAGAAACTGTGATGTGTGTGAAGAAAAATGTGTAAATAGTAGTGTAGTGGACGTGACAGTAGAATGTGTAATAGTAGTGTAGTGGGTCTGACAGTAAAAACAAAGGAATGAAAGTGATTCATCATTATGTGTCTATAATAGTTTGTGACTCACAGTGAAAACTCAGTAATCTACATATTTGTGAAATAAAACTTTGTGACAATAACATTCAGCCAAAGAAACCTACAGTGACGTGAATTGCAAAGACTGAATTAACGTTCAAATGGGATTAGCTGTTCTCTGTTTATGAGAGGTAAGTGTCTGCGGTTTGGGGTGTACTGTAAAGTCATGTTGGCAAAGGTCCTTTTAAACTGATTTGAGGTCCTTATAAAGTCCTTTAAAGGTCCTTTTTTGGCTTCATGCCACCACCGGGGAACCCTGGATCATTGCAGTGAACATAATTATATATATATTATGCGTTATATTACAACAGCTATCACATGGTACCACACGGAGAAAACATTACTTCATTATTGTATATTGTAAATAATTATGTATATTGTTTAAGTATTATGAATTCATAAGAAGAGAGAAAGTGGGGGGTGGGTGGGTGGGGAGGGGAGGGATTGTGAGTGGAGTGAGCGGATGTGTTTGGTTGTCTTTATGTGCTTGTAGTTGGTAAGAACTCAGAGGATTGTGCTTAGTGAATTTTGTTTGTTTGTGTATGTGTGTATATCCAACAAAAAGAAAACAACCTTTCCTCGGCATACATTGAACTCTCACTCAAATCCATTCAAATCGAAAAAAAAAAAAGATAACTCGTTTCTAATACGTTTCACGGATTATTTACTACAATATTGTCAAACATGTACAAATATCATTAACAACAAAAAATGTGTGTTAATTTGCATCCGGAAATGTACAGCAAAGGAAAGATCATGTTGATGAAAGAATGGAGAAGAGAGAAAAAGGAACTGTGGAATGGAAGAGAGAATGAGGAAAGAAATAAAAAATGTATTAAAAAAAAAAAAAAAATCAGCATGCAGTGGCCATTTTCTTTGACTTGGAGAAGGCCTACGATACCACCTGGAAGTCGGGGAATACTTCATGATCTCCATGATCTGGGTTTTCGAGGTCATCTTCGCTTTTCATTCAAAATTTTTTGGCAGAACGACAGTTTCAGGTCCGGGTTGGCACCACTCTCTCTGATGTCCACGAGCAGGAGTTGGGTGTTCACAGGGGAGCATACTGTCTCCTGCCCTCTTTAGCATCAAGATCAACAACATTGTTCAATCAGTTCAGCAGGGTTCAGACTGCTCATTGTTTGTGGATGATTTCGCTGTCTACGCAACTGGAAGCCTGTACCGAGTGTCCAGCGCAGGCTCCAGCTTTGCGTGGATTAAAATCCATCGGTGGGCGGATGAAAACGGTTTCACCTTTTCTGCTTCAAAGAGCAGTGTATTCACTTCCATAATTTCCGTCAGTTTTTTCCAGATCCTGAACTTCAAGTAGGGATATCTCCCATTCCAGCTGTCAACGAGGCCAAATTTCTGGGAGTTATTTTTGACCAGAAACTTAACTTTCTCAGCCACATCAAAAACCTCAAAACTGCTGCCAGAAAGCACTGAATATTCTGCGGGTCGTAGCGCACACCGACTGGGGCGCTGATAAGAAAACTTTGCTGCACTCTCTACAGAGCCTTGGTCCGTTCCAAACTGGACTACGGTTGTGCTGTGTACGGCTCGCAAGATCGTCTTACCTCAAACTCTTGGACCCTATCCACCATCAAGGGCTTCATCTCTGTCTTGGAGCGTTCCGCACCCCCCTGTGTACAGCCTGTACGCAGAGGGGGTGAACCTTCACTGTCCAACCACAGACTGAAATTGTGTTTGAATTATTATATCCGACTGTTCTCGGAAACCAGAAAACCCTGCCTATGACTGTGTCTTTGACCTCCGTTCCAAAGTAAGTTTGAAAACAACCTAAATGTATTCCGCCGTTTGGTCTTCGTATGCGCCTCATGTGCGGAATGCAGGTCTAGACCTAGGAGTAGTGTCCGATTTTTCCAAGTTTTCCGATCAGCCTCGTGGACCTTTTTCGCACCAGAGATTCGTTTTGATCTTGCAGCTTTTCGCAAGAGTCTACCAGCTCTCTGGCGTACAAGGCATTGTATGCTGACCTCTGTTCCCAAATTCCATCCTATCAAAAAGTTCAGCCCTGATGTGGCCCTTTGCGGTTGGCTGGGCTATAAGCAACTTATCTTATCTCCTATCTTATCAAAAAGTTTTCACTGACTGTTCCAAGTTGAAGATGGAGTGGCCTGTGCAGCCTACTGCCCTGGGGCTCCTTCTCAGATACTGTTGGAACATATACATTCAGATGCTTCTGTCTATTCCGCTGAACTTACTGCTCTGGTACTGGCTTTGAAGATAATCTCACATTCTTCGAAGAGGGACTTTCTGGTTCTGGCGGATTCGCTGTCAGCTTTGGAGGCCATAGCTGGCCGCAACCTTCAGCATCCAGAACTTTTACATTTCTTTTGAACTTTTTGCACGTTGAAAGCGGACGGTTACAACATTACTCTTGCTTGGGTTCCTGGTCATGTTGGCATCGGCGGGAACGAAATGGTTGATCATTTAGCCAAGAAGCCACAGAGAGAAACTGTCCAACATTTATATCCCTGGTCAGATGTGAAACCCAAAATTAACGATTATGTGAGAGACCTCTGGCAGGAGGATTGGAACACACAGACGAATAACAAACTCTTTCAGATCCGTCCAAACCTTAAGGACTTCCTCCCATCTACGTCGGGAGGTCGTTAAAGAGGAAACGGTTCTGTGCCGGCTGCACACCGGCCATTCGTATTTTACCCATTCTTACCTTTTAAAGAGTGAAGAAGCTCCGTGGTGCATTCCATTGTCATGCGCCACTCACATTGAAACATGTTCTTTTAGAGTGTTGGGACTTGCACGATGTGAGACACAAACATTTTACAGCGGAGTCCATGAAGATCCTGTTCAGGGATGTCCCGCCTGACGTGATCCTTGAGTTTTTGAGAGAGATTAACATTTTTCATTTGATTTAAGATTTTACGGCAGAAAGATTTTTAACGAAGTTTCTGGTACGTTTCTAGACGATGTCATTTAAAGAGATGTGTGAAAGGTTTTTTTTTTTTTTTTTTTTTTTTTTTTTTTTTTTTTTTTTTTTTTTTTTTAATGACTGGTGAGTTGATTTTAACGTGGTGACAGCCCTGATGTGGCTCTTTGCGGTCGGCTGGGCTATAAGCAACATTATCTTATCTTATCTTATGCTAATTTGAAACCCAAACATTTAGCTATATATTTGATGGGTTTCGATGCACATTTTAAGCCAAGCAGTGAGGAGGCCTTGACCATTTCTTCACATATAATGGTTGCTTTTGTTTGGAGGAGAGTCTGTGACATGTTTTTGTCACCCTCTTTCTGTCAGTTTGAATGTCTGCAAGGAAAAAAGTTCAGCTAGCTGTTTGGGAAACATCAACAAGCATTTGAGAAAAAGAACCACTCATCTGAAAGTAGAAAGATGTTTTTTACTGTTTGAAATACATTTGAAATTAATTTTAAGTGAATGTATGCCATTTTACTCTTGATGTGGTCAAGTGAAAATTGAATGAAGTAATGCCTTCCAGCCGTTGTCATGTAAGAAAAAGAAAAGTGTGTATTCAAAGTGTTATGAAATTCGCATTACTCTGTCATGACTTGTGTACTGTTTTTATCTGTGACAAAGCCAAAAATGCATATTTTTTTCGACAAAGAAACGGTGATATTCTTTCATGTCATTCGTTTTTGCCTGCTGGCGTATTTTTTGTAGTATGATTGACTCTCATCATAATGTTCTCATTTTGTATTGATCTATCAATGATTTGTTTATCCTCATTATAGCCAAATTTTATCATCCCCAAGGACAGTTTGCCATAAACGAAAAAACTGTGTTGTAATGCATACAGTTTTTCATGTTTTCATTTTGTGTATTGTGTTAGCTTTAGACCAAAAGCAGCAATCTTTCATTACTTTCATTCAGATATGAAATTGCATGCAGGCCAGCAAAGAGCAGTTGTCAGTTTCAGGCATCAGTTTCGATTTTGGAGGGAAAAACCCTAAGTAGGCTGATACTGGTGTAGTGAGCACAGGAATGACAGTCAAGAGGGAAAAGTATCAGCTTTAGCCGCAGAATTACAGTATGTTCTTCATGGGGATGATGGTCAAGGAAAAAAGTATCTGTGTATAGCTGCAAATTTACGTTATGTTATTCCTTCAGGGTTTGTACGCTCCTTGAAATCCTTGAATCCTGACAGAATTTCAAGACCCTTAAAAACCTTTGAAAATCCATAAAATGTGGTTTTGTTGACCAAACCTCCCTGAAAACCTTTGAAATCAAGCCATCAGCTCCAAAAATCTTTAATGTGGCAAAAAGAAGTGGCAGTTTGATTTTTCTCCGTTGAGGTTAAAGAAAAATTATTTAAAAACAAATTTTTATAAACATCGTCGCGATCGGCTATTTAACCAAGGGAGATAATTTGTAAACTTCATCAATATTGACGATGTTACAAATTTCCTTTCGTGTAGTTTCCGGTTAAAACTACGGAATATTTGAGATGCGCATGCGCAGTTCCGCCATAACGCGTTTGCTGACCGCCATACGAACACGCAGAAGATACAAGCCCAAGCACAAAAATCGAAAAGCTTTCTTAAATCAGGTGATATTTTTCCTTTTATTTTAAAAGTTTTTTTGCTTAAATCACAATATATTGTAGACTACTCATATTTGATGAAAAAGCGCCCACAGGGCGAAAAATTATCAAATAAATAATGGAGGTTGGAGTTGGACCGCGAATCCCGATGTTCGTCTGTGGGTTCTGACTCGGAACCAGACGAATGCCAGCTATTGGGGGACGCTCCCAGTGTTGAAGACAAACAAAGTAAACAAACTGGCACAGTGACGTTTCCAAGGGAAGAATGGGAACGACTGAAGGAGGAAAATGAACAGCTACTTCACATTTGAAGTCCATGAGTGAAGATCGAAAACGAAAACGAAAACGGTCGCACTCAGAGGAAAAAACCCGCAGTCTGACGCGGACAAAGGGGGGAAAAAGAATCATACAAATAACAAAGAAGAAAAAGAACAAAAACATAGCCAAAACACACAAAGGGCTAAAGAGGAATGACGAAAATGTTGATGATGATGATGATGATCCAGACATACAAATGGAAAAACTGCTGGCAAAAAATGCAGTTGATGATGATGATGGCCTCATTTCTCAGTCTAACAGTGAGGAAGAATTGCTCTGGAGCAGATAAAACAAGAGTATGAGCAAGAATCAGATGTTGGCCCCGCAATTTCAGATCAAATGGCAGGTATTTTGACCACAATGATAAAAGGGAAAATGGATGAGAGCAAGATGATCAAAAAGTTGGAAGCCCACAAACGGCCAGAAAACTGCCAGTCACTTGTTGTCCCAAGAGTCAACAGTGAGATGTGGTCCATCATGGACTACAACAGCAAAAACAGCTGACCTAACTTTTCAAAAGATCCAGAAAAGTTTACTGAGAGCTACATTTGCCCTTGCAAAAGCCTGTGACACCTTGGCAGCAGAGGGGAAAAAGCATAGTCAAACTGTCCAGCGATTTCAGAGCAATGGGCTTGAATTTGAAGATGGCCCATGATATTTCAATGGAAAGAGGGCAAAAATTTTCTCGTCTCAAAACATCAACAAGAAGTACAAAAAATTAACATCAGATGAGATCCCCATTACAGATCAGTTGTTCGGGGATGATTTGAAATTGGCTCTCTCTCAGATAGACTCCACCTCCAAACTGAGAACAATATGACCTTGTCGATGTCTGCCAGAGGCAGAAAGTTTTTTCCCCAAACAGGGTCAAAAAACGGATCATGGATCTTCCTCGCCCCAGTCGAGGCAGAGGGAGGAACTGGGGATGGAACCCAACCCCGTTCCACGTACAGTTTCCCAACAGCCATCCAAGAGGGACCAGGGGTCGAGGCCAGAGACCACGTGGCCGAATGAACCAGTTCAAACCAGTCTAATAATCTGAACCTGGCCCGTCAGTGAGTATTAAAAATCACAAGACAGGGGATTTTCAAGCTGGAAGGTTGAAACAATTTGTCAAGGAATGGCAGCAATTGACATCTGATGAATTTATATTGGCAATGGTAACTGGATCAAAAATTCCTATTGATGAAATTTCAGAAATAGAATGTCATAATTCAACCCAAATCAAGTCCAAGGAAATTTATGGCAAGAAGCAGATAATGAAATCCAAAAATTACTGAGTTTTAAAGGTGATTGAAAAATCAAGCCATGAAGAAGGAGAAATCATTTCTCCAATATTTCTGATCCCCAAGACAGATGGCAGTTTACAGACTCTACTCAATTTAAAAAGGTTCAATGAGGCAGTTCAGTATGAGCATTTTAAAATGGAAAATCTATCATCTGCCACAAATATGATGAGAAAGGGTGTTTCATGGCTTCAGTTGATTTGAGACATGCATATTATTCAGTGCCCATTCATCCAGAACACAGAAAATACCTGAAATTTAAATGGAGAGGGCAGCTATATGCATACACTTGTTTTGCAAATGGTCTTGCAAATTGTCCTCGTTACTTCACAAAATTGATGAAACCAGTCTATGCTCATTTAAGATCACAAGGTTTCTTGTCAGCTTCATTCATTGATGATTGTTATTTGCAAGGTCAAAGTCAAGAGGAGTGTAAGCAGAATGCTGAAGCAACAGTTGAGATATTTCAAAGACTGGGGTTTACCATACACGAGGAAAAGTCTGTACTTACACCAACAAAGGAGTTAAAATACCTTGGATTTCTTTTGAATTCAGAGTCTATGACTGTGATTTTGTCTGGAGAAAAAAGGAAAAAGATTGTAACAGCATGTCAGAACTTGATGAGCAAGGTTTCATTTTCAATCCGGGAGTTAGCACAGGTCATAGGAAAATTGGTAGCTGCCTTTCCTGCAGTGAAATGGGGACCATTGTATTACAGAGAGTTGGAAAGTTTGAAAACTGTAGCACTCAAGAGGAACAAAGGAAATTTGATGCAGTTATTTCTCTTTCACAGAAGCAGAAGGAGAGTTAAACTGGTGGATAAACAATGTTAATGCTAGCTTTTACCCACTTGAGATTAAAGCTTCTCTGTTGAAATAACAACTGATGCCTCAAAGTTAGGGGGTTGGGGGGCAGTTTGTAATGGAAGAGAAACAGGAGGAAGATGGTCAAGAAGTGAAAAATCTTTTCACATTAATGCCCTTGAAATGTTGGCCATAGAGTATGGACTTAAAAGCTTCAGTAAAGAAGTAGAAGGTCAACATGTAAAATTGCTATGTGACAACACATGTGCTGTTGCCTATATCAGGAAAATGGGTGGATCACATTCAGCAGTTTGTAATGTGATTGCCAAAAGAATCTGGATCTGGTGTAAGGACAATGGAGTTGAGTTAACGATAAGTTTTTTGCCTGGAAAACAAAATGTGGAAGCAGACAGAAAGTCAAGACAGTTTAATGATAGAACAGAGTGGAGGCTTAATCCAACTATTTTTCAGAAACTGTCACAGAAAGTGCTGTTCCCACAGATTGATTTGTTTGCTTCTAGACTAAATTATCAAATCAAACCTTTCTTGTCTTGGGAACCAGATCCAGAAGCTATGGCAATAAATGCTTTCACAGTGGATTGGAACAGATGGATAGTCTATGCTTTTCCACCTTTCAGTCTGATCCAACGGACTCTGCGCAAGATGGAAGAGGATCAAGCAGAAGGACTAGTCATCGTACCACACTGGCCAACAGCAGTGTGGTATCCCCAAATGCTAAGGCTTCTCATTCAACATCCCATTTTACTTCCAAAAGGAAACGTTGTTTTGCAGCTGGGTCATTCAGACGAGGTTCATCCTCTACACAGAAAACTTCAACTTCTTGCAGTCGTGTTATCTGGGAAGCAATGCAGGCACAAGGCTTTTCTGGAACAGCTTGTAACATTGTCTGTGCATCATGGCGTGACTCTACCCAAAAGCAGTATACACACTACATTAAGAAATGGAAATTTTTCTGTGTTGAACGGGATTGTGATCCCTTTCGTCCACCTGTCCACCTTGTGATTGAATTTTTGACAGTTTTGTTTGAAGATGGGTTAAGCTACAGTGCGATCAACACGGCCAGGAGTGCCCTCTCTGCCATAATCATTACAGACACAGATAAGTCGATCGGTTCCCATCCTAAGATAGTCGGATTTCTGAAAGGTGTTTTTGAACTTAGGCCTACTATGCCCAGATACTCACATACTTGGGATGTGTCTGTACTGTTAGAGCATATAAGGAAACAAGCTGAAAACCCTGATTTATCTCTAAAGCAGTTAACAAGGAAATTATGTGCATTGCTTTTGTTGTTCACAGCTCAGAGAGTACAACCATTCATTTGATAAAGCTCAGCTGCATTACATTTACAAGAAATGCATGCACTGTCCACATTATTGAAGAACTCAATCAATCAAGACCAGGAAATAACAGATGTGTTCTGCATTTACAGGAATTTCAGGATGAAAAGATGTGTGTTGTAAGATGTTTGAAAGAATACATTTCCAGGACAAAAGAGATTAGAAAAGACAGTAAAACAAATCAGCTTCTTTTGTGTTATGTACGCCCTCATGGACCTGCCACAAAAGGACTCTGTGTCACGTTGGTTGAAGAATATTTTGTGGGATGCAGGAATTTACAACTTTGCATCACACAGTTTTCGTGGAGCAGCATCATCTGCCATGCTCATAGGAGGAGTACCAGTGGCTGACATTCTGAAAAGTGCTGGGTGGTCAAATGCCACCACATTTCACAAGTTCTACAACAGACCATTGGAAGCACACTCTGCTGTACAGTGTGCGCAAGGTTCATCAATTCTGAAGTACTTTGCCAAAGACAATTAGTGTGTGTTGCAACCAAAGCAATAGCACTTCCTTTCAATGTATAATACAGACAGTGATCAAATTTATTGTGTTTCAGTATTATCACATTTTTTGCAAAAATGTGTGTCGGTTTTGTTCTTGTGTTCCAGTATTATTGGGAAATATTTTGACCTTGTTGTTGGGTGACACAAATTAATGTGTTTTTTAAAGCAAAGGTGCTAGTATTATTTGCTTTAATTCACAACATGGAGTTTTTACAAAGTTCTTAAGGACAATTTTTTCTTTGATGTCCTTTTACAAGATGTTTCTTTGTTTTTTACTACACAAAGTATATTTGGTGGAATTGCATATGAGGCTCAACTGCCTGCACCAATATATATTCATCACAATTTACCACTTGAAGATCAATGTGTAAGAGATTCAAATACTGTGGAATAAATTGTGTATATTGACTTGACCGAGTTATGTTATAATGTTACTGCTAATGTTGCAATGTGAAAACTAGTCGACTAGAGTATGTATTTTATGAAATGGATGTTTGTGCACACCAAACGTTGAAGTCTCAAATATTCCGTAGTTTTACCGGAAACTACACGAAAGGAAATTTAACACATAAACGAATACTTACTTGTAAGTTGATGTTTGTGTGTAGTTTCCTGAGTGTAGGTTTCCGTAAACGGAGGGATATTTGCCCTCCCAGTTTCTTTATAAAATTGCCCACCCAAAAAGGGGTTTGCTGAAAGTGTTTTAAGAGATCAAGCTTTTGTCAACTGAATTACAAAACTTTGGTTGCACAAACATCTATTGACAGTCGACTTGGATCTAGATCATTATTTGAAGTATCAATAATGATCTGAGCGTTGAAATATGGGGAACTGCGCATGCGCATCTCAAAATATCCCTCCGTTTACGGAAACCTACACTCAGGAAACTACACACAAACATCAACTTACAAGTAAGTATTCGTTTATGTGTTAAATTATCTCCCTTGGTCGATGATAATCCAGGATCGCGACGATGTTTGTAAAAATTTGTTTTCAAATAATTTTTCATTAACCTGAACGCAGAAAAACCAAACTGCCATTTCTTTTTTCTTTTTCTGTTTTTGCTGTCCCAACCTCTGCGCCACCTCAGAGGCAGTGCACTCATGCCGCCCGTTCTGACACCCTGTCAACAGCCACAGCCCACCACGGTCCCGCCGCAGCCCCGTTACTGGCAATCCACAGGGAGCAGTCAGTGTCAAGTCGTCAAGAGGCAACCCACCGGAGGAGACACTGCACTGCTGCCGAGTCACTTCGTTGGGGTTCAGTGGCGCCTGTTTTGATCTAACATACACAGGACACCACCTACTAAGCCCCCTACTGATGACAATAATTGCTCAGTCACGGAGCCGGCGTGAGTGAGCTCTCCTCCAGAGAGCGCCACCACGTCCACTCTCTCTGATGTCCACGAGCAGGAGTTGGGTGTTCCACAGGGGAGCATACTGTCTCCTGCTCTCTTTAGCATTAAGATCAACAACATTGTTCAATCAGTTCGGCAGGGTTCAGACTGCTCATTGTTTGTGGATGATTTCGCTGTCTACGCAACTGGAAGCCTGTACCCGAGTGTCCAGCGCAGGCTCCAGCTTTGCGTGGATAAAATCCATCAGTGGGCGGATGAAAACGGTTTCACCTTTTCTGCTACAAAAAACACAGTGTGTTCACTTCCATAATTTCCGTCAGTTTTTTCCAGATCCTGAACTTCAAGTAGGGAAATCTCCCATTCCAGCTGTTAAAGAAGCCAAATTTCTAGGAGTTGTTTTTGACCAGAAACTTAACTTTCTCGGCCATATTAAAAACCTCAAAACTGCTTGCCAGAAAGCACTGAATATTCTGCGGGTCGTAGCGCACACCGACTTGGGCGCTGATAAGAAAACTTTGTTGCACCTCTACAGAGCCCTGGTCCGTTCCAAACTGGACTACGGTTGTGCTGTGTACGGCTCCACAAGATCGTCTTACCTCAAACTCTTGGACCCTATCCACCATCAAGGGCTCTGCCTATGACTGTGTCTTTGACCCTCCGTTCCAAAGTAAGTTTGAAAACAACCCTAAATGTATTCCGCCGTTTGGTCTTCGTATGCAGCCTCACGTGCGGAATGCAGGTCTAGACCTGGGAGTAGTTTCCGATTTTTCCAAGTTTCCGGATCAACCTCCGTGGCACGGCGGGGCGCCGCCACACGAGAGCCACTGCATCAGTGCGTCAACGCTTTTGCCTTTTGACTTGCGATCCGAAGCGAGTCAGCCACGAACGGCCAGAACGCTGTGTGTTTTTTGCCCGCTTGAGACTGGTGCTACATCTTTAAGTTATATTTACTGTACAGAAGTTTTTTAACTATTTTCTGTATGGAAAACAATGCGCAGTAAAGTACTTGAGAGTGTGACAAAGCTGGCATTCAGTTTTCCTGTGAGTACCATAATTAAGTTCGGTTTTAAACTTTTACGAAATTTTGCGACGCTTGTGCCCCGGCCGTGGGGGCCTTGGTAAGCCGAAGCAAAGACGGGGAGGTGGAGGGCGCGGGAACTATCTTTGGCCGAAGTAGGCCAGCCAGGGTTGGCAAAAATCTTTGTTGAATGAAAAGTTAGTTAGCATTTGTAAAGGGGGCCGTATTTAAACGTTGTATATATCATTTTTTCTTATTGTTGCTGCATTTTATATTTTACTATGGTTTGCATGTAGAGCAATGTGGGGCCTAATTAAGGAACGTGAGGATAATTTTACTACAAGCAAAAAATATACTGATAACATTTAATGTGTAGGCATAACAATAATAAGTGAATAATTATTTAATTAAAAATAAAATTTCATTTCAGTCACTATACTATTTCATGGGCAAATTAAAATTAAAGTTATTGTTGGAAGTACCTTTAGGGTGCTTTTGTGTGTTAGGGGTGTTGTTGTGTGTGTGTGTGTGGGTGGGGGTGTGTGGTGTGGGCGTGTGTGTGTGGGGTGTGTGTGGAAATGCATGTTTGTATGGTGTATATAATAGCTAGAAATATTGACCTTTATTTAAAGATTAGGGCATATATGATAATATGGGTTTTAAAATTTTTAATGAAGTGAAGTAATACTCGAACATCAACTATAGTTTTGTTTGATTTTTTTTCAAGGGGCCCAAAGTGTACTTCCATTTTAAGTGTGGGGTGGGACACGGTGGGGGTGGGGGCGGTTTGAGGGGGAGGGACACAGCAAAAGCCTGTCGGTCACAATTCTGTAACACAAGCCGGGGGATCTGAGATTTGTAGGAAACACACACGAGACATGTGCAACAAGACAGTTTGTGTTTTTGTTAAAAGTGATAGTGAACGTTATGTGATGGAAGTGGTATTTAACAGAACCATGGCTTTACTACAGGTTCGTGGTACAATGTGTGTGTGTGTGTGCGTGCGTGCGTGCGTGCTTTGCGTGCCGTTTTTGTGTGTTGCGTTTTGTGTGTGTGTGTGTGTGTTTTTTGAGTCAGTGTGTGTGTGTGTGTGTGTGTGTTGTGTGTGTTGTGTGTGTGATTCTGTTTGTTTTTTAAAGGGTCATCATGCAGGCGTTTCAATTCAGCTTCTCTCTCTCTCTCTCTTCTCTCTCTCCCTCTCTCTCTCTCTCTCCCCTCTCTCTTTTCCTCTCCCCCCCCTCTCTCTCTCTGTCTCTCTCTCTCTCCCTCCCTCCCTTCCCCGACCCCCTCGGGTTTTCGTATGCCTTTGTGCATGTATATGTTGGTGTGTGTGTGTGTTTTGTGTGTGTGTGTGTGGTTGTGTGTGTGTGTGATATCTGTTTTGTTCTGTGAAGTCATGCATGCACGTCAGTTTCAGTTCAGTTTCTCTCTCTCTCTCTCTCTCTCTCTCTCTCTCTCTCTCTCTCTCTCTCTCTCTCTCCGCCTCAGACCGTATGCCGTGTATATAATTTTTAGTGTGTGGTGTGTGTGTGTGTGTGGTGTGTGTGTGATATCTGTTTTGTTCTGTGAAGTCATGCTGCACGTCAGTTTCAGTTCAGTTTCTCCTCTCTCTCTCTCTCTCACTCTCTCTCTCTCTCCTCTCTCTCTCTCTCTCTCTTTTCCTCTCTCTCCGCCTCAGATCGTATCCGTGTATATGTAATTTTTAGTGTGTGGTGTGTGTGTGTGTGTGTGTGTGTGTGTATGTTGTGTGTGTGTGTGTGTGTGAGAGAAGAGAGAGGGGAGAGAGTGGTGTGGTGTGTGTGTTGTGTGTTGTGTGTGAGAGAGAAGAGAGAGAGAGAGAGTGTGTTTTGTGTGTGTTGTGTGTGTGTGTGAGAGAGAGAGAGGGGAGAGGGGAGGAGGAGAGAGAGAGAGAGATAGAGGAGAGGAGAGAGATTGTTCAGTTATGAGTGCAAAGCCATTGTCATGTGAAACATTTTCTCTCTGATCATGCTTTTATTGATTTTGTATGTACAAAGCTATCTGTGCATGTCATGTTCTTCTATATGTATATTAATCAGTCCTCCCTCCCACCTCCCTCTCCTCCCTCTCTCTCTCTTCTGCATGCTTTTATGATTTGGTGTACAAAAGGGATCCGTGCATGTCCGTTTCTTTATGTATGTATTCTAATCAGTCATCCTCCCCACCCCCAATCTCTCCCTCCCTCTCTCTCTATGTCAGACCTCTCTCTCTCTCTCTCAACTCTGTCTCTCTCACTCTCTCTCTCCTCTCTCTCTCTCAGTTTTTGCATGCGCGCCGGTGTACACTGTGCATGTTTTTTTTCTTCCCATTGATTTTTTTAAGGGGGTAAATTTGCGTGCAGTGTCTTTGTAGTCATGTTACTCAACCATTCCTCTCTCACTCTCTTCTCGTTCTCTCTCTCTCTCTCTCTCTCTCTCTCTCTCACAGACACACACGCGCGCACACACACACACACACACACACACACACACACACACACACACACACACAACACACACTCGACTTGGGTTGCAGCAGTTTTTCGTCAAGCGCTGGTCTTGTTTTTGTTTTGTTTTTTTCCATTTTGTCAGGCTGTTGAAAGTTCATACCTAAACCCACATCTGTAATGTTAATAATCATAATGAGGGTATTGACGGTAAGTTTCTGCTTTTGTACATATTGTGAGTGCGCGCGCATGTGTGCATGCGTGGGTGTGTGGTGTGGTGTGTGTGTGTGTGTGTGTGGTGTTGTGTGTGTGCGCGCGCGCGCGCGCACGCGTATGTGTTGTGTATGTGTAAGAATTCAAGCGCCCTTTGGAACAGATACTTCGTTCCGGCACGCGAAAATAGCTCACAGCGTATTGTGGAGAAAAACAATCCCGCTTTTTTTCGGTGTACCAGGGCTTGGCTGTGTGCAGTCGTTGTGTAAATATTGGTCAGCTTTAGGCGCGATACAAAACACCAAAGCAGTGTGTAGTTCGCTATTCTCCAGCTTTCATACTAGCGCCAGACTTTTATCTCCTGACACTCCAGGGGGTCGGACACAAGACCGCTAAAAAGTAAACAGACCCAGCGCACAATTTGTTTATTCTGCTTTTTTCCGTCTCACGCTATGAAGACTTTGACTCAAGGACTTTAAGCGCAGTCAGAACTGCCGTGGTGGACCTTTTTCACACCAGGATTCGTTTCGATCTTGCAGCTTTTCGCAAAGAGTCTACCACTCTCTGGCGTACAAGCTTTGTATGCGGGCCTCTGTTCCAAATTCCCATCCTATCAAAAAGTTTTCACTGACGTTTCCAAATCTGAGGATGGAGTGGCCCGTGCAGCCTACTGCCCTGGGGCTCCTTCTCAGATACTGTTGGAACATATACATTCAGATGCTTCTGTCTATTCTGCTGAACTTACTGCTCTGGTACTGGCTTTGAAGATAATCTCACATTCTTCGAAGAGGGACTTTCTGGTTCTGTCGGATTCGCTGTCAGCTTTGGAGGCCATAGCTGGCCGCAAACTTCAGCATCCAGAACTTTTTTTTTTTTTAAACTTTTTAGCAAGTTAAAGGCGGACGGTTACAACATTACTCTTGCTTGGGTTCCTGGTCATGTTGGCATCGGCGGGAACGAAATGGTTGATCGTTTAGCCAAGAATGCCACAAGAGAGAAACTGTCCAACACTTATATCCCCTGGTCAGATGTGAAACCCAAAATTAACGATTATGTGAGAGACCTCTGGCAGGAGGATTGGAACACACAGACGAATAACAAACTCTTTCAGATCCGTCCAAACCTTAAGGACTTCCTCCCATCTACGTCGGTGGTCGTAAAGAGGAAACGGTTCTGTGCCGGCTGCACACCGGCCATTCGTATTTTACCCATTCTTACCTTTTAAAGAGTGAAGAAGCTCCGTGGTGCATTCCATGTCATGCGCCACTCACAATGAAACATGTTCTTTTAGAGTGTTGGGACTTGCACGATGTGAGACACAAACATTTTACAGCGGAGTCCATGAAGATCCTGTTCAGGGATGTCCCGCCTGACGTGATCCTTGAGTTTTTGAGAGAGATTAACATTTTTCATCTGACTTAAGATTTTACGGCAGAAAGATTTTTAACAAAGTTTCTGGTGCGTTTGTAGACGATGTCATTTAACGAGATGTGTGAAAGTTGGTTTTTTTTTTTTTTTAAATGACTGGTGAGTTGATTTTAACGTGGTGACAGCCCTGATGTGGCCCTTTGCGGTCGGCTGGGCTATAAGCAACATTATCTTATCTTATCTTTTGTGCTCAAGAAAGTCTGTTGAAACCATCTGTTGTGTTCAGTTTGTCTATTTTCCCATTTTTCTGAGTAAAAAATGACTTTATTTGAAGGTGTGTGTCAAAATTGCTTAACTTCTTTATTTTCAAACGCCGTTTTCTCAAAATCACTCTTTTCGACATTGGTTGATGTGCAAGAAGTACAATATCTCTGGATCCAGACTAGCTAGCTTGGTAATTTTTTTTCATTTGATCAGAAGTGATTTCTGCATGCAGTTACATTATATTTGTAAGTCAAAACAGCACTTATTATTTGCTCTTTCTATTGGAAAAATTCAAAAGCGATGAAATGCGAAGCCTGATTGCCACCATATGGAAAAAAAAATATTGAAAAAAAAAAAAGCAGTTTAGATATATAGAAATCCTTTTGTAATTGCATTACTTTAGCTCAGCAAAACAATATATAAAAATCCTTTTGTAATTGCATTACTGTAGCTCAGCAAAGCAAGAAAAGCCAGGTTTAATTCAAGTGCCTAATATGTATACTATGATACAAATACAGTTCTTGTTATGAACCTTTTTTTTTCTTCATTTTTTTTATAATTTTGCCCCTATTTGTGGTCCCCAAATCACACAAGAGCTTTGAAATCGCCCAGATATTTTTTTTTTTCTCTTTTTTTTTTTTTTTTTTTTTTTTAACAAACAATAGAAAAAATGAAGTTTTAAAAGAACAATGGTTTAATTTTCGTGCCACCTCTTGCTTTGAAATGAAATAAACGCTCCTTGAAAGCTCCATGAATTTTGTTCTTGGGAGTCTGTAGGAACCCTGTCTTTTGAATGTTGTTATGCTCCTGTTTTAATTAGTTTGATCAGTGCAGTACAAAATTTATACATCTGTATCTTTCAGTTACTCATTCATTTTGTTGAAGAAATCACAAAAGACTGGGTTCAGTAATGTGTGTTATACAATATTTATTGATTTATTTTGTTGAAGAAATGACAAAAGACTGGATTCCGGCAACTTCTCCGCAAATGACCGCTGCTGCCATGCCTACTTCTGTGATGACATCATCTGTTGTGACTGGCAGCAATATGGCCTACACCCTCAGCCAGAGGGAGAACTCCGCACCGGCTTCAGACAGCATGAATGCTTTCCATGAATCTTTTCCTGCCTCGGGTATGGATTCATCTGTGGAACCTTCCTTACAGGTGAGATCTGGCAACTCCTTGGCTGGAGTTTTTTTTTTTCTTTTCTCTTTTTTTTTTTATAAATATTTGAATAGATGAGAAGTATGCAGTATGTACCTGTAGTTTGCTTGACTAATTGCCAGTTGTGTGCTGAAGTATAATGCATGTCAGATTAACCACAGCATGAGGTTGAGTCTTCTAACCATGTATGAAATGCCTAACCGCTTTGGTATGGGCCAGTCAGAAGGGAAGGATGGCATGTAATAGTTGACACAATCAGTAGTACGACATTTGCAAATGAAACGGAAAACTCTCTCACACACACACACACACACACACACACACACACACACACACAGACACACCACACGCGCACTCAAAAGGTCTTCTGAATATTTAGAACAGTTTATACCTTTTACATTATCAAAAATTTTATTACAGCTGTTTTGAACAAATGAGTAATAGATTTTGTTGGAAAAGGTGAGAGCACGAGAAAAGGGGTTGTGGGGGAGGGTAACGAGGCCTCATGTGAAAAACAAGAGCAGAACCAGATTAAAGAAGGGATCTGAACAGGGAAAATAGGGAGAGAAAATGAAAGAGTCTTTAGCAAGTCTTGGTCACTTGAACTTTAAGGTTATGCTATATCTACTGGAAGATACTGCTTGAACTAAGCTAAGTATGCATACTGTAAAATGTGGTTTGGTTTCCAAAAGATTAGCAGGATAGGGCAGTAAAGTCTGCCTGAAGTATCCTGGAACAGGTGATTGCTAGTGTGAGGCATGTTGGGAATTCTGCAAACTGCCCCAAGGCAAGAGCGATTTATTCCAGATATCTGCAAAGAAAAAAAAATGTCAGCGTTATTTTGCAGATTATGGTTTATCATCATGAATTCACTTGTTGAATCTACCATTTTAAGTTACTGTTTATTGTATCAACATCATAATGTATCATGCCAAGTGATTGGCATTGACCAGCAAGAATAGAGTACACAGGCTGCTCGCTGACAAAATTAAGTTAATCTGTATAAAACCAAGGCTGAAGATGGGTGTGTATAAGAGAGAGACTTTGCAATGTGTGCTTCCATATGTGCTAAGGCTCTATGTCATATGTTTTGCTGGTCCTTCATAATTTAGGACTGTATAGTATTAAGAATTATAGCAGATAGATGGGCAAGTGGTATTGGCTGGGGTCAGGTCAAAACTTTTATCTAAAAGCAGTATTCTACCCTGAGAACCATATCAAAACTTTTCAAAACTTTGACCACTTTGCTCAGCTGTGTATCTTGGCTTACCACAGTACTGGGGGCTATGTAACCCCCAAAATTTGTTTTTCAGTGGTCCACTCCACACACACACACACACCACAACACACACACACACACACACACACACACACACACACACACACACACACACACACACATGCACACATAGACACTCACACATATGCTCATATGCACAGGTATGCAAACGTGCATGCGCACGTATGCATAATTGGTCTTTTCTGCCTTCAGTTGACAATTCAGGAAAGATATCAGTTGTGAAGAGTGTGCAATGGTTTAATGAGAAAAGGACGTGGGGCTCTGACGTATAGAGTAACAATATTTTTAGTTGACTTCATTCTGTTGTGATAACTCGAAAAGAAAACTTTTTCATACTCAGCTTCCTTAAACAAATGGGCAGAGATCAAGTCTAGTATGGGACCAAGTCAAGATCTGACAGTAGTTTTATTATAATGCATCAGCTAAAGTGACAGAAAAATGTTAGAGCTCTTGGATAGCTATATATTGCTTATGTGTACTTTAGCATCATATACTATATCATGTCAAACTCTTGCAACCTATGACCAGTTAGCTAACTTTCCTCTACCAAATCTTTATGGCTAATGCAGTGCTAGGACATACATCTTGTCACTTCTGACCCAAAGACTAATTTAGACTGGCTACTTTTCATCCTGTAGTCAGAAGCTCTACAAGGTGACTAATTAATTTTTGCGTCGCCTTTTCCATCTTGCAGTGATCTGCTTTGTGTTATCATGCATTCAGTGGCTGATACTAGCCCACTCTGTTGCAGTACTTCCGGGTCTTCATTGTTTCAGTGCAAAAATCCTTTCAGTCAGACTGTTCATTCCCACTGTCTTCTGTTCTTTGCCTGACGGCAGACCCACTTTTTGGGTCAATAAATGCTGCTGTAAACAAGGCAGGAGTTCACTGGAATGCTGAGGAATCAAACTCCAATCCCCCACCTGACATTACGATAAACTTGAACTATACAGTAAAGATGCAAACTGAATGCAAGGAGAGACTTCAAAGTTGACAAAGCAACTAAGCTACTATCGGCATCTGCAAAGAGTAAGGTAGAAATCGGATGTGGCCATTGTAGCACAGTCCACCAGCCACCACACCGCCTGTTGGACTGGTTGTTATATCTTTAAACAAGAATTGTCCATCAGGATTTCCATGCAAAAGAAAAAAATAGGGGAGAGAAAGGATTTAAATCCAACTCGCTTTATGCAGCAGTAATAGACTTACAGAGTGACTTAACCTTAATTCATAGGTCACTTCTACTTAGAGAACTGATCAGGTTTCCCCACCTTTTCTTTCATTGAGTTGGGAGGTGGAAGGTCATCCTGGTGTTTTCATTCTCACTTTAAGTGCCAGATTAATGAAAAAGGGGAGGGTTATTGAACATTTTCACTTGAAATTGTCATGCTGTACAAATACACTCCGCTCCCCCTTGAAAGGGAAGACACTCTAAGAAGGTAGTAATGGTTTCAGCCCAACTCCTTCTCATGTGCGTGAATCAGGAAAGATAGATGGAGCTAGATCAGACAAGCTCACTAGGTGATCATATTGCAGATGAAGCAACAACACACTTCCTAAATGGTCCACACCAGTCAAATCCACTGCTGTGTCTCCTACATAAAACTTATGCAGGCATGCAGTTAAACAAAAATCAAATCAGTAAGCAGAACATGTGGCCGACATTTTTGTCGTTAAAAACAGACATTGCTTTTTGTTGTTAAAAACGAACTTTGCGTTTTGTTGTTAAAAACAAACCTTACTTTGTGTCTGGGTCTGACATCAGGCTGTGCAGCCATGTGGAACTCAGAAGATCTCACTCTGTAAACAAGTCTTCAGTGCTCACAAGGCAAGTTAACTCTTGCCGGGGATATATGTGCATGCTATACTTGTTCTGCTGCTTAACATGATGCACACCAGTGTGTGTAAACTCAATCCTGTTAACTGCAGCACACACAGGTGTGTGCAATTTGTTATTCAGCTTTCAGACCCAAGTCTGAGTGAAGTGATCACTATCAGTACATTCTAGAAAGGTCCTTCCAGAGTTCCTGATCCACAATTACAGGTACATGTACAGTTCACAGCCGGTTGAAACAAAGACCCTTTGTTTTGCATTTCCAGCTGGACCTGCTTTATCTGGTAGCAATGCGTCAGCCAGTGAAACAAAAAGGCATTCCGGCACAAGCTTTTCAGTGTATTTGTGTTGAAATAGTGTTGGTGTGTGTCGCTCTATGTGTGTGTGCGTTTGGTGGGAGAGGAAGGGTCATACATATGTGCACATGCATATATATGTGTGTGGTCCCGACGTTTGTGTGTGCATGTATGTGTGTACATGTGCACACGCACATGTGTAGGTGTGTTCGTGTGTGTGTAAATGTTTGGGCATGCATAGTGTGCACTCATGTATGGGTGTGTCTGTGTGGTTACTGTCTTAAATCTGAATGGCCCATGCATTAAACTCCAAACTTGATATTTTTATATATTTTGAGTATCTTTTTTAAAAAAATTTTAAAATTTACCTTGTGAACTACAAAATGTGTTTGAAATTCATTTGGAATTATTTGAATATGCTGGTGGTGATAGGTACTCACATGAGAAATGGATGTGCGAACAAGACATAAAGATTTTGCTGTGTTTCTTTATCTTTAATGAGACATGCGTGGGTTGGGTCATAATCATTTTAAGTGCAATGGGCGGGCAAATTAGAACTCATACTCGGTGATATTATCAAAATAATTCTGATCAAATTTCAACCAGAGCTTTAGTAGTTATTCT
>CM031596.1:73753156-73930616 GCA_018398815.1 Conus ventricosus | reverse complement strand
CAATTTTCACTTGACCACATCAATAAATGGCATACTTAAAATTAATTTCAAATGTATTTCAACAGTAAAAACATCTTTCTACTTTCAGATGAGTGGTTCTTTTTCTCAAATGCTTGTTGATGTTTCCCAAACAGCTAGCTGAACTTTTTTCCTTGCAGACATTCAAACTGACAGAAAGAGGGTGACAAAAACATGTCACAGACTCTCCTCCAAACAAAAGCAACCATTATATGTGAAGAAATGGTCAAGGCCTCCTCACTGCTTGGCTTAAAATGTGCATCGAAACCCATCAGATATATAGCTAAATGTTTGGGTTTCAAATTAGCATGGTTTTGCACTAGTTTGTAAAAGCTTAAATATAGGCTATACCTGAAAGAGTTTTCTTTTGTTTTACTCTTTAACCCTCTAGTTTTCGTAACGGGCGCAGATGGGAGTGCTCAGACTGCGCGCTAGATTTCATAACGGGAGCAAACGGGAGTAGCGGGGCCGCATGTGTACGGTACTTTTCCATCACGTGCTGACGCCGTGAAAATGTTCGGAGAGCCACTAAAAGTTGTTGGGGATTTCCCACTAGAGCCCAGCAATCTGGCACCACTATTTTTGGATGCTGGTACCACTTCCATTCACAAAAAGAGGGGAGAAACTGCGAGCGAAGAGTCGTGCGTGAGACTGACCGATTTTCACAATGGCGTCGTCTGCTAACAACAGCGAGTTTGATGATATTCCTGATTATTCTGCGGCGGAGTGGGATCAAATTTTGCAAGAAGTAGAGAAGTTTGAAAATGGAGAGTTAGGAGAAGAGAGTGATGTTGAAATTGGCACCGATGAAGGAGAGGAAAATGTTGAAAGTGACCCCGAAGACAACGTGCCGCTCACTGCTCTGCAAACCACATGGCGACCGGCTACACATCCTGCCAACGTGGCCGCATTCCAACAGCCGACAGGCCCTGCGCATTCACTGCCGAACACTGCCACCCCTCTCGATTATTTCTTTTTGTTTATACCCCTCACATTTTTTCAGTTAGCAGCAGTAGAAACCAACAGGTACGCTCAACAACGACAAGCAGCTAAGGGCACACCTGACTCCCTATGGTTTGACACAACACCTGACGAAATGCGGGCCTATGTCTCTATACTCATTATGATGGGGATTAGGCGTCTGCCACGTCTATGGTGCTACTGGTCACGCGATCGCCGCTTCAACGATCCCCAGGTCAGCGAAGTTATGCCCAAAACACGCTTCTTCAACAGTAGGGCAGTTCACTAGTCTCTGTGTTTGTGTGTACGTGTATATGTGCTTACCTGTAGTTTGTAATGACAGTGCTTCGATGACACTGGCAGTGACACTGTACTCAATATCCTCGCTGTACAGCTATACATTGTGTAAATACATATGGACATGTATAAAGTGCTTAGAACAGTTACAGAAAAACAATGATGAACCGTGCTTGAGTTTACTTACAGTAACTGTTCAGTAGTGACAATTCACTAGTTGTGTGTGACATTCTGTGGATTACCTGTGGGGACTGAACGGGTGGACAGAAGACAGATCATCTCAGGTAGGCCCCAACTTTCATTTTACAACACTAACATGCATGTGCATGGGATAACTGCATGTTGGTGTTCTGTATTAGAATTGTCACCATCGCATGTGACACATTGGGTGACATTTTGGTGACAGTGACACGACCTTTCACCTCGAGACACACAAAATCTTGCTCACAGTATAGAACAAAGCCTTGTGACCATACATGCAGAATTTCATAGCTCTAGAGGTTTATTCTTGGTTGTGGTGAAGCCTGAACTGCACATACCCATTTTATGGCTAAATGCACCAAAAGAATCTGAAAACTAGGGGGAATTTGGCCTCAGAGAATCTGAATACAAGAGGGTTAAAATAACATACCTTATAACTCCTGAATGACCGAGAATGACATTTTTATGCAGCTGAAGATGGAGTATCTCGCTTGTTTTTAACACATCTCTAGAGTGCCAGCGTGTGCAAATGTTGGCAAATGCCAACCCTAAATGTATGCCAACTTTACACGATACATTCAATTCTGAGTAAGAATGTAGTACAAGCACAGTTCTGCTAAAAATAGTGTGATCATTTTAGTTCTGATACATTGTGATATCACCTCCAAAATGGGGAGTTTGTATTATACTCCCTGTTTGGCTAGTATACTTACCATGTCAGACCATAGCATTCCACGGCAGTTAGTCAGCTCTGCCAGGCCGAGTTTTTAAAAATTTTTGTGGCTAATGCAGTAATAAGACCATCACATGACGCCCACACTACTCCCGCCATGGCAGAAGCCGGTGTAAACTTCCTGTTCCTCATTCAACGAGGCCTATGCGCAAGGTAACCCCGAGAACCCTAGCGCTAGTGGGGAAGGCAGGGTGGGCATTAGAGTCTGACATGGTAAGTATACTAGCCAAACAGGAAGTATAATACAAACTCCCCATTTTGGCGTCATATACTTTACCATGTCAGACCATAGCAGAATTCAAAGGAATCGGAAGAGGGCTTAGTGCCCTAATGGTTCTTGGGGTTAGCAGAAGAATAGATATGGCTGCATTAGCCACAAAAGAAGTCCCCAGAACCATCAGCCCTGGTCATGCGAACATCCCTAAAATAAAGGCTTATGAAGGGATTTTCCGGATGCCAGTAGGCTGCCTCCAGGATGTGGTGCAAGAGGACAGAGCGCTGTGGAATTAGCCAGCACCCTGCCTTCAAGGGCCCAGGGAGATAAGAAGGGGAGATCCTTATACGCCTGGGCGTAGGCCGATCTGCCCATCTTGGAAGCATCTAGAGAGGACTGGGAGGAGCGCCTGGGGCGCGGGGTTCCCAGTAGCCCCGAATGGAGCCAGCCGAGAGCCTAACGAAGAAGATAGGAGAGATAGGAACTACCTATCTGAAAATTGGAAGGCCAGATGGAGGAACAGAGTTAGCACAGGTGGCCATCTCTCCCCTTGGAGAAGGGCTCACCCTGTGGAGGATTGGGAATGGAGGGAAGGCGTACGTTATGAGGCCAGACCAGGGAGGGTGTGCGACCCTGGGCCTGAACACTGTTCCCCACTGGGCCGAGGGTTAGCCTGCTGAGGGTCCCTTCAGTGAGGAGGAGGGTCCCCGCTATGTGTGTCACGCAGGGGGTGAATCCCCGCACGTGGCAACAGTGGAGGGGGCCTCTATTCGGGGGACAGGCTGAGGGAGCGAGCCCCTTCTCCTGCCCCTTGTTGACACAACAAGGCACCGAAGTGCTGTCCATGGCCAGGCCGGAATGGCGAGAATAAAGATGGCGGCTCGAGCGACCGACGAAGATCAATCGTCGAAGTGAATTACCGAGATGGCTAGTGGGGATAAACACAGGGTTCCCACAGATGTGACCAAACAGAATTCCATACTTTTTCCAGACTTTTCCCAGGGCTTTTCATAATTTTCCCAGAGCCCAGAATGTGTGTGTGCGTGCACCTCTGAATGTGACAGTGTGTGTATGTGTGTGTGTGTGTGTGTGCGCGCGAGATATGGTCACGTCAGGTCAGGTCAGGTAATTAGGACACTAGGCCTCGCGGCCTCTCAACTGTCCTTTCATTCTAATTTGGATGTTCAACATGGCTGAGCACTTACAAGCTAATGTGCTCCCTATTCAAATTTTTAAATTTTTGGATAAGACAGAGTGAGAGAGAGAGTGCGTTAGAGACAGTGTGTGTGTGTGTGTGTATGCATCTAAAAATAGGCCAGTGTATCGCCCTTGGGCCCTTTGATTTTCTCTACCCCCCATCCCCACCCCATTCAATGCATGATCGCATCCCATACTGAAGTAAAAAAAAAAAAATCAACCGTTTCTTCAATGTAGAACTCATCTTTCACAATCCTTAGGCCGAAAATAATCAGTCACAGTCATTGTTGGAGTCCGAGTTGTTTTGTCTGAAAGCTGCATCATTTCTTGATGTTTCTTGCCTGCCACGTGGCTTTTTAGAACAGCTTCGCCCATGTTCCCGATGTCAAAGTCTTTCTTGCACAGCAGGCACCGTGCTTTTGTCTTGCATCCATCGGAAGCAGGAGCAATCCATTTTCGATAATTTGTATTGTCTAGCCAGGCTAGGCTAAACACACATTTTCCCATGTTTTCTTTAATACTTCAACGCTATTTTCCCTCGCAGCGCTTTTGACTTGAAAGGAAGTTAAGCAATGGTACCAACTGCGCATGCGCAACACTTTTCACAGTAAAGGGGAGCTACTCTGCAGAAAAAAAATGTAGTCTGCTAAACCTCCTGCCAGAGGAAATCTGAAAACCGCAATCACTGTGTGTGATTTAATTTCTGTTTTCATTCCTATTTCAATGTTTTTGTAAAGAACCTTAAAGTGAAATTCAACATCATGAAAACGTTTGCACAGCTTTTACAAAATTCCAGGACTTTTCCAGACCCATGGCCACAAATTACAAAATTCCAAGACTTTTCCAGCCCTGGAAATGATTTTTTTCATTTTTCCATACTTTTCAAGACTTCCAGGACTCTGTACGAACCCTGTAAACAAAACGCCGAGATCGATGGAAATCGAAGGAAATGGGGAAGAAAATAAAGAGAGAGTGGGGGACGCGCTACTACAAGGGTGATGCGTTCCCACACCCATTGAGTAAGGGACAAATGGAGAACAATGGGGTGAAGAGAAGTCGTGAGCCGTCACGCCGTCGAGCGTGAATAAAATGAAATAAAACACCATCCATAAGCCTCACGCGGCAATGGTACCCATGTTCGAACGTAAGCCACAACAGAACAAGTAAAGAAGGCAAGCACACAAGCAATCTCTACAAAAACAGAAGTATAGGTGAGACAGAGCAAAAAACCTGTCCTTGTTAAGCAGGAGGCTGAGGTTGAATGAGGAACAGGATGTTTACACCGGCTTCTGCCATGGCGGAAGTAGTGTGGGCGTCATGTGATGGTCTTATTACTGCATTAGCCACAAAAAAACTCGGCCTGGCAGAGCTGACTAACTGCCGTGGAATGCTATGGTCTGACATGGTAAAGTATATGATGCCAAATATATTATGATTACCATTCACATCATCACAGATAAAACAAAATGCTATAGTGACAGAACAGAAATGATTTGAAATCTTTTAAAAAATCCAAAACACTGATGCAGTACCTTCCTATGAATTCCAGACATGTCGCCTTATCCCAGGACAAATATATCTAATGTGTGTGTGCACGCACCTTTAGGGTCTGTGTGTGTGAATGTGTCTGCCTGTGAGAGTGCATGCGAGTGTTACACTTATATGTCAGAGTGTGTGCGTCAATGTGTGTGTGTGTGTGTGTGTGTGTGTGTGTGTGTGTACTCTAAGTGTGTGTGCATGCGTGCATACATGCATGCGTGAGAGAGGGAGAGAACGACAGCACTTGTATATGCCTCATACACAGGTGTAGAGAGAGAGGATGGAGGAGAGGGAGCCTGTATATACCTCATACACAGGTGGACTATGCACATTCATAAAAACACATGAACACAAACACATGGAATACACACACACCACACATACAGAGGCTTTGCTGAAAGCACAGATCTGTGTGTACACACACACACACAGGCTTTGCTGAGAGCACAGAGCCACAAAGATGTGTACAATAACACAAAAAGCAGACACATGCATGCAAACACACACTCTTTCAACTATGAAACATGTGCAAGCACGCGTGCACACACACAAACACATGTACGCTCTTGAGCACGTATTGCAACTCTCGAACATATCAACAGAATTCACACATACACAGAGAGGAAACGCATTACAGGATCCACTAACTCAGTAACTGTGCAAGACATGAAATTTGACAGATTTGTCTACCTCAAAAGTCACTGCCCTCTTAAAAATTTTTTTTTTTTCCCCTTTTCGGAACAAGTAACTGACACATCATTCACTGGTAACATTCACTTCTTTAAGTAATTAGCTCTGCCAATTCCCCATGCCATGTTACCATAAATGACAGATTCATATGGGACAGCCTCTAATTAGACACACAAACATGTGATTTGGTATTACCTGTTGCTCCCCACATGATCTTGAATTTCCCTGAGCCACCTAGACCTGGTTCGTTGAGAGGCAGTTTTCGCTGGGCAGCTCTCTCTCCTCCAATGGGCCGCAGCACCTTCCTGTCATCTGGAGTTTGTTTCCCCTCTGACAGAGGTGGTGTGCAAGGCGGCATGGGAGATCCAATGTTGCTGGGGCGTACGGGTGTTGTTGGGGCAGAATCTGAAAACAGTCTGGGTTTGAGTAAAGCAACAACAAAAACAAAAGTAAGACAGAAGAACTGCGTAAACTTCAGACTATAATGCACACCAGAATATTATATACGCTATGCGCACCATACTTCACAAACAATAAATTATTAGCTGTGCATGTCAGTGGAACAGTGATGAGTCAGCATTTTGTCATTCAAAGTAAGAGCCAGTAGGACTGTGATATAATGATAGGGCAGTTCTAACAATGAATAGAAGTTGCTCAGAGTAAGAGCTAGCAGGACTGTGATAAAACGATAGGACTTTTAACAAAAAACAAAACTGTCTTTACAAATGACAGATGCTTACCAAGCAGTGACAGCAGCAGTATCAGCACAAATTTCCACAGAAATAGCAGACTATTCTGAAATATAACTAGTAACAAAGTTATGGAGGTGATCTGTTGTGCTTTTACACAGAAGTAATTGCGTTTTTGCAGATAACTCTGGAGATTAATATCCACAAAGCCAGTTTGGCAGTTCTGGAAATCTCTGTCAGCTGGTTACTATTGTATCTGGTGGTGACCAAGCTTCGAACTAGATTTGAATGTGAAACTGTAGACTTACAAAGAAAAGTCATCAAATTTTAAACGTTGATTTCTAAGTTCAGGAAAAACTGATAAAGCATCAGTTACCACTAAAGTTAGGATAAGATAAGATAATGTTGCTTATAGCCCAGCCGACCGCAAAAGGGCCACATCAGGGCTGTCACCACGTTAAAATCAACTCACCAGTCATTACCACTAAAGTAGTAGTCAAAAGTATGAGTGTTCAGGGAAAAAAAGTATTGACTTATAACCTTGAAATTAAAGCTGTACATTATGCCACTCTCTTCAAACAAAACAGACAGACATGTACTGCAGTCTAGGGGTAAAGGAGGCCATACAATCACACTGCTGATAGCTTTTCCTTGTTGGAAGCTGAGCCATAGAATGAAAATGTTAGGCCCGTCATGCAAGACTCCTTTTGTGAAGCATCTCTGTTCTGCATTAGTAACAAAACTATGGCCTAAGCAAACAAATTGGCCATAAAACAGAACAGGACACTAAGCTTTCCTTCACTGAACAATTAATCTTTACTGTCAAGTGTACAAACTTTGGTGATGAAGTTAGATTTAGTTGCATGGGTGAAAACCTACAAAACTTGATTCGACTGAAATTAGGCTGGGGTCCAGGGGCCGCCTAGGCCCCGGCGGGGTACAGGGGCAGCGCCCCGTTGGGGGGTCCAGGGGGGCGAAGCCCCCGGGCGAAATTGATTTTTAAAATTTTTTAGGCCAATTTCGTTGGCTCTCCTGCACCAGAAAAAGCTTAATTGTAACATGATTTCTGCAGTAAAAAGCTTAACTGTAACATGCTTTTGTGAGTTACTGTTAGACTTTATGTTCCATTAATTCATTGAAATGAATAAAAATTATTTTCATGGCTTATTGTACAAGCTCAGGAAAGTTAAAGTCTAAAAGTGTAGAAATAAACCAGAATATAAAAACTCAAAAAGGGAAATTTTTCTCACCCAATCTGAACTGATCAAAACATTCCAAAAATCAACAAAATTTCCCCCACAAATTGTTTAAAATGGTCACTTTACTATTTGAATCAAGACTGTGTGTAAAAAGAATATACATGCTCACACATTTGAGATGCACAATGAGGAACCAAGGTAGCCTTATTCTTGCCGGCACCATTTGTCTTTTAAGTCCAAAGAATCACACCATTTTAAATAAGGAGAAATCAAAGTTGACATGTTGTCAGCACATTTTGTCTTTCCTCCCAAACCCCACCACATATAGAAAATGGATGAACAAAGGTGGCCTTCTTATCTTGTCAGTTCCTCTTGTCCTCACTGTCAAAAAGCCACCATATACATGAAGTATAATTCATCCTTTCAATCATTTTCAGAATTGTCCATCAATAAAGTGCAAAGCTGTCATCCACATTTCTATCATTTTCCATGGTGTCAAACAAAAGCAAGGACGAGTCATTATGATTCCTGTTGATTTTGATTAAGCAGTCATATATTAATGAAATTCTCTTGCCCTGTCAAACAATGAAAAAAAAGGAAAGATGAAGGAAAAAAAGGTCTTTCAGTCCAGTAGTGGGCGCTTGAAAAACTGCCTGATGTCTGCAGCACCAGCTTTTCGTTTTCTACTGGAGCCAGGTACTGGAGACAATGGAGCAGCTGAAGAAGCAGACTGAACATGACAGGGCACAGATGGACATACAGATGTAGAAATGTTGACAGGTGGGGCTGCAGCTGGAAATAGGCTAGACGTGGAGGAGACAGTAGCTACATTTTTTTTTTGGCTGCTTGTGATAAATATTCCGAGGTGGGAACTGGTGAAATTAAAAAAAAAAAGTAAAGTGTAGGGAGGATTCAGGTCATTTCTGTTTTTCCACCTTTTCTTTTCCTAAAAAAGTATCATAACAAACATGATTTTTTAAGGAAAGGAACTAAAAAAAAAATAAATAAATAAACAAACAAAATGAAAACTGACAACAAAACCCCCACTCACAATAATAAAATTCTAAGAATCCCATCACCCCCACCCCACCACCTGAAAGTAATATTAAAAAAAGGAAATTTACTGTTTAAAAAAATCCAAACATAAAAAATTGGAAAATTTTCCACCCTGATATACATTAAATTACTCCCACCCCACCAAAAATATCAACTATAAGTATAATTAGCCCCCCCCCCCCCCCCCCCCCCCCCCCCCCCCCAATCAACTTTTTTAATTTGATTCTAATTACTTTAGCAAAGAATACAAAAATGTTAACTCGCCTTCACGTTTTTTTATGCTCTGGGTGATCAGCATGGCTTCGAAGTTTCTTTTTTCCGTTCGCTCCGTAACTGATCGTTTTGAACAAACGATAGGCCTACAGAAACACGTGCCGGCCACATTTATTTTCTTGCACCACTTGCGATATTCACTGCCGTCGTCATCAGTTTCGTTTAGCCATTGTCATCTCCATTTGTTTTTAATTTGGCCCTCGACGCATGCTACTGGACCTCCTTCTTTCAAAAAAGCCATGACTACTTAATTTCTGGAGCACCGTGCAAACTTTCGTTGTCAGTCAGACGCGCCAATGTTAGCCTGTGAAGATGCCGGAAACACAGAAACAGCTACTTCCGGTATGAGATGGAAAACTTGGATCGAACACAAAATCGGAACTGATAAATCATTTTTTTTTTTGTTTTTAAATTGACGGAAGTTCCGTCAAGACTGAAAGTCATTTTGACGGATTTCCGTCCATAGACGGAAAAAGTTTCACCCATGTAGTTGCAAAATGAGACGACTGCAGGCGGAAATCTGAATAAATTTTAAACAAATGCTAGCGAACTGCAAAAAAAAACAACCATGGACAAACGAATCAAAAGACAAAACACGACACGTTTCGACCTGTTAGGTCTTCATCAGGCAAGATACAAAACAATTAGGACAACGAAAATGAATGAGCAATCACTTATCTTCAATCACTTCAGCGCAAGATTAGGCGTTAAATTTTAAGAAAGAGCAATCACGAAGTGATTGAAGATTGCTGAAGTGATCAGGGATGAAAACAGTTTTTAAAAAAAAAAGAGATTGGCGGGGATCTGGGGGTTCACCATGGGCCCCCAGTGGGGTACATGGGCAACAGCCCGGCGGGGGTCAGGGGGCGGCGCCCCCTGAAGCTGAACATATTTTGTATTAAATATGGCATAAAAATCTTTAGAAATCACTTTCTTGCTTCTAAACAACTCATTCTATAGATCAGCTTTCATCACCATGAAGACTGAGACTGATGTGGAAAGAAACTATGTTAATTGAGACAAACATTTAGTATGATGAATCCTCAGAACTCTAGCTAAAGAAAATTTGACAAACGGTGCTTTCAGGACATAAAGAATAAGGCCTGTAGATAAGTAAATCAGAGTGGGAAATCAAACTAAGTAAATCAGATGTATGAAAACGACTGCTGGACTTCAATAAACACAATATGAAAAATGATTACTTTGAAGTCCTTTTAAAAAAAAAACTGAAGCTTTTGGGCCTTAGACCCTTCGTCAGGAAACACTAAACACAAAAAAAGAACATAAAAGAACAAATGACATAAAAACAAACTGATGTCACAACAGTACACCCCCCCCCCAACTTCCCTCTTACAACTAATCATATCCCCCCCCCCCCCCCCCTCTTGACAAGTGGTGTGTGGTGTGTGTGTGTGCGGGGGGGGGGGGGGGGGGGGGGGGGGGCGATTGTGTGTGGTGTGTGTGTGTGTGGTGTGTGTGTGTGTGTGTGTGTGGGGTGTTTGTGTGTGTGTGTGCAGGGGGAAAGTTGGGAATCCTGAAAATAAGAAAATGTATGCCGGGGGTCCAGGGGGCCGCAGAGGCCCCCTGGCGGGGTCTAGGGGCAGCGCCCCCTTGTGGGGGTTCAGGGGGCGCAAAGCTGAAGCAAATTTAAAATTGTACTACCATTGGAGCAATTTCATGCTATATCCAGCTAAAAAATACCAATAATATGAGTACCAATATTTTATGGTAAAACTTAAAAGGTTAACTTCACTTGACCATACAGTAAGTCTTAAGATTTCCATATTTTCATTATTTCAATACTGCATTATTAACACAAATAAACCCTTACACTCGAGTCAACAGTCACACACACACACACACTGATCCAACATGGATGACATGTGATTCCACAGAGTTGACTGATTAATTTGATTTCTCTGTAGAATAAAATTTACAAGATGTATAACTATAAGGATTGAGACATGTGAATCACTTTCTCCTCCCTTTTCATGCTCATACAAAACTTTCAGCAATATACAAATAACCTTTCTATTAGTATTACCAAATCATTTATTCATAAAAATATGACAAAATTAATATAAAAAAAAAAAAAAAAAAATTAATGATTTACATGCTATGAGTTCATGCACAAATGATCACTTGAGATATATCTCCACATAAAACTAGACATCTACAGTATATGATTATAGAACACACCAAGATCCAACTCTTTAGAGTACAGTTTCTTCACTAAAAGCATACATCAATGATCAGTAACAAAAGTAGCTTGATTTTTAATACAGGTTCACATACAGTAACAAATTATAATTATAACTTGTACCTGAGCAGATACAGCATTTGTGACCTGTGAAGGTTTGGCTACTTGTCCATTCATTCCAATCTCAGACTCAGAGCGTGAACTTTAACTTGAATGAAAGTCATAATTAAAAAAAAAGTCTCAGAGCTAGAACTTTAACTTAAATGAAAGTCAAAATACAGAATAATTAATCAAGAAATGCAAAGATGCTTTGTGGGCTTAGCTGACAAACATCATGAATAATAAAGCATCTGCACAACATTATTCAGTTTTGCTACGTTTTTTTGGAAAAGAAACTTCTTATATCAGACTCTTTTGTGACTGAATTTTCTTTTACAGATTCCTTTTCTCTCAAGGTTGACCTTAGGTACCTGCTTCAGCAGACAAACCACAAAGTGGTTTGGTCCCCATCCTGTCTCAGGGACACGAGGGAGACACTTCCCATGAATATTGGACCACATTATGCCAGGGGTTTCAGAGACTTTGTCTTTTTCAAGTGCAACATCCCGAGGATATACATGGGAATTGAGATGGGGATGCTTGGAATGGTCCAAAAGCAGCCTTTTTCCAGTGCTGCTGTATTTGATAACCTTCCCGCACGCGACGCAAAAACACTCTCCGGGCCTTTCCGTTTTCCGACACCACACACGATGTTCCTCCCCTTTGCCGATTTCGCCGTCTTTGTTTGGGCCTCTCTCGTCCAGCCAATTCCACCTCCATTTGTTTTTTACGCCGCTATCCACTTCACTGGCTTGCTTGTCGCCTTCATTTATGTAAGGCATCGCGATTTTCCGCGAAAGCATCCAACACATAGAAGAAGCAGGCGAAGGAACAACGTGTGGTGGTCACAGGCACTGGCGAAAACAAAACGGAAACCAACTTCCGGTCGGTCGATCGGATAATACGGAACGGCGCGAAGTCGAAACTTTGATTCGGTAGTGGAGTTGTGGTCGGAAAACGGAACGGAATAAAAAAAAAAATTTTCGAAATTAAGGAAATTCCGATTGTAAATTTCCAAATAAGGATTTTCCGATTTCCGAGCGGTAACTTTCCCCCTGTGTGTTGTGTGTGTGTGTGTGTGGAGGTGGACGGGGTGGGGGGAGGGGGCGAAGTGTGTGGGGTATGTGTGTTGTGGGGTGAGGGTGGGGGTTGGGGGAGAAGGAGGAGGAGTAGAGGAAGTATATAGGTAGTGGGGGGAGTGGGTGGTGGAAAAGGATTTCATAGGGGGGCTGTTAGCAGACACCTAACAAATGTAGCAAACGTTTGCATTATACCAGGGAAAAGTGTTACACAATACTGTTGTGACATCAGTTTATTTTGATGTCATTTGTTCCTTTATATTCTTTTCGTCACTTTGACGTTTTTCCCTTGCTTTGAAGACTCTACGAGTGGAAGTACTTAGAGTAGGAGTCAAACTATCTTGGAAATTAAACGTAGATTGTTGCATACCCAATGATCTGAAAACATGCTGTAATGGTGTGGGAAACACACACATTTCTTTTGGTGACTGGGACGCTCGATGTGATCTCTGATTGCCACAAAAGCCACGACTACCAAGTAGACACGTTTTTGGCAAGGCTCGCAAAACACTTCAAATTCTTCTTCTTCTTCTTCCTAAAATACTGGTTCACTCAAAAACGAGTAGGTCACCAGCGCGCATGTTAAAAAGTAAAATAAAATAACATAAAACATAAAACAGTGCAACTCAAGACTGTTGGCCCCTGAGCAAATTTGGCAACAAGGGTCGCACTCGATTCACGAAGTTAAAAGCAATGGCCAAATTCAGGCCCAGGTAAAAGTAAAATATCTGGGGAAGTAAAAATAGAAAATCGTCAATATGCAGATCTCAAAACTGTCGAATCAACTTGTCCCCTAAATGAGACTGCACTTGTGGCAATCTTGATGGCACCCGGCAGCGAGTTCCACAGCCGTACAGAACTGGGATAAAAAGAATGTAAGTGGCTGTCAATATTTGATGCAGGTATGATATAACATTGACCGCCACTCCTGGTGCAAACTTTTATTCAACACTAGTTGTTCCATTGGAATATCGATTACTTTAGCTCTGCCTTTGAAGAAGATGTTAAGCTTGATAAAAGCTCTTCTCTCTTCTAAGGGTTTCCATTCTAATTTCCTCATGTTCTTCCTAGTATTCCCCTTTTCTCTTGATGTGGTTCCCCGTTACAAACCGTGCTGCTCTCTTCTGAATCTTTTCGAGGTTATCAATGTCCTTTAGATGGTAAGGATCCCAAACTGAGCAACCATATTCCAGTACTGGTCTAACCAGTGTTTTGTAGCAGTCGTCTTTAACCTTTTGGGGGGCAGTCATTGATATTCCTGTATAAGAAAGCTAAGATGTTATTTGCTTTCTTACATACTAAATTGTAATGTTCTTTCCATTTGAGACGACTATCTATAATCACGCCTAAATATTTTGCAGCATTAGTTTCTTTAAGAATAGTATTATGGATAGAATAATCTGATCTAATTGGTGAGCGTTTGTTACATATACGCAACACTTGGCACTTTTGGGGATGAAATTCCATTTTCCAAGTACTTTCCCACTCCTGTAAAGCGTTTAGATCTTCTTGTAGAATGCGTGTATCATTCTTGCTTCTGATTGTTCTATATACTAAGCTGTCATCTGCAAAAAGCCTTATAGTAGTTCCAGGAGAGAGATTTCTACTTATGTCATTTATATAAATTAAGAAAAACAAGGGCCCCAGAACAGTTCCCTGTGGTACACCTGACAAGACTGGTTTACAATGAGATGACGACCCTTCCACAACTTTCTGCGTTCTCCCAACGAGAAATGATCTAGCCCATTTTAGCAAAGAACCGCCAATGCCGATGTGTTCTAATTTAAGCAGCAGGCCCTCATGGTCAACCTTATCAAAGCTTTAGAAAAGTCTAATAAAATTGCATCTATTTGCTGCCTTTTGTTAAGACAGTTATTAAAATAATTGAGAGTTGTTATAAGTTGAGTCTCACAACTCCTTCGCTGTCTAAAACCATGTTGGGCATTATTTAAAAAGTCATATTTTGTCAAGATGGTCCATTATGCTACTATATATTATGTGTTCAAGTAGTTTATGTAAGGATGTAAGAGATACAGGTCTATAGTTTTCTGCTTTTGTTTTGTCACCCTTTTTGAATAAGGGAACAATGCTCGCATCTCGCCACTCATCACTGTATTACTCCCTGGTCCAGTGAAGCTTGGTAAAGTAGTTGGTATACCTCACTCAATTCATTGGCACATAATTTTAAGAGCTTGCCAGGAACGCCATCAGGACCAGTAGCTTTGTTTCATTGATGTTGGTCAGTAACTAAATACCCCTGCTTTGTTTACTTTGATGTTCTGCATTTCAGGGAGTTTATCATCATCCTTTGTCTAACGTTAATTAAAGGTTTGGGATTTGAGAAAACTGAACAAAACTGCTTGTTTAGTAAGTTTGCTTTCCCTTCAGGGTCCTGTATTAGGTTATTCTGGTTGTTTCTCAGGTCTGGAATCCCAATATTGTCCTGTCTCTTACTCCTATGTAAGACCATAATTTCTTGTTTTGATGATCACCTTCAGAAATAATCGAATTAACATAATTGGAGTGAGCAAGCCTACATTCTCTCTGACACCTTCTCTTAATATGTTTATACCTAACCAGTAATCTTTCTGAATTGGGATGTAGTTTCAATTTCTAAAGAAACGATGTTTCCTTCTCAACAAACGTTTAGTTTTTGTAGTAATCCATGGCTGGTGGTTCTTGCTTGAAGTTATTTTAGTAGGTATGTTGTCATCCATAATAAATCCCAAGTTAGTTTTTATACACTTCCAAAGTCACTGACATTAATCTTTAACACTATGGGACCTCAAAAAAAGACGACTGAAATCATGAGTATCCTTGCGCAATTTTGATAAATCTGCTTGGTTCCAGAGTCTGATGGTACGTTTAGAGGGTTTTCTTCGAAAGGGTTGAAAGTTGCTCTCTAAGAGGATTATGTCATGATCACCCAGGCCTGCAATCAATTCCTGATTGCCTAAAGCGCCTGGACAATTGGTAAAAAATATATCCAGGAATGCCTTACCACGAGTTGGTGCTTCAATTAACTGTACTAATCCAAGGTCTTTGGTGGTATCAAAAAACTGAGCATAATATTTTTACTGTATTGATTACCAATTAATGGCATCTTCACCCCAATCAATATCTGGTAAGTTAAAGTCTCCACCAATCCATAATATTGCCTTCCTATTCGCCGTCTTTGTCATGTTTTCTTATTGCATCCGCAACTCTGCGGTCACACACGTCCTTCTGCTGCCACTCGTCTTCTAGTGGTTCACATACTTCTTTCTTCTTTTTTTTTTCGTTTTGTTTGCACTCACTAGCGGCAAACTCTCACTGTGAATCGACGCCATGATGATAAATGATACTGGAAGGAAACAGAATGAGAACTACGCCGTTTGAGAACATTACCGACAGAGAAGAAATTCGCTGTGCAGACAAGTTGAGATCGTTTCTGAGCATCATTCTTCGAATAATTTTTCGGCGGAGACTTTTTCTTTCGGCGGAGATGCGAAAAAAATAACGGCGGAGGAGTTTTCATCCCTGGTGATTGAAGTGATTGCTCATTCATTTTCGTTGTCCTGTTTTGTATCTTGCCTGAAGAAAACCCAAGACGTCGAAACACGTCGTGTCCATGTTTTTTTGCGGTTCGTCAACATTTATTTAAGATTTGTTTAGATGATGAAGTCAAGCCACTCTCTATAGAAGGGGGAAAAGAGACAATGACAGGCGAGTGGTAATTTTTACACATAAAAACTAGTTTATAAATTATGAACTGCTGTCTTATTCATTTATGCAACACAACCATTTGTCTCATGATAACAGTTAATTACTCTGAAGGATTTTCTACAAGTCTAGTCAGCCTCCCACAAAAAAAGAAGAAAAAACCCCCAGTAGGTTTCCACTAACTCTATTTCAGACAGCTACAATGGCACCTTACAATCAAACAAAATACCTGGCATGCATGGAGCACTGTTGGGGCGGTGCTGGCCTGGCAGGGGTGATACATTGCGGGGCATACTCGGACCTGGCATGTACCCTGTTAAGTGACTTGGACCACTAGGCCCAGGGCTGGGGCCAGGACCCGCCATCCCAGGACTGGCATCAGGTTTACCAGAGTGGGTCCACTCGGCCAGGGGCAGAGCTCCTGCAAGGGCCAGGACTCCCAGATCGCACCTGGTTCTGCAAGTACAGGCGCTGCAGGTTGTAGTAGAACTCCATACTCTGCTCCATATTGCCAAGTAAACCCATGCCAAGCTGCTGTAACACTGCAGGTGGTACGTTCCTCATGTAGGCACAGGCCAGCTGCACGTATGGATGGATGTTCGTCACTCCAGAGTTGACGGTGTTGCTTCCTCCGCCCTCCACTCTTCCTCCTCCAGTGCCACCACTGAAGTTCATGTCGCCACCATTTCTCATATCTCCCATCGGGGTTTGATAGCCATTCAGCAAGCCAGGACCATTGCCTGCAGACCCTGTGATTTGGAAATCTGGGGGATTGGGATTGAGGGTGCTCTTGATCTCTGGGAGGGTCATAGGCTGATGGGGAGTGCTATACTCCTCTTTCTGATCAGCCAGTGCACCTGGAGGTAGGTATATAGAATGAGGGCTGAAGTTGGGAATTGGAAAGTTCCCTGGATGTATAGAGTTTGGGCCACCATACAGCATTGGGGATGGCATGTGACCATCACCTGCAGGGCTGGTCAAACCGGCAGGATTGGCATTCCTGAAGGAGATGACATAGGATCCCTGCTGCTTGACTTATAATCTTCTGGATGTTCTGGGCTGCCTACAGGCCCTGCATAGGACAGCGAAGATCCCACAGTGGCATGATCAGCTCTGGTTTGCGGAGATGCCGAACCAATGCCTGCTTTGTATCCTGGTGCTTTGGTGGGATCGTTTGGTGTTGAGGCAGGAGAACCAGGTGCAGCAGCCTGCCCACTGTGTGAACTTGGCTGAGTGGGAACCACACCTGCTGCAGCCACACTGGCAAAATCTTCTTTCTTTGACAGAATTGGTGTTGGTGAGGCATTGTTCCACAGCTGGAAAGTGGAGAAGTTAGCTGGGGATGTCATTCCACTATTAGAAGTGCCACCTGTGCTGCTTGGATTGGACATGTGGCTGGATACTATAGGAAGAGGCTGGGGATCAGCCCGCATAGATCCTGCTGCTTGTCGCTGAAGCACACGCACATTGCTTGTTGCAGGTCGACTTGTCTTCTGACCAACTACTCCAGCACTTGAAGATGGCATGGCTTGTTGGCGCAATTCAGAGCCAGTACGTCCAACAGCATGACTTGACATGGCTTCAGACTGTTGGTTGTAGATGTTGAGGTGAGGGGTGTAACAGTACTTGTGGACGTTGCTGTTCCCTGCGACGTGAATCCCCAGGTGTCTGACGTCCTACAACATTTATTATCCAGACTTGCCACAGAAGCAGAGAGCTGTGGGGAACCAGACTGGCCGGGAGCTGTTTCTGTGGACTGCGTCTTGGTGATGCAGGACCTCCTGAACCAGACACTGGATTCTGCCATGCGTTGGTAGGGGACTGTCCAACACTTGCAACAGTTTGACCGCCCATTGACAGCAGAGCTGCTACCCACTGGCTGGCGACTGGATCCTGATTTGCTTGTACTGGACTTCTGGTTGCTGGTGTTGACAGACTGGCTGGTAGTGGTAGGAAGAGTGAACATTCCAATGGCAAAGTCACCTATCGTAACAGGGGTCTGCTGACCTTTTTCAACTGGCTTGCCTTTGACACGAGCAATGATTTCCGGCAGATCTTTGTCTGGCTCATGAGCCAAAGATAAGATCATTGCATTGGCCATCCGAGTTGCCTCTGCGGACCCCCTGAAATCAATTTCATTTTTAATATACGCACAACTTGGTCTGACAAAAAGAGCTGGAACATACTAAATTCATATGTCATCTAGCAAATATTTGCTCTCCGGGAGGGCAGCCAAACAAACATGGAGAAATCTGTTGTGATTAAAAACGTTCTTCTTCTTCAGCATTCCAGTATCTGGTAGTGTGTGACCTTGTTTTACCCTGTTGGGATACTCACACTATACTCGAGAGTATAGTCAGTTCACTCCGACTTTGTTGAGTGCAGAAATTTGTGGGAAGAGGTTGTGGAAAAAAGACAGATAAAAGATATGGTAGACAGAAATGACAGTACGGCAAAGGAGGAGACAGAGTTACTGAGAGCGAAAGGAAAAGGGGACGTTACTAGCACAGAATGTCCAGAAGGTGGGCAACTATCTGTACAAAAGACCCCCGTATCCCCACAGGGGAATTAAAATACAAAAAAAAAGGCACTGACAAAGAAACCCCTTGCCATTTCTTCATCCTCCAAATCACCATAACACACAAATGCAGTTTCTGGGGTGTAAGTGTGGAAAGTGAATTATGATCATTGCTCCAATTATAATCTGAATCAAGGCCATCCAAGCAATCCTGAAAATTATCACAAACTTATCACCAGCTATTCATAATGGAAAAATGATAACTCTTACTCATTCAAACACAACTGTTCCTCAAAACTACAGTTGTGTGTGTATCACCAGTCTTCGTAAGTACACTTACCAGCTACATTAGCTGTTAACTGAACGAATGTTAAAATATGCCTTTTCTTGTTATCCAATCATGTGATAGCTCAAATAAAATAATAGGTACTACTAGCAAAGTAAGCAAACTGAAAAAAAGAACACTTTGTTCATTAACCATCCACTGTTTATATTCTATATGGAATACGACACTGTCATTCATGTTCAATGCCACATGGAATAAAACAAAGTGACAGTTCTAGAAGTGAGCTGACAGTATACAGCCAACAACAACAAAAATATCACATTCTAAGATTTCTGATCTGGTTGCTCTTTCTTTAGAACTAATATAAGTTTGAGTGCTAGACTCCTCAAGATTACTGCTCATAACTGCAGCATAGTATACTTCTAAGTGCACCAGACTGTTTGCATGAAAAGTCACGTTTTTCCCACCATGGCTGGAGCCTTAATTCAACATTCCATCACATACACACAGCATATGTTGGTCATCTGGCATACAAGTTTGGCGTCATATACTTTACCATGTCAGACCATAGCATTCCACGGCAGTTAATCAGCTCTGCCAGGCCGAGACTTTTTGTGGCTAATGCAGTAATAAGACCATCACGTGACGCCACACTACTTCTGCCTGGGAAGAAGCCGGTGTAAACATCCTGTTCCTCAACCTCGGCCTCCTGCCTAACAAGGACAGGTTTTTTGCTCTGTCTCGCCTATACTTCTGTTTTGTAGAGACTGCTTGTGTGCTTGCCTTCTTTACTTTTCTGTTGTGGCTTACGTTCGACCATGGGTACCATTGCCGCATGAGGCTTATGGATGGCGTTTTTATTTCATTTTATTCACGCTCTAACGGCGTGACGGCTCTCGACTTCTCTTCACCCCATTGTTCTCCATTCGTCCCTTTCTCGCCGGGCACTAGTTCAACCTCTACACTACCCCTCCAATCAGGCTGTCCCCTTTTGAGAACCCTCATACTTCGGGAGTGTGGGACGCTCAGTCAGCTCGTCTCCACATCAACGTCCTGGAAATGGAAGCGGGCAGGCTTGCCCTCCCCCTTCCAGCCCCGACCCTCAGCCTCTCCCTCCATTCCCCCGCTTCTAACCCCAGGTCTCGCACCGACTTGTTCTCCTGCCCACGGACAACACTTCGGTGCCTTGTTGTGTCAAAAAAAAAAAAAATAAATAAAAGGGTGGGGGGGGGGAAGGGGCTCGCTTCCTCAGCCCCCCCCCCCCCCCCCTCCCCAAATAGAGGCCCCCCTCCACTGTTGCCGTGCGGGGATTCACCCTGTGCGCGACATGCATAGCGGGGCCCCTCCTCACTGAAGGGACCCACAGCAGGCTAACCCTCAGCCCAGTGGGAACAGTGTTCAGGCCCAGGGTTGCTCAACCCCCCCCCCCCCCCGGTCTGGCCTCATTACATATGCCTTCCCTCCTTTCCCAATCCACCACAAGGTGAGCCATTTTCCAAGGGGAGAGATGGCCGCCTGGGCTCATCTCTGTTCCTCCATCTGGCCTTCCAATTTTCAGATTGGTAGTTCCTACTCTCCTATCTTCTTCGTTAGGCTCTTGGCTGGCTCCATTCGGGGCTACTGGGAACCCCGCGCCCCAGGCGCTCCTCCCAGTCCTCTCTAGATGCTTCAAGATGGGCAGATCGGCCTACGCCCAGGCGTATAAGGATCTCCCCATCTTATCTCCCCGGGCCCATGAAGGCAGGGCGCTGGCCACTTCCACAGCGATCCAACGCTCTGTCCTCTCGCACCACAATCCTGGAGGCAGCCTACTGGCATCTGGAAAATCCCTTCATAAGCCTTTATTTTAGGGATGTCCGCATGACCAGGGCTGATGGTTCTAGGGACTTCTTTTGCGGCTAACGCAGCCATATCTATTCCTCTGCTAACCCCAAGAACCATTAGGGCACTAAGCCCTCCTCCGATTCCTTTGAATTCTGCTATGGTCGACATGGTAAAGTATATGACGCCAAAATGGGGAGTTTGTATTATAGTCCCTGTTTGGCTAGTATACTTACCATGTCAGACTCTAATGCCACCCTACCTTCCCCGCTAGCGCTATGGTTCTTGGGGTTACCTTGGGCATAGGCCTTGTTGAATGAGGAACAGGATGGTTTACACCGGCTTCTTCCCAGGCGGAAGTAGTGCGGGCGTCATGTGATGGTCTTATTACTGCGTTAGCCACAAAAAATCTCGGCCTGGCAGAGCTGATTAACGCCGTGGAATGCTATGGTCTGACATGGGTAAGTATACTAGTCAAACAGGGAGTATAATACAAACTCCCCATCTTGGTGTGCAAGTCCACAGTTGTTAAGTTCATACAGCCATTCTCATTTCCTGCTTTTTTTCACTTGGTTTTCATAATACATATTAATTAAATCATCCCCATCATTCTTGTCCTGAGCTTTATCCTTTTATGCACTGGTCCACTTGCTGCCTTCCATTACAGCAAGTCACTTTTTCCAATTTTCAAATCATTTTGTAACTTCCTAACTACATGGCCTTGGTAATCGACAAGGCAAGTATGTTGAGATTTTGTATCCAATCTGCACCAGATGGCGACACCCACCAAACATGCTCTTTCTTGAAAATTATCTTGTTTTCTATCATGCTCCCCTCCACTCCTCCAAAGCTGAGTGATGTACAGCAGCACATCTTTGACATGCACTCCATCATTTGCCCGGAAAGGGAAAAAAAAAATTAAAAAGAATGTTAATTTGTCGCTGCCAAAGCCAAACTTGATTATTTGAGCACACCGAATGCAACCTGCAATGTCAATCTTGTGGCACCTTAGTTTGTGCACCAGCCCACTTTTAACAGAGTTCATGAAGCCATTCCTACAATCAAATATTTTGCACAATGTTTTTGATAGTTCTTTGAAGATATTTCCTTCATCTTTTTTGGGTTTTTTTTTTGTCATGTACTTCAACTTTTCTCCTCTCGCTCTCCGCATTCACTCAATCACTGTTACTGTTCATGCACACCAATGGCCTCACAGATGTCACCTTTTGCAATTTTCTACTAACTTCTGACTTTTAAAGCTTAGAAAATCACACCAGCGTTTCAAAATTTTGTACCCCAAATTAACTTAATAGCTGTGACTGATTTTGGTTGTTTTTTTAATCATGCTTTACAAATGAATTATAAATGTACACAATGATTTGGCCACAATATCTGGGAGCTGAAAGCACCTCAAGAAAACCTTGCAGAGCCAGAAAATACCATTTTCCTGTTCCAGATTTCTTTCTTTCTTTTTTTTTTCTTATAACAAGAATTTGCATAAATCAATCTTGTCATTCGAATGGCTTTGTACCTTTCTTTGAAAACGTCTTTTAGTGTGGAGGTTTGCAGATCTGATCAAATATCTATACTGTGAAATGTGCTAACGATACATCTCATGAAATGGTAAGGTAAACGAAGAAGGCCAAACAGCCAGTATGCCAAATGGTGAATTTGTGTCACTTTCTTGTTATGTCGTTACTTGAAATACATCGTTTCTTGTTGCTTTGTTCTGTTTTTAAAAATCTGTTACAATACCTAAGTTGCGCAATACAATGCAACATGCATATATATATGGGGGGGGGGGGGGGGGGGGGGGGGGCATTGTCACGCAATGGTGGGGGTGGCACGACAGTGGGGGGCGCTGCCACGGAGCAGAGGGAGCGGACAAAGGGATGGCAAGAGAGTGGATTATTTTTTACTTGATAGTGGATGACCGGCGATGATCCCTTGTGGATTTTTCGTGTCGCATGGGCACCAGAAGTTTCTCGTATGCAGTATATATTGCACCCTCCTCGGCCTATCACCCGCTAATAACATTGCTGGGACGGTCACCTTTTTGGACCTGCAATGACAGCATTCATCAGATCTGTGCCAGGTATGTTGACCATTCTGGACCTGCAATTACTGCACTCATCGGCAGCTGGGCCATGGCCTATATCGGGCCTTTTTTGGATGACCTGCAATATACAGTGCAGGATGATCCATCATGTGTTCAATAAGCACATTTCAGAACAGCTGAAAATGCTGTTGCAACTCTGATAGCAGAGAAGGAAAAGTTACATGAACACAGAAAGCTTGGAATAATAACAAACTGCATGTCACAAACTTTAAATGGCAAGAAACTGACAAATCAATAAGCATTTTCAAATGCGTGTAATCACTCTTCAAGAAACTCATTTCCATCAAACAACAATAGCAGAACTTATGACCTTCTCAGTAACATCCAATTAATGGAACTGAACAAATGTTAAACACAACTACTGGTGTTTGTCTGATCAGGTGAATCCACAACCTATTTCTAAAACTAAAAAGACAAAGATTGATGTTTCATATATAGTATCATAATGTTTCATACATAATATTATAACAGAATATATCTATGCTAATCATCACTTGTCAATTAAACATTAGTAACAGATCTGTCTCACTCTTGCACAATGCATACACAATAAACATAGAACAGATAAATCACTAATAAGCCTACATACGCTTTCTTTAATGGCTACTTTTTATCTCTTTGTAAGACACAAGTTAATGCAATTCAAGCCAAAAATAATCTAAAAACGGAAAAAGAATTTAAAAAAACTTTAAAGACAACTTAACAAGGAAAAGCACATTTAACCATCAAGCAGTTTGCATGCAATCATAGTCACTTCCCAATATATCATCCCCAATCTAACTAACCCTGTGACTGTGAAAACTTGCCATTAAAATGATATTCTTTTTCTCGCTTATGTGTTAGCAGTTATTATTACCCTTGTGGGGTAATACGAAATACAATATGTCACACTATGTAGAGAAGCTAGCCAATCCCTTTCAAACATTAAAGATTTTATAATCAACAGAGCAGGTTATAGTTATAGAAAAATAAATAAATTAGGAAGGCTGTGTAGGCTTCTAAATGTCTGAGTTGCAGTGTTTTTCATGTTTCCATCAAAGATCAAGCACATGCTTAATAAAATTACCAACAGCCCAATTCAAATAAATGAAATGGTTAACATCTGTGGTTTTAATGTTAGTTGATCTTCAAACAGTTCACAGAGTATGATCCACAAAAGTCATTATGAAAATGTCTAGAAAGTGTGCACAAGACAAGAACAAACAATAAGTCACTGGGCTAAGATATGCTGAAAAAGAGTAATAAAAAGTTTACACATTTTCTCAACAACAAAAAAGAGAGAGATGCTTTCCAAAACAACAGTACAAAATAACTCACTTTCTGGTGACTTCCTTCCATCCCTCATCCTTGCGCTGCCCTTTACGAGGACTTGTGCCCAGCGGGGACAGTTTGGCCGAGAGGTTTGAATCTCTTCCACTTGGATTTAGTGTGTCACTGTGAACAAGATTTGAGAAACAAGTTCCACTGTAACTGCAAAATCTTTAAATACATTATTTGTGTTTGTAATTTTAAGCATGCCTCTCCCTCCTTCCTACCATAACCACACACTCTCACACACACACACTACACAACCTGTTTCATCCAAGATGAGACACACCAAAATATCCTTGTTGCTATTTCTGAGTCTATCTGAACAGCATGATTGTGTCCATACTGCTTGAATCAAATGTCCATGTCCAGTCATTTTCAGTTAATTAATGATCATGGCCCACTAATTACACATAATCACATCCTGACATGTCCAGTTCCACAACTGAGTCTTTATCTCTCATGCAGAACATAACACAGAGTGAGTTAGTGGATCAAGCTTTCATACGTACAAGATGACGGATGAATAACTGTCCGCAATATTTTCGAGATGTAATGTTAACTCTTACAACCTTGTTAACTCATATAGCTCAACTATAAGTCATTACTGTTACCGTAATGATATTTGCTTCAGAGAACATACTTACTTTGTACTGATTTTCTTTTTCCATGCTTTTATTCAACCGATCTGCTTCTTTTGTGGCAGGAATGACTTGCCCCCTGAGTAAGAACCAAAATCATCCAGGTCTCCAACTCCTGCAAACCAAGAAACAACATGTCACACTAACAGACCTTTTTCCCCCCCTGTAAAACCACGAAACACAATATGTCACACTAACAGACCCCCCCCCCCCCCCACCCCCCTCTCTGTAAACCACAAAATGTCACACTTTTTCTTCCCCTGTAGACCACGAACCCCAATATGTCAGACTTACAGACCATTTCCCCCCCTGTAGACCACGAACCACAATATGTCACATTAATAGACCCCCCCCCCCCTGTAGACCACAAAACAATATGTCACATTAATAAACCTTCCCCCCCCCCCCCCCCCCCCCCCCACGTGTAGACCACAAAACACAATATGTCACATTAATAGACCTTCCCCCCCCCCCCCCCTGTAGACCACGAAACACAATATGTCACATTAATAGACCTTCCCCCCCCCCCCCCTGTAGACCACGAAACACAATATGTCACATTAATAGACCTTCCCCCCCCCCCCCCCCCCCCCCCAGACCCTTTTTTTTCCCCTGTAGGCCATGAAACGAATAAGTCACATTAATAGACCTTTTTTTCCCCTGTAGGCCATGAAACACAATATGTCACATTAATAGACCTTTTTTTTCCCCCCTGTAGGCCAGAAACACAATATGTCACACTAACAGACCTTATTCTCCCTGTAGGCCATGAAACACTATGTCACACTAACAGACCTTTTTCCCCCTGTAAACCACATGTAGACCATGAAACACAATATACCTCACTAACAGACCTTTTTCTCCCTGTAGACCATGAAACCACAATGTCACACCAACAGACTTTTTTTCCCCTTTAGACCACGAAACACAAAATGTCACTTACAGACTTTTTTCCCCCTCTGTAGAGCACAAAACACAGTATGTCACACAAATAGACTTTGTTTCCCCCTGTAGGCCATGAAACACAATATACCACACTAACAGACCTTTTTCTCCCTGTAGACCATGAAACACAATGTCACACCAACAGACGTTTTCCCCTTTAGACCACGAAACACAAATGTCACTTACAGACTTTTTTCCCCCTCTGTAGAGCACAAAACACAGTATGTCACACAAACAGACTTTGTTTCCCCCTGTAGGCCAAGAAACACAGTATGTCACACGGACAGACCTTTTCAATTCATTTAGTCTAAATCCAGTTTAACAAACTTTCCCTGCCCAACTCTCGCACACTACCACCAATTTGCTAGCCCCATGTGACCTCAATTTAAAAAAACAAAAGCAGCACTAAAACACCCTACTACACATTATACTTTTGACCAAACTGCAGAGCTATATCAGCTTCCTTTAATCTGATGGCCAACTTCACCATGGCTGGTCACAGCCCGATGACAGGAGGAGAATGGTACCTCTGTTACTTCAAGACATCAAAAAACATAACAATAATCAGCAACATACATGTACACACACACACACACACACACAAATTAAAAAAATGAACACAATACTGCCTTTAGCAGCATTGACAAGGTTTGATGATGTCCATTCTTTTTCCTCTTGTTGTTGGCTAATGCGGACTGAGGAGGTGTGCTGGAACTGTGTTGACTATGTTGATGACTGACGTCGTCATGACCTGGTTCAGAGAAGACATGTTGGAGTGCAGCCCAACTTTCCCAAAGCATTGGTCATTAGTGAGATGTCCGAAGTCGTCGTCACCACCGACGCTCTGCTCAGTATGGCCGTAGTTATCGCTGCTGCGGAAGCAACACAGCTTTCCTTGGTAGGTGCATGCGACATCTTCTCCTTTCTGTTCTGCGGTTTTTTCCGTACTTCAGCATCTGCTGACGTTTTCTCACTGACTGAAGTGGTGAGATATCGGTAAGGCTGTCTGAGAACCAGACACAGCAGAAGAACAGTGGAGACATGACAGGATGAGAAGCACTTTTGCTGAACTGCTTCTGGACACTTTGGATTCCGTATTAGTGACCAGAGTGGTTCCTGCAACATAAGACAACATTTTTTTTTCCATTTTCTACTTGCCATTATACCCTCTTCAACCTGCCATCACTACTTCTGTGTATCCCTAACTGCTTGCAACTGATTTGATCATTTTTTTGCTGGACTCATGATGAGATTAAGTGATAGTTCTGTGCGAGATGGAATCACAGGATAGTACACTACTACCAAATTTGTCCTAAAAATCTTACTGCACGTTCACCACTTTTTATGATCATTTTCTTTTGATGCAAATGTCCAATTGCTGTGATCACTTTAACTTGAGCAGGATAGCTATGTATGGTAATGGCACCCATTTGGCGTCATATACTTTACCATGTCAGACCACAGCAGAATCTAAAAGTCTTGCGAGGCCCCGCCCCCGCGAGATGTTTAGGACAGACCGGGCTCTGTCCGCGTGGGAGACAGGGGCAGATGCTCGCACCCGGGCGGGCACAGCAGCCAGGCGTGGAGCGGAGCATCTGGGGTTGGAGTGAGGGCGTCCGGAGCGGGGCTGCCTGAGCATGTCCCACCTGGGGTCTAGTCGAAGAGGGGGAACATGGGAGAGGGCTTTTAGGTCAGGAACCAGAACTGGGTCGGCCACCACGGGTTATGAGATCAGCTCGAGTCTTTTTAGTCTCGCCTCCTGATCACCTTGGTGGAGGATTGGGAAGGGGGAAAGGCGTAGGCTATGAGCCCACCAGGCAGGGACAGGGCATCGATTGCATGTGCCTGGGATCGGGGACAGGCGAGACATAGACTGGCAGACGATGGTTGAACCGGTGGCGAAAAGGTCGACCATCGGCCTGAACCAATGTTCCCACACGGAGCCTAGGGTTAGCCTGTTGAGCATCCATTCTGTGTGTAGGAGAGATTTGGACCAGCTGAGGGAGTCCGCCAAATATTGCGTGTGCCCGCTATGTGTCTCGCTCGAAGCGTGACTCCGTGTGCCAGACACCAGCGCAGGAGAGCCTTGAACCCTTGGTGGTGAGAACACCACAGAATTATGGACTGTGGTGTGTCTCTATTTGACGCCAAGCGCACAGACACAATCAGCCGTGTCTCCCTGATGAGTCCGATCCAGCGGATGAAAGGCCTAGGAGCAGGCAATATAATAGATCTGCCTTCAAGAGAGATTACGATGGTTTCCTCATGCAGCTAGTGAAAGGTTTTCATATTCATAATATATTTTCTTAATTCTACATCGCCATTTTCTTCATCTTCAACCCCCCCCCCCCCCCCTTTCTTTTAAAGTTCCAATCTTTACTAAGTCATTACTATAACTACCTTTTTCTTTTAAAGTTCCAATCTTTACTAAGTCATTACTATAATGACAGAAGAATTGTAGAATTGTTAGCTTCCACTTGTTTTCCCCCACTACTTAATTGTTCAGCATTACTTTGTAATGTTTCATTATTCATCCGTGTTACAGCAGGCATATACATACATTTGGCCCAAATGACAAGTCAGCACAAAACTGACAAAGACATTAATCCAAGCTAAAGCCATTTGTTCTAAAAACAATGCCAAATTCGGTTTAAACCTGACATGAAGAATTCAAGATAAAAAAAAAAAAAAACCCAAACAATAACCTGGTCCGTTCAGTCTTAAAGCAAACACATTTAACACTACATGGAAGTTAATGTTCCAAAACGAATTCCCCCACACATCCCCTCCCAACCTTAAACAAAACAAAAAATTTTTTTTAACTTGCCTGACTGTACTGAGCATTCATACCTGACTCTGTACAGTAAATAGAAAGATGGAAATTAATAAAATTGACCAACAATTTCTCCTCCTCAATGTCTGGAAGAATCAGCCTTCTTAGAAAGGCATGATGCTGGTACATCCCAATTTGTTCTTTAATACTTTCTTGAGGACTTGCAGGAATCTGAACAAATTCACTGTTTGAATAGTCAGCAGTCTTCTCATTTACCTGTCAAATACCAAACTGTCATCCTTGTTGCTTTGATTTTATCTTCATATCCTTCTCCTTCCCCATCAATGCTGTGCCTTTTCCCTGTGATTACATATATATTTTTCATATCAATTCGAATAGGCAAACTGCCGATCTTAAGATTCTGCACCTAAAAACCACCAAAAATAATGTTGAAAGCCTTTAGATATTTTTGTTCACAATGTTCATTTTGTACTCAAAAATGCTAAATCAAATACATTCTAAATAATAAAGAAAAAAACCCGAAATCCTGCTTCTTGCACCCCCAAAATCTTGCTGGACCTAAAAATACCCAAATGCGAGCAAAAGACAATTTTCTGTTCTAAATTTCAAGAAGACTTGTGTCTCTGCATTGTTTTTTTTATCACCAGCTTCCATACTTTCCAAACCATACCTAAAGTAGATGTTACTGTCGCTGAGGAGGTTCAATTTCCACATTGTCTTCATCATCATCATCATCATTCTCCTGGTCTTGAGTACCATTTTCACTCTCTGGTTCTGGGACGAGTTTTTACTGAAACAAAAGACATTAATAATCATATTTCATGCAATGCTAAAGAAATCACGAAGACAAGAAAAGTGGGTGGTGGGAAAGAAGATGCTTACACCAGGGTTCATACACATTTCTAGGTTTTAAAAAAAAATCCAATTTTCTAGGAACTTTCAAAGACCCTTTCTGATTTTTCAAGGCTCTCCAGAAATATTTTTACAGCAAAATAACTCTTAAAAATAAGCTATCTGGCTCTTACCGAGGTTAGATTTTATCCAAATCTGAAAAAGTTTCTTGAAAAGATAAAACTGCTTTTCCAAATCTCCACTTCACAAGTGTCATGACGCTGGTTACAACTACTCATGTTTAAACAACTGTTCTCATTTTTGTCAGCTGCCTTCGTATTTCAAGAAAACACTACTCAAAAACTAGCTGATGACAAGCTGAAGAAATTTGCAACAGGTGTGATCAGTCTACATGCTATTTTTTTCCCGAAATCTTTCTGTACCCCTTGCATAGATGGTATTTTCCTGTTTAAACAGTCCTAAAGCTATACAACTACAACCAGACTTGGGTAAACAGTTTGCTGATCGCAAGTTCTGAAATTTCATGCCAAGTCGTATGTGGCTAGAGGTACTCAATAACCTCCCATGGATCCTTTGTTTTTCTAGCGAACAACAGATTCAACTTTGCTGATTTCTCTCAATCAATCATGAAATGACAATTAGGACATACTTATTCATGAACAGTAAGAGGCAAACTCATGCAAACTGACAAATTTTTTTTAAGGAAAAATCTTTCCCCTCAAAACTTCAAATTCAAGGGTTTAAAAAAAAACCTTCAAATTCCAAGGAGTTTAGACAGATGTTTAAAAAAAAAAAAAAGACTTTCAAGGAGATACAAGAAGCGTATGAACCTTGTTAATGCAAGGCTGTGAATGCGCGGATAAAAAAAAAAAATTCATCCAAAAAACAATCTCGTCCCCTCCATCTCCTCTTTTTGGCACATGCACATGATGCATGACCCCTCATTTAATGGCTTCCATCATGTAATTTGGTGGCCCTAACACTAAAAGAGATGATAAATCAAATAACACTAAGTTATCTACCATATACTGATAAACAAGAAATCTCACAATGCAGATCATTCCTATCAAATGAACATGATCAAACGTAAGATGAAAGGGTTTGTTTTTTGTTTTTTTAAACAGCTAGTATGGTGTATTGAAATCCTTTAAGATGTAAAATTCGCCTGAAATATAACATTACAAAAAAGAAACCATATTAAAAACTACAAAAGAAGACAACAAAAATGTAAAAATAAAAAAAAAAAAGAAAAGAAAAGAAAAGGTGTCTTTTTCAGATGGCCCTTGATAGGAAGTTTCACTGCAGTAATGTGTGAATAAATACTAAATCATGCCAGTCTGGAGTGATCACACAGATTTTAAAATGGTGCAAAATGAGAAAGGAAGAAAAGTGTTTGCATGGTATGACAAAGTGGTATAGCTGCAAGCAGCAGACACGCTTCTCTGAGGGGGTTGGGAGATAACAAGGCATCCTTCCCCTTCCCAAGAAAACATAAGATTCAAATCTGTACAAAGAATGAAAAAGGGCAACCAAGCAATTGGCCACTTCACTGATGACTGATTTCAGTGCGATACATTTTACGTAATTCTGCTGCCCATAAATTCATTTAGATAATAATCAGGGCTTCACAAAATCTACAACAAATTTAACATTTGAATCGAATTTAAAAACAATTTCCTCTGTAATACAGAAACATGATTAATGTGCATTTTATCAATTATATCCTGGATACAAAATCAGGGCTTCATACATCTCCAATGTTTTTGAAAATGAAGAAAAATGTTAGCCGTTTAACTTCAGTTCCAGTAGTCTGTGAAGCTAAAAGACACACAGACATGGTTTACATTGGAACAAACAAGCATTGTCTTCATGTCCACTTCACAAAATCTAGAACAACTTTAATATTTGAATCAGATTTAAAAACAATATCCTTTGCATGGGTGAAACCTACAAAACTTGATTTGACTGAAATTAGCCGGGGTCCAGGGGCCGCCTAGGCCCCGGCGGGTACAGGGGCAGCGCCCCGTTGGGGGTCCAGGGGGCGAAGAGAAATTGATTTTAAAAATTTTTTTTAGGCCAATTTCGTTGGCTCTCCTGCACCACAAAAAGCTTAATTGTAACATGATTTCTGCAGTAAAAAGCTTAACTGTAACATGCTTTTGTGAGTTACTGTTAGACTTTATGTTCCATTAATTCATTTAAATGAATAAAAATAATATACATGGCTTAATTGTACAAGCTCAGGAAAGGTAAAGTCTAAAAGTGTAGAAATATACCAGAATATAAAAACTCAAAAAGGGAAATTTTTCTCACCCAATCTGAACTGATCAAAACATTCCAAAAATCAACAAAATTCCCCCACAAATTGTTTAAAATGGTCACTTTACTATTTGAATCAAGACTGTGTGTAAAAAGAATATACATGCTCACACATTGAGATGCACAATGAGGAACCAAAGTAGCCTTATTCTTGCCGGCACCATTTGTCTTTTAAGTCCAAAGAATCACACCAAATCTTAATAAGGAGAAATCAAAGTTGACATGTTGTCAGCACATTTTGTCTTTCCAAAGCAACCACACCACATATAGAAAATGGATGAACAAAGGTGGCCTTCTTATCTTGTCAGTTCCTCTTGTCCTCACTGTCAAAAAGCCACCATACATGAAGTATAATTCATCCTTCAATCATTTTCAGAATTGTCCATCAATAAAGTGCAAAGCTGTCATCCACATTTCTATCATTTTCCATGGTGTCAAACAAAAGCAAGGACGAGTCATTATGAAATTTCCTGTTGATTTTGATTAAGCAGTCATATATTAATGAAATTCTCTTGCCCTGTCAAACAATGAGTGGGAAAGAAAACTAAAAAAAAAAAAAAAAAAAAAAAAAAAAGGAAAGATGAAGAAAAAAAAAAAGTCTTCAGTCCAGTAGTGGGCGCTTGAAAAACTGCCTGATGTCTGCAGCACCAGCTTTTCGTTTTCCACTGGAGCCAGGTCTGGAGATAATGGAGCAGCTGAAGAAGCAGACTGAACATGACGGGCACAGATGGACATACAGATGTAGAAATGTTGACATGGTGGGCTGCAGCTGGAAATAGCTAGACGTGGAGGAGACAGTAGCTACATTTTTTTTTGGCTGCTTGTGATAAATATTCCGAGTGGGAATTGGTGAAATTTAAAAAAAAAAAAAAGGTAAAGTGTAGGGAGGATTCAGGTCATTTCTGTTTTTTAACTTTTTTCTTTCCTAAAAAAGTATCATAACATGATTTTTTTAAGGAAAGGGACTAAAAATAAAAATAAATAAACAAACAAAATGAAAACTGACAACAACAAAACCCCCACTCACAATAATAAAATTCTAAGAATCCCATCACCCTCCCCCCCCCCCCCCCCCCCCCCCCCACCCACCCACCACCTGAAAGTAATATAAAAAAAAGGAAATTTACTCTTTAAAAAAAATCCAAACAATAAAAAATTGGAACATTTTCCACCCCTGATATACATTAAATTACTCCCACCCCACCAAAAATATCAACTAATAAGTATAATTAGCCCCCCCAAATCAACTTTTTAAATTTGATTCTAATTACTTTAGCAAAGAATACAAAAATGTTAACTCGCCTTCATGTTTTCTTATGCTCTGGGTGATCAGCATGGCTTCGAAGTTTCTTTTTTCCGTTCGCATCCGTAACTGATCGTTTTTGAACAAACGATACAGAAACACGTGCCGGCCACATTTATTTTCTTGCACCACTTGCGATATTCATTGCCGTCGTCATCAGTTTCGTTTAGCCATTGTCATCTCCATTTGTTTTTAATTTGGCCCTCGACGCATGCTACTGGATCTCCTTCTTTCAAAAAAGCCATGACTACTTAATTTCTGGAGCACCGTGCAAACTTTCGTTGTCAGTCAGACGCGCCAATGTTAGCCTGTGAAGATGCCGAAAACACAGAAACAGCTACTTCCGGTATGAGATGGAAAACTTGGATCGAACACAAAATCGGAACCGATAAATCGGGTTTTTTTTTTGTTTGTTTTTTTTAAATTGACGGAAGTTCCGTCAAGACTGAAAGTCATTTTGACGGATTTCCGTCCATAGACGGAAAAGTTTCACCCATGCCTCTGTAATACAGGAAACTTGATTAATGTCCATTTTATCAATTATATCCTGGAGACAACAATCATTTTTCTGTCTAATCATACACAACACTTACCCATTCTGTATTTTTTTCTAATCATATATAATTCTTACTCATTCATAAAAGAGCAAAGCATCAAAACAGGGTATCTGTTTTTACTGGAACCTGTAGCATGCTCTCAAATCCTTTAGTTCTCATTGTGAAAATCTGACTGGCTGCCTTGGTGCTGACAGTGATGAGCTTCACACAATGGGTAATCAAATATGGGTTAAATTATGTGGCAACAAGGCCACTTCCAGTCTTACACAGACTTTTATCGAACTCACTCTTTGCTGTCTTTGGTTTTCTCCAGTTTTCCTTTCTTTTTCCTCTCCTTCCTTCTCTCACGTCTTCTGGCAGCAATTTGACGCTTTTGTTCATCCAGTTCTCTTTCTCTGTCAATCTCCTGGAGCAGACTGTTGGCGTTCTTGTTAGCCTCTGCAGCCTGCCGTCTTTGGCAGACACAATGATGTCCATGCACTGCTGGCATTTCTTCTGCAACTCCTGGAACATATAACATTCAATTCATACCAACTCATTCTGGATCAAAATAAACACTTTTGTTCCTATTCACTCAGGATCAGATCTTTCTATCATTAACTGACAGAGACTTCAGGGGAAAGGGGAGACAGTGAGGAAAGTCAACTTATGGGAAAGCAATGAGAGATGAGGTGAAACGATTGTCTCATATGAGCAGATAAGATCATGGCCACATCACAAACTGACTTGCGCAAGCTATTTTATCTCTATATGACTGGTATTCAAGTAAAACATTTATAAGTTAGAAATGTGCTGTACAAGTATGTGCGTCTATACCTGACCAGTATTATTGAAAAACGTTTACACATTAGAAATGTTTGTATGAATTATGCTTTGAATGGCGCATGTTTGTTGGCAATGTGTAGCCTCCATTCCCAGACTTCTTCGGTAAAAGGTGCACGAGTCAGAAGGAGAGGTGTGTGTGTGGGGGGTGGGGGTGGGTTTTGGTGCACGTGCGAGGTGCATAGTGCATTAATTATGTTATGGTCAACGAAAACCCATGTGCTTTTACGTTTAGAAAACATTTTCCTTATTTTTTTAAAAAAACCCAAAGTGTAAAACCCTCTTTTCTTTTCCTAGACACGAAAGTGACGCTTATAAAAAACATATTAAAACCTACATGATAAAAAAAAAGAAGAGGAATAACAATATCAAAAAAGTTTTTTAGAATGAAAAGTATTGGCTGCTTAACGTTTTATCTTCCCCCCCTATACAAAAAATACGGTCCCACCCTCACTGCCAAAACCAGAACTAACATTTCCCACAAAGAAAAACTTTCCATTTTTTCCCAGACAGCTTTTTTGGGTTCCTTGTTTAAAAACACCCCGTTTGGGCCAAGGCCCGTGGGAAAATTTGCTGCCATCTGAAAAGCCCCAATTCAATTTTAAAATTTTTTTTTTTTTTTTTTTTTTTAGCTGAATCAAGCGCGACTGGGACAGTGGCAGATGACCATCCTTTTGTTTGCCTGTTTTTCCGCTCTGTTGTTGTCTCCTCCTTTGGCCGAACCACGACTGGTTACCTCTGAAATTCTATTGTGGTTTTTGGGTCCAAAGTGTGTAAAATTGTGTTTTAAAATATGTAAGTTTTTGCGCGAAAAGTCCCTGCTAGGAAAAATACTAAATGATTAAAGACGTGGAAACACTGAATATTTTTTATTTAAAGAGTTTTTCACAAAAAAGATTATTAAAGGGCTTTATTAACAAATCAACGATTGTCAACTAATCCGGTTTCTTTTAGTGTCCCCAATGGGCAAAAGCCTTTGTCAGAAAATTTCAAGAATTTACTGATGTGAATTTTTTTATTATAACACTTTTAAATAAGGTCTCTTATTTTACTATACTGATGGACATAATGGAAAAAAAATTTTGATGTAATCTATTTCTTTCATATGCTAACATGGGCACTTTTTCATGTTGCTGATATGCTAAGAGTCTTTTGAAAAATAAAAATCATGATGTGAAATTTTTTTTCAGATTTGGTGATTTCGCTCTTTTAACCCTTGCTGCCGCATGATTTTGTGTCCATGGCTATGTGATTCCCTGGGCCCAAAAAAAAAATAATCGCCTGTTCACTTGCCATACAAATTCAAATTTAAAAAAAAATTTTTTTGATCTTTCTATAAAAGTAATGAAAAAAAATTAAAGACATCCTCCATCCAAAAACAGCCCTTTTTTCCCCCCTATATGTGACCTTCCCCCCCCCACAAAACCCGTAGAAAGAAAAAGTGGGAGCGTGGAGCGAGAGTCCCCAGAAGAGAAGCCCCTTCAGGCAAGTGTTTGGCCCCTTTTTCCTGACACCCAGGGGGGGTTTGGGGCCCCCCCGGTTCATGATCCGGATGCCCTCTGCTGCCCCTTTTTTTTTTTTCCCCACCCCGGGACGAGCATGGCTGGGATTTTGAACCATGACCCCCCTGGCCTGCTCTTTTTTACTTAAAAGATCGCGCTTTTAACCCCTGAGCCACAGGGGGCATGATATTTGTAGGGAAATTAGCCTTATGAAGTTACTTTGTTTCCCCTTGACCAGATCCCCAGCTTAAACCTCTCGCCCCCTTTGCCCCCTTGCTTTCAGGGTTGGTTTTTTCCCTTCCCCGCAATGAGAGCTGTTTCATGGGCTGTAGGGACGTTCCCACAAATCCTCGCTCCAATTTTGCGTGAGGTTTTTGACCTGATCCTTTCTCCCTCGGTGTTTGCCATCGATACTTTCGTCTTGTAGATTTGGGGCCCCTCCTCTGTTCCATATGGGCCGTGGCTCGTCTTACAGGTTTGGTTGACTTGAGGGGACTACATGTTGGTCTCAGCCATTTTGCTGATGATTTTGGGTGCTCTTCCATTCTGGGGGGCGAGTGCATCCCGATCTCCCCCACCAGCAACTCTGCCTGCATTTTTCGAGGGGCACGGTTTTGTTTTGGCCATGTTTTGCTGCCCCCTGCCGGAAAAATGTTGCGGGTGCTTTTGGAGTCCTGTTTTTCTCCCTTTTGTGGTTTTGGGTCTAGCCCAGATATTGAAAATTTTTTTGGGCCCTTTGGGTTGTGCCTCCTGTGTCCTTCCTTGACCCAGGGTACTTTACTGATTTAAAAACATGCCCACTGTTTTTTTTCTGGAAAAGGGGGATGCAGGATGTCTGTTTTCCCCCACTTCACCGGGTTGCATTTGAGGGCAAAAGGTCTTAGCAGTTGAGATGAAGCTGTTCCTGAGGGGGGGCCATGTCCCAAATGTCTTCCCAAAGTTGACTTCTTTGGAGTGCTTTTCCCCGTTGTCCATTGCCCTGCGGGCTTGCTGGACTGCTTTTTGAGTCTTTTTTGGTTTTTTTTTTCCCCTTTCTCCTGAATCAGATTTTTCTTTTGGGGCTTTTCTTTGGCCTTTGACCACATTCAGTTTTGGTCACCCCCAGTCCTTTGTCGTTGGTCTGGGTTTTGCCCCTGTTTTTTCTTGATCTTGGGGATTTTCTTTTGCAGAACCCATCGCCCTTAAATTTTCCTTTTTCTGCCTGTTTCACGGGGTTGATTGCTTCTCCTTTTTGTCTCCTGAGCCCTCCGCATGCTTTGAAGTTGATTTCCCTGCTTTGTTTTTCCCTCCGGGTGGTTTCAGTGGTATTTGAGCTTTGTTTGGGCAGTACAGCGCGATGTCAGCAGGCAGGGTGGGACACCAAGCCTTTTCCTTGTGTTTTTGGTTTTTGGTTCCCATTCCTCCACGTGTGGTGCAGGTCGTATATCATCAGGGGCCATGGAGTTTTGGGTATCGCAAAACGAAACACCGCCCTTGTTTTTTGCCGGGGGCCCCACACGGGTCAAGGTCTCCAAGCCTTTTTCCCCTCTCTTGGTTTCTTTTGCTTTTTGTGTGTCTTTCGCGTATCATCATCCATTTTCCCAAGGCTTTAACTGGTTTTCTTGACGTTAAAAAGGCCGGTTTTGGAAAACTAAAAGACCACAGTTCGGCCATTTTCCTTTCCTCAGTGAGAGACCCCGTGATTTTTGGCTTGAACTTCATTCTGTGAGGAAACTAGTCGTCCCCCTCTCCGACATGAGTTTCGTCTTCTCTGGATAAATCACTGTGTGTCACCATGAAGGCCTTGAAGGGGGCTCTTGTACCCATCCCAAGGTTTTTGTCCCCGGTTTTTTGTTGCTGTTTTCAAGAGAGTTCCATTGCCAGCACGACATATGGGGAAATTGCACCCCCCATTGAATGCCCACTTCAATTGACCCAACCAGTTGTTTTTCTGGTTTGAAAACCGCATGGAAGCCAATGAAGTACTTTTTGAGCATGTGCGGATGTTTTTTGGGCCTGGTACTTAAAGGCCAACTGTATATTCGGGGCAAGATCCATATGCGTTTGCCAGATCAAGCCACACTACGTCCAGGTTCTCTTTTCTGTTTTCTTTTTGGATTGCGTCCCAGATTTTTGGGGGTTTACCCCCACCACCCCGGGGGATGCCCCTTTCTGACTGACACACCAAGTACTTGTTTCCTCGGGGACTTGGCAGCCTTGCTGCCATGCAGAGAAAAATTTTTCCCTTTGACTTCATAGTGATTTGGCAAAAAACTGGCTGTTCACTTGAGTTTTGCTTTTGGGGGGTTAACCCACTCCCGTCACCCCTGGCCCCCGTGATCTTCTGGTTTCTCCCAAACGATCGCAGCACCCTGTGGACCCACTCCGCACCGGGAAATTTCTTGAAAAGGGGAAAAGGGTACCCCGTTTGGCCCTGGTGATGATTTGGCTTGGCTTTGTCGCCCCCTTTCTTGATTTCCCCCAAGTTGGGGGCTTGCCATTGAACGTTCCTCGGGGTTGGTTGGCCATACCAGCCTTGTTGAGGGGTGTTTGCTCGTGATCAGATTTTTGTTTTCCTCAGTGCTGCTCAAGAACCCCTTTGTCCCCTTTAGGGTCCCAGTTTTTGGGCTGCTAAAAACAGTGTTTGGCAAACTGGAAGGGGTTCTGAAAAAGCGCTCTTGTGTCTTTTTCTTTTTGTCTTCCTCTTCCCGCGTTCCGCTTTGTGGGGGGCGCTGTGTTTTTCTTTCAGGTTCCCCAGTTTTCCAACCTTTTTTTCAGCTGGGAGTGCGGTCTTTTTTTTTCTTTTTGGGTTGTTTTTTTGGGCCTTCTTGTCCCTCTTTTTTGGCGTCTGGATTTCTTTTGGGGGGTTTTCCCCTTTTTGGGTAGTTTTTCCATAGGCGTTCTACATGTGGCATACACAAAGTCCCCATATGTGGCTAGTTTGTGTTCCGGGGGCTTTTCCCTACATGATCGAGTCTTTTTGGGATTTTGATCCTTTCTCCCAATCTTCAGTTTCTTGTCGTTGAGGTTTAGTTTTAGGGGCCCGGCATCGAGGGCCGTGCAAATTCCTCTCCGAACCACAGCGTGGGTGTCCTTGGCACGTGGTTTAAATTTCCGGCCTTGGTCTTCCCCGGGTTTTTTGCGATCAGTGCGCTGTGCTCATTTAGAGGTCTTCACACATCCCCTCTTGTTCGTGGATCTCTGCCCGGGTGGACGAAAAGCTTTCCAAACACAGGATTTCCCCGTCTTAACTCGATTTTTGAAAATTCTGGGTTAAAACTTATTTAAAAAACTACAGATTTTTTCTGATTAATTTATATAAAAAAAGAACGCTTAGGGGAAAAATAAGAAAGTATTTGGTCTTTTGAAGTGGGTCTGGCCAAAGGCATTTTTAAAAACGGCTTCTAAATCTTTGCTACCATTCACATATTTTCCTAGCACGGTATTTTTTTTTTCCATACTTATTTTTTGGACGCACACCTCTTTCGAAGGTATATAAAAACCCAGGGGGTTCTTAGGGGGTTTCGTTAAGTTTTAGGCGAGTGAAAATGGGTCTTTTACGTTAAAAGAAGTTCATTTTGATTCGAGGTTAGGCTTTTAAATCCAATTTTAATAAAGTTTGGTTTTTGGGAGCAAATGGATAGTGCCCCCTGAAAGTTTTGGGTGTAAGGAAAAAATTTCGCAAAAAAAATCAAAAAACCCCGGGGGCCCCCACCAGTATTTTCAGCTTTGCCATGAAAAAGGCCCGAGTAAACGGTTTTGGGGGGCGGGGCCCCTTTTTGTAACTGGTACACAAGGGGGGAAAAAAAACGAACGACAACTCTACTTCAGTGTTCTCGGGGCTAAAAAAAATTTTTTCCTAAAAATTTACTGTCCCACAGAATGTCATGGATTTGGAGCACAGAGGACTTTTAAGTTAAAAAAAGTCGAAACCTTTGGGCAAAATAAAGTCTTTTTATATGGTCAGCAAAATAATAAATTACTTTTTTTGGAAGGGAAAAAAAAAAACAAAATTCAACAATGTTTAAAAAACCCAAGGCATCAATACGATTTGTTTTAACTACGGGGGGGGAAAAAAAACAAAAACAGATTATGAATACTAATTTTGATTGTGATGGAAACGCAAAAATTCTTTTGCACAAATGCATGAGCAATCCCCACCCTTCCCCCCCCAAAAAAACACACCTGTGGGGGATGATTACCCTTGTCCACTCCTCTTTTCTTTTTGACGAACAGGCAGTTTTTTTTTGGCCCGAGTTTTCTTCACCTTTTCTCTTGCTTTTGTGCAGCAAAAAATTTGTTTCTCATTAAAATCTGCCCAAAATTTCCCTGAAACAAAACGCTAAAGGTAGCTCCCAAGGCAAAACATGGGACACCCCACTGACTAACCGGGTTTTCCGGGTTCAAAACAAGGGAAAAATTTTGGGGGGGGCTTTTATTTTTTGTGTCAACCCCTCTATCAACAATTAAAGAATCTCTAGCAAGTTTGTTTTTTTGAATTTCTTTTTTTGGGGGGACTGGGCCCCGTAGCAATGGGCTTTCGATCGTCATTATCATCGCCCCAATCTTACGATTCCGGCCCCAAAAATAGCACTTTTATCTTTATTTTAAATAGGTTTTAAGATGACGTCCGAATGTCTTTCAATCTTTTTCAAGGGTGCAGCCCGCAAATACCCCCTTTTCTCAATATCACTCAGAAAAAAAATTTCTACAATTGCATAAGTAGAGGGGTCTGGGGCTCAGGGGGTTGCGGGCAAAGTCCCTAAAAAAAAGCCCAGTCATTGGGGAAAAAACGTACAGACTTCCGCGTTCCCCCAAAGTTGCCCCCTTCTTTGGCCCCGGGGCCTCCCTGAGTGACGGGGTGTTTTTTTTTCCCCGTGGCGGGGTAAGTTGTATTTCACTCCCATTTGTTAACTTTTCCCTTAAATGCCTTTTCCGAAGGCCAAGTCACATGGTAAATTTTTGATTCAAACTAAAACGTGCTGTTGATAGATTTGTATTAAAGAGCGGAGTAACCTCATTTGGTCGTAAACGGGGCTTAAAACCCGTGTGTGAGCTTTTGGGGGGGGGGGGGCGCACACGCCCGACAGTAAACTGGTTTCGTCTCGTGCCCCGGGGTAGCGGTCACCGACAAAAAAATAACATCGTCGTGCTATGCGCTCCAATCATTTTACACTCTTTCCCAAAAAAATTTTTTTTATGAATACTAAATGGGAAATTTTGCAATTTAAATTTAAATTTGTTTCGTATTTTTTCAAAGGGAAAAAAACATATTTTTGGGTGTGTGTTGTGACTATAAACGGTGTGTGGGGGTGTGTGGTGTGGTGTGTGTGTTGTGTGTGTGTGTGAACCTTAAAACTTGAATATTAGTTTATTTTGCAGATCTGTTGAAATGGCATCACCTCAGGGATATACGAAAGGCAGGGGGAAGAGCTTGGAGGGGTGAGATCAAAGGAGTGTCCCCAACGGTCCTCCAAAGCTTTCCGCATCCTTATGCCACTGTGGGGGCAAAGGCGTGGTCGAAGCCCAAAATGAGGGCTCCCCTAAAAACGTGCTGTCATGTGGGGAGGAAAAAAGGGGGTCAATGGCTGGGAGCTTGCAAAAGAGGCTTTGGCCGCACCAAAGATGCCCCAAAGGGACAGGTAAAAAGGATTCTTGTGATGAGGACCCAAGACCGTTTTCACCAACAACCGCCCTGGAAGGATTGGATCCTGGCCTTTTAAAAAGGGCATCCTGGGTGGTAAAGAATGGCCCAGCCAGGGCCCGGGGGAGAGCATGTGAAAAAGGGGGGCTGTCACCGGTTGAGGAGATGAAAAATTCGTAACGCTTGGACCCAACTCTGTTTTTTTCCCCTACCGTTTTTTTAAATTTGATCAGGATTTAGTATTTCCCCCCAAAAAAAAAGGTTACACTATGATGGGAAAAAAGCTTATACTCATGACATGGCACCGCGAATTACAGTGCTTGCCTGTGCTTTCAGCAGTGGGCAATAAACCCCCCATTGCTGATTTTTCCCCTACACCGAACCTCATTAAAGTTCTGGGGGGTTTGAGGATCCTTCTTCCAGAAGACCCCCAAAGGTGATTAGAGGAGGTGTTCTCACTTTTTGAGGGACTCTTCACCCTGGCTCAGACCCAAAAGGGCCAGTGGGGCTTTTTTTGAGGGCCCATTCCATTCACCATCTATGGCCCAGCACCCTGTGGAAGAAAAGGGGCATCATCCTCCTCCCTCAAATCGCATGCCATCATTCACCCCAGCAATTGGACCAAGATTTTTTGGGGCCTTAAAACCAGCATGGAATGAACTGTGAGGAATTCCAGTACGACACGGGCGAAAGCGTGACAATAAAAACTTTCGCCGTCCTTAAAAAGGCTGGGACCACCGCCGGCCAGAGCTGGCATTAAAGGGCTTTTCCAGTCGGGATTTTCCCTTTCAACCCCCGAAACTGTGCTGACTCTGAAAAGCTCGCACCAAGGCCCGCTTCACAGCACCTGCTGCCTCGCTCCTCCCCAATTACCATCTTCAGGGGGATCCTGCATTACCCACCCGTTCTCACTGGGGGAAACCCCCATCCCCCCAGCAGTGGGGGTCTCCCAAACCTCTTTCCCGGTAAACTCAATTTCTCCCTTGGGGGAAAAAACGGTGTGAAGTACATGAAATCAGGGCAGTACAAAATCCCCGTTACCTATATCACATGGAAATCTCGGTGGACAATCACGAACAGCCCCTCACCCCCCCCCCCCAGCCAGCACCCCTTTTCCAAAACCCCCCTTCCACCCTCCCAAAACACCAGCCCCCAATTACCCCAAAAACCCCCGCCTTCCATCCCCTCCCCAAAACACCCCCCTCCACCTCTTTCCCCCAAAACACCCCGCCTTCCACCTCCCCCAAAGACACCCGCCCCTTTCCCAAACCCACCCAAGAACCCCACCTTCCCTCTCTTTCCAGAAAACCCATCTTTCCCCCTCCCCCAAGACACCCCCTTCACCTCTACCAAAACCCCCGCCTTTTCCCAAACCCCCCCAAGACACCCAGCCTTCCCAAATACCCAAAAACCCCAGCCCTTTCCCTCTCTTTCCAAGACACCCCGACTTTTCCAACTCAAATCTTCCCGGTGCCGTCTCCATCTCCCCAAAACCAAGAGTTGCCAGTTCAAAAGCAAAATCATTGACGATTTCCTGGGTTTTGCTACGTTCCAAAAAAAAAAGGGGAAGAAAGCAAGCGCAGCAATGCCATTCTCCATCAGTGGGGTGGAGTACAACAGATGGTTCAAGAAAAACAAGGAAAAAAAGAGAGGAAAAAAGACAAAAGGAAGAAAGAAAAAGGAAACGGAAAGGGGAAAAAAGAAGGAAAGGGGGAAAGGCGCTGTGACAAAGAAACGGAAAAAAGGAAAAAAAAAAAAGGAAAGGGGGAAAAGCCAAGAAAGGGAGAAACAAAAAGCAAAAGAAATGAAGAAATTTTAGCTGCCTCCCCAAAACAAACGAAAAAGGAGTGACTCTTTTGAAGTGGAGCAGCCAGTGCGGGGGAGATTCCCTGATATATTGACGAAAAAAAGGGGGAAAGATGTTGCATGAAATGCAACATGACACAAGGGCCATTTTGGGGAAGTGCAGTTGTGTTGTGTGACAGTTTGGTGGGAACAGAATGTGTGCTCCATGGGCCTGACAGGGGGGGCTCAGAAGACATCGAAACCCTGGACGTGGAGTTTTTTTTGGGAAATGTTCAATGGGAGATGTGAATTTCAGTTTTTTCCCCGCTCTTTGCCTCCAGTGGCGGCTAACTGTATAGAAACGTTTTCATGCCAAAAAGAGGGAAAATGGGGAGAGACTTTAACAAATTGTCCCCACCAAAAAAGGTCGAGAGGAGAAGGGTAGGAGGATAAGATAAAATTTTCTTTTAGCCCACCCACGCAGGGGGGCCACATCAGGGGTGTCACCACGTTAAAATCAACTCACCCTCTTAAAAAAAAAAAAAAAAAAAAAAAAAAAAAAAAAAAAAAAAAAACTTTCACACACCTCGTTAAATGACATCGTCTACAAACGAACCAGAAACTTTGTAAAAATCCTTCTCCGTAAAATCTCAAATCAGATGAAAAATGTTAATTTCTCTCAAAAACCCAAGGATCACGTCAGGCGGGACATCCCTGAACAGGATCTTCATGGACTCCGCTGTAAAATGTTGTGTGTCTCACATGCGTGCAAGTCCCAACACTCTAAAAGAACATGTTTCATTGTGAGTGGTGCATGACATGGAATGCACCACGGAGCTTCTTCACTCTTTAAAAGGTAAGAATGGGTAAAATACGAATGGCCGGTGTGCAGCCGGCACAGAACCGTTTCCTCTTTACGACCACCCGACGTAGATGGGAGGAAGTCCTTAGGTTTGGACGGATCTGAAAGAGTTTGTTACTCGTCTGTGTGTTCCAATCCTCCTGCCAGAGGTCTCTCACATAATCGTTAATTTTGGGTTTCACATCTGAACAGGGATATAAATGTTGGACAGTTTCTCTCTTGTGGCGTTCTTGGCTAAACGATCAACCATTTCGTTCCCGCCGATGCCAACATGGCCAGGAACCCAAGCAAGAGTAATGTTGTAACCGTCCGCCTTCAACTTGCTAAAAAGTTCAAAAAAAAGTAAAAGTTCTGGATGCTGAAGGTTGCGGCCAGCTATGGCCTCCAAAGCTGACAGCGAATCCGACAGAACCAGAAAGTCCCTCCTCGAAGAATGGGAGATTATCTTCAAAGCCAGTACTAGAGCAGTAAGTTCAGCAGAATAGACAGAAGCATCTGAATGTATATGTTCCAACAATATCTGAGAAGGAGCCCCAGGGCAGTAGGCTGCACAGGCCACTCCATCCTCAGACTTGGAACCGTCAGTGAAAACTTTTTGATAGGATGGGAATTTGGAACAGAGCTCGGCATACAAGCCTTGTACGCCAGAGAGCTGGTAGACTCCTTACGGAAGCTGCGAGATCAAAACGAATCTCTGTGTGAAAAAGGTCCATGGAGGTTGATCCGGAACTTGGAAAAATCGGAAACTACTCCCAGGTCTATACCTGCATTCCGCACGTGAGGCTGCATACGAAGCCCAAACGGCGGAATACATTTCGGGTTTGTTCAAACTTACTTTGGAACGGAGGGTCAAAAACACAGTCATAGGCAGGATTCTGCGGTTCTGAGAACAGTCGGATGTAATAATTCAAAGACAGTTTCAGCCTGCGGTTGGACAGTGAAGGTTCAACCTGCCTCTGCGTACAGGCTGTACACAGGGGTGGTGCGGAACGCTCCAAGACAGAGACGAAGCCCTTGATGGTGGATAGGGTCCAAGAGTTTGAGGTAAGATGATCTTGCGGAGCCGTACACAGCACAACCGTAGTCCAGTTTGGAACGGACCAGGGCTCTGTAGAGTGCAACAAAGTTTTCTTATCAGCGCCCCAGTCGGTGTGTGTGCTACGACCCGCAGAATATTCAGTGCCTTTTGGCAAGCAGTTTTGAGGTTTTTATATGGCTGAGAAAGTTAAGTTTTTGGTCAAAAAATGACTCCCAGAAAATTTGGCCTCTTTAACAGCTGGAATGGGAGATTCCCTACTTGAAGTTCCGGATCTGGAAAAAACTGACGGAAATTATGGAAGTGAATACACTGGGTTTTTGTAGCAGAAAAGGTGAAACCGTTTTCATCCGCCCACCGATGGATTTTATCTACGCAAAGCTGGAGCCTGCGCTGGACACTCGGGTAACAGGCTTCCAGTTGCGTAGACAGCAAAATCATCCACAAACAATGAGCAGTCCTGAACCCTGCTGAAACTGATTGAACAATGTTGTTGATCTTAATACTAAAGAGGGCAGGAGATAGTATGCTCCCCTGTGGCAACACCCAACTCCTGCTCGTGGACATCAGAGAGAGTGGTGCCAACCCGGACCTGAAACTGTCGTTCTGCCAAAAAATTTTGAATAAAAAGCGGAAGATGACTCGAAAACCCAGATCTGTGGAGATCATGAAGTATCCCCGACTTCCAGGTGGTATCGTAGGCCTTCTCCAAGTCAAAGAAAATTGCCACTGCATGCTGTCTGTTTAAAAAAAGCGTTCCTAAGTGTAGATTCCAGACGAATCAAATGGTCAACTGTACTACGATGTTTGCGGAAACCACACTGTTCTTTCGCCAAAAGGCCATCGTTTCGAGTTTCCACATGAGCCTAGCATTGACCATTTTTTCCATCAATTTACAGACACAGCTGGTCAAAGCTATGGGACGGTAGTTAGATGGATTAGAAAGATCTTTTCCAAGGTTTGGGGATGGGAATAATGAGGGCTTTCCGCCAAGAGGGTGGAAAGCAACCTGTAGTCCACACGTGGTTGTATACCTGTAACAGGATGTTCAGACCTTCTTGCGGAAGATGTTTCAATAGTTGATAATGAATGTCATCTTACCTGGAGAGGAATCGCTGCAAGAGAGTAAGGCAGATTTCAGCTCGTTTAATGTGAAAGGAAGATTGTAGTCTTCCATGTTGTCGGATGAAATAGTTGCAGGGTGATTTTTCTTTTAGGGCTTTGTTTTTGACAAAAGTGACTGATTTATTAGAAGAGGAGGAATTCTTTTCAATGGTTGAAGCAAGCAGATTAGCAACTGCTTTCTTCTCTGTTATTTTAAAAAATCCGAAAACTTGAGATGGTTCACAGTGGGACAGGTGTTCTTCCCTTTGATTTTCTTATGATGTTCCACACTTTTTTCTTAGAAGTTTTTGATGTCAGCCTGGAGCAGAAGCTTCTCCAGGACGACGTTTACTGATTTTAAAAGTGTGTCTTGATTTAGCACGGAGTTTCTGATGGCTCGAGCGTTGGGACCCGAAGGTCGTTGTATACTTGACGCTGAGCCCGTTTTCTAACTTTGGAAATTTGTTGGCATTCTGAATCGAACCAGGGTGTTTTTGGCATTTGAAGTTTATCGGAAGAACACTGGAATACAGGCCTTAGCACATTTGATCATAGTGTTAGTCAGTGATTCATGCTGGATCCGGACTCTGAAAAAAATCAGTGTCCTGGAAACTCCTTAGAAACAGTGGCTGCAAATAGATCCCAGTTTGCTTTCTTATAATTTAGATGCTGAGAGACAGAGACGTGTTCAGTTATTACAGGTTGTAGAAGGACAGGGAAATGGTCACTTCCGTGCAGATCGTCATGGACAGACCCACTCATAGTCCAGGACCAGCGAGGGGTCACAAACCGACAAATCTAAACACGAAAGTGAACTGAGGAAGAGTGGAGATAAGTTGCAGATCCGTCGTTCAGACAACACAAATCCAAGTCTGAAAGGACATCCTCAATTAGCAGACCTCTGGGTGACGTACCGGCACTACCCCAAAGAGGATTGTGACCGTTAAAGTCACCCAACAGCAAAAAAGGTCGAGGAAGTTCTTCTATCAGACTGACAAGGTCCTGACGACAAACCGGACAGAAGGAGGGTAGATAAAGAGAACAGATGGTCACAGTCTTGTGGAGAGTGACTCTCGCAGCTACAGCCTGAAGCGAGGTAGACAGAGCGACAGGACTATACAGCAAAGTTTTGTGTAGGAGAAGGGCAAACACCGCCCGACAGTCCCAACATGGATGTTGTGCAGGTATTGAAAGAATATTAAAGCCAGAAAGAGTAAAGGTCTTCTGGCTTTGAATTTGAGTTTCCTGAAGAGCCACGACGGAGGGTTTTATAGACTGACACAGAAGCTGCAGCTCCTCAAGTTGGAATTTAATCCACGGATATTCCAATGTAATATGTACTATCCATGGTGCAGAGGCGAAAAGGAGAGAGATCAGGTCATCTCCTCATCGACATCTGCCGCCAATGGAGTGAATTTATTTTGTAGTTTCACTGGACTGTGTTGGTCTTTGGACCTGCTGGCAGACTTGCCCGCAGGTGACAAAGGCCTGGAGTTTGGAGAAGGTGGAGGTCTGGATTTGGGAGATGGTGGAGGGTTTTTCCTTATCTCCACCATCTCCACACTGGGTGGAACTCCCTTGCCCGCACGGGCACTGGACAGAGGAGTTCGAGGGGAACTGCTGGTTTTTAATCTGCCCAGCAGCAGATGTTGTAGACTGCTGGGCAGTTGAGGGTGGCGGATTTTTTGCCTCCACCAGGGGCAATCATTTTGGGTTGAGAGGTGGTGGACCTGCTTCCACCAGAGTTGACAGTTCGGACTTGCAGTGTCTTCGAGAACGTAAAGTCATCAGTCTGACAGCAGACTGATCGAGTGGAAACTGTGGGAACTTCCGTACAGCCGAAGCATAGGAAGAGGCTGTCGCGTCTGACTGCCCACAACCTGCTGCGGGCTTCAAAAAAGGAAATTTTCTTTTCAGTCTTTAGTCTTTGAATTGCGGATTCCTGAATCCAAAGAGGACAGTTTCTTGAAGAGGAGGGATGGTCGCCACCGCAGTTAGCACAATGTGCCGGATCTTGACACGGCCCATCATGGGTTGCCTTGCAGCAAACACCGCATACCTCTTGCCCTGAACAGCGGTCCCTGACATGGCCAAACTTCTGGCACCTGAAGCACCTCAATGGGGACGCACATATAGCTGAACATGAACATTTAGGTAACCAACCTTGATGACCGGAGGCAGCACAGGGTTGCAGAAGGTCAGAAAGAGGGTGTTGGTGGCCACTCTCTCTGAAGAGGGTGGGAAGGGGGAGGGGGGGGATACAAGTTTATATTCAAGGATCGATGTCATTTGACCTTTACAGTGGCACACGTATTAAACCCTGCATTATGTTCATTACTGCTGTCTTGAATGAATTCTGTCCATTATTTTTGACTTGACTGTTTACTTAAAATGCTAGTTAGCTTTCAATCGCATGATTGATTAAACCTTGTAAAATCATTGATTTCTCAGCCTTATTGCGACGATTTTGGCTTGTTTTCTTTGTCCATATTTTTCTTATCTTCTGTCTGTCTGTCAAGGTATTGCCTATGGAAAGTAGGAATATGCTTTGCTAAATGTTTAATGTGTTTTTTTAACATCTAATTGTCTTGAAGAAATAATGAACTTATAGACAAGTAGCGCAATAGCCGACATGACCTGGCGCGCTCACCCTCCACTAGCGCAACACCCCCCCCCGCCTGGCGCGCTAACCCAACACATAGCGCACTGAGTCGCCACTCACATCCTTCACTTTTACTACTGCTGAAAAAGAAACGAATGGAATGAAGGGTGGCGCGTTGTCCCGCTTACAGGAGACCTATTTTTAGACACGTTCATGACACAGACGTTATCTGGCTCCGCATCGGAGACTTCTCAGCTGTGTTTTACTGCTTAAGGTAGCGCACTCTACCGCCACTACTCTAGTTACTTGATCCGCCATTTTCCCTGAAAATCTTCGAAAAAAAGCCGAACTTTGAAAATTCACAGCAGTGAAACTACTCCACCTAAATGCTTGCAACAAAAAACAAAACGGCGTCAGGGAACTTCTGTACCAGAAGACTCTTCTGTCGCGATTGTATTCTGGGATATGCGATGGTGAAAGCGAAAGTCGTTGACTTAGTATTCAGTGGTTGATCTCTGTCGATCTGGTATTCAGATTGAGGAAATCACGCAGTCGACCTTGGTCGATCCGGTAGGCACTGGGTTAAGTTGTCAGCTGAGAGGCATCTATGAAGAACAGTCATCGTTCTTCAGATGAGAATACTTTCAAGAGTTTTCACTGGACAGTGTGCTCCCTTGGGGGATTTTGGAGTTTTTTTTGTCCCTCTGCATGAGAAGTTTGATTTTCCAGTCTCTCATCAGAAGAAGTGCCAGCAGAACTCGACTTCACAAAAAAGCTTTGAATGTTCATAGCCAACCGTTTTCCAAAATCACTGTTTCCCTGTGACTTTTGCTTTTGCTAAATGTCAAAAACGACCACTGTGAGCAATCGGGATTTCACATTTACACGTGGTGCTGTGTGCGAACGTATCACCCTTCTTTAACGCAGTAATGAACTTGAAAATTGTATGATACGCTGGTTTGTACTTGTTCATATTTCTTTGTCTTTTTGACCACAGCTTCCACCAATTAATCTGAATTTTTGTTGTCTGTTTCACGGGCGCGAGTTGAAGCTGAACGAGCAGCCATACATTCATACAGGAAGGAAGTGCGCATGCGCCATGCGAACTTTTGAAAGTTGCACCAGATGCTTGGGCTTGGCCGATTACGCGTTTAGTGCATTTTCGTGAGCTCAGTGATCAAAATTTCGTACAATCCGGTTTTCAAACATACAATCATATAGCTGTACTGAATTTCATGAGATGGTACGCAAAAATCCTACAGTGCACAGGTCTGCAACCAGCCGCACATGCTGCGTTACTTTCCCTCACACACTGCGACCTTGTTTTAAGTTAAGCTGACCAAGATAAATGGCATCCCTGAGAATTGTCCAATGAAATCTAAGCAGTAGTATGGGGTGTGAGTAACTATTCATTCACACAGACCAGGGTTGTGAACTGACCACATTCCACATATTTATCAAAAAAATACGAATGCTAGGAGCAGTGTTGGGTTGGAAAATGCAAATGCAAGAGGTTAAAGCTGGCGTGTGTGTGTATTGTGTGTGCACGCATGTGTGTGTAGAGATGTTCATTTTCACCTACTGTCACTCACACAGCTGTCACAAGGAAGCAAGACATTTCTAGAAATTACTATAAAAATAGATTTTCACAATACAAATTGCTTTCAAACCTGACTCATCCATCACCACACTTTGTGACAAACTCATACTCTATCACTAAGGCATTTTCCTTTTTTTCCTGTTTTTCTTGCCCTCTCCCTTTACTAAGTATTTCCTGGGTTGAAGTCTCAAATATTGTTTCAATACATCAGCATATTGTTGAAGATTCAGATACAGCCAGATATGATTTCAAACACAAAAGTATGCAAGAGCTACCACTCTTTGGCTAAAAAAAAAAAAAAAGGCATCACAATAGTTAGACACTGCAAGAGTGATAAACGCTCAAGAAATGATCATCACCAAACATGTGTACAAAACTTGGTGAAATCACTAGGATGGACAGCAGCCAAGACACTTCTGAATCAACTGTGGCAGCTCAGAAACTCACATTAACTGCAAAGCACATTTGCTCCAACCTGAAGCTTCAGTGGTAGTGTATGAGCCAAAATCTTAATGCTAAAAAAACTGTCTGGAAGGGTTAAGACAAAGACAAAATACCTTCAGAATGCTGCCATCAGAATGCAACTGATCGCCTTTCTGCAAGTAACCTTACGCCAGAAGGATCTGTGGTGACAGAACAAGCACCCACCTTATCAGTGATGGTGGAAATGAAGCGCTGAAGTTCCGTGTCTGATGGGAACTGACTAACATGCTTCACCATCCATTTCACCACCTTGATGTGACTCTTGCGGAATGCGGCCATCAGACACGACACCTTGCGGTTATCCTGACTGTCAATGTCGGCCCCAGCTGACACCAGCAGTTGAACAACGTCTAAATGCCCGCCTGCAGACATACAAAAATGTTAAGGGTCAGAGAACATCATATTCTATTTTATTCAACACCCATCTTATGCTGAATTGGATGAAAATAAATTATTGCCGTTCATTTTCGTTGTCCAGACCTGTTCACCTTAAATTTGTGTACCTGTAATATCTTGGACAAAAACCTGTAATTGGAAAAAAAAACAAAAAAAAAACCCCGTAATCTCCATAATCGCAATACTTTTCAACTTTTGAAGATTTGGAAGAGCCGGCCGTTGGCGCATAAGACTGCTTTGTCGCCATCTCTGACAAGATAAAAGACGCAAGGTATGCTGGGAAATGTCTTTTTATTGCTTTTGACAGAAACGGTAGCATACAAAACTTCATGTTTAACAATTTTCTTTATTTGATTTTTTTTCATGTAATTTTGTTTTTTGGGACGGGGGGGGGGGGGGGTTGTAATTCCGATTTTTTTCCGTAAAAAATTTAAAAATAAGGCAGTCAAGTACGGTAACCCAGGTCTGGTGTCAAACGATGTAATTGTGTATTCTTGTCGAAAGCGAGCTCTATAACAACTATTGTAATTTGCCTCTGTGATTTATCGTTTGTCGATTTGTTTCACAATGACTTTCCTTCAGATATAAATTTTCTTTATTGCAAATAATGATGGACAACGTTAAAACAAAACTGATCAGGCTAGGTTGAAAATCAGTCAGTCACTGACTGAGAAGTTATGAAGAAGCTGTAGTGATTCAATTGTGAAACTGCAGCATGACAGATTTACTTTAAAACATTGAAAAAGGCAAGGCTACTATGTTTGTGTGGACTTTTTCAGACCGACATTTAATGACTGATGCAGTTATTTTGGGCAATAAACTGTGATGAATTCACTGGGTTTTGAATGGTAAGCCAGGGTCAGGGTGCCCTATCAAGGTGTAGATCAATTAACGGAATTTGTCTGACCTTTGTTTCTGCATAGAACACTGATAAAGTTAAAAAGGCAAACTAACACTCAAAATCTACTTTAAATAAGGTAATGTTGCTTACAGCCCAGCCGACCGCAAAGGGCCACATCAGGACTGACACTGCACTGAAGCTAACTGACAAGTAATTTACATTAAAAAAAAAATTTTAAACAAGGCATTCACACAACCGTTTAAAATACACCTTCTAAAAACACACTGGAAATTTCATTAAAAATATGTCATTATGTATAAAAATGTAAATTCTGTATAATTCAAACCACAACCTTTCTGGTATTTGTTGGGGGAAAAAAATGTTAACAATGCACGATATAGTGAAATGGCAGCTTTACTGACTGACCCATCTCAGTGCAATAACAATCTGCTGTTCCATCAGATTCGTAACATAATTTGCATAGCTTCTTATCAATACTTTGAGTTACTACCTATTTAGTTGCTTTACTGTTTTACTTCAGAAATAAAGAAGTGCCTCAGTTGGAAATGGGTTCATATTATTTATCATTAACAGTTTTAAACACAGAAAAAAAAGGACAAAGCTTTGGGTCAAGACCAAGATGCTGGGATCACCTTGTTTACCATTAAAACTTATTTTCACCTACCATTGCAGGCAAGCCACAGTGGCGAGTTGCCCTTTTTGTTTTTCACGTCTACAGACGCCTGTCTGTGCAGAAGCAACTCCACAAAACGATAGTGGCCTTTGTCTGCAGCGATGGTGAGGGCTGTGTCACGGGATGAAGGTACTGGTGGAGCATTGACATCAGCTCCTTTGTCCAGTAAGACTCGCCCCACTTCAACATAGCCGCCCGATGCTGCTTCCATCAGAGGAGTCAATCCCGTCTGAATGGGAAAAAAACACCAAAAAAACCCCGAACTGTAAGGTATATACATTAAGTACAACACATGCGAGCACGCACACGCACACACACACTTTATCTCTCTCTCTCTCACTCACACATCGTAAAACAGATGATATAAGTGTTAAGATAAAGTATATTTAACTTATGGTGCCGAAAAGATTATTCTCAAGCATCCTATTTCTTGTTTTTAAGACCTTTAGTAACAATTCATTGGAATCACCTTTTTACAAAAGCTGACAGCAGAGGAAATAACATAGCTGCCAACCTCCCAGAGTCAAAAAGAGTAACACCTCACGGGGGGTGGGTTCGGGAGGGGGGCTAGCCCCCCTCCTGATCAGTGGGGGTCAGGGGGCGCAGCCCCCTGAAGCTGAAGCCTTTTTTTACACTCCGACAGGCATATTTTTCATCTCCTGATAGGAAAACTAATCAAAAGCAAGCCTATTATTAAACCATATCAAAGCATGCATATTAGTATGTTGCATACAATGCAATATTTTGTGTAAAAAAAAGCCTCTTATGTAGGTAGCCACCATATTTTTTTCTATAGATTAATATACAAAACACACAAAATAAGACTTACCCAAACAGCTTTTTTATCTTCCATATTGATGTAGGATGAACATAAAAGATGGTCTGCCCTCCCAATCAACAGCACTCACAGTCCTGGGCTTCCATCAGCTACACCCACATTCTTCAGTTCAAGTTCCATCAACTTCACCCTTCTGCCCTTATGATCTCACAACTACACCCCATAGCATGTGAAGATTGACGGAGTGTTTTTGACGGCTGCCGATTCCTCAGCTTCGTTGTTTTTTTTGTCTTCGTGGTCTTCTCGTGATCGGCCAGATCTTTTTCTTCCCCCATGTGAAATATTCACTGGACATCGACACACGGTGCAGACAGCAAACTTTTCACCCTTTGAAGGGCAAGAAGTGACCCATGGAAACTTGTCTTTATAAGCTGGCAGATACCGCTGGAATTGTTTAGGTTTTGTGGTTTTCTCCTTGCTACCACTTGAAGACGCCATGTTGACTATTTGAACAGCAGCTACGCGCATGCGCGGAATGGGCCTAGTTATGCCCCTTTCATGCTGACTTCCGAGTTTACGATTTCTGTTCAGTCGGACCAGTTGCCAAACGTTCTTTTATTTCATTTTAGGCTTTTTTTTTTTTTTTTTTTTTTTGAAAACTCGTAAACCGAATTTTTTCAGCAAACAACGAAAATAGGGACAAATTTTAAAAAAACGATATGTCCCGGTTTTCCCGTAACAGTTGGCAGCTATGAAATAACCATGTCCTCTTAAAGATGACAGTAGTGTTCAGAATCACAATAATAAATATGTGAATAGAGTGAAAAGAGATCAGAGCTTAATCTAGGATTTTTGAAAAAGGGGGGGCACTCCCCCCCCCCCCCCCCCCCCCTACAACCCCACGTTACATACCTCCTCCACCTTTGTACACAGACTTCAACACACCTTGATCAAATCATCTAGATTAAACAACCACCTTGGGGCGACGTAAATACGTTTTGTTTCTTGTGTTTCAAACACAATTCACATCGCATCACACCGGTCTTCAGCTTAGGTATCCAGGGCCACTTCTTCAGCCAATCGTCTTGAAACCAGTGTTCCCTTGCACTGGCACTAATTTCGGGCTGCTTCTCCGAGCTTTTGGATGTAGTCGTGGTTTCTTCATGATCTTCTCCACCCTCGCATGGCAGAGAATCTTTTTTTTTTTTTTTTTCACTTTTCCTCCACGAAAGTCGAAGTCGAATAGGGTGGGTGCACGCTTCATTTTGGAAAATATCCAATATGGCGCCTTAAACTCTCGCAACTTCTCGTCGGTGATCGAGAAGGAGGAGATGAACGCCGCCGATTGGTTGATTTACACTAACAGCCAATGAAATATCATGAAATCGTTCACTCCTGCTCAGTCCTAGTTTCAGTTTTTCAAGCAGACGACAAACGAGCGCCCGCAACGATCAGTCAACAGGGCGGGCAGTTCTGCAAATGTGCGGGAGTCTGCCCGCGTTAAGACTCGATAATTGCGGGAAGGAACAGATTTTCGGGGGATTGTACCAATCCCGCGCTCTAGATTAAGCTCTGGAGATAGTAACACCTTGGTTTTCTTGCATATGTGTGTACATGTTGCAGTCATGAAAATTAAAGAAAAAAAAAGTCATGCCTTTATCAGTAATCCTCAAACTATTGTGCAGTTTATCCTTCTTCTGAAAAGGGAAAGACACACACAGAGGTATCAACAATTCAACGGTAATGGCCTCAAAATGGAGTGGATCACAGTTTTAGAGTAGCATTCAGATGAAAACAGCTTCAAGTACAGAATTTCAGATCGCTTGTCATTTGAAAGAAGATATGAATGTCAAGCTATGGAGACATTTACACATTTAAAACACCTGCCTGCAGTGTTGTATACCTCTCAGCTGGACATCTAATATTGAAGAAGGGTAGATCTGGAAGACCCGTCAGTCAGTTATCATCACACAACACTACCACCACCTCCTACAGATCAGTTTGCTCAATTTTTCAACGACAAAAGATCGGTTAGCTGGAGCGATGAAGAGGTAGATGGCACTGATGACGACGAGCACTACAGAACCTGATAACCTGTTCTTGTCATTTTGTGTAACTGGTTTTTTTTTTTTTTTTGTTTACTGAATATATGACAAATCACGAAAAATATGAGCAAATTTGTGAGTTTTCATTATACTCTCAGTCTGTCCTTTCATACTTACTACACTGAACTTTTGCAAGCTATGTCTAGTTTGTTAACTCTGATTGGCCAAATTCTTATGACTAGCGTAGTATCCAGATACCTGCGAAAACTTCTTACACTTCCAGCCCAGCCCATGCATAGAGACACTTCTGAGTCCTTCAAGCGCATCCTATGGCTCAAAAAGATATCCCCACTGAGACCACAGCGATAAAACAGCGAAGGATGGGTGGAATAGTATGCTTATCAAATATGCAATGCAACACAAACTAGTTACCTTTTGAAGCCAATAGTACAATATGACATTCTTGCAGAATTCAATAAGTATTTGACTACTAACAATGCCAATTCATTACTCACAGTCCAGAAAGAGCCAGTCCTTTCATAAATATTATATCTTTTATAAGTTAAGGAGGCTTCATGGTGCATTCCATGCAATAAGACACTCATTATAAAACGTGTACCTATCCAGTGCTTTTACAGCTGACTCCAGGAAGACCCTGATCGAACATGTGACACCACCTGTTTTGAGTTTCTAGAAGCGAAATTGTTTCTTTATTCAATTAAAATTTTGTGAAAAATAGGTCCAGTTTCAAATCGCTCTTAGAATGTTTGGGATTAATTATTTGGGGAGTCCTTGGAGACATGCAGAGTTGCCAAGGTCTTGAAAAAAAACCCTAGAAGAGTAACATTTTCATATTTCAAATGAAGCATCCTAAATTCCAGTGTAGGATTCATATGTAATACCGCAAGTCAGACTTCACAGCATTTGAAACAGCACTTTGCTTAGCACACTACATGATGGTGGACTAAGACAATGAAACTCTTGCTAGTTCTCACATGATTTTGACGATCTACAATCAAAATGGCTGACCGATTAGGTGGCAAGATCACGATCATCTTTAGCAATTTTTGTTCCACTTTTATATTTTCTCCTCACTGAACTTGGCCTTTTCTTTCACTATACAAAATAAGTCACAGTCTAAAAATCTATGTGGTTTCATTTCCATTTAGGCAAACGTTAAGTCAGTGAAGCATGCTTTTTAAAAATTTACAATATCTTTGTTTTTTGCGCAGCAACAGAAGTATACTTTCATTACTTTTTTAACTCTGCATCACTTTGTGGCTGGCTGGGTTGTAAACTACATAAATGGCTAAAATTATCATTATAAATTTGGGTCACTTTTCAAGGCATTTAAATTACGTATCAGCAGTCAGCATGCAACGGGAAAAATTCCTAGCATCTAAGCATTCAATGCTGTGGAGATCATGATTTGTTGACCTCTAAGACAGTCTGACTAAGACAGTAATGCAAAATACCATCCAGCAGCAGTTTTTCATGCAGCAGACTGATGTCAGCACTGTTAAATCTATTCTATCTTCCAGTATATTTACAAGCACCCTGGTGATTTATTCAGAGATTTCAAGTTGATTTGTCCAAATACTTTTCAAAATGGCTGTTTTTTGATTTCTTCAAATCTCTGAGTAATGGTATGCAGACCAGGAAAAGAACTGAACAACTTGAAGAAATACCTTTGCTCTGTGCTCGATGTTGGCTTTCCTGTCTACCAGCAAACTGACCACCTCGTGTCGTCCTTGAAAGCATGCCAGGGTCAGTGCCGTGTTGCGGTTTGTTTCAATCTGGAAATCATTCCGAGTCATTCAAAACTCAGGATCGACACAAAATTGAAGGGATTCAAATGCAAAATCATATCAGACCAAACAACTACAACAACAACACACACACAAAATCATATTAGACCAAACAACTACAACAAACTACACACACATACACAGGATACAGAGAAGGGGAGAGAGAGAGAGCTATACTCCGCAAACTTCATGAGAACCATGCTGCTCAACATAATACCTGCACGTTACCTGCACAATCATTCTGAATTATCTCAATAGTTTGATCTAAATCATTACCACTAATCATGACAACAGACACTCCTCGTATTACTTTTGTGTTCTGTTAATGAAACATAAGGATAAATTAGAAGAGATATTTGTGCACAGGTCGATATTTTCAATTCCAAAAGATATATGCTGACCAGTTGCCCTGGTGCTTTTGTCAGCATTACGAATTTTCAGGCTTGGAGATTATGGGTTCAATTCCTGTTCAAGGCATTCATTTGTGGGAGGTTTTTTTTGTGGCTCCCAGACGCTTTTACCCATTGCTTTTTTTTTGTTTTTTTGGGAACCACATGGTTGAGTTTCATCCTCTTGATTGATGTCTCTCTGAGAATGTTGTTTCTTACCAACACTGCAAGTTTGGTTGAAGCTGGCAGAAATCATGAAAGGAAACTAGAGTAAGTCTTGCCATGCAGTCTAAGACCAGAATGACACTCCACAGCGTCACCTACAACATCCTCACTGACCTATAGTTAAAACCAGAAAAAAGCAAGAAAGAAAGAAACCTACAGTCAAATTTAGTGCCCCCCCCCCCCAACAAGGAAAAGACAAGCCATGGTAAAGCCGAGTATGTGGGACCCTAAATTAATGGCACAGAAAATGACTCAAAAACCAGACACTCCATACCAAAGAATAGTACACAGCTTAACACTTTAAACTCACTGAATGTCTCAGATGAAACTGTCATTTATACAAAAACCATAAACCATTACTTCTTCAAAAGAAATCAAACGTTACCTGAGCATTGATGTCGCTGCCCATGTCCAGGAGAAGCTTGACAGCATGAGTGTGTCCATTCATTGCAGCCAGCATGAGAGGGGAAATGCCCAGCTTACTCCCGGTCCTACATGATACAATTCTAGAATCAGTCAACAGCCAAGAGCCTATCATCATTTACACCACCACCACAAGACTGCAGGTAATGAAAAGGTTTGATGAACACACTTGGATTAATTCTTTTCAAACATTACGTGTTCCTTGTAGAATTAAGTCCAAAAGACAACACAGCTAAATTACAAAAGCAGTCTTAGAGCCCACTATTCCCAGACATCCATAACAGAAACTTACCGAGAGTTGATCTCTGCCCCATGAGCAAGCTGTAACTTGATGATGTTGACATAGCCTCCAGACGCTGCCAAGCTGAGTGGGGTGTAATCCGACACATTGCGATGCTCCTTGTTTGCTCCCCTGTTCAGGAGGAGCTCCACCACCTGCACATACAAGGAAATTGCTGATGTATATTTGGAAATAAAAAAAAGTACAGCACAAGCAAACCACACTTCAATACAAGCCACAAAGTTTATCTCTCAGTCCTACTGACACGGATAATGAAAGGGCGATGTTTAGATTTCTCATAAATGATGAAATATCAATTTAAAAGGAAGTCAGAAGACCACAAGATTGTCAACAGTTCATCACATTTTGTTAGTTTGTCCTCACTTTATCTCCTCCCCCCCCCTCCCGCCCCTCACCCTCCCTTCTTCTCAAAGAAGGAAAGGACAATTAAGTTAGTCTTCTTGCTGATTAGGTGGACTGTTGAAGAGGTTAACCATGTCATGGGTGTGACATCATGGAATGGAGAACAGGCTCATTCTGCAGCCTCAACTTTCTCTGAACTGATTTTGGCACCCATTTATAATTAGAAAGACAGGGATGCTTTTCAAGCCTTAAAAACCTGACCCCACGTACAATTGGAACATGAGATCAGTAGCTGTGCAGGTGAACAATGTTACCATTTAACTGCAACATCTCACAGACATCAGCAGACAAAAACTGAATAAACAAATAAATATCTTAAACTTGTTTAATTTCAAAAGATTTAAAGACACAATTATTTGTTTCCAAAAGTTGTTACACTTTCCCTCCTGGTACCAAAAATAACATCATTAATATATCAATCTCTGTGACATGTCTGCAGCTATAGTCGCTGTGACATGTCTGCAGCTATCATGGGAAACACTTTCAAAAGAGTAATTTTTCAATCTGTAAGGAAGTAAAGAAACTCAGAACTTCGTGAGCTGTCTCTCCATAATTAGATCCTCCACATAAATCACTGAAGCATTTCAATGAATAGAAAGGAAATAATAGAAGTTCTAAATACTGATTTCCCTAGCAGCAAATCACAAATATAATCAACACAAGACCGAGTACAGAATGGAACATCTGGATGATCCTGGTCTAAGCCTGGTAACCCTGCAAGAATGTGGTCAGGTTAGCCACAAAATGACAAACAACTACTGAGGGTAGTGAGAACTGAAAATGGAAGGAAAAGAAAGTGGATATGCCCTGTGGATCAGTAGCGTCCGACGGTCTGTAGAGAATCAGTTTTCAGATATTGAAAATGCCGAGAACCAGTTTTTTAAGTATGCCAGAGTTATGAACCTCACACATTTTGGGTTTTATCAACTATCAAGAATCAAACAAAGAAAACAAGAATGGAATAAGTAAATCAGAAATTACATTGTATCAGCCAATTTAGTCACACAAAAAAACAAATGACTCTTACAATTAAAGAGAATTAAAAGTGGCACCCCTACACGCTCTCACCATTGGTCAGGAAATGTAAGCAAATTTTTAAAGATGCATCCATTAACCCACTCCTACCACACTGACCAAGATCGACTTTCACTTCCACTATGGCATATCCCAGAATGCTATCAGGACAGAAGAGTCTTCTGGTAGGACCGTTTCTGGATGCCATTTGTTTTTTTTGTTGCAAGAGTTTTGATGGAGTAGTTTCGCTGCTGTGAATTTTCCAAGTTCGGCTTTTTTTTGCAAAGATTTTCCAGGAAAATGGCGGATCAAGAAGCTATGCAACTTCTAGAATCCTTTTTCCAATATGATAGTGATGAAGAGAGTGTATTTGAGGGCTATACTCTTGAAGAATTTTTGAAATGAAACAATTCTGACGTCGACCTTGACCTAGTTCTAAATAAAGATCGACTGCTGACCGACTTTGAGGCCAAAATTGATCATGATTTGGGTCATGATGATGGCGATGGCGAATTGCCCATTGCTGCTGGGCCTGGGCCCAGCCCCCCCCAAAGAAAATTTGAAAAACAAAAGCTTCTAGAGATTCTTGAAGTGGGTGAAATTTGACTGTACAGTTCTAGTCTTCCCATCTGAGCCTATAGCAAGCACACTCAGCTCTAAGAGCCAGCCATGACAAAAGATCACAGAAATAAATGTCTCTGCTGGGAATCGAACCCACAACTTCCCAGCCTGTAAGTCCATGATGTCAACCACTCTACCACGGCCACTGGAAAACAGAATTGTTTCCAGATAACTGTTATAAAAGACAACAAAACAAAACAAATTTCACCCAAAACGAAAAGGACTGGTAGGTCTGAAAAGACTAAAACCCTGAAAAGACTAAAACCAAAGTAGTTTCTTCTTGGATGGTGTTGAAACAGATTAAAAGTAGCTCTTTCCCTAACAAGATAAGATAATGTTGCTTATAGCCCAGCCGACCGCAAAGGGCCACATCAGGGCTGTTCCCTAACAAAATGGTGAAGGATTTGACACTGAACAAGTCTGTAATGAGTAAGAGTACATTACTTTCAAAATTCATTGAATCTTTACACATACATCTGCCCAATTCAGTAGAAATATACTACAGCATGCATCCATACTTTCACCTTTTTTTTTTTTAATTTAGTGACATAATTTAAAGTACAACATAAATTTACTGTAAGCGCCCACGAAAAAATTGTTTGGACAATTTAAAAGTCAACATAAAAAAAAACTTTAAAATCATGTATAAATTGTATTCTTTGGTCATTTTGTCTATGAATTTCTAAAACGTTGCCAAAACACACAATCATGAGATGACAGATCTTTTTTCTTTTATGTGTTGCCATTAAACTACTAATTGGAAAAGAATAAAGAAAAAGCACTAGCATCTATTAACACCATGAAGATTCTTCCCTTCTTTCTTTCTGACAAATTATTTAGAGACACTCTATTTCATTCCAGAGAACCAGAACTTTCATGAACAGGCAAGAAAAAGAGGGAGGGAGGGGAGAGGGGGGAGAACACTGTATCTCACCTCATATCTCCCTCCTGAGCAGGCGAGTGACAAAGGAGTATCTTTGGTTCTCTCAGACTGGGCCTCAATGTCAGCATTATGGTCCAACAGAATCTCCACAACCTCCAGGTGACCTGCTGTTGCCCCAAGGATCAGCGGAGTAAAACCTGCAATAAAAAAAGTAAGTTTTGCTATATTACAATGGAGATAAAACGGCCCAAAAACACACAAACGTTTCCTCCCTACTCCAGCAGACTGTATAATACATTAATACGAATATGGGAGTTTGATCTATAAATATTGGGGGTTTGATCTGACTCTTTATTCAGTTAGCATACCTACCATCAAACTTGTGCAAACTATGACTGTTAAGTTGGCTCTGTGGGCCTAAATCTTTACAGCTGGTGCAGCTCTTAAACACATAGGTACAAACTGCCTGCCTGCCAACTGATCAGGACACTTCCTCCCTGCAGCACTGAGCTGGCGCCTAAGTACTATTTCCCATGGCTCAATTCAAGACAATTGAGAACCCAGGAGAATGACCCTCAAAGTTAAAAACATGCTATAGTCAGAAGCCCAGAGCCTCAAACAGATAGGTGCATACCAACAGTACAATGCATTTATTCTCATATGATCAGTAAACAATGAAAAAGGACAAGAAATTTCAAATATTTGGTGGGTTTGTTTTAAAGATGTACTACCTTCTGGTATGTAGCTAAAACATATGCAGAATAAGATTGAAAATAGAAAAAAAAAAAAGTTTTTTTTTTGTATCTGACTCACTTTACAAAACCTAACAACTTTAAAATTTAAGCTCCTATTTAAAAAAGAAAAAAAAGTACCCAGTCTAATGCAAGGAAAACAATTTATTCCCATTAAACATGGGTGCTTGCTACCAGTAGATTTGTTAAAAACCTGAAAGGCAGGGATCCAGGTCCTGGCATTTTAGAAGGCAAATGAAAGGCTCTCACTGAATGCAAAGTGGAAACTTAGGCCTGATATTAAAGCTGAAATTTCATAAATAAATACATAAAACACAACTAAAATGCAATTTCCTGAAGAAAATCAAAGATCACTTTTCCCTTTTTTTTTTGTTTCAAGTTTAATCTGCACTTATCTTTATACCTTTTAAATCTCCCATGCACTGTAGATTGTATTCTGAAGTGAATAGGGACTCAAGATTGTTTTCATAAGTCACCGTGAGTTATACTCCTGACATGAACTATTTTTGGCAGATGGCTGCAGATATACTTGGTATGAGAAGCCACAATACAGCTACTCAACAGATGCGGTCTTGATATTCAATTTGAAATCGCCACACACAGAGGAATGTAGTCACCGTAAAATTTGCTGTCACTATTTCAAATCTTCTAAGTCTTCATACAAACAGAACAGAAAGCCACTCCTGGCATGTCCATCTTCTGTAGCCACAGGCCAAATGTTTCACTGTTTGTATCCTTTTCTGTCAGCCATTCTATTGCTTGCAATTTCACATGCTTTTCTCCACCTCCTCTAGCTTTGACACATCCCCTTTTGTCAAAAACAGCATTATAACAATTGTTCTGTTGTCATGCTAACGTGTGGAGCATTGACTTTCAAATGTGCGTATGTCTGTGTCATCGAATCGACCTTAAGGAAGTGGAGCACTTCATACCTCTAGCACGGATGAGCGACAACAGAACACATTAATAATTTTTCTTTTTTTTAACTTGATAGGAATTCAAACGAATAATGAAACTGCTGTCCGACTTAAACCTTTCTACGAAAATTCGTTGCTCCTCAGACTAAAAAAAAAAAAACAACAAAAAACGGCACTGTTGGCATCAGCCATTATTAAAAACCGGCATTGCGGCACATAACCGGCACAGTAGCACTCATGCACATGTCCCACAAAAAAAATCCCAAGCCTTCGCAAAGAAATTTGTATTTCTTTTCATAGCAGCAAATTTCAACTTTCAAGTAATGCTGTAACATTAATTTTGTATGAATAATTAAATCATTTACATAATTTCTTAGGAAAGTTATTTCTTATTCCATTTATGTGCAATACATATTCACTCATTAAAGAGCAAAGCACCAAAGAGAGCTCCTTTGACTGAATTGTGTATCTTGAGGCATGCTCTAAAATCCACAAGTTCCCATTGTAAAAGCATGACTGGCTCTCTTAGTGGCAAGAGTGGTGAACTTGGAACAGTGATTCATCAAATACGGAATAAATTAGCTGATCTGATTGGCTAATTTCATCTGCTGATGCAACCATTTGGAGAATCATGATGTCAATTTCTTGTTTGTTATCTGAATTTCATATCTCCATGTTCAATTCTAAAAACATGCTCAGACAAACAGTCCAAAGATCTTCCACCTTTCTTGTCCCTGTGCTCTATGTCTGCTCCTTTCGCAAGAAGCAGGCTGACCAACTCTGAGTGCCCCCCTGCACAGGCCAGCGTCAAGGCAGTATCGTGATTACTTTCCGTCTGCGAGTCCACATCCAAGGCAGATGGGTACAGACTGCTCTGCTGGAACAAAAAAAAACCCAAAAAACTTACAGCTGAAAGAAAGTTTTGTTCAAACATATTGTATACCACTCCAACACACTGCAAATTTTCATTTTCACTTGTTTGCATATGAGTCATTCTTTGCTACTGGTAACTAAAGGAGGGACCAAGTGTCAAAATTTCAAAATGGCTGCACAAGTGTGAAAACTTGTAATTTGTCACCTCAAGGTGAGCAAAGGCATCCCCTAAAAGAAAGAAATCTGTGACATTACTTGCTGCTATGTTATGCCCATGGGAAGACCCAAGGTGTTGGAACAGTAACTGCGTTACGTGTTGACACCACATCAGTAGTAAAATACCTTATTTGTACAAAAATGAAAACTGGCCATAGGCAGCCTATTAGCAGACATTATTAGAAGTGTGCATGAACAGATTTGATGCTATCACCCTTCTGCCCTGTGATACCAGCATTGACTCGTTTATGTGACACCGTAACACAGTTACACTTCATTCTTTAGTAATTAACTGTTACTCATGCAAGAACAACTGCTTGCCAAATATGGTCTGTGCTCTTTCCCCCTGATCCAAAAAATGAAATGAATATGGCAAATAAAGGTTGTTCATTTTCTTTCAAGAAATATGTGACCGTTTCCATAAAGCGTAACTGCGTTACATATGACACCAACATCACTTTCAAAGTGAGCACACTGAACTTTAGCAACTAACCATCTATCATTGTCTAGGACTTTAAGTCCTTTACAAATCCTATTAATCCCCCCCCCCCCCCCCCCCCCCCTTTCCACACACCCTTGGCTTCATTCATTAGAAACAAATGAGAAATACAATCGAAATGTTGTACAAACCATATTTAATCAGCACTGTAGATTTCTTGTTCTTTACAGAAAATTAATTTGTAAGTGTTAACACACACACACACACACACACACACACACACACACACTGTCAATTCTGCTGGCAGTTCTTTAAAAAAAAAGTAGTGGTCATGGGTGTCAACTGCTGGCGTGTCAATCTATGTTGTGTCCTTTTTGGATACTAAGAAGGTTTGGTCTCTGTTTGGGAAAATATAGAATTTCCCAGCACAGATGAGGAATTTCACAACAAAGTCATCCTCAGGCACTTCCATGGCCTGTGGTCCTTTCTCCGTCTGGACCTCCACTGTGAGGACCACACAGTGTCTGCCAACTGCAAGCACCTGTAAAAAAAAAAAAAAAAAAAAAAAAAAAAAAAAAAAAGTTGAGATTAAAACAGTTGGTAGCATTGTCATGTAACATACAAATGGTCACACTTTCAAAATGACACATAATCAGTAAAACTAGGAATGACCATAAATAAACAGGAAGGAAACACACAAACTGAGCTGTTAAAGTTTCTTAAAAAAGCTTTTCTCTAATTTACACAGAAATAACCAGAAATATACTATTAAAAAAAAAAAAAAAGAAAAAAAGAATAATGTACAATGATTATTATAATGATTTTTTTTTTTTGCAGAAATGAAGATAGATGCACTTATCTAAACTGGAACAACAGAGTTTCATGAGACACTAAGATTTTGTGTCAAGTGTAATGCAGGTGACACTACATGAATTCTGCTGAATTCAGCCACATTTCATCACTTGGCTGTGACTTTTTTGGCACCTTGCGTAAATTAACACATACAATTAATTTAATTAAAAGTGCATCACGTTTTACACACCTATGCAACAATTAAAACATAATATGTTACCAGCGCTTCACACAGTTACATTGTGACACGATGATTAATCCAAATTTCGTGTCATGTGTAACAAGGTTGTGTTAAATGCGATTCTGGTATTTTCTGTCATAATCATAAACTTTGACGCAACAGACACGACAATTTCTCAAATAACTGACATATCCATGCATGCAATCATAGCTACCATGCTGCGGAAACAATGATTTTGATAAAATGTCGAACTGTGTTACACTTGACGCCATGTGTTGGAGCAAACAACCGGTCGAAATTGGCCGATTAAGTACAGATTGTAAAAGATCAAGACAACTATTATCTTATTCATGACAGTAAAACGAAGGAATAATGATTAAGAAAACATTAATAACTCACCTTCATGCAGTTGAAAGCAAATATTTGAGTTGAAATCGGTTCTTCCGTGATGATATTGGCCAAAACTGGAAAATCCCGCACCGGCGTCACCGCGTTTCACTCAGAGTTCGAAGCGTGACGCGTCACTTTATTTTGTGTCCCACAAGCTTTTGCGTAGCTATTTCTGTGTGAAACGTCACAGGTTTGTGCTTAATCATGGACCGTTTAGGCGACGTCATCTGTGCACTCTATTTTTAGCTTTGTTGTCGAAGGGGGCTTTCAAAGGTTGGAGCGTTACCTGCGTTTCACATGCGACGCGAAATTTTCGAATGTTTACTTTTCGACTGTTTTAGCGTTTATTTTCTGAATCATTCTTTCAATATATTCTTTTCCATCGACTACATGCATTTACCGGTCTACCTTTCGCTATATGATGTTACATGCTGTACTGGCGACAGCAATCGACGATCGAAATGTGTGACAACGAAAGGTAACACAGGTGACGGTTGTAAATTAATGATGTGTTATGAAAACGAAAAAAGCGGTGCGAAAGTATTGACTACCATAGCGCAGAAAAAACACTTTTACCACATAGCAAACACTCAAAAAAAGTTTTAACAGTTTGTCATGCATTGTATGAAGCCATTGTTTTGGGCAACATTTCTCGGTCCCCTTTTCGGACGCCATTTTGAAGGCATTTTCGATGTTTAAATTAACATTACTAAAAATCATGGAAACTACCAAAGTTTTTCTTGATGGTGTCGTTTCTTCAAAACTATAAGAACACTTTCATTTAAGAAATATAGTCTGAGAGCGACAAGGTTTTTTTTTACAGCATGAGAAATAGAGTCACCCCCAATAGTGACCAGAAGCAAAGAATGACTCATATACATAGTACTTAAATTAATCAATTGTAGCAAAAATCAAAGAGCAAGAACATTTCCTCTACAACAGCACATTACAAAGCAAAAAGCCAAAAGCAGACACACAAGACCAAGAACAAAATGTAGAAAGAAAGAGAGGATACTACATTAATATTAAAATAAATAGTCTTTCAGGTCAACATTTCCTTACACTGGATGATCAGGCATGACATTTAGAAATTTCAAAATTGACAGGGGAAAAATGATGGGCTTCTGAGGCGACTGTATGCCCCTACAAGGGTTCAAGGCGAACTGGGGAACACTTCTGATGGGGTCAGGTGGCTCTGAAAACCCCTTCAAACTGGAGATTATTTTTTTTTTTTTAAATTGCTACAGAAAAAAAAAGGGGAAAAAAGATAGATCTGACATACTAAGAGCATTAAGATGTATTTATAATATACCACAGCCACCAAGACTGTTTATAAAGCTCTGACACAATACCATGAAAAGTTGAATTGTTAAAATCGACACAAACATGATAACTTTATAGTCCTTGGACAGAGGAGCATTTAAAACTGCACAGAATTTATAATGAAAGACTTTAGTAACAATGGCTACAAATTCAAACTGTTCACAGAATTCTTGCCACTAGTATTTTCTTTAAACATTAAGGCAGAATCTTTATCACCGTTTGTTATGTTATGAACCTAGAGATTCTACTGAACATTCTATTTGGGAGTTGTAAACGTATCAGATGCTTTGGGATCACTTAAGAAAAATTAGTAAATGAAAAATGTGGAAACACATATAATGTTAAGATTTCACATGAATCTGCACTGTTTCATCTGGACAAATGTAAACTGCCAACAGTAGTTTGTACAATTACAGTAACTGCTAAACAGTCCATATATAGATGTAAAGTAAAACACACACTCACCAAACTTCCATTTTCACAGGCAAATAAACGCATGATACAAGATCCAACAATATAATGCAAAAATCAGAGGTAATGCCTCCAAGTTTACTGCAGAATGAAATCTTTGCAGACCTTTTTCCCATACACAAGAATATACAAACAATATACTAGATCATCAACTGTAATAGTGAGCAAATGATTTATGCTCCATGCTTACTTAATACACGCTTTTGTTGTTGCTTATTCTTGTTATTATCTTGCCATTGTTATAATTTTGTCATTATAACCTGTTACTATACTAGTATCATTTTCAAAATCACACTGATCCTAACATTTCCCCTGTTCCCTGTGAACCCAACACCCTCTTTTTTATGTATCATACGCTTATTTATGCACCTTTATTTCTTGAAAAAGAATGCACCAAAAATTTTCAAATGCATTTTAAATCCTTTAAATATTGTGAAAATGCATTTATAAATGATCTGTTGGCTGTTAAAAGGTACTCATATTGTATCATCTCATACACCACCTAGCACAGGCTTAGCCTTTTGCCTGCTCTAGGGAACAATTGGTTTTTTTTTCTTAAACAAACGTCTGGAGTGCAGAGTTCTGGAGACTGCCAGTCAGCAATTGTTCTTTCAAAACTAGCTTCTTTGCTTAAAAAGACAGCCCTACATTCATTTTAAAAGTAATGATTTGCACACTTTAAATACATTTTCATACTGATGTGTCAATCACTCAACGGTCAACATCATTAGACAAGTTTCGTGTGATGATAAAATGTCACTTACCCATCCAAGGGGACAGTTTGAGCTTTCAGCTTCAGCAGGCAGTAGTGTTCATAGCTGTTCATGTGGTTGAATACACCTTTTTGTCTATTTGTGTGTGTGTGTGTGTGTGTGTGTGTGTGTGTGTGTTTGTTTTGTTTTGTTTTGTTTTATTTGTTGCTGTTATAGCCGCACTTCACAATGTCACAGCACAACTGGCGGTGTGCTGTCTCAGACTGAATGATTTCTAAAATGAACTCATAACTTCTCCCCCCACCCTCCCTTTTCACCACAGAATTGTACCCATCTAAGATCGATCCCTGGAGCTCCAAAAACTGATGGAAATCCATGGAAAGAGGGAAAAAGCTAATACTAATAACCATTCAAAATCTATCAATTATAATTGGCATTACAATTTAAAAGAAATGCACAAAAAGCTAAGCACATATGTCCATATGCTCACAATGCATACATCACCATCCAACACAACCACATTAAACCAATACCACAGAGATCACAGATAACAAGTAACACAACTATCCATGTGCTTCACAAAATCATAGGATATAAACCAAGCCATGAGCACACCCCCCCCCCCCCCCCCCAAACCCCTTTTAAGATTCAAATAACCACCTTTGCTGCATACATTTCAACTCCATCCTGTCGATTACACAAAACAAATAAACAAAAAACAAATTCTGTCTGGTGTTAAAATTAACTTTAGAACTTGGAAGCTGCAACAAGTGATGAAAATTTGGTTCCGTCTGTGTTTCATATATACATCCCTGTTGTTATTGTTTTGTTGTTGTTTTTTTAACAAGTTTAGGACTATCTACAAGCAGCCAGCAAGCTGACTCCCCCCCCCCCCCCCCTCCCCAAATACCTGTATCTTGTCCACAGGCACAGAAGGTGTAGCGACTGAGGCAGGGTTGGGTATGGCTGCCACAGGGGCGATAGCGGGTGCTACAGTGGAAGTCTGCTTGAGCAGCTGATGCTGCAGGTGTGTGGCCTGCAGGGACTGTTGGTAAAACTGGGCCCGCTCATGCTGCGTCAGCAGTTGTGGGGACGGCTGGCCTTGCTGGGGTACCTGCAGGCCACCATCCACTACTTCATGTCCAAAGGTTTAACTCTGGAGCCCTTCTCTCATTCCCACAACTCTTCCTCCAAAGGATTTACAAAGGCCGGATCTTAAGTAATGAAAATCAAGATGCCTCAAACTCCCATACATGAACCAACATGAACATCTTGTTTTCAGATTACAGAAGGTAGAGTTTGTAGCATTCACATGTATGTTCATTTGTATGGGTGGATGTGTATGTGTGTGCACATGATTATGCCCATGTATATGTGTGCTAGTGTGTATGCACACCTGAGTGTGTATGACCGTTTTGCAGACAGCGAATCGAGGGTTGACTGCCGAAACCTAGTATCTCGACATTTTGGTGATTTTGACATTTTGGTATCAAAAGATCCAGGACATGATGCTCTTTCCTATCAATGCAATTCTTTTGAAATACAATCAACATTTATCTAGTTATTGATTAGAACCGTAAGATAAGATAATGTTGCTTATAGCCCAGCCGACCGCAAAGGGCCACATCAGGCTGGATTAGAACCGTAAACAAGTTTAGATGAACAACAAGGAACAGTGACTGCAGAAACCAAGTATCTATTTATGCTATTATTCATTTTTCAAGAATCTGCCATTCTCACTAAAACGCTGACAGCCGAAACCAAGTATCTCAAGAAGCAATGAAGCCGCGGTCAGTAAGTCAGGCACAGCAACTGTTTACATGACTGCAGAGGGATCTCCAGTCAAGATACTTGGTTTCGGCTACCCACTTCTTTTTTTGCCTGGTCTTGCTACAAGCAAAACAGATTAACTTGCGATCCCTTTTCTTTGCTGCAAACTCACAGAATAGGTGTAGCTGTCAAAAATGTCGTATCTGCATGTATGCTCATATTTTACCCCAAAAAAAATGAAGAAAAAAAAACTTTTTAGATATTATTACTGAATACACACTCTCGAGATTACTGAACTAAGTGTGGAGCAATTTTTTTTAAAAAGAAAACTTCAATTCCAACGTTATGACAAGCCTTTAAAACTTTCAAAAGCGTTTTCTGTGAAAGAGTGAAAAAACGAGATACTAGGTTTCGGCAGTCAACCCCCGAAATGCACATAGTCTACAAGGAATCCAAACGAAAAAAAAAAAAAAATTTTTAAAGAATGTGTGTCAGAACAATGCACTTTGAAGAAAATTATGATCTAATCATTGTTCCTCTGTAAACCCAGCACATGCTGCATGCACAGCTTGACCAGAAACCCAAAGTAGTTGCTGCATTAAACAAACAAACAAGGCTACCATCCAACTGGCTCTGTTTCTTGAGGCACACATGGTTTTCCCTTCAAGACAACCATCACCTACAGATTTTCTTAACCATTTCACACAAGAGGGCGGTCACACCAGCCAACTCAGAAAACAACTTGCAAACATGGTCCACATTCATCCACAAGTCCAATTATTGCAGTCAGGACTATATTTGTAAGTATATTTCCCTTGTAAACTTTCTTTCAGTGTTGGCTGTGTTTTCACTGCAGTGACTTTTTAACACGTTATTTTCACCACGCACCCTGGTTTTTCTGTGTTCTCCTCTGAGCAGCCCCAACCACAGGGCTTGGTTCCTTAACATACTTCAGTCAGAAATGGGTTTTATTTAAATCAAGTCTTTGACTTCACAAATATCAATTGGGGTGGGAAGAATGGCTTAGCTCAACCTGTCTTCATACTTCATCATTCATAAGTTGCCGATCAGCGGCTGCATTTAACTCAAGTTAACTAAAAATGATGCACTGGCTTCATTTTGGGCTGTTCTACTATTACTAAAGTTGAAGCAAAAACAATATTTTGAGAATTAATACTCAAGTTTAAGAAAAGGTTTAGGCCCCACACCCTAATGACCGTAGGGCCTGTGAACTGTCAGTGGTTCATCTTGACTGGGGCATATCATGATGGACAGAGGACCTATCCCTCTCCTTCTACCGCCTGTAACGTGCCCAGAACCAAATCATGTACCCATTTAATGCTGACTGGACAAAATTGGTTTTCAAGCCAAAAAGTCCAACCCCATCCAAGGTTCTGCTAGACCAACATATGCCATGTTTTAAATCTTTTTTTAACCCGACCACAAATGCCATTTTAACCCCACCCCCATCTCTTATGGTAACAAGCAAAGGAGATGGAAGGGGGGAGGAGGGGGATTCAAGCCGAAAAATCTGACTTGAGGTTCTTGTAACAAAAGCATATGCCATTTTAAAAACTAACCCCCCCCCCCCCCCCCCCCCCTTCTCCCTCCACACCTCTTACAGGTAAAAAGCAAAAGTCAGGGGGACGGGGGATTCAATACCATCTACTGGCTTGATACCATCTACTAGCAGGCACATATGACTCTTGTGTGGCTTTGTCTCTCATGCCATTTCACTTCACGTTAATTAAGAAAGATCTCATCTGGTGTTATTCAAACCAGGCATGTATGCCTACTTAGAACATCACCACATTGGTGGAGAAGAGATAACGGTGATTTGAAAACCATGCACTTTAACTGCTCTCTTAACAGCTGGTTGTACCGGCTGCCTGATGGCTGGTACTCAATTTCATTTTTCTTTAATAGGTGGAACTCTGTACCAGTTGTTTAAATAGGCTAACAACAGAATATTAGCAAAGGAAATCGGACAAACTTAAACTTCACCAGATCAATCCAACATCTGGATACTTAAATTCAACTGTCTAATGAAAATATTCACAACACAACTGACACCTTCAAACAATCAATATCATCGGAAAAAAAAAGAAAGTTACATTACAAGGGGGCAATTTTTTTTTTTTGAGACATGGGCATCTTAAAGAGAGGGAAAACTGAAAACACGGACATCCATGTGGATAATGCCAGTAACAACTGGATTAAACACACACACACAAATAAATGGAAAAGGGAGTGAGGATGTATTAATGCAGAACAGAAACAAACCAAAAGGAAAAAAAAAAGATAAAAAATTAATAGAAACAGAAAAAAAAAAAAAAAATATATATATATATATATATAACTGTGGAGCACTCTGCCAAAAACAGGAATGACAAGGGGAACAGGTCACAAGGTTCACAAGGCTAACATGCAATAACAGTGATGCAGGTTGGGAAGAGTCCCAAATCCTGAAATTGAACTGTGGCTATCTTGAAACAGAGTTGCGATGCAATCCTGAAATAATCTGGCACCTGATTGATTTAATTTAGAGTCTCTTCACAACAATGGTGATATTAGACTAAAAATAAAAAATAAAAGAATAAAAAAATAAAAAAGTGTGTGTGCAAGTGCTTATATGAGTGTGTGTTTGCGAGTGCGTGCATGCACACATGCATGCGCGCACCCATGTGTGTGTGTGTGTGTGTGTGTGTGTGTGTGTGTGTGTGTGTGTGTGTGTGTGTGTGTGTGTGTGTGTGTGTCGTGCGTGCGTGCGCGCACACGGACACAAATGCATGAAAGTTTGCCTATTAACGACCAAACAATAATTTTAAACTGATAAATCAATTACAATAAATGAATGATAACAGAACTCGATATAGCCTTTGCTATATCAATCATTTTGGGCTGTAAAGAATTTCTTGTAAAGCCCCTAAGGAACCAATATCTATCCTTTGAATATTATATAAAGATGTTAGAATTGGACATTCAAAAAGAATATGTTGAATAGATAATGGGAGACCACAAGCGCAATCTACATCCTTAGAAAATTTGGTTTTCCATGAGTTTAAACGCATCTTATAAATCGCTACATTAGAGCCACACCAGATTACCTCCAAATTTTGGGTTTTGGGTTTTTTGGTGCATTGTGTGTCTTTTCATGGTCTTATCAAGAGCTCCAAACCTGGTGATGTGATGTTGCATAATAGCAGAGATAAAGCCAAAAAACACTTGTGGCACAGAGCAAGATTACCTATGTGTTTGGAGCAACAGCGGAACACCCGGCTTTAACCAACTGTGCTGAGAAAGAGGATATGTTAAGGAAAGGAAGGGAGGGTAGGCTACCTCCGTACACTTGGCTGATACTCTTCCCTGCTGTGAAAGATAAGGGCAGCAGGAGGAAAAACGTCTGCCTTCCTCATTACACTGATTTATGGCCTGCTCTGCCATGTGGGAGGGGAGAGGCTAGGAGGTCAGATAAAGAGTGCGCTACACCAGGCTTACCACTGGAAGTCTGGTTTGCTCCAAATTATGAAGAGCCCTGCGATGCAGTTTTCAAGCAAGGAATGACTATTTTTTGTAAATGTGTGTTTTTATGTTTTCTGTTGAATACTATTTGATGCTGCTAACAGCACTTATACATTACAACTTGAACTTGAACCATTGTGAGTTATGTGACTATAGAAGTACTCGTGTGACTTCTGCCATTGTTTAAAAACTTCAAGTGGGCATTTCTCAAATCTGCCATTTTGGAGATGAACCGGTGTGCCTCTGAAGTAGCGAAATTATACTGGACAATGATCTTTGACATAATAACACTTTCGTTTTTGCAGGAAGTTTTTCATTGTTCATACAATTTTCTAATAGAGAAATGATTTCATGTTTATCCAGTTTTAATCTACTTTCTGGATTTTTTCTAAGAGCACCCTCTTTTGCTAATTTATCAGCTATTTCATTTCCATAGATACCACAATGAGATGGGATCCAGCAAAACTCTACAAAAGTTCCTTTCGCCATAACGGAATGTATCATAAATTTTATATCAAAAATTAAGTCTTTCCTTAAATTTGCATCCCAATTTTGTAAGCTATAAAGAACAGATTTTGAGTCAACACAGATTAGAATGCTGTAAATTGCCACATCAAGATCAGATATCCAAGATAAGGCCATAAGGATTGCATTAGTTCAGCAGTGAAAACTGAAAAGTTCTTTCCTAAACAAAATGATTTCTTTGCTTTTAAATCGGGAATTACAAATCCAGCTCCTGTATAAGATTCTAAAACTGAACCATCCGTGTAGATTTTAAGATGATGTGGATGTGTGTTTTCAAGATGTTCTTTTGCTTCTACTGATATCAAATTAATATTGTCTTCTTTTTTTAGAGTAGTATAATCTATATCAAAATTTGGAGAGATATACTCCCATTGAGGAACTGTGGGCATAGTTGGAGGTTTTGAAATGGATGCAATATCGATGTCACATTTTTAAAAATAAATCATCAGATCTGGCACCTTATAACAAAGGTCTTACTCATTGAAATAAAACTTATACAAGCATCAACTAGAAAAGTATATACATCCCTACATGCACGTTTACTTAAAAATCAAACAAGCAAATAAAAAACTAACATAAGCCTAAAAGTGGGAACACTATTTGAACCCACAGTCAATATTCAAGGACATGCAAAATATGAATCAGTGATTACGCAACTAAAATCATCTCTACGACGACAGTAAGATATGCAGTGCTAACCCAAGGGAGAAGAAAGTACTTCTTCACTCTCTGACCAACTCATTGCTCCTTTTGCACTGGTATGAGTTGTACTTATGGTCCCCTCATAACCAATCACAGTACAATCTTTCATGTTCACTTGATTATCTACATGATAAATCAAAAAAAATTTTCCCCACAGGAACTGAACTTCTACATTTAACCGCATGAAATGCAATTGGCAACAGTGAACACTGATCTAAGATACCAACATTTGTATGCCAGCTGATCATTGCTGACTTCAAACTGCTTCACCTTTTCCCTCAGTATCTAGCCTATACATTCATTAAATCACTGTCGCTATTCACACAGGCAGAACCAAAGCTTGATAGGAAGTCACTTATCAAAACTTTTGTACTGTCACATACAATACAAATTCTAAAAATCAAGACTTTTTAAGATTTTGCAAAAAAAAAACACCCACTGACGTACCATATAACCCTCACACATGGCACAATAAGCAAAGATATATCCCACTCATCTAAATTCTCTGCTTCAATAAAGAAAAAAACCCACCTGGTTGGTAATTACAATAAAATCTGATTGTCCTAGTTTACACCTCCCAGGAATCGCATATTTCCACCCTCAGCAATCTTGAATCAAAGGTCAGTAATCTTAATTTTATGGCTAAGGGGAGGATATTTCATGCACATTTTTAACAGAATTTCAAGATTTCTCGGGACCACATTTTAATATATCAAAGACGATGGCAATCTCGGTCAAAAATGAAGTGGTGTTTTCTGATTGGTTGGTTTGTTTTTCCCAATTTTATAAATGCTTGCAGTTTTGGGCGATAAATGTTTAAGCCCAAAAGCTGTCAAGCTCCAAATCAGAGGCTGAAGAAGTGCTGAATCCGGATCAATCATCGGATCAATCATCGATAGAACAACAAATGTCTGCAATTGTTTTTGGTGATAATCACACTGTCAACTTTCTGCATCATGGGACCATGGATTGCCAAATTAAGATCACAAATGAGCCAAGCCACTCTCATTTTTAGATCAACCCTCTCCAAAAACTCTGCTGGTGAATCATCACTGATGGTGCACAGCATTATAACCCTTTTCTTCCTAATGTTTTTTTTTTTTTAATTCTATTTAGCGATATTGTAGTTGACTGATTTATTACGGCTAAAGAAGGAAAAATTACACAGATAAGCAAGTCTGACTGAATGATAGGTAAAGGCACAAATAACGTCCTTTCAGGCTATTTATTTTGTTTTCTATCTTGCTACACCAAACAAAAAACAGAAGATAAACAATAAACTGAGTATTGCTTTTTATTCATGTCTAAAAACTAGAAAACAGGGTTTTGTTGATGTGGAAATATCTTGCCCCTCTAAAGACAACAAAAACATCTTTTTCTGTTTCTGATTACCAGTTTATAATTGAAGACTTGCATCCACACAATAAATAAAAATCCAAAGTTCACCTCCAACATGTGTGTGCATATTCGACAGCAACATAAACAAGCATCTCTTCGCAAGCAGACAAGCTTGACAACAGGTTCATTACTGTTGGCTCACTAAAAAGACCACATGAAACAAAGCTTCTGTGTGCAAATATTGCAAAACAACACACAATACATAACAAAACAACAAGTAACAAAAATGAGTTTGTTTTTTTTTTTTTTTTTTTTTTTTTAAACCATACTCCCTGTTTGGTAAGTACACTTACCATGTCAACCTATGACCAACAGGTTTGCTTTGCCAAAAATTTTTGCAGCTACTGCAAAACTAGTCAACCCAACAGACCTTATCTGCTAGCCAATCAGTGCACTTCCATCCCAAGCAACGAGTCACTTTCCCATCTCATCATTGCTGTGGCTCACCAAAACACCATGAAAACCACAGCAATGCTTGTGGGGAAAATGAGTGGGTATGTGAATATGACAAGGTAAGAAAGCCAGCAAAACAGGAGTATGGTACAAAGTCCCTATTTGGATATACTGACCATATCAAAATTGACGCAGAATCAAGAGAGGAGGGCACTGGCCAAATAACTGGTTTGCTTAGAAAGACAGAGGGTGGAGAATGGGTGCAGCAATGTATAAAAATTCTTCTGGAACCATTAACTCTCTTGACAAGCAAGCGCCTGCTAGCGCCCAACCGGAAATCATACTGCCAAAAGGTTGAGCGCCTGCCAGCGTCCGGTAAAACACGTGGCAACAATGGGCGCCGCCATGTTTCTCATAGAAAAGAAGTCTCGCAAGAATGCGACTTATTTTTTCCTTTAACAATCCACTTCCGTTTGCAACAAACCGCGACCTGATACGAGCTGTAGTTCTTGAGTTATGATTTTTTTAAGTTTTGTGGTCGAAGTGCTGTTTTTCATCACGGTTAACCTTGATTTCTGACATTCTATCATGGGATTTAGTGATAAAGATGAGCTGATTTGTAGGATTTACAGCATAAGACTTAGTGAAAGTGCAAGGTAATCAAGCTGAGAGTGACCTAGATTTCGATTGGGATGACGTTACAGATATGATGAACAACAATTCATAAGAAAGTTCTGAAGAAGATTATTTTTTCCTGACTAAATGGCTCAAGTGACATTCTTCAAACTTATCATACAGCAACATATACATTCGTAGGAATTTTTAAAATCATTTTTATCATTTCCTTTCCTCTCTTTTAAATTGATTTCTAAACTGGGTAACCATGTCCAAATTACAGAGTTACTTCTCTTGCCGTAGGTTTTCGGCATAAGTAAGCGCAGGTAAGTGCATACTGAAGAGGGTTAACCTTGATCACTGAGAAGTCTGTGATCATGGTTTATGTAGGGGTTCTCTGAACACTAGTAGGCTGCCTCCAAGACATGTCTGAGAGACACTGAAAGCCAAAAGGCTGCTGATGTGCCTTTGGTCTGACCTAACAAGTTCTTAGCTCCAGGCAGGGAGAAGCAACTTGGCACTATGGGAGAAAAGAGCTCTAATTTAATAGCAGCCTACTGGAGTCATTAGTACTGCAGTAATGGTAAAATTTTTACCAGCAAAACAAACCAAGTGGTCATAACTTGTCTAAATTTGATATGGTCATTATATGATGCCAAACATAATTTTCATTTAGCATGTCTGTAAAAATCCAAAATAATAGCCTAGCTATCTTTGCAATGGCCACATGAATGAGTGCATGCATGCGTGTACGCTTGTATGCATGTGCCAAAACAAAGAGTGCCATTGTGTGCATATTTATATTCTAAGTATAGGCGTCAGTGTTGGACACATTTTTCATTTGAGAAAAAAGAAAAATCTGGATGGCAATCCAGTTAGCTATTATCACAAAACAGCGCTACTCACCTGCGGTAACAGCTGGGGCAGAGGCTGCTGGAACGTGGCCTGCCCAAGTGACGGTTGCAACACTTGCTGATGCTGCGACAGCACTTGCTGCAGGAACTGATCTTGCTGCTGCTGCGGGGAGGTCAACTGCTGGGTGGTCAGCTGCTGCGTAGTCAGCTGCTGGTAGGACAGCTGCTGGATATGCTGCTGCTGCTGCTGTGACAGCACAGCTAGGTGTTGCTGCTGTAGCTGGAGGGCTTCGGCACTGACTTGGACAGGAGTGTGCTGTGAGAAATCAGGCTGGTGGGACTGAGAACCTGGCAAACACAAATAGTATTACATGATAAAAAAAAACAACAACAAGAATACAGGATAGCAGGTTGAAGAGAAAGAGACAAAACATTCAAAAACTCCAGCACACTTTTTTGTTTTAACAAACAGGTGATGTCATCTTGCATTCAGAGTCTTTGATGCTTAAAGCTAACGATTGTGTAAAAGTTTTAAAACTCCATATATACCAAATTGTTCATTCCCATGTCACCACATTCTGCTGTACTAGTTTTGACTTGTACAAGTTCAGTTCAGGCCAGAACATAAGCCTTTGTATGGATGTTCCCAAGTAATACGTTGATAAAGAATGGATGTTATGCATGTCAATTGTTATCAATGATTTTTAAAATCAGTTTTCAGCTGATCAGACAGAGCTCAAACAGGGGTTTCACCATGTCACACACATAAAAGTCACTCCTGCCAAGAGAAAAGGTATCATGAAAACCTTTACAATTTGAAACATTAATTTGAACATTCGTATCCTTCAAGCAAATAAATCTAGGCCGAGCAGTGAACCAACCCAAGTGCACCTATCCTTACACATGATTCACTGAATTTAGATTACATTTACAAACAAACAAAAATACAGAGGAGGAAACTATGCAGCGGTCTAAGATGTGTCATACGCAGACCTGTCCACCTCAAAATTGAACCATTAGTATTCCATGGAGTAAACTTTAATATTCCATGAAAAAAAAAAAAAAAAAGAGCATTTTTCTTACCTTGAACTTTAGTACGGATCTTATATGTATTGCTCAATTCTTGCAGCCAACTAACTGCGCTGTAGTCACACAATAAAACACTTGCATCAACTAGCACAAGTGCACTACACACACTGCACGTATCTAGTCGACTATCTCATTAAAAAAAAAAAAGACGATAATATTAAATGATAACATTACAATGCCCTCCTCCCTTTCAAACCCCCCCCCCCCCCCCCCCCCACACACACACACACAGAGAGTGACAGTCACACACATGTATACCCTTCATACAGGTTTCATTTTCTCATACAGGTTTCATTTTCTATCTTTTTCTTCTCTTTGTACTGCCACTCCATACCCCCATCCCCCCGTTTTTGGGGTGTTGTGGGGGGAGTGGAGCTAATTAACAATAGAAGTGAAAGTGAAAGACATACTTCGAGCAGTTGTGCTGTCATTAGTGTCAGGAAACATCTTGAGTAGGGAACAAGAGGATCGGTTGTTGACAAGGACAGATTCACAGCAGCCAACAGCCTACACATCATCTTGGCGTTTGTCACCTGCTGCTCCAGGTCCCCACTAGACTTCGCCTCACCCTTTTTCAGTGCTTGTACAACTAAAGGTGTTCCCTTCACAACATCTGATATTTTTTCTATGCGATTTTGACCAAACATGCTTCATGCAGTTGTTGCGCCTTCCATGAGCACAACTAAAATCTGTCTCGCACAAAGTGCACCACACGAAAGTTGGACCTTTTTTAAGCTTGGGACTAATCACTTCCAAGTTGTGTGGTATGCATTCAGGAAAGTTTGCTCCCTCGTTTTGGCAACCTTCTTTTCAACATCTAGCTCTTCGTCACTCTCACGAGCGTGTTTTTTTCGCTAGTGGCGGCATTCTCCTAGCGACTATCTGTGTCAAGCGCTCACTACAAAAGATGGCCGACCTTTGTGTAAGCAACACCCAACTCCGACCAAACCTGCCAGCTTTCAAGTCTTGCCAAAACAAACTCCCCATCTCTATGCTGCAGCTTGCTGTGGTGACAAACTTGTCCCGAAGAGCTTATGCTGTGAGGACGTAAAACTCAATCCAGACGATGTAAGCGAGTGCACGCAAACTGGAACTTGGGGCAATAACATGCATCTTCAAACAGGAAAATAGTACTTTTTTATGTTTTGTTTTTAGTAGCCAATGCCGTGATTTTCGTATTTTTGTCGTACTTGGCATATTATTGTATTTTCCTGTCAAATTTCGTAAAATACGCTAAAAAATTGTATGGCAGACAGGCCTACACATGCCCCCTTTGGGTCCTGGGGTACAATGCCCCAAATGGATGACAGGGATAAAATCCCCCTAATGCAAAAGTCTACACGCTAAAGAACATGTGAAAGAAAACACCTACTGGCCAAACAAATATGCTCTTTCTAAACTTGCATATATTTTTACAAATTAATTCTAAAACAAAACAAAAATATGGTAAATAAAAAACATTCCTGTATATAAAAAAAATAAATTTTAAGTTGAGAGCATAACTGGCAGGGGAATCAGGCCAGGGCATTACAGTTAGAGAAGGGAAAAATTTCCCCTACCAATTCTCCAGATTCTCTCACCTGTGTCAATTTGAAGATTATTCATTTGTGCACGACTGTCATGAATACACCAATCTTTCCACCTGATGGCTTGAAGTAATATGTGTGTGTGTGTGTGTGTGTGTGTGGTGTGTGTGTGTGTGTGTGTGTGTGTGTGTGTGTGTGCGCGCGAGCGCGCCCACATATGGCTTCACTCAGTCCATAATCTTTTCATTGTCCCCCTCCCCCTTATATCTCTTCCCCCCTTTCCCCATCCCACCTTCCGTTTTTTCCTCACTGTTAATGCTAAGGTGCAATTCCAAGAGGGAATACACAACACTTTTCACAATCACAGAGAGAGAGAGAGAGAGAGAGAGAGAGAGAGAGAGAGAGAGAGAGAGAGAGGAGAGAAGAGAGAGAGAGACAGACAGACAGACAGACAGAGAGAAAGAGCAAGCGAGCGAGCACCTGACTGCATGGAATGGCATTAAGGATTTTTCTTGTGGGTTAAGTGATGCTGTTAATGTATTTCATCATAAGATGCGTTTGAGATTTTATCAAAGAAACCTTTGAGAGATTTTTAACCTGACTTGACTGGTCTGTGATCTCCATCACTGCATACCCTCACACACACACCTTTTCTTACTTTATCAACGATGCAATGCAATTCCGAAAAAGAACATACAGCACGCACAGGCCCACACACACATGCTGCCGCGCACGCACATGACAGCACTGAATTCACTGAATAGTATGTGACAATTTATCATGAAAATTAAGCAAGATCTAAGTTCATGTAAAAGGAAGTGCTGATTTATTGTGAAAATTAAGTGATGCTTTTTGCATACTTGGACACAGGATACCTTTGAGACTGTGTTTTTTGGTTTGGGTTTGGTTCAAATTCCTTCCTGGGGCGGGGAGAGAGAGAGAGAGAGAGAGAGAGATCTGCCTGGACCGGACTGCTTTTCTTTTTGTGATATGCCTCATTCCATAAAGATGATCCTGGACTGCACACAAATTCCCAGGAAGCATATTCCAGTTCTTTAATGCACATGATAAGGGGCTATCCTTGTCAATCTTGTGAGGTACATTTGACCAGGGCCCACAGTCAACAGATTTTCTCTGATTAATCTGATTTCCAAATGTTCTTTGCTTGTTCATGGTGTCCATTTTTTTTTAAAATCTGCCCGTTGTAAAAATGGTGGCAGCACACTTCAACAAAAAATGTGAGAAATGGCTTCAAGAGAAAGAACAAGAGGACTAAAGACTACTTCTTCTCATCTTGATCTATACCAGAACAAACAGTTTCTTAGTCATTTTGATGCCATTATTAGAGCTGCTAAAAATAAAATTTCTTAACCCACTGCCTACCGCATCGACCGAGATTGACAGCGAGATTTCCTCTTTCTGAATACCGCATCGACCAAGATCGACTGTTAAATACTAGGTCAACAACTTTCACTTTTACCATTGCATATCCCAGAATGCAATCGTGACAGAAGAGTCTCCCATAAGGCCGTTTCTGGATGCCATTTTGCTTTTTGTTGCATGAGTTTTCATGGAGTAGTTTTGCTGCTGTGAATTTTCAAAGTTCGTTGTGTTTTTTTTCCGCGAAGATTTTATGGGAAAATGGTGGATCAAGTAAATATGCAACTAGTAGAAAACAGCGTATTTGAGGGCTACACTTTTGAAGAACATTTGAAGTGAGATGATTTGGACGTCGAGCTTGACCTAGTCATAAATAAAAATTGACTGCTGACTGATCTTGAGGCCAGAATCGAAAATGATTCAGGCGATGATAATGATGATGTCGAATTGCCCACTGCTGCTGGGCCAAGCCCCCCAACAAAAGAAACTTTGAAAAACAAAAGTTGCTAGAGATTCTTTAATTGTTGACTGGAGTGGTAAGCTACAAGAAGTGAAGCCCCCAACTGCTCTGAGCACTTGTGCAAAAGCACATTTTAGCTGAATTCCATCACAATCTGAAGTCCAGTATTCAGTAATCTGTTCTCATTTTTCTCCCCTCAGTAGTTAGAAGACAAATCTTCTTGCATTTGATGCCTTCAGTTTAACAAAACTGTTGAAATTTGGGTGGATTTTTTCCCTTCATAACAAAAGTTGATTAAATTATTTAGTGTGCAGACCATATAGAATGACTTTATTTTGTTCCTGAAGGTTTCTGTGCTTTGTTTAGACTTGGAAAATCACTATGTGCTCCTAATCCATGACTATTCCGTGGATTCATGAATTTAGGGAAAATTGTTTCAGCACCAAGAATACTGAAGCAGAGTTAGTCTGTTCGTTTTTTCCCCCCTCGTGTACCAGTTCACTACATATGGGAAAAAATGGCTGTTTTGGATGGAGTGATGTCTTTGACATTTTTTCATTAATCTTATAGAAGATGAGTTAAAAGCTAATTTTTTTCAAATTGAGGTTTCTTTATGGCAAGTGTGTATGTGTTTTGGAGATACCTCGCTTGGCATGGTATTGTAGCACAAAGTCATGCGGTAGGCAGAGGGTTAAATCTCTCTTTTTCTTCTTCTTTTTTTCAAACAGAAGCCAGTGTACTTTTGGCAATTCTGGGTTGATAATAGACAGAAATCCGCTGAAAAGAAAGAGAAGTCGCATGACTAATGTGATGTTTGGCAGACTCACCTCCATTGTGCTCCATCTGAAGGCTGAGGGCCAGAGGAGCGACCGTGGAGGACACAGACTGTGTTATGATTTGTGACGGACTGGGCAAGGGCTGCTGCTGAGGTGGAGGTGGAGGAAGGGGCGGCTGCTGCTGGGAGGTTTTCATGCGAGGAGTCTTACCAGCTGCATTTCTTCCCTTGGTGGTCTTCCCTGTGCTATTCCCACCGACTAGGTTGCCATTGGTGACCACAGCACTGGGAACAGGCTGCTGGTAGAACTGAGGGGAAGGGGGTTGCACCTGCTGAGCCACAGATATGGCTGGGCTGACTAACGGAGAAGGGGCAACAAGAGGGGTGGGAGGATTGGGGAGGAGGGACTGGGTAGCCAGATCTGGACTGGTCAGCAGTTTGGGCAGCTGCACCACCAGGTCTTTGAGGGGCAAGGACTCCATGCCTGGCGAACCAGGCAAACACAAGGGCTCCGTCAAACTCCGCTGCACACCTGCACTGCTGACTGCACTGGCAGATGAGGAGCTGGTTTTTAGAAGCTGCTGGTGCTGGTCCAGTTGTTGCTGGGCTTGGGCTTTGTCTTGTAGCTCCCTCTCCATCTGCAAGTCATCCTGGAGTCAGCATCATGGGAAGTCACTTTTTTTTCTTTGAAACAGAGCTAAAGGAAGAATGAGCCATTCACTACCATCTTCCACTAGCATGTTTCTGACACTAGTCTTACTCATCATATAATAATTTCATGGTACTACTGCGTTTCAAATCAAGTTATTTCACAGATCAGGCATGTCATACTTGTATTCAAAGTTATGCACATAAATAAGACTGAGCATATCTTAAGAAAACATTTTGCTCAGATTACAAAAATTTGAAGCAAGTGAAAAAACAGTTTTGTAACTTCTTCCAATATCCACACCAACTAAATAATTTAAAGACTGATAGGATGAATCTGATTTTAAGCCTTGTCGAGAAAACTTTTATCTATAGAAGATGGAGTTTAGCAAGGTAATTTTTAACCCTTCCACTACTCAAACCCTGTATGCCTGGAAACTCCAGATCAGCATGTTGAAGGTTACCTGCACTTCATTCCTACATGGATTATTTGATAAGCTTTCAACATTTAGATGCAGTGTTGAGAGGACCTCTGCTAAAGCACAAGTGTCCTTTATCAGGCAAAAGCTTGAAATTAAGAACAGATTTAAAACACTATTTTTCAGCCTACGTCAAATTACAAGATATGTCAGTGGTAGGGGACAGTGTGTTTAACATAACTATGTACAATTTAGCTGCCTAGGGGCTGCGTAAACATAACTTTACCTAATGTTCTCTTGAACAAAAAAACCCATTCAAGATGTTAAAATATAATGGTACATTTGGCATCCATATCTTAAACAGGAGTTTACTTGTGGAAAAAACATTCTGCAGAAAATCCACAAGTATAAACTCCCACAAAATAACAAGAACCTGAAATTTCCATACACAGAAAGGCAGATGTGCTTATGGTATTCTTTCTAAAACTTCGCTCATGGCATTCTTTCTAAAACTTCAGAAAGAAATTAACAATTGACAAGATTCAGATACGAAGCATGACATGTTTGTGCCACCATTGCTCCTTTCATATAAAGGGTAGAGTGAATTCTCAGAATTTCAAACATACAACTGCTTGACACTGGATGTTTTCCTTTAACCAGGATTACAAATGTTTGCTAACACTTTGTGTGTGCGCGTGTTTGTGTGTGTGATGCTTGTGGGCTTTCTTTCAGTTATTTCTTAATGCAGCATTTCAAATTTGAAATTTCCAATTAAAAGAAATATGCCTCCAAGGTTGTTTTTTTAAAATTAACAATAAAGTGCATACTTCTTGAGGTTTTCTTTCCTATTTGGTTTTTTAAATTATTGTGATGGTTTCCATCAAAATATCTGTTAAAATGATATTTTTTTTGCCTAAAGTAGCTCAAGGATGGCTTATGATGTAAATATGAGGTAGGATTCCTGGGTTTAACACATGTTCAATGATGGCTTCTCATACAACTAAACACCTGGCCCCAAACAAGCTTATTTCTCCATAACTTCTTTAACCTGAAATACTTTATTAAAGAATTCATGAGATCCCAGGGTATTTCATACTGAAATTTGTAATCTTGATAATGTACGTGTACTCCAGTGAAATATATATGATTTGCTCTGAATGAACATCATCACTTCAGGACCTAACCATCCTTTTAAATAACTACTTCTCCATGTATCAGGCTAACCCAATGAAAATCACACACACACACGAACACAAAGTTAAAAATGATAGAAGTTCCTAAAGCCTATTGGCTATACTGACTGCCTAAGGTTCATAGTGTTAAGGGCAGAGCATGAAGGAAGATCCGTCTTTCTCCTTCCATTGCCTTTAACCTTCCCCGAACTGAATCTGTCGTCCACTTTACTGCTAGGTGGACAGAGAGGGTTTTCAAGCAAAAAAATCCAATTAAGTGTCGTTTGAAGTCGTTATCATCAGCTTCTTAAGCAAATGCTCTAACCATTTGACAATGTGCTAACTAATATAATGCGTTTGTCCCCTCATTGCCCCTTTCATACATAGGGGAGAGCAATCGACTTAGAATATCAAACACACAACTGTTTGACATTAGATAATCTTATTTCAACAGAATTACAAATGTTTGAATGCTCACAATCAGTTATGTGTCTGTATGTGTATATGTGTGTTTGTGCATGTGTATAAACACACACACACACACAACGGGAAAGAAAAATGCCTGGGTTTTATAGGTGGTGAATAAAGTCATTAAAGTAATCAATACAGCTACTCATGCTGTTGGCAGACATACTTTGCACAAGATTTTCATGGCACTTATGCATGTGAGTATGCACAATTACTTTCAAGGATAGACTGAAGACTAGGTCGTGTTTAATCCTAGATTTTTTTCTTCTTTTAAATTTTTTGCACATAACATTCTAAATGCCCCCCCCCCCCCCCCCCCCCCTCTATGTGTGCACACGTTCCTCTGTACATGTGCTTTCATATGCATTTATCATCATGCGTGTGTGTGTGTGTGTGTGTTTCTGTATATTAAATATGTGTGCATGTTCATGTCTGTAAACTCACATGCAGTGTAAGAGAAAGAGAGAGAGGCAGAAACAGACTGGCAGAGAGCGAATGTGTGTATACCTGTCTGTTTATGTATGTGTGTGCATGCGCATGCACGACTGTGCATATCCGTCTGTATCTCTATTTCTTACATGCATGTGTATGTGTGTGTGCGCATGCGAGTGTGAGTATGCATGTTTGTGTGCGTGTACATGTGTGACACTCCTTTCGCCCTCACCGTGTTTATTTTGTGTCCGACTGTCTTTTTCAATATTTTGTTTCACGTCTGCCCATCCGTCCAATTCTCTTCCCTGTGTGTACTGTATTCATATGTGCGTTTCCTTTTTCTGTGCACTCATAATTGCATGTGGGCAACCATGTCTATATGAGTGTGCTCATATGTGTGCGAGCATTAGTGTGCATGAATGTATGCATGGACTTCTTGTACAAGTGCCTGCATGCAGTCCTCTCTCTCCCTCTCCCTGTGTCTCTGAACCTTTGTGTGAGAGAGAGAGAGAGAGAGAGAGAGAGAGAGAGAGAGAGAGAGAGAGAGAGAGAAGAGAGAGTGAGTGTGTGTGTATGCGTGCGTGTGTGCGTGCGTGCGCGCGCATGCACATGTGCTTATGTGGGTTTCTTTTCATTCATCTCTCTTCAGCTGTATGTCCCCCTGCTGTCAACTAGGTTACCAACAGCATGAATACTATGCATCTCTCTCACTGTCCATCAGTCTCTTCATCTACCCGTCTTTTTCACACAGTGAATCTGATTTTTCTTGTTTACCCGTCTGTCCGTCTCTCCCTCTTACTAGATGCCTGTTTACGCTCAATCATGCGAGCGTGTGTGCATGCACGAGTGTGTGTGTCCTTCCCTGTCTCCCTCTCTCATTCAATTTATTGACATATGCATATCTGCGATGTATGTGTCTGTGGTATACTAACACAATTCACTTGATCAAAGATAACGCTTCCCTACTTCTCTCTCTCTCATTCCACATCTTAATATATGTCTATCTGTGACATGTGTGTCTACTCTCTATTATCCCAATATAATTCATCCAAGATCTGTGAACACTTCCCTCTCTCTCATTCCTTGCATTAATATATGTTGATCTGCGACTTGTGTCTGTAGTCTGGTCGTTCTTTGTTACTCTCCCCCCACCCACACCCCTTTCCCTGAAAGCTTCACATTAAAAAGATTGCAGCAAACACTAACGGACAGTCTCCGAACCAAACCCGTCAATGATCTTTGTCGAGTTCATAAATCTATACCCACTTTCACTTTCAGACATTTTTCACATGGTTTTCCTTAACTTGCTATAGGCTACCTAAATCTTGTTTTGTCAAGTATTTCATAAACACACCTTTTTTAACCCTCTGCCCCTTGGATCGCCCACTGTGGCCCGAAACGCGATGCCTTTCGTATCCTTGTAACGCCCGCTGTGGCCCGAAATACACCGATACCGTTTGGCTGCCCCTATCCTAGCAGACGAATTTTTCCCACAATGCTTTGCGGCATTATACAGTGACGTAGTTCCGGTTTCCAACTTCCTTCCAGTCCAAACAGTGCGTTTTTTCATGGAGGACTTCGGTCGCAGTGATTTTTTGAAGTTGAGAGCAAGTTTGTGATCGAAATTTTCGCTTCGGCAAGATGGACGATGAAACTGTGGAGATGTTGGCGAACATTTTTGGTGGCAGTGACAGTGATGAGGAGCTATTTACTGGCTTTAGATTAGAAGAAATAGTGAAAGGAGAGGAGTCCGATGTCGATTTTGGTGGCTGATGGAGGCGATCTCGGCGAAAATCTTAACATTAACTATGCCGATTACGATGGCGTTTTATGCAGTTTGGTCAGTAGTGTTGAACTTAGCATAATTTTTTTACACCATTTTATCAACAAAGATATAAGCTTTGATGCATGTGGAATTTTACTTCAAAATGTTAACTTAATTTTGGAGCAAATAAAACATATTTATGACCAAGGTTTGTATTTTTTCTGATTTTTTATTTAACATCAGTACATCCAATTTACGGAGTTACTTACCTTCCCTTAAGATTTTGATACTAGTAAGCACTCAGACGGTCCAAGGGGCAAAGGGTTAAAGTTGTTTTCACATGGACTGTCTTTTCTAAGCCTGAAATTACAGGAAGTCCCTCTGCCAATTTGAGACTCTTTTGTACCTTCTTGACTTAAGTGTTTCAGTAATCACAACAGTATCTGTAAGACGGTCCAACCAAAATTAACCAAACGACAGTTACTCTCACCATATATCTTCTTTTCAGAACTATTATTATGTATTTCAATATGAACCACAAAATACAGTATACTGAAAATGATCCACAAAGAAAATATCACTTTCCAGAAATATCTAGGCACTGAAAGAAACACCCAAACAAAGTCTTGCTGAACTAGGGACAGCACAAATACAATCTTGCCAATACAATGAAAAACATTTCTTTTCATTTTTCTGATCTGTATTTGTGAAAAGCTTGCACCCCAGCCTAGCCATTGGTATGTTTATCATAAACAGATTAACCAAGACACCTTGTATTTGTTTAAATCAGACCTGGAGCAATAGTAACTATTCCCTTTCATTCATACATTTACATTTTTCTTTTGCATGTGTACATTTTTCACTCCATAAACATTGTTCGTTCTTGGTGCAAGATAACATTCATAGCCTATGATGTGTTTTAAAGTGTAACAATTCCAGAGAAAAATATAGCCTATGACTTGTTTTAAAGTGTAACAATTCCAGAGAAAATTATAAGTATAGTTACGTTGTTTTTGCACAAGCTAAACCTGGCTGAATGAAAAAGAAAGAAAAGAAGAAAAAAAAGAGGAGTGGGATGGGAGGAATTCTTTTTAAAATTCTTATGGTGGGAATGGACAGAAATATTTCCAAGACAGTGCCTCTACTTCCAAGACTTTTTTTTTGTTTACTCAAATTAAAGAAAAAGACTGCACCACAACCAATAACTGTCAAACTATCTACTGACCTACTTTACAAAAACAAGTTTTTAAAAAAATGGCAATTTTTACTAATTTTTTTTTTACAAACACAAAGACCTAACAACATTTAGTTCTCTGAAACACTGCATTTCAACTGTTCTTCTGGAGGCTACCATTATTGTTATTACATCGTGTTTACCTTCTCATGTAATACTGAAATTGTTTTTGTCTTTAACACTGTTTACAGGGATTTAGCTGTTGGACTATAAACTGAAATGGTATTGTAAATGTTTCCATTTTCTAAAATTTTACCAAGACAAAAACATTACCTCATAATGTGCTTTAACAATCAAACATTACTCCTCATTGCTTATTTTAACTATTGTACTCAAAATCATGACAAACCTTTTTTTTAGCACTAATTCCTCTGTCAAATGATTTTTTTAACACTAATTCCTCTGTCAAATGATTGAACAGTATTCCACTGACACCGGCATAATCTGGACAATACGGACATAAATGAATTATTCATGTCGCTTAGCTATTTCAAGTAAGTAACAAGTGTTCAAAAATGACAAAATCCCTCCTGCCCACCTCTTCTCTCACTCTCTCTTTCTCTCACACATGCACACACACACACACATACACACACACCACAGACATACCTGTAAAGCTATCACATTTCACATGTACACAACACAAATTTTATGAATCTTTTTTCACTGTTTTAGGTTTTTAAAAGTTTCTTCTTCAAGACTGAAAATGGCTGGTTCTGCTTCTACAACAGAACTGTAAGCAGAAATCTTAATTAATTCATATAAATCACATTTACCAATGTCTAAATATGATATAAAGGTCTTTAAAAAGCGATGTTTTAGAACCATGATTTCAATTCTGTCCAAGGATTTAAAGCAAATCTCAAATCTATAGCCGTCTTGCATGCATGCATGCATGCACACGCATGCACGTGCACACACACACACACACACACAGCGCACCCAGAGTGCTACAACTACCTATTTTACAAGCCATCAGCATTCAAGACAACTGAACACGGTCATACTGAAAAGAAAGCATTACAGAAAAGATGTGAATTCTGACAGGATCACAAATGTCAAGTGAGCCACAAACTTGGAATCCACTTTCACCAACACTGCAGTCAGTTACTCTGTTTGCAGTATGAATAAGAATCAAACAACAAAGAAACCATCATATATACACAAAACCAAGACCATGCTACTTTCTTTCATCATAAAAACAAACAAATAAAACAAAACAAAAAGAAAGAAAGAGAAAAGCTGAACTTCATGACCTCACGGATCAACCATACGGCGATATTAAAAGCAGCAGTATCAGATCTGAAGCCAAAAAGTTGACTAATCACCTTGTGCTTCTTAAAATTACACATAAAAACCTGCTCAAGATACACTGAATCCCATTTCAAATAATTTCTCAACTCTTAAGTACTAACGCAGAATACCAAACTGCTTCTGTGTGGCCTCTTTAAACACTAGGAGTAGTGCGCTTTCTGCTTCAAGTGAAGTTTAGTCTATAAGTTTATCGCCCAGCTGACTTTGGAGGCCACAACAGCTTCAAGTTACATGACAGTCACATGATAGCTGTCTGGTTTTAAATTGGCAACTGTATTAATACCAACGTAAAGTGGAGCTGTTGATGTGATGTTTGCAAGCAGTTTGGTTATTGCTAAAAAATTATTGAAAAACTGATCCACGTTCTGAGGAACAGTTAAACAAAAACTGACCACTATTTTTCTTTCCAAAATCAATCATTCTTTGGCAACTTTCTTTCTGTCACTTTAAGTTTTATTCCAAAATAAATCTAATTTTCAATGAATCAGACTGTTCATGATTTCTGAAACATACTTTCTTCTCAACTGTATTCAGAATCAGGACACCAATGTACAGTGTCAAGGGAGGGAAGCGAGCGAAAAGGCATGGGAGTGGGAGGAGCAAAGGGAAGAAGCTTTTGGTTATAACTGAACTAACCATGATCCAAGAAGTGTCTGGCTGCTGTATGACATTTTAACTTTGGTTTGCTCCCTTTGTTCCACACTGAAAGGCGAATGACTTGCAATTTCTAATAGTTTGTCAAAAGCAGACTCAGATTAAAAAAAAAAAAAGTAACTGCAATCTGCACAAAATGAAGCTACCAGCACAAACAAAATTACCAAATTGAACACAGATAAACCATGCAAACACAGTACCTATGAAATTAAGTCAGGATCTCTTTTTCTTAAACTTTCCACATCTTCCGCCAAAAATTACAATCTATAATCAAATACGCACAAATGCAGAACGAGACTTCTTTTGCTTTTATCTTAACACAATGGTCAGTCACAAAAAGATGTTAGTCAACAAATAAGCGCTGCTTTTTCAATCATTCAACTTTCAGGGCCAGTTTATGGAATGAAAAATGTTCAAGTACACACATTTCTGTCCCCCACCCCCACCCCCCCCCCCACCACCACTTTTTTTGTGTTGTTTTTGATCCTTTTTCCCTTCAGGAATCAATTTTTTTTTATGCTAAGGGGTAGTATCTAAAAATTAAAAATAAAATAACAAGATGCAAAGCATATAAACGTACTCCCAGTTTATCCTGAATACGTGCGAGATATTCCATAAAGAGGAAAAACCGTCTTGGGCTGGTGTAACCGTTAGTAATGGCTATTCTGGTAAACATCAGCCATCATCTGTGACCTATAATGAACATACTTACACATTTTCAGAAAGTTCTTGGCCGATCTTTCTGAGTTTACCATAAAGAAGAAAACCATTATGGGCCGTTAGTAACGGCTATAACGGCAAACTTACATATTGGGCATCATCCGTGACTCATAATGAACATACCTACAAATTTTCAGAAATATCGGCCACGTACTTTCTGAGATATTCCATGAAGAAGAAAAACCATTAGGGGCCGTTATAACTGTTAGTGACGGCTATAACAGTAAACTAAAACGTCGGGCATCATCCGTCGCACATAATGAAATTCCTACAAATTTTCACAAGGATCGGCCAAGTACTTTCTGGGATGTTCCATAAAGAAGAAAAACCGTTACAGGCCGCTACAGCCGTTACTAACGGTAAATTAAAACATCAGGCATCATCCGTGACACATAATGAACATACCTGCTAATTTTCACAAAGATTGGCCAAGTCCTTTCTGAGATATTTCATGAAGAACTGTTACAGGCCGTTACGGCCATTAGTAACGGCTATAGCGGTAAACTAAAACATTGAGCATTATTCATCATCAGGCATCATCCGTGACCCACAATGAACATGCCTGCTGATTTTCACAAAGATCGGCCAAGTACTTTCTCAGATATTCCATGAAGAAAAACCGTTACAGCCCTTAGTAACGGCTATAACGGTAACCTAACACACAGGGCATTATTCGTGACCCATAATGAACATACCTACAAATTCTCAGAAAGATCGGCCAAGTACTTTCCGAGATATTCCATAAAGAAGAAAAATCATTACAGGCTGTTACAGCCATTAGTAACAGTTATAACGGGGTAAACTAAAACCTCAGGCATCATCCGTGACCCATAATGAATATACCTGCTCATTTTCACAAAGATCAGCCAAGTACTTTCTTAGATATTCCATGAAGAAGAAAAACCATTACAGGCCGTTACAGCCATTAGTTACGGCTATAACGGTAAACTAAAACATCGGGCATCATCCGTGACCCATAAAGAACATACTTACAGATTTTCAGAAAGATCGGCCCAGTAGTTTTGTCTGGAGCGAGTGGAACACATTTTTACCATGGACGGACGGACGGACGGACGGACGGACAGACAGACAGACAGAGACACACACACACAGACAGAATTTCTTCGTTCCCATTCTAAAGTACTCCATGTTCTATAAGAACTGGGAGTACAAAAAGGAAAAAAGAAAAGGAAAGAAAAAAGCCTGTTCAACTAGCTGCACAGATCTGTCTGACACAAACACAATCTCCCTTCGTACCAATTTTTCCTTCCATCATCACCTAAGACAAAATTTTAATTCTTTAACAGATGAAGCCTTAACATACACTGGAGTTTCATTCGACTCCTTTTTGCCTAGTGTAGACATTAACAACCTTTTCATCTAAAAACCATCACTTGAAGGTATCAAATTTGACTTCAATTGAATGCTTTCATGAAAACGCAATGTGTAACTTGAAAAATTTTGGCCCAAACTTGAATTCATTTAATATTTCATTTAATATCTGGCTTTTCAAAAGTTTCTGAAATTTAGTTATCAAAATAAAGCAATAGTCAGTTAAAAAAAAAAAAAAACCACAGACAAGGCATTGTTAACATTCTCTCACTATGGATTGGGAGAGAGCTTGTTCTTTTTTTTTTTTTTTAAACTCTGGACAGCGAAAGAACAAACTGAGCACCATTCCGACAATACAACAGCTCAGGAAGAAGTATAACACCACTGGTTGTTAGAAAGTCAAACAAAACGCTAATCACTACACAGACTCCTCCATGCAAATGGGACACAGCAGTGCATGTGCAGTGTTGGGAATAGTAGCTTACTAGATGGTGTTTGTTCACCTTCTGCAGCTCCTCCAGAATCTGCCGCTTGAACTGCTCCTCTTTGCTGCCCCCACTGTGATCTAGCAGTTCCTTTGCCATGATATTGTTAATGATGGCCTCCACCTGACATACACACACACGTGCATCACCCAAATCCTTATCTGCCCCATACCCATGAAAGAATGGTGTACACTAACATATGCACACACAAAAAGGCCAAATACGCAAAAGGTTCTCTGGATCACTGCTTTTTTTTGCCAGTAATGAAACATTTGACACTCCTTGTTCCCAAATACCTCAGACAATAACTGTTTCCATTTTAATGCACACACACACATACACACACAGACATTCATGCATTATTTCAGGTGTATACATGACTCATGAGTAATACCTGACCATTTCTCATTATTATGTAACATGTTATGTTATGGGTAAACTATCAACTTGGAAGAGGATATGCTCAAAACATTTGCATTCATATGCCTACATACTCTATTATATCAATCTATTACCTCACTCTTGCAGACTTAAAGATTACATCCAACAGTTTCCAATACCAACAAGTGAAATATTTCTTTCCAAATATCACTAAAACCATCAGACTGCAATGCGAACAGCTTTGAAGGTGATAGAAAGCAAAAACCATCTGTTCAATCTGCCTTTCTGCATATGTTCTATTTACTATCAACCAAAAGCTTACCTACAGAAATCAGTAAACATAAACGTCTTTCAAAGACTTCTAGATGCTCATAGATGGCATCTCAATATCTGGGTAAATTTACATGCACTCCATTATGGTTTTTAAAAAATACCTCAAACAAGATCACGGGAAACAAAAAAAAGTGGGCAATAAACCAAGACGGCCTCTACTCCAGAATTCTATAAACAAAAATATACCGACTAGTAAAATGCAAAAAAAAAAAAAACCGAACGAACAAAGAAACCATCTCTTTCATTGACAAGTCTCAAAGCACATCTTCAACAATGTTGACACCTGCTAAAAGCATGTTTCTTCTGAATTTCATTGAGTTAGTTCAGTGATCACTTCTCTGCTTAGTGCCGATATGTTTGGGAGAAGTTTTGTTTCCAACATAAACAAACAAACAAACAAAAACAACATTATCTGCAGTAAAGCAAAAATATGCTGACTTCACCTCTTCACTTGTCTTCTCCATCCAACCGACTGTTTTCATTTCTTTTTACAAACCAGAGACAGCAACACAAAGGACAGTAACAAAAACGGCTGAATAAAAGCAGTAGCAACTCGCAGGAAATTTACATAACAGTATGAATAATCAAGACAAAGGTCAATATATTATTCCATGGTGTCATGCGTTCTTAAACAGACCAAGAGGAACCTTTACAATATTATTTTTAATCATCACTATTATTGTAACAGCCCTACCAACCATACACGACATCAGTAACAAGCCCAGGCAACCATTACTCTACTTAATAGTAATGGTCAGACATAACAAAAAGTTGTTTATCTAAGTATGTTGGAAGAACTGTGCATCAGCATTGTAGTCTCGTCTAAGAAGGTAGAGGAAATGCTTTGTTAAAAAATAAAAAAAAAAAGAAAAAAAAAGAAGAAAAAAGGCTGAAATCTGAGCAACCTGTGCATTACAGACACTTAATAATTGAGATCAGTGCATTTTTCTTCTTTTGAAAATAAAAGGATGGTACAAAGTGTGCTCAATAATATTTCATTCTGCCATTTTGTCTTGAAGTTCTCAAACAGGTGACAGATAGTCCCAAACAGTCAAAATAGAAAACAAGCAGCATGAATAGTACAAAGGAGGGGGGATGTACAGGTTGCAGATAATGTCAGTCACAATAGAAAACAACCATATATAGTATAATGACGGGGGATGTGGGGGTGGGTACATTTCCTTTTTACTTCTCAACAATTGAACATCATTTCATTTCAGCTGAAACTGGAAGTATGTGTAGCAAATGTGTTTAAAAATAGCAAAATTGCTCTGAAGGGCATGGGATTTAATCCCTGAAGTTTTCAGCACACAAAAGCAATGTGGCATGACTTCTGTAGAAATAAAAAAAAAACACACAAGAACATAAGAATTCTGCAGCAATGATATCAAAGTCTATTACTTTTTTGACTGTCAGTAGTGTCAGGCGAAAGAGGAAAGCTTACCACGTATGTCACCCTTGTTAATCATCATATTCCATCTTGATCAGTCAACATCAAATCGCTCAACTTTCTTTCTTCCAGATTATGACTTTTCATGCAGGATGCATGCTACATGTAACCAATCATCTATACCAATGGCCATACTGGCCTTCCCTTCCAAGAACTGGTGATGGGATTTTATATGTGTGCAAAATGTTATGCACATGTTCATACACAAAACTGCAGTTTACAGTCTCGTTTGAAGAATTTTTCAGGAAATTGAGTCAGAACAATGCTAAGTCCAGGGGAAGGTAAAAAAATATCATCCTACACCAAAAAAGCGAAGCGTCAACTCGAAATCACAACCCTAACATCACCAGGATAACAAGTCTGGCATTCTACCAGCTAAGCTATTCTGGTCCCTGTAACTATCTGTTAAGTCTTTGTCCACGATTTACACAAGTTCTTTTTTTTTCTCTTGTACTTTCTCCTTTCCCCTCTTGTTTTTCATCTTGTGGAAAATTACAATTGAATGACATTATGAAGAACTGCCTTGAAATTTGCAGAGCTGTGCCAGTAGAACAAATTCTGAATACTTATGAGATCAGGACTAGACATTTTAGAAAATCCAAGGTGTTTATTTTTATCTAAAACAGAACCAATGTGACAATCGGGTGTGAAAACGGGAGTGCTCACAAGGCAACATACTGGTTCCCTCAGTTTTAGTTCTACCAAGTGGTTAAAAGCATACATTTGGACTTATAAGTATTTGTGAAAAACAACTAAATGTTTTAGAAAAATCAAAACAAACCATTGCAAAGTGTTCACAGAACAAACTGCTAGAGCTGATTTCTCTTTACTGTCCCCCCCCCCCCCCCCCCCCCCCCCCCCCCCCTTCTCTCCCCAACACCCACTATTCACAAACAGTAGATTACAAACAATGCCTCAAGCTCTGGATATAAGCATGGTCAGCTGTCTTCTAGTCATCTCACACCTTCATGTAAGACGACATTAAAATTTGTTTGATACCTTTTACGCATTTTTTTCTTTTTTTCAATGACTGATTCACACTTGCGTGCAACATTTTCTGATCATCTTGAATACCTATACATTTTGCTGCTAAGTGTGATTCACATGAAAAAACAAAACCAATATCTTCTATCCTATCCCCCCCCCCCCCCCCCCCCCACCCCCCCCCCCCCCCCCACCAAATTTTTTTAAAGGAAAACCTGTATCAGTAAGATTTTTTTTCCCCCTTACCATCTTCCATATCTCCCAACATCATGACTACCACACAGCTCAATCCAGCTTCCCCAGATACATTCACATCCCGGTTCGTCCTTTTGCAGTCTCAGCAATCATTGAGCAATCTACATCAGGTGTCATGCGGTTACCAACTGCAGGAGACAAGCCACCATTCGCAAGTTTCAGTAAGGAGAAATAGAAATCCCTGATATTCCAACAGTTTCCAGTAAGTTTGCACCCCCCCCCCCCCCCCCACACCCCCCCCTCCCCCAACTACCACTGCCAGACACACAATATCCCCTCACAAAATGTTAAACTTGCTTTCAAAATGCTGCCATCTAACACAAACCTGAGCATCAAGACAGCAATCACTAACCTTTCTGTCCAACCGATGTTCATGCATCTTTGTTCCACTTTTTTCGCTTTGATGCCTCTTGCAGATGTACAATTCCAGAGAGTGACGTTACCTTATTTCAACAGGGTATGTAAAGCGGCAACAGCCCATTCTCCAAAAGTAGTTTACACAAATTCTGTTAGAGCAGCACTGTCTCCTAGCATACCAAAAACACAACCAGTGCTTTCAAGATTGCACTGTCACTTTCTTCTCACATGATTTTTTTTTTCCTGATTTTATTTTTTGCACCCCTTGAATATTAGCTTACACTGACCTTCATTTTTCTATTTCAATGAAATCTGCCTATTCCTGAAGCAATAAAAACCCTGCACCCAGTAAGCCTCCTACTGATGGCAATAATTCAGTTACAGAACCAGCATGACTGAGCATTCCCTTATAAAAGGTATTACATGTCCAGTCTTCCAATAGCTCTCTTGGCATAAGCTAATCAAATGGTAATGAAAAATCCCTCAAATTAAAGTCACTGATGGGACTCCAATGCACAACCTGCCACCCCAAAAGCATGCAGCACTATCCACTGCACCAGGGCAGATGATACATGAATAAGACTTACTCATCAACAGGGTACAGTACAAAATAAAATCTTTTCCTACTTTACCTTCTCTGTGGCCTTCTCATCTGTGAGCTCAGACAGACCACCACCATCATGGTTCATTTGCTGATGGGTGTCAGCTATCACAGTGTTGTTGGTCTTACCCACCACCGGTCTGCCTTCCACTCCCCCACTGGCTGCAACAGCCCTTTTCCCCGCTGCTTTCCCCCACCAGGACGCTCAGATACCTTGCCTGTTACACAAATGCACACGCATACACACACATTGTACATGTACTTCCAGTAAAGACATTTCACCTTTTAATTCCAAACTCGTCTATATTTATCAACCCACCATCATTGCTCTTTCATTATCAGACTTGTCAATCCGTAAATTTGCGTGACTGTATTCCAAAAAGTAACTTTCAATATAAGTAAACCATGTTCTCTGTGTTGGCAGCAGCTGCTGTTCTCACCAAACAAGGAAAAGCCACGTTTGGTTGAAAACTATTATATCTTTTTGAAATATTATTTTTATCTAAAAATTTATCCAGAGGTTCATCAAACATGGGATAATACTACATAATCATTGACAAGTGTGTTAGTGTTGTATCGTTTCCTACCATATAAAAATCGTCATTCACTTCTTTTTTTTCACTGTGGTCATGCAACATACATAAATTCGCTACTTCAGAGGCACACCGGTTCATCTCCAAAATGGCAGATTTGAGAAATGCCCACTTGAAGTTTTTAAACAATGGCAGAAGTCACACGAGTACTTCTATAGTCACATAACTCACAATGGTTCAAGTTCAAGTTGTAATGTATAAGTGCTGTTAGCAGCATCAAATAGTATTCAACAGAAAACTTAAAAACACACATTTACAAAAAATAGTCATTCCTTGCTTGAAAACTGCCTCGCAGGGCTCTTCATAATTTGGAGCAAACCAGACTTCCAGTAGTAAGCCTGGTGTAGCGCGCTCTTTATCTGACCGTCCTAGCCTCTCCCCTCCCACATGGCAGAGCAGGCCATAAATCAGTGTAATGAGGAAGGCAGACGTTTTCCCTCTCCTGCTGCCAGCATCTTTCACAGCAGGAAGAGTATCAGCCAAGTGTACAGAGGTAGCCTACCCTCCCTTCCTTTCCTTAACATATCCTCTTTCTCAGCACAGTTGGTTAAAGCCGGGTGTTCCGCTGTTGCTCCAAACACATAGGTAATCTTGCTCTGTGCCACAAGTGTTTTTTTTCGCTTTATCTCTGCTATTATGCAACATCACATCACCAGGTTTGGAGCTCTTGATAAGACCATGAAAAGACACACAATGCACCAAAAAACCCAAAACCCAAATTTGGAGGTAATCTGGTGTGGCTCTAATGTAGCGAATTAAAGTAAAATAAAAACTTTCTGAATACCGATATGAGCAAAATCATGAAAAATCTATTCAACAAAAAGAAATGGAAACATTCTCTGCAAAAAATGTCACACTACAGGGCCTGAACAAGGGCACAACTATCAACTGAAATGTTCCACTGTAACGTTACACAAACTAAAATGTACATTCAAATATGCGGAGTCTGTATTATACTCCCTGTTTGGCTAGTACACTTACCATGGCATAACTATCAACTGAAATGTTCCATTGTAACTTTACACAAACTAAAATGTACATTCAAATCAGTATTTAGAGCTGTTGCTTGAACAATTATTTTTGTAGCTTTCTTTCGCCTAAATCAGTGGTCTGCTAAAGGTCAGTTGTGTCCGATCACCTTAAAAAAACTTTTCTTTTTAAAATCACGACTGCCTAAGTCAGACAATTTCCATGTGTCCAGTGTCACTATGCTCTTTTACCAGGACGATCTACATCAAACAAGAGTTCATTTTCTCATTGTGTTGGTCAATTTAAACATGATCTCCTGCAGCGCAAAAAACTTGTGGCAAAATCGATAAGAATGATCTATTAAACTTCATACTACTGACAATTTTGTCATCGCTGTTGTTCTTTTCTATAAGTGGACAAAAAACATCTCGGCCACAGAAGAGCTCTTGCTTTCAGTTACTGCCTTTGAATACAGTTCTTGCATATCTGTGTGGTAAATGACCCCAAGAGTTAGGGCTGTTACCGTCTTCATCCTGTAACTGTCCTTATCCTTTCATTCTATGTATACCACTGTTAGCTCAGCTCACTGTACTGCAATTATCTATCCAAGCTCTTATCATGTTTCAACTCCCTAATGTTACCATGGAGGATTATTCTGCAGGCTGGTCTTCTTTTCTGCTCCTAACATGCTGCATGATAATCTCTACTGAAAAATTTGGCAACATCATTCATGATCTCTCTTTTGATGTTTGTGCTCTCATCAATAAACACTAAGCTTCGATTCCAAGTTTGCTGTGTTGTGTTCCTCAATCCTCTAGCAACTCCAAATATGGTCATTCAAACTATACATACCCTACCTAAGTCTTCTGTCATACCTTGAAGTGTTCTGAATCACTTTTTGGTATTATCCAAGGCAGCAGCCCACAGAAAATGGAAGGCCGTTCTCCCAGATACAGATAATGATTTGTATCTTGAAAAATTTTAGAGTGTCCTCTAAGCTCAAGAAACAGGACTACTGATTACAACAACAAAAAATGTCCCATCAATTACAAAAAAAAAGAAAGAAAACATTTCACAGCTGACTTTTTTTCTCCATGTTCATGTATATATCTGTGTACTGCTGGGGTTCTGACTAATAATTGTAAACATTCATTTACAAGTTCATGATGAATGTTCACCAAATACATTTTTTCGTCCATGTGTATTTTTTCCCAAAAACCATTGGAGCTTTTTAAAAAACAGATTTCAAGTGGTGGCAGCAAGAACAAAAACATAACATGAATGGAAACAAAATATAATCACCTTCAATGAATGGTTTGTTTGTTGGAAGAAAAATGGCAGACAGATGAAATAGCAATTTAACACTGATACAGTCTTTCTGATACACCATTCACACAGTCAGCAATAAAGCATAATGTGTATCAGATCACCACCTTGATGAAAACAAAGTGATTAAACATTCACAAAAACTGACCTGGACTAGAAGCGAAGTTGAGGCAGGTGGGTATCTGCGAGTCTGGCTCACTGGGTGGAACAATATGAGCAAGGCCTTGCACGGGAACCCTTGGCTGAACACACACCCAGCAACATTATGTTCATTAGCAACACTTTCATAGCAAAACAATAAAATAAAATGCAAAGGAATGCAACTATTACAACTGAAAGAAACCCACAAAACTGACTCATGACAGTGAAAACTAATTAGACCTTGCATTTGTCAGCAAGGATCCCACTTTACTCATTTGCAATAAAACAATATTTACAAACTTTGCATTTCATTTTATTCCAGGTGTGTGTGTGTGTGTGTGTGTGTGTGTGTGTGGTGTGTGTGTGTGTGTGTGTGTGTGCGTGCGTTCACCTATATCTGAAAAGTTGTGCAACACATGCATGCAGGGACTGCAACTGACAGGATATGCGTAGTAGATGCTGTGAGGGAAATGAGCATAGGAAAGCAGCAGAAGTGGAAACTGCAGTAACCTCATGTGCTCCAGGGTTGAAGTCGTAGACCTATGCCTGGGAGTTTTGCCCTACAAACAGCGCCTTGCCCTAAGGGTAATCCTGATCAAGTGGCACCAGCGCAATGAAGCATCTGCCAAAGGGAGAGACCAACACAGGGTAGGACAGTAACTTTTTTTACTACCTGACAAATCTTTTACCTGCCCCCCAATTTGAACCACTTGCCCGAGGACCGAGGTTAAAACTGAGTTTAAGCGCATCTTTTTCCTTTCTAGGAAAGTTCAAACGGCGGAGAAAATAACATGCACTTAGTTAACTCAATTACATAGACTAGCCTACCTAAAACAAGGCAAGCATGATAATTATGAACTTACAAGGTCTGTAAGGACACAAACAACAACACCAAACAACAATTCAAAATGTCATCATGGCTTACATTGATTCAGTTCCAGCCAACAGGTTTTCGCTTCCTCTGTCCCTCCTCCCACCATCGATGGAGAGCTCGCATGCAGTTGTACTCATCCACATCAGGACCCTCTATGGAGATGTACATCAGTCTTGACAGAGTGCTGGTGTTCAAACGGCTCCGCCAGTCGCTCTTCACCCTTTTCATTGTAGAGAAGCCCCTCTCGCAGCTGGCTGTGGAGATTGGCAGAACCAGAACAATGTCCATCAACATCAAGAGATTTGGAAATTCTTGCATCCTGTCTTCATCTGCCAGAAACTGCTCCCACATTTCTGGCTTCTGGGAATTGGCAGACAGTCTTTTCACTGTTGTCTTCAGCCTCATCCACTCTGCCCTCCTTGCAGCTCCGATGTTGCAGCCATGTCTGTAAGAACCTCTCCAAAGTGGGCGAGAAGAGTGTTCATTTCCTGCCCTCCAAAACAAGCAAGGTCCTCGGGGTCCTGTGGCCACTCCCTGGGGTCCATCACCTTGGCTGCAGCCTTCAGCAGGTTGTTAGTCTTGAACCTGTTTTCAAGGGCTGTTGATACACACTCCAACAGGTCCAGTTTACTTCTGTTGAAAGCTTCAGTCTCGTCCTCGCCGAAATATGTCAGGTTGACACCATCAAATGTCCCACCTTCTGAAACAAGCAGGTACGATCGAAGATTTTCCCCAGGAGTTGTTCTGAAGCTGATGAGTGTCAGGAGAGTTGTTTCAAAGTACAGCAGCAGCTTTGGTAGTGTCATTGAATCGGCCTGAAGCTTGAGGCTGAAACTGCTGAGCGATTCCAGAATGTCTAGAATGAGGTGGAGATACAGCAGCTGCCTGTGGTCTTTCAGCAAGGAAGATGCCTGTCTTGATCGGCCCACCATGATGGCTGATGCAGAGCCTGACTCTGCTGTGTGCTGGAGATGTGTAATCAGTGGTCGGTAATTTTTGAGGACTGTTGAGAGAGCTTTCTGAATGTGAGGCAGCCATCGGGTACCTCCCAAGTTAGCAGGCTTCCACACCTTCACCTGCAGTGCTTCAGCCACCTGCTGAAGTTCACGCCATGCCTTCGGAGAATACTGGTAGTGCTTGAAGAGTCCATGCAGCATTGTGTCAATCTTTTTCATTTGCTCCTTAGCTTTGATGGCATCCATTGCAGCAAGTTCTAGGCCATGGGCAAAACATTCAGGGGTGGGAACTGGTAACAGACAAAAAAGAGGAAATCTAGGGGGGTCCGGGAAATTTTTTTCTTAAGGATGCGTATCTGTGCAATCTGGTGTATTTTGGGCAAATAAATGAAACATTCAGAGAGCATAAAATATGTTTTTTTTTGGGCACGGTTTCATCTATAGATCACATGCAAACATTACAAAAATACTCACCCTACTTCGAAAAAAAGAACATTGAAATGGATGCCTGCTTTCGTTTACTGGATATCCATTTCACGTGGTCTTGCAGTGCAACAAGCCCACGACTGGAGTGGTTGACTTCTTTTTCACACAGAGAACAAAAAGCGAGTCCAGGAGCCAGAATTTTTCTCATGAATGTACACAGCCTTTCGTTGTCTGCTGTCTTCTCCATCCACTCCCATCTCCATGGATTTTTTATGTTGCTTTCGTCAAATTTCTGAAGCCCGCGCTTTACGATGTCTCGTCGGTACGCCATTTTTGAATGTATCCCACAGTTCTTAGCGCCGGATATAGGCCTACTGTATCCTGCTAGACAGGCCATCTGATTACCGAAATCGACCGTAACCGAACAAGAGGTAGGCCCTATCTCCGCGAATTTCATTTTCCGAGGAAATAACATTTCAAATCCGAGGAAATCTTTTGCTTCTACCGCGGAATTCCGCGGATCCGAGGAGAATTCCCACCCTGAACATTGGATGTTGACAAGCCATGGAATGTCTGCTCTCAGTCATGTAGAAACACCACTTGTAGATCCCACCATTACAGCAGCTCCATCTGAGCCAAAGCCTACTGTTCTCTCCTTCCAGTCATCCAGTCCTATGGCACGCAGAGCTCTGTCGATAGCTTCCATGTACCCCTCAGCATTGCAATGTTGGAGTTCCTCCACAGCCACGAAAGTATTGGTTGGGTGACCATTAACAGTGTGGCGGACATAAACAGCAATCAAGTCCCTGGTGCTGCTGTCGGTGGACGCATCTACAAGGATACTGATTAATTTGGCTGCTTTGATGTTTTGGATGTGTGGTTCCATCAAGTCCCAGTAGATGTCTTCAAGAAATCTTGAACAGGCACGAGCCATCAAGTAACCCTTCCAACATCCAGTCCATTTTTACGTTGTAATTTAAGCATCGATGGGTAGACTGAGAATGGAAGCTCTTCCTTTGCCACGTGGTAAGCCGTATTGAAGAGAATGCACATTTGATCTTTCAAACCAGCTTCCATTTGCATGATTTGCGCAGGCAGAGGACCCTGGTTCAGTTGCAAGGCTGGTCTTGATGCAGCAAGGCACTCCAAATGTTTAGCAGACTGGTCATGGGCTTGAAGATTTTGTTTCCTCAAGGAGTTGGAACCAACATAAAAACCGCCTGTTCTGTCAGCTCTCTCAGGGTGATCACAGCATACCTGGAAAACACAATAACCCCAACATAGCTTAGTATATACTATATGGCTCTAGACTGAAAACACACAACGCATACATACTGTTACACGTACACATACACACACACATGCACACACACACACATGTGTATAGTACTTACACAGGCACACACACATGCACACAGATGGCATACACACACACATACATCACAAACACACACACACATGCACGCACACACACAGTCCCACACACGTGTGTACACACGCACACACACATACACGATTTACAATCAATTATATACACAGACAGTCACAAACAACATACATGTATATACACACACACACACGCACACACACACACACACGCACACGCACACGCACACACACGCACATAGAAAGAGAAACTAGAAGAGAACGAGGGACGACAGACAGACAGAGAGCGAGATAGACACACACACGAGTTTTTATTGAAAGATTTTATTGAACAAACATTCATGAAAATATATAACTCAAAAACTCACCGTGCAAGTCATTAGCTGCTTCTCCTCATCAAAGTGAACCCACGTGAACTCCTTCTTCCACTCGGGTAGAAAGCGTCTTTTTCTGGATTCTTTCTCGTACAGCTCCTTCTCCGCCTTCCGTTTCTCGCCTGTTTTCTCAGCATTAGGCCTACTCTGCGGCTTGGACGACACCACACCGACACCAAATAAAGTAGCCTGGCGTGGTTTCTTGGTTTGCTTGGTAGCGCACTCGACAGCTTTCTCGGCATTCTCCGCCATTTTTCCACGAACGAAGGGAGAATAACTATGTATACACGTAAAGGCGACGGGCGAGAGCATTCTTATCTCTGATTGGCTTGAAAATTTTCTTTAGCCAATCGTCTTGCTCGATACATATGGAGATCTGTTCGGTCAGAAATAATGTGGCGAAAGGTTGGGGGAGTTCCGAGCCGAAGCTTTCGACTGACGAAAATCATATCATTGCTGATGAAAACGGCTTTCTCAGATTTTTTTTTTTTTTTTTTTCCCAATGCACTTGCCCAGCGGGCAGGTCACTGAGCTTATCACCTGCCCGACACCTATGGTTACCTGCCCCGGGCAGTCGGGCAGCCGTTACTGTCCTTCCCTGCCAACAACTGTTGAACAATGGATCAGTCCTGAACTCACGAGTAAAGAATACAAAGAGGTCAGTAAAAGCCATTAAATGGGGCGGAGGGGGAGAAGACAACATGCACTGCAGTCAAGTTAAAAGACTGTAAACCAAAGTGGTGTGAACAGCAAGGCATTGGCCTGTAACATGAGGAAGAAACAGAAATGATCTTACATCATCTGCTAATGTGACCCATCTTATTGCCACATTCGCCATAAAAATTTGGTACAATAGTAATCCAATTGCAAAAGCTGCAAGAGTATGACATGGTACATGTTTGTTTTTCTAAACTGGAACCTGAAACCAGTACCAGGCTTTCAAAACCGCAACTTAACTGGCTTTCTTGGGGCAGTCAGACCTGCCAACCCCCTAAGATACCAATGAGTAAGAATTGAAGCTCAGTGAGGCAGAAATGTGTAATTTCTGAGAGCTAAGAGTAATCAAGCGCGACATTTACCTTTTTTCAAACAAACACGATGCGATGAAATTGTTCGCACAAATTTTTGTGAACTTTACTTTTCTTCAAAAACAAGCTTTTCTTTTAAGTGTCACAAGAAATCTTTACAAATTATGAAAATGTTGAATACACTGGAAACACACACAAATCCCCTAAACCATCATGGCATGGCACACCAAGGCTTACCTAAAAAATTGGAAGTGAAATGAGGCAGGGAACAGTAAACAATAAACAGTAAACAAGTGGGGTAACGTTTGCTCCGCAGGGAACAGTAAACAATAAACAGTAAACAAGTGGGGTAACGCACAGCTTTATTTTTCTGTCCCATTCGAGACAGTTATAGGGCCGAACAAACAAGCCTTACACATTTCTGACCCAACATTTTTGTTGTTGTAGTCCAAGCAGAGGCATGTATCAAACTTGTGTACTAGTTAACTAGGGAAAATTAAGTTCCCAGAAAGTGATGACGTCATTCTTTCACAATTGTGTGTGTGTGTTGTCATTGTTTGAATATCGCCTGACCTCTTGTGTACAAGCTTTCATGCCGTATCTACATTATCTACAGGAAAATAAACCTAGTCAAGTTTAGTATTAAAAGAATTGTCGGGAATTCGCCTATTCAGTCATCTCAAGAGCACAGATATATTACATTTTTCATGACAAGCACTGATTATCAAACTAAGAGCCCCATTTGTAATGGCTGCTCATCAATGCAGACCTGTTTACCCCCAGAGATCGAAAAGAGTATACTGATGTCCAAAAAAGAATACAATTGCTTCCAAAGGAGTACAACCACAGCTCACACAGATTTAGACATGAAATATATATATATATATATTTATTTGAAGGAAACATCACCAGCACTACACCACATCCAACACTCATTGATCTACTGCTTCAACGAGTTGTAATAGGCCGACTTGATTGAAGCCAAATTGTCCTCTGACAACTCCCTGTCTGCATCCAGGCAGCTGCCTGGTTTTCCTTTGAGGACAAGGAGGGCCTCTGTAGTGTCCTGAAGCATGGATGATCGTCCTTCTGTGCACGTCTTGCGAACCATGGAGAAAATCCTTTCGCAAGCAGCACTTGAGTGTGGGATGGACAGGATTCCCCTCATCACCTCCGACAGTTCCTTCAAAGTGGGCTGCTTCTTCCCTATCTCCGACCACACCCCGTCAGCCCTATCACCCTCTTCAAAGCAGGCTGTGATGTCTGTGCTCTGGTAAGCGACAAACTGCTCCAAGAGCATATCCATGCTGGAGTTGGCTGGAATGAGGGAGGAAAACCGCTGCAAGAAATACTCCAGCTGACTATATTAAACCAGAACCCCTCCCCTGTTAAACAATCTGATCATTTTTAAAAACAAATGGAATGAACTTGTATTTACAATTATTTTAAAAATCAGAAGTGAGAATCCATTGCTTCCTCTTCTTCTTTCATTGTAGACAGGTCATTATTTTTAAAAAATCTTTTTTTTTAAATTCCACTTTTCTGTGTGTGTGTGTGTGTGTGTGTGTGTGTTATTGTGTATAGGGTCTAGATAAACATCACAAAGTGACAAGTAACAACAAACCTTGGCGATTTTTGAATCCGGGAACATTCTTGGCAGTGCTTTTGTCAATGTATCGGCCGTCGACAATGACAAATTCAGTTCTGCAACAAGGCCGCATAGCATCGCTTCGGCTCTCGTCACCTGGTTCTGAAGGGACGACGAAGACCGCTGGCAGAATGCAGTCAAAGTTGGGGTCTTCCTGGCTGATTTCTCCAATGCCTTGTGCGAGGCTGTTTCACAATGTTTCTTACAGTCGTAACGACCACCATGTCCCAAGGAAAAATCGGACTTGCAGATTTTGCAGTGCGCAAAATGTGACCCTTTCGCCGATAAACAAAGCGATGGAAACACTGCTTCATATTCTCGCTTGAAGACTTGATTATACACTTTCTTCTTTTTCTTTGTACTCGATATCACACGGGCATTGTCTTTTTCATCCTCGTCATCCGTTTCGTGATCCCGAAGTTGACGCTTGCTTGCCATCTTGCTCAGTAATCGAAAAAACACGCTCTCAGAAATTAAGTTTCCGCGCAAAACATGGCCACCCAATTTGATGGGGCTAGCTAAACTTGAAGCTGATTGGATCACAGAAACGAAGCAGCCAATCAGAATTCGCCTTTCATCGCGGTAGTTGTCTCGGTCTTGTCTCGGTCAACCGACTGACTTTTCGCACAAATCAAACGGAACAAACCCAAAATAGACGCTGTGGCTTCAAAAAGCGTGAGATTTTGACGTCCAGTCGTACAAACGTACAACTGAGCTTGAAAGAGTACATTGTACGCCCAAAGCGTACAAGTAAACAGGTCTGTCAATGCCGAACACATTGCTGCCAGACCGGCTGTACACAGATGACATTCAGTTGGTCGAGTACAGCACGGTTAGCTGGCTGGTGGGGAGCAGCCTGCAGAAAACACCCCTTTCCTTGACCTGCATTCACGGCTTGGCCTCTGCAGCTGTGGGAGAGCTGTAAACTCCCCTGCCTCTCAGAACTAAGTGGCTTGCTCTGAACAGCCGTGGCAGGGAACAGTAAACAATAAACAGTAAACAAGTGGGGTAACGTTTGCTCCCATAAGGAAACCTAACACAAAGTAACTTTTATTCAAGACTGGCACAGCCTTTTAAATTTGAATAAGGTCAGACAAATACATAGACGAACAATCTAATAGTGGGGGAAAAAAACAAGCACAGGCCAACTCAACTGTCTTGATAGTAATGACTTGGCAAAGATTTGGACTTAAGGAGGGGGGGGGGGGGGGGGGGGGGGGGTTCGAAGATGGAGAAACTGGGAACATGAAATTAAGAAAATATATAACATAAAAAATGTTCTCCCCTGTTGCTGATTCTGTGCATGTGGGGTTGGCCATCAGCTCTGTGGTGATTGTGTCATTTTTTAAGTATCGCATCAACCCAGGAAAGAATATGTCGTCCCCCCTCCCCCCCTTCCTGACTTTCATCAGTCCCAAACACAAACGGTCCATTCTGCAGTCGAGATGCAGCAAGGGTCCTTACAATGTGTGTTGTCTTTGTTCGACTGCTCTTGAACTGTTTGGCGATCTCCGAATCTGAGAACGCTTCTTTAAAAAGCTGGGATGCATGGTCGGCTGCACTAAGAGCGATGTGCTCGACGAAAAATCCGGCCACCAATGCTTCAGCCCGAGTTACCCTTTTCCTACTTTCATCCTATTTTGTGGTGTCTACAGTCTGAAAAGACTGTGTGATGCTGGAAGAATTCGGCGCGTTAGAGGAATCGATGTGCTTGCGTGACTCAAGGCGACGCTTCACATCCACCATCCCGCCATGGGAAATTGTGAAGTCCGACTCGCAAGTGGTACACCGTGCACAATTTACACCTTTAGCCGAAGGTCGTATGCAGGGGAACTTTTCCGAGTATTCTTTTCGGAACTTTTGACCTAGTTTTTTTCTTTTTTGCATCTTGTCCAAAACTTTCTACTCCACGTTTCGACATTTTCGTAGCTAAAACTTCAAAAGGACGCCAACTTCGCCGAAGGGTAAAGATGGTGAAACGAACTGCGCATGACCAGAAACGCTTCTTGAAGATTACTGGTTATACGCACGGCGCCGTGCGTGTCTGTACATAAGCCGATTTTTTCGTCCGGTATTTTTTTTTTTTTTTAAACTTTCAATGCGTAATTTTTTGGCTAAATGCGTAAGAATTATCACTTGGGCGAAATAAATTACGCGAAATGCGTAATGGTTGGCAGGTCTGGGCAGTGCACAGAGACTTGGTAATGTGGTCAATCAAATATGGTTCACAAACTGCGTCAGGTTACTCTCATTATATCATCCATATGCATAATCAAAATGATACATAAGCTTACTTACAAGTCTTCACCCTTTTCAAATGCAGAAGAAACACTTCATATAAAATACTGGAGGTCTCTCTTGATCCAAGGCAAAACATGTTGCATGCCAGTAACCAAGTACCTCTTCCAGAGCTCCCTGGGCCATGTTCATATGAGGCACGTCAGGCTGAGCCAGGTCCATGGAGGAGTTCAGCATGAGGCGGTTGGGCCACTCCAGCAACATTTTCACCACAGTCGTATGCCCCCTTTGGATGCCTCGATGATCATGGTTGACCCATCCTGAAGGCGAAAAACAAGACGCAAAGTATATAAACGTACTCCCAGTTCATCTTGAATACACATGTCCAGCATATAAACGTACTCCCAGTTTATCTTGAATACACATGTCCAAACCGCTTATAAATCAGCCAAGTACTTTCCGAGATATTCCATAAAGAAGAAAAACTGTTTTGGGTAAAATAAAACATCAGGCATCATTCATGACCCATAATGAACATACGTACAAATTTTCAGAAAGATCAGCCCAAAGTTTTGTCTGGAGCGAGCGGAACACAGACTGACAACGGACAGACAGACAGTATTTCTTCTTTTCCACTGTAAAGTACTCCCTGTTTTATAAGAGCTGGGAATACAAAAACAAAGCATTATGATCCAAGGCAATCAATAAAAATGCTATATGTGTGTGTATATGTATGCGCACACATGCATGCATGTGTCTGTGAGCATGTGCATGCATGTGTTTGTATATGGTGTGTACATGCATGGGTTTGTGTTTACGATTCACAGCATCAATGTTCAGTATGCAAATAGTTTTCTTCATTTGAAAACGCTAACACCTTCTACTTGTTCATGTTTGTGATTCTTGTCACTTTAGTTTTAATCTGGGGAACAATGATACAATCTCGTTAAAAACTGATGACCGATTAGTTTGTCAACACAGTGACTGCAGAAGGATTTGAAGCCTAAGCATTAAGTTATTACAAGATCGCCAAAACAGCAGAAACTATCAATGACAATGCAGAAGCAATACATTTCAACCTCTAGGGCTTATAGAGGCGACATGTATAGGCAAGACAAACAAATACGACAAAAACAAAACACACAAACAACAACTAAAAAAAGAAAGAAAGATCAAAGACACAAACTAGCTGAGAGGAAAGCTGATGTGTAGGAAGAGCGATTTATATTTTCTAACTTTATTCAAAACAAGCAAACATCAACGGAAATAAAAAGAATAGCATGAATCAACTGAAAAAGGTTTTAGGAATAAATAAGATTAAAAAAAAGAATTAAAACATGGATGACGTGTGTATACAACATATAATCATGAATTATCTGTAAAAGCAACTCGAGACTGTAGTATGCTCATTTAATCTGTAAAAAAAAAAATGGACTGCTGCGACACACTCCTCTCTCACTGCCCCATGCATTTTTGGTTTTAACTGCAGCGTGTTTAGACCTCTACAGCCAGATTGGTCCACTGGGCATAGATAGAAGTATGATCACACGAAGCCTTTTCTTAAAAAATCTCCACTGGCTCCCACTTCACACCAGAACAGATTTCAAACTGTCATCACTGTGCTTTACCATTTGTCTCAAAATCTTCTCCTTCACACATGCTGATCTCCTATCTCACTATGTCCCATCTCAAAATCTTCTGCCTCCTGACAGCAGAATTCTTCATACACCAAATATTGGAACTAAGTCTTTTGGTCATCTGTCCTTTTCATTCTCCACACGAGATCTGAATTTTTTCTTCCTCTTCTCTTCACTCACTCAAGACAGTCAAAAACATATCTTTTCATGCTTAAGAATTATTAGAACCTCTCCACAAAAACTTCATTTTTCTGTTGTTCTGTATTTGCATTAGCTCCGCCTGGTGGTTCTTCGGAGCCACTTGCCGGTCTCAAGCCCGGGTAAAGGAGGAGAGTTGGGCGTGGGGCTAGCAACCTCACCCCGTAAAAACATTACCGCTACGGAAACGACAGCAGACCTGGTTACCCCTCAGAAATTCTATGTGTATGTTTTGGGTCAAAAATGTGTACAATTGTGTGTAAAATGTGTAAGCTTTTGCAGCGCAAAGTAGCTGCGTAGGAAACAATACTGAATGCATTCCAGACATTAGAAACACTGAAAATTTTTACTAGAAAAGATGTATTTTCATGAAATGCATTAAATTGGCTTCTTTAACAATCAATGATTGTTAAGCTAATCAAGTTCCTTGCCAGTATCCTCTGATGGCAAAAGCCTTCGCTCAGGAAATTAACAAGAACATTAACTGATGTGAATTTTCTTTTATAACACTTTAAAATAACTCTCTCTTCACTTTTTACTGTACTGATCAAGTGATGGACATAACTGGAAAAAAATCTTGAAGTAATCTATTTCTTTCATATGCTACTATGGGCACTTTTTCACTGTTGATAAGCTAACCGGTCTTTCTGAAGAGCATAACAATTATGATGTGAACTTTATTTCAGACTTTGGTGATTCCAGCTCCTTCAGGGTTCCCAGGTGATGGGCATGAGGCCAAAAAAGGACCTTACTTTGCCAACATGGAGGAAGGGGGGGGGGTAGACAAGGCGGGAAAAGGAATCTATCCTGTAAATGTTACTCAAGAACTCAGCATACAGCTGTTCCCCAAGCTGTTTGTTATGTTCGCATGTTCGCAATCCGTCATGTTATGTACCTATATTTATTTGGGTAATAATATTTTCATCATTATTGCCCCAATCTTCAAATGAATTTCTATAAAGGGAACATTTTAACATAGATAGCATGAGCGAAAATGTTAAGTCAGCTATATGCCGCGAACATTAGCACCGCGTCTGCACTGTGGAACCCGTGACGTCAAAAATGCTGGATTGCAGCTTTGCGTCGTCTGCTAGCTAAGCTTAACTAAACAGAAAGCCCACTGATAGGCCTAGCGTTATAGGCCTGCCTACCGCGTTTCAGACGATCGTGTCGGCATCTGTCAACTCTGCAACTTGCAAAAGTACGGTTTGGGTTGTGGAAGATGTATCGGTTCCGTTTTCAAGCCTCCTTCTTATGAACTGCATCTATTAATTTAAAGAACAGTCAGCCTTCTTCAGGATGAGAAGACTTTCAAGAATTTCACTGGACAGTGTGCTCCTTTGGGGCGGGGGTGGGGTGGGAGGGGGGGATTTTGGAGCTTTTTGTCCCTCTCCGCGAGTAGTCTGATGTTCCAGTCTCTCATCAGAAGTGCCTGCAGAACTCGACTTCACGAAAAAGCTTTGAATGTTCATTGCCTACCGTTTTCCAGAATCACTGTTTCCCTTGTGGCTTTTGCTACCGATGTGCCGCTGAATGTCAAAGCGACCACTGTAGCAATCGCGATTTGACAGTAACACGTGGTGCTGTGTGCGAACGTATCGCCCTTCTTTGACGCAGTAATGAACTTGAAAATAGTATGATACGCTGGTTTGTACTTCTGTTCATATTTCTTTTTCTTTTGGATCACAGCTTCTACCAATGAATCTGAATTTTCGTTGTCTGTTTCATGCGCGCGAGTTGAAGCTGAGTGAGAAGCAATGTTGATGCATTCATAGTGGCAGGAAGTACGCATGCGCCATCGGAACTTTTAAAAGTTGGACCAGACTCTTGGACTCGGCCGGATTACGTGTTCAGCGCATTTTCGTAAGCTCGTTCATCAAAATTTCGTACAATTTGGTTTTGAAACGTACAATCGTATAGCTGTATTAAATTTCGTGAGATTATACGCAAAAATCGTAAAGTGCACAGGTCTGCGACAGCAAGAGAAACTACTCCATCTGGCAGAGGGAATGAAGCAGACCAAGCAATTGGACTTATAAAGGAGGGGGACCAAAGCCGAAAGGACGTCTCCAGCCCGATAGCGGATCTCCTAACGCCAAAACGTCACATGCAAGTTGGATTTTGGAACGTGCTGACCTTGTACCAAGCTGGAAGATTAGCACAAACTGTAAATGAGATGAAGAACTACAACCTGAACCTAGTAGGGGTCACAGAGGCAAGATGGACAAAAACAGGAAAACAGAGACTGAGTACTGGAGAAACCATCATCTGGTCAGGAAGGCAAGATGACATCCATCAGGAAGGAGTTGCCCTCATTATTGCCAAGAAACATGCCAATGCCGTACTGAAATGGAAACCAATCAATGAACGCCTGCTGTATGTAAGAATGAACTCCAAGTGTGCCAAGCTATCAGTTATAGTGGCCTATGCACCAATAGACAACACTGACGAAGAGGACAAGGATCAGTTCTACAGTGCGCTCCAAGCAACATTGGATGACATACCAAGACACGATGTTCTCCTCCTGATAGGGGACTTCAACGCAAGAGTTGGTAGCAACAATGAGAACAGGGAAAGAGTCATGTGGAAACATGGAATAGGAGACATGACCGACAACGGCGAACGACTCATCGACCTCTGTGAAGAAAATGATTTGGTCATCGGCGGTACTCTTTTCGCTCACAAAACCATCCACAAGCTAACATGGACATCCCCCGACGGAAAGACAAAGAACCAAATTGACCACATCATTATCAACGGAAAATGGAGGCGCTCCCTACAAGATGTACGTGTGATGCGACACGCAGATGTTGGTAGTGACCATGAACTACTGGTAGTGAAACTGACCCTCAAACTGAGGAAGGCAAAAGTTGGGGACAGTCGAACCTGCGCTTTGATGTTGCCAAGCTAAAAGATATAACAACAAAGGGGGGGCCGGATAGCTCAGTTGGTAGAGCGCCGGACTCGTGATCCTGGGGTTGCGGGTTCGAATTTCGGTATAGGGGGATTTTTCCCTCGGAGTTAACATTGGTTCTGACTCCATTCCCCATATAGTCCTTCGAATGAGACTATAAACCGAGGTTCCGTGTGTGAACGCACGCATAACATCTTGCACACACGTAAAATCCCATCACCAACTTTCGGAAGAGAAGGCCAGTTTGGCCGTTGGTATGGATGACACGTGACACATAGCATGCACCTTCCCCGAAGATGGAGTATGGCTGCCTTAATGGCGGGATTAAAAAAAAACAGTCATACACACAAAACTCCACTGCCTGGCTATACAGGGAGTGTCCGCAGGAGTATCAGTCTGCGTACGCAGAAAGAAAGAAAGAAATAACAAAAAGAAAGAATTCTGCGTCACCTTGAAGAATCGCTTCAGCGTCCTCCAAGATGAAACAGCACTGACCATGGACAGTTTCAACAAGGCTATAACCGAAACAGCAAAAGAGACAATAGGTTATAGGAAAAGTGTGAAATCTGAGTGGATAACTGCCAACACATGGAAAACCATTGAGGAAAGAAAACAGATCAAGAAGAAACTGCTAGATGCCAAGTCACCCAGGCTAAAGGAAAGAATAGCAACCCAGCACAGAGAGAAAGACAAAGAAGTGAAGTTGTCTGCAAGGAAAGATAAACGTCTCTATGCGGAGAGGCTTGCTGAAGAAGCCGAGGCAGCAGCAGAGATGAAGGATATGAAGACAGTGTATAGAACCACCAAGAGGCTGCGGGGAGACAGAGGACAGAACCAAGACATACCAGTTAAGGCAGAGGACGGAACACCTATCACAGAAGAATGTGCCAAGCTCGAGAGGTGGAGAGAGCACTTCCAGAGGATCCTAAACCGCCCTGATCCACCAACACCAGCTGACATTCCTATGGCAGAGGAGGACCTGGACGTCAACATGGGAGACATCACAGTAGATGAGGTCAAGGAAGCCATCCGCAAGCTGAAGAATGGCAAAGCTCCAGGAGAAGATGGTGTATGCCCCGAGATGCTGAAGGCAGAAGAACAGGACACACCTCTTATCCTCCAACGCATCCTGCAGGACATATGGAACCAGGAGACAACCCCAGCTGACTGGAGAACTGGTACCATCATCAAATTACCAAAGAAAGGAGATCTAGGAGAATGCAACAATTCAGAGCTTAATCTAGGATTTTTGAAAAAGGGGGGCAGTCCCCCCCCCCCCCCCCCCATAAAAAAAAGGGGGGCACTCCCCCTCTCCCCGGGCCACTTCTTCAGCCAATCGTTTTGAAACCGGTGTTCCCTTGCACTATTTTCGGGCTGCTTCTCCGAGCTTTTGGATGTAGTCGCGGTTTCTTCATGATCTTCTCCACCCTCGCATGGCAGAGAATTTTTTTTTTTTTTTCACTTTTCCTCAACGAAAGTCGAAGTCGAATAGAGTGGGTGCACGCTTCATTTTGGAAAATATCCAATATGGCGCCTTTAAACTCTCGCAACTTCTCGTCGGTGATCGAGATGGAGGAGATGAACGCCGCCGATTGGTTGATTTACACTAACAGCCAATGAAATATCAAGAAATCGTTCGCTCCTGCTCAGTCCTAGTTTCAGTTTTTCAAGCAGACGACAAACGAGCGCCCGCAACAATCTGTGAACAGGGCGGGCAGTCCTGCAACTGTGCGGGAGTCTGCCCGCGTTCAGACTCCATAATTGCGGGAAGGAACAGATGTTCGGGGGATTGTACCAATCCCGCGCTCTAGATTAAGCTCTGCAATTGGAGAGGCATCACCCTACTATCAATCACCAGCAAAGTCTTCAGTCGCATCTTACTCCAGCGTATAAAGAAAGCGGTAGATGACCTACTTCGTCAAGAGCAGGCAGGCTTTAGAGCGGGGAGATCATGCATTGATCACATTTTCGTCTTACGCCAGATCCTCGAGCAGTCCCATGAATGGAACAGCACACTTTACGTGGTTTTCATTGATTTCGAGAAAGCCTTTGACAGTTTGCACCGCGCTTCTCTCTGGAAGATCCTACGACATACGGCATTCCCCAGAAAATGGTCAACATCATCCAGTCCCTGTATGAGAGCTTTGAGTGTCACATCATCCACAACAACCAGCTGACGGAACCATTCAAGGTGGACACCAGAGTGAAACAAGGCTGCATACTGTCACCAATCCTCTTCTCCTTGGCCATCGACTGGTTGATGCGAAACGTCACCCAGGGAAAGCAACGGGGAATCCGGTGGACGTTGACCTCAGTCTTGGAGGACATTGACTACGCAGATGACCTGGGACTGCTGTCACACAAGCATCAAGACGCCCAGCAGAAGACAGAAAGCCTCAGCGAGATAGCCAGCACCATTGGGCTGAAGGTCAACGAGAGGAAGACGCAGGTCATGAGGAAAAATGCCACAAACAACAACCCCATCACCGCTAACGGCAAACCACTTGATGATGTTCAGGAATTTGTATACCTGGGCAGCAAGATGACCACAGACGACGACTGCAACCAGGAGATCAACCCCAGAATCAGCAAAGCCAACCAAGCTTTCGCAGTGCTTAGGCCCATCTGGAGATCCACCGTCCTCAGCATCCAAACGAAGATTCGACTCTTCAAGAGCAATGTCCTCAGCGTCCTCCTGTATGGCTCAGAGTGCTGGAAGACGACCGTCGCCATTGAGAAAAAGCTGGAAGTGTTCCAGAACAAATGTCTGCGACGTATCCTCAGGATCTTCTGGCCGAACATCATCTCAAACGAAGAACTGAGGACTAGAACAGGAGTCTCCACAATACAGGACACCATCCAGGCGCGTCGATGGAGATGGCTAGGGCATGTCTGTCGCATGCCACCCAGCTCACTCCCCAGAACAGCCCTGCGCTGGACCCCCCAAGGTAAAAGAAAACGGGGGCGACCGAAGGAAACCTGGCGCAGGACAATAGAAAGAGAGCTGAAAGGCAAAGGACTGACTCTCAACACAGCCCCCAGAGCAGCCGCAGACAGAGCCAGATGGAGATCTCTTGCCATAGCCTCAAGCGCCAGCAGGCACGGAGAGGACTGATGATGATGATGTATTTGCATTACAATTCCTATCGGAGAGAGGTGTGTTTACCGATACTGAATGTTTGTCAAAGTATTCATTTAATATGCCATGAATAAGATTTTTAAACTCTTTATTTTGTGAATTGGTTGGGAAATTTTGTTCTTCAAGATATTCATTTTTCCAACATTAATCAAGAGGTCCATTTACTGTTGGAGATGTTGCGCTATACAAGCACTGGTTATAATCATCATGAAACGAGAGAGAAGAGAGAGAGAGAGAAGAGAGAAGAGAGAGGAGAGAGAGAGAGAGAATAATGTTCTTATGCAACCATGTAGCTGTCATTCTGGCATGAAAGCATTTTCTTGTTCCACTGTCCTCCAGTGAAATTTGACTGTATTCAGATGACTCGTGAGAACTGCCCCTAGATTCCATGAGACTATTTAAATGCCAAGTGGAAAACACTAAATCTGGTCAACCTGAAATGCAGAAAGCCCTGGCTTCTTGGCTTCTCCCGTGCACGATTTCATGCCTTTTGTGAAAACAGTTCGGTGCAGAGTATATTTTGGGTTGTGTTTTTTTTTCCTAGGCGACACATGAATTTCTCAGCATGTGAAATGATAGTCAAACCTCTTACCATGAGCACAAACACAGCTAAAATCAGGTCTTAATTGGGCGTGGTCATAATAGGAAAAAAATCATACAACTGCACTGATATTCATAATCGACCATACAAAACACCCACACAGTGCATAACTGTCCAGATGTTTAAGACTACTAATGTACAACATAAAACTCTCAACAAAGTTTTGTGCTGTTACAGCAATATAAGAATAGTTTCATCTGGGCTCACTAACCACTTCACAAAATCCTTTTTTTTTTTTTTTTTTTCAAATATGAGACAACCGTCTTGTTCCCCCTCTCCCATCTGGATGAAACCAATCCTGTATTTTGAACCTATGTCTTCCCTACCTCAAGAGCTTTGGTGACTGTAATTAGTGACTTCTCACACTTCTTTGGATTACTTTGATTCACTCTTCCAACATCAGCACCATTATTTTTCATGATGACGACGATGAAAAAAATTTTTCTTCATGACTATGTGCAAACTACTACAGGGTGAGTGATATCTACTTCTGAGATAGCACTAATTACAAGTAAAATATTGTTTTGCCAATAGTCACAACAGAGATAGCACTTCAGTTATTTAGCCAATAGTCACAACACTGTTTCTGTTCCATTTTGATTTTGTCACTTTTTACTGATATTTCTATGAAATGTTACAGTGTGTAGTTTTGGTATGTATGTACATAAACCATGTTTGTAAAACATTAAAAACAAACAAAAATCTTCGAAACTAAAGAAGTCGTACATGGCAGAAAAGGCACATCTGGAATAGAGCGTAAAGAAAAGATGCAAGCAGTGATAAAGCAAACACCTTCAGCTTATGGTTAGGATCTGCTCCATTGTTCAAGAGCTCCTCCACCACTTGATGATGGCCTCAGCACAAGCCAACGACAGTACAGTGTGGTCATTAGTCGACGTACTGCGGTTTACATTGGCTCCTGCAACACAAGACAATCTTGCTTTTCAAAGATTCAAGAGTTAACCTGCCTCTCCTAAAGCCTCTTCAACAAATGCCCAATGTGGGAAGGAATCAATCACAACATAAAAAACAAAAGACAGAACTAAAATTCCTTGTCATATCAATCCAGACCTATGAAAAGAAACCAATATCTCAAAACAAAAGATAGAACTAAAATTCCTTGTGATATTAATCTAGACCTATAAAAAGAAACAAATATCTCCATGAACAACATTGAAATGCTAACTTCAAAATGGTGAAAGAAATGAAAAAGATGGGGAGAGAGAGAGAGAAAGAGAGAGAGAGAGAGAGAGAGAGAGAGAGGAGAAACAACTCTACAAACAGGTGCAGTTAAGTTATACAGTGGCGGTCCTTCAACTTTTCCACCCATCTCAACTGTCTCTGGCAGCCTCCGCTCTCCTCCTACCAACTCAAAATGGGTACAATGACTTTCACAACTCAACATGTGACTCACCTCAAGTCAGTTTTCACCTTTCTTCCTCTCAAATACAAACACGGGCGGAAAGATCAGACTGATTATTGCAAAAAGCTGGATGCCAAAGTTTCAATGACCACTGACTACACCAGTATCGGCATGATTTTCATAAAAATAGATTTATCTGAAAATTTGTGTTTAATCATGACTTCCATACAGTAATACATTCAAACTGTTAAAGAAAGTTAGGAGATCAACATCAATAAAGCTGACAAGCTTGAATTGAAAATCTAGCTCATCTGTCGTCCGTCAAAGTTGTAATGAAACTCCGATTCAAATGTGATAATGCAGACCTAGGAAAATGTATCTAAAACCTTCACAGAAGGTGACATTATTGTGTTCGACTGATTGAAGTAGGTTAAATTCTAGTGTTTTTGGCATCACAGAGGAACAAAGTAATGATATCATTTTTGGCATTATAGAGGAACAAAGTAATGGTTCTAATCAAACCATTCCCATTCTATAGCAGCACAAAGAGGTTAGATTCTTTGGACCTTCCTATCCTTATGCCTGCCTTCAGAAAGCACAGTGGTGGAATCAGGTTACACAGCAGCCAAAAAAATTATTTTGAGTGTCCTGAAATTGACCCACCTACTTGAAGGCTATATGTGACACCATCAAAATCACAAACTTGTCCGCATTTACTACATGGGTAGTCGCTGGGGAATCACACTGACGAACAATATTCATCAGGTTTTCCATATTCATCTGTTGTATGCCAAGGCTTCAGTCTCTGCAAATGTTTTCCCAGTCCATTTTGTAATGTTCTCAGTCCATGCTTTGTTCTGTCTTCCCTTCTGTCTCCCTCCTCAAACAGTTCCACAAAGATGGTTTTACCAAGCCATGTGACATGACCATACCAATGCTTTTTCTAACTGAATGGCAGCAGATCTCCATATGATCTGGTGTGCCGACTGATGATCTGACCCTCGTGTTCATTGATAAGATAATCAGTGTATCTGATGGTTACTTTTTTTGCAGTAGCACACCATTTCCATGGCTTGGAATTTTCTTTCTAGACCTGCTGCGAGGACCCATGTCTCACATGCATACAGGAAGGTGGAGTATACCAGTGCACACAGGAGCCTGATCTTGTGTTTTATGGGGATGTAACAGTCTCTCCACAAGCTTCTGCTTTTGACAGAGCTGATGTTGTCTTTGCTGCCCAAGATGGTTTCTGGTTTGGATCACCAATTGCTAATGACCAGTTCCAGGCAAACGAACTGCTAAACAGCTTTAATTCTGTCCACTGACAATTAAACCAGTACTGACAGTGGGGGGCTAGCCATACAATTCTCAACACAATTTTCGTGCTATATCTCACTGATGTTTCACCCACCGTTTTCACAAGCTTGACAAATCTTTTCCACTATCTGCCTGACCCATAGATTTTGCCATAGAAGTAAGGTTTCAGATGATTTTTCTTCAAATGCTGACCGTGCTGACACAATCTTCAATTGCATTCATCATGCATTCCCAGGTTATGTTGAAACATGTAAGAAATAAAAGCCAACCCAAACTCACCTAAAGTATGGAACCACTCTCTAACAGCAAGCTATATGAGCACAGTACTGGCCTCTTCAGAGTACAACAGCTAGATGGTCTTAATCAGCTTTTGCCAGCAAAGTTAAATTTCTATTTCATTGCCCACAATGCCTCTGTCAGACTGTTAAATACCTACTTGAAGACCAAGTCGAACTCATTCAAGTGCTGGAAATATTTCTCCTACAGGGTACTCAGGTTTTACAGATATGCTCAATGGTACTTTTGTCTATGCAGGAACTAGCCAGTTCTTCAGCAGTAATGGCATCTGCTTGAGACCCTAATCTACTCAAAATGATTTTCAGCTTTCTATCGCTAGCAAAGTAGAGTTAGACTGATAGTACTGTAGTTCTGAGAGTGTTGTGAGATTTCCTTCTTGAGAAAAGTAAACTGTTCATTGTGACGTCTATAAAAAAAAATTTGCTCCTCCATAAGCTTGGAAGCAGAACTGATTAGCATACATCTTCCTCTTTCTAGTTCCACACTGAGCATATAGTAAAGACAGGTGAGCAGGAAAAAAGTATCCATAGCAAAATATCCTAACTCACCTTGTTTGATCAGATACTTCACCGTACACAGATGACCAGCCCGAGCTGCCTTCATCAATGGGGTGCGTCCTCCTTCACTTTCGTGCTCCTGTGTTTACAAGAGAGAAAAAGTGAGTGTGAATTTCAAAACATATCTACATGGAGCCATTTGTTTTGCTATTTCGATTCTAATTGTGCAGAAGTAATAATCGTACAGACCACATTTGTTTTCCTCTTTCAATTCTAATTATGTAGAAGAAATAATCATACAGATGAAAAATCAATTTCATGTTAATCAACAACAATCAAGCATATTACAAAAGCCACATTTTAACCCGTTGACTGCCCTTGCATGAACGCGTTCATGACCGTTTCTGGAAAGCTGTGTGCCCTTGCACGAACGGTGTTCGAGGTAATTTCATCATCAAAATTTGGCGATTCAAAGAAGGGAGGCAAGGAGAAAAAATGGTTTAAACGGTTGTAGGGAGCCTAAAGGACGGTTTCTTCCCTTCCACGGGTCGCTGACTGACCGGCTCGCGTCCATTCGGGCGATAACTTCGGCAAGGTTCAGCTGAGTCATTCTCGGTTCAAGATGGCAAGTCGAGCAGGCAGTTCGATCAGGCGCGTGCCGTTTTCAAGCGATCTAATGCTCTTGAAGTGCTTCAAGAAGTTAACCATGACTGTGAAAGCGATGACGAAGACTTCAGAGAAGTGGAACGAAGCGATTCGGAGGAGGAGGAATAAAGCGATCACAATCAACACCACCCTTTGCTATCGGAGATTGGTGTTGATGACGAAGCTGATCCCCGACTTCAAACCGAGCGATACCGACGCAAGTGGGCCCGAATCAGAGAGTGACGAGCCGATTCTGTCTATGTCGACTGCCCCCTGCCTCCTTTCGTGAGAGGTCGGGAGGAGAGTCGAGGAAGGGGAGGGGGTTAAGGACAACGGCGAGGGTCCAGTGTGAGGGGGCGTGGCAGAGGAAGAGGGTGTGGCACTCGTCAGTCTGAACTTGTTTCAGAATGGACAGAGGCCAGTGCTGATCGCTCAAATCTCGACCTTTCTTTCACGGGTGATCCAGGTATCAAGGTGAACATTGACAATTTCAAGCCTATGGATTTCATGGAGTTGTTTTTGTGGTGTGTGTGTTTGTGTGTGTGTGTGTGTGTGTGTGTGGTGTGTGTGCTTGTGTGTGTGTGTGTGTTTTGTGCAGGGTGTGTGTGTGTGTGTGTGAAGAGAGAGAGAGAGAGAGAGAGAGAGAGAGAGAGAGAGAGAGAGAGAGAGCAGTGCTTGTGCATGGTGTGGGTATACATTGTGTGTGTGTGTGTGTGTGTGTGTGTGTGCGTGTGCGTATGTGTATGTGTGGGGCTTTTGCATGTGGTGCTCTGTGTGTGTGTGTGTGTGTCTCTTTTGAATATGGTGCTTGTGCAGTGTGTGTGTGTGTGTGTGTGTGTGTGTGTGTGTGTGTGTGTGTGTGTGTGTACCCAAGTGTGTGCCAGTCAACTATATCTGGCATTTACTGGCAGTAGTGTGGGATCCTGATCCTTCTGTCTATATGTTCTGTGGTGTGGTGTATTCTCTGCGACACCAGTGTACTTTTCAGTTGTTAGTGTGCTTTCATCATCTATGGTGTGGCCTTTTGTAGCTCAGTCCTATCTTTAGCAGTCTTTTTTTTTTGTGTGGCTGGTTTTGCAATGTTTTGTTCATTACCTTCTGTGGTGATGGCCTTTTATCAATCGCACTTTGTTCATGAGTGAACCAAACCATACGTGTGAAAGAAAACTGACAGAATAATTGGAAGTTACACTTAGTGTTGTTGTTAGTTCATCTCTGCTAAACAAGACCAACTCCCAAGAGGCTTGCAAGATGTGCAGACCGATGCTGTGGATAATGTGCAATTCCCACCTTCTTTCCCGCATTACCTGGGCGGGAGTGCCCCCTATGATATGGGTTGCTAAACATTTTATGCATTGTCAAGCTTTATTGTGAATACAGATGTTTGTCCTGAAGTTCAAAGGATGCTAACACCAGTTTTTGTGGTATTTCATTGTGATTTTAGTGCTATAGTTTTGTTTATGTTCTGAAAGTGTCTGTTTTTCAAACAAAACATTCATCATTATACATATGTTTGGTCAACTCATTACACGCAAAATCAAACTATTGTGATATCTGGTTGTAGCCAAGGATATAACAGAAAATTTCCCAAGTATCTAAGAGATATTTCAAAAATTGAAAGAGCAGTGGGCATATCAGTGAACCTACCTAAGAAAACAAAATTGTGTCCCTTGATACCTGGATTGTACTGTACCCCAGAAATGCATAAATTTATCATATAAAACAACAATTGTGGGTTGTAAATTCACTACCAAATATTTACACAGGTGTTCAGTGAACACTAAAACCACTTTTTGCTGGTTTGTATGTTTTTTGTTTTGCTGCTGTGGGTTTCATATGCCTGCAAATTTTTTTTATTTTTAAGTTGAATTATAAGATTTATGATACTCGGAATGAACAAAATCAAATATTATTTGCAGGTATTATAGCCCTGGGTATAAGAAGAAAACATGCGAAAATTCTAAGAGATATCTCTACAAATAAATGAGCACTGATCAAATTAGTGAACCTACTGCAGAAAGTCAAATTTTGCTCCGGCACATAGAAGTACGAAAATGAGACACCCCCCCCCCCCCCCTCGAAACCACATCTACTCAGAGGTGATTCTAGGATTCCAAAAAAGGGGGCCCAAGGGCCCCCTCAGTGTAAAAAAGGGGGCCCCCCAGGGGGGCCTAAATTTTAACTATATAATTTCTATATTTTTCAACGGCAGGTACTACTAGTGTTATAAATTGTTAACTCATAGTATTAGTAATCATTCAGAGGATTTACTTGAAGTAATCCACTCCATCCAGCAAAGCACCACACAGAAAATCCCAGATCCAGTTGAAGGCAACAAAGTTCTCTATTAAATTTTTTCTTTGTGACTGCAGTGTTTGTCTCCTCTGTGTCTGGCTTCGCTGTACTACTGTCCACAAGCGTCTCTGAAGCGGTCCCTGACTCAGTCTCAGGCATGTCGCTTGCAGACACAACACTGTCTGGTTTTGATGACGAAAATCCCGAACCACCATCATGATCACAGAAACTTGACACAGGCTCCGATTCCCGCTCGCATGACGAAACAGAACTAACCCGGTCGGACTGACAGTCTGATTGCGATCGCGTATCTACATCTCCACTGTCGGCACTGGCACTCGTTGAAGGATAACTAGGCGGCTGCTCAGTGACGGTCGAACACTCGCTTTGTACATCCAAAGAATCATCTGCCTCTCCTCCTCTCTTCGATTTCTTCGCCCCTCGGGTAAAAGAAAAATCCAACAACGTGCCTCGTTTCGCCATGATGGAACCTCAGGCAGAAACGCAGGGCTGCCGTACCGCGAGCTGTGATTGGCTGAAAGCAAACTTTCCAACTAATCGCAGTTGACTATACAGACATGCGTTTACATTCAGTTCCTACTGCTCATGCGCACAAGGCTGACCTTGACATAGCTGATAGCTCGATGACAGCTTCGCTTGGTTCGCTCGGTAGATTACTAGGCCAAGCGGACGCGAGATTAAAAAGGCAAGGGAGTGAAAAAAATTAGCGCAGTCACGACTGGCGAGCGCGGCATTTCTTGTTTGTGTGCGGAGCAGCGGCCGCGCTGGGCTTACGGTTTTGCGTCTTTCGATTTTTTTAAGCGGTATTCCGCTAATTCGCGCTCTAGAATCACCTCTGTCTACTTACAAGGAATGCCCCATGACTCAGAAGTCGCATTGCCACATCAGTATGACCATTCTCGCAAGCATAGGTCAAGGCTGTGTCATTGGTGCCAGTCTGCGCGTGGACATTTGCATCTGAAACAATCAAAGCCAAGGTCCTTGAACCATACAGACAAAAATGGTGCTTAGCAGCTAGAAAACCCACATCAAGATGACATCTAAACATTTTGTATGGGTGGCTCCAAGTTTGGAAAAGGGAACAGATTGGTTGCCGTTTTTGTAACTTTCTGAATCCAAAGCACGCTAGCTACCTGCCATTTGTTTGTGTCTGAGAATTCTACATTTTTGATGGTGTAAAAAAGACCTGACTGCTTTTTTTACCTCTACGAAATGTCATGTTCAGTAGTGTTATCCCTGTTTCATAAAGAAAGAACAGACAGATAATGAGACAAACCACTGAACTCCTGATAGCAGATATTAACCAGACTTACTTTCCTGCAGCAAATAATCCACAAGATCGAGACTTACTTTCCTGCAGCAAATAGTCCACAAGATCGAGGTGGCCTTCCTGAGCGGCCTCCATGAGAGGAGTGGAGCATCCCAGTTCCATGTCTGCTCCAGCCTTGATCAGGAATTCAGCAACCTCTTTGAACCCTCCACAACAGGCCAATGTCAAAGCCGTTTCCTGTGTCTCTTCCGTCTGGGCATTGATGTCGGCACCTAAACGAATGACTTTTTTCATTAATTACAATTTACTGAAACCTAAAGCACTGTCTCTATCTCGTAGTTCATCACTGATCAGACAGCAGTATCGTAACTGTAATGCAGTAGTATCGTAACTGTAATGAAGTCAAATTTGTTCAGTTGTTAAACCAAATGAACATTATCAGGTTCATGATCTATTTATACTTTTAATCAACCTTTATAAACCACTTATTTGTGACTTCAGTCCTGTAAGTCTCCAATTTCTCTTTCTTCACATGGCAAGATCCTCACCCCCTATCTGAGAAACAATAACTTTTGTCTTCGAACAAGCACCCCCCCCCCAGCCACAGCAATTTCATAACAAACAGGTTTCATATAGTTTTCTGAGCTGGTGGGAGATTCAAATTCTTTCTTCCCCGAAGTCGGAGTGTGGCCGCCCATGTGGCGGGGTAATCAAAAACGGTCACACACGTAATGTTCTCATCCCCAGCTGATGCATTTGTGCCATAGTGTTCAAATACTTCGGCTGTTCGGATGATCCCTGGAGTCTTTTAGCCAGGGTACGACAACAACAACAACAACAAATTCTTTCTCTTTGTGTTGCTTGATTTCTTCATTTACATGTCATATCTTAACAGCAATATGTTTTTCAACTGCATTTGTTTCACACTGACCACATGCTCTTGCTGGGATCTCCAAAATGCACAGTTCATAATTAAAAAATAACAAAGTTATATTTTTCCCAGAAACATGTTTCTGCAATCAATTTCTTGTCCTGTTTGAGCTCAGAAGGCGTTGGGCTTTCAAAAATTATCATCTTCACATTCTGATTTGCAATTTCATTTTCAATGAGAACGGAATGTCAATATCCAGAAACCTTTCAAACTTGCTCACAGCAATATTCTCAGCACCATCGTTTTATCCAGTAGGATTCTTTTCATCCAATTTTTTAGCCTGATGACTGTTGCCTTATAAAAACTCCAAGCTTGATTACTGCCCTGGTTAGTTTCTGGATGGCTAACAAAATGGAATAAAAATGCAAAGCATAAATTAAGTTTGCAAAGTGGATAATTCAGAAAACTGGCTCTTCTTTTGCAATCAAGGCGCTTGACATGAAGCATGCCTAGAGGTGCACAAAATCACATGTCAGTGATGTGGTAGGGTGATGATCATGACTAATCTCATGAAAGTTTGACATTAAAAAATTTAACTAAAAAAGAAAAAGAAAAAAAAGAAACTCAGATGACAAGTGAAGGACCTACAAAGAAAATCAAATTTGCTTCAATATGACAGCCAATTTACATTACATCTGTTTTTGCCCCTTCAGCCTCCCCTACCACTCACACGAGATACTGGCACGAAGCAGAGTCATGCTGGCGAGGTATATCCTTGTGTCAATAACAAAGCAAGCAACAAAGCAAACAATCTTAACCAGGAATACTCTGCACACTTAATTTAATCACTGGAAAGCAAGCAATTCATACTTCACATGATATGCCAGCTATTTTTCTGTCCCTTTGCAGATGCACTGTCTGGTAAAACCACAAAGCTACATTGAGATAATCATGCTATTATGTAAAGCTGAATGGAACAAACGCACTGTACGCATAAGGTATGCAAGGTAAGTAACTCTGTCTTATTTTGGCTTTGTGGTTACCTTCATTCAATTTTCAGTTCAATCAACTTTATTGTCCATCGGAAATTTTTGTTCTGCTCCACTCATTTTGCAAGTCATATAGTTTACGTCTAAATATAAATAGCTTATATGCCATTTCTTGGAGTGAACAATACAATTTATTCTCTGTGATGTCTTGCTCAAAGTCCTCTCACAAAAAAAACCAAATATACAAAAAACTAGCAGCACATTATTTTTTTCTGACAGACCGATACTGGAACTTAAAATGTGTATGTACCCAAATAAACCCATGTTAAATATTAAGACTTTTCTTTAAAAGTAAATGTCATGATTTCATTTCTTTGATTGAAACACCTACCATGAGAAAGAAGCAGGGCAACCATTTCCCATGACCCTCACGAGCTGCCTCCATGAGTGGCGTGTACCCCTCATCATTGACTTCCTCAATATTGGCCCCTCGCTCATCAGGAGGTTGGCCAACTCCACATGGCCGCCACAAGCTGCCAATGTCAGGGGAGACTCAAAGCTGTCTACTGGCATGTTCACCTACAGAGAAAAGAAGAAACAGTCAACCACCTATTTACTCTTTTAACAACCTGAACCATTTCTTTTTAAATGACATACCCACAGCAACAAAACTGATTTTTTTCAGAACATGAACATACTCAAACTGAACTATTGAAAATTTTGGGGAGGGTTTTTCACATCAAATTTCATATAACAATCTATAGTGGATGCACTTTGCTGTGTGTGTTATTTGTGCATGGTGGTAATGATGATTAAAGTTAACTTCTGTAGTCATTCATTTTCATTCCATTAAACCGAAATCCCTTTGTAATCCCAACTCGGACTTCTGATTTCCTGGTTGTCTAACACACTGCCTATGTGGCATGAAAAGGAGGGGTATGCAAAGTACTATGACACCTATTAAAAAGGAATGGAGACGGAATACAACAGGGCCAGATGATTAATAAAACCAACTACAGACTGTGCAAAAAGAAGTCGGCAAACATAATTCAAAGATGGCATGCTTTCCATAGGAATGATGAAGAGCTTGGCATGAGGAAGAAGGCATAAGACCTATGAAGATTTCTTTTACCATCATACATACAGAGTTCTGGGATAAAAAAGATGTTATCCACCATGTATAAAAGTGTAAATAAAATGAAAATACATGATTAAAATTGTGATGCTTCCCATTAACATACCCATGGACTGAATCAAAACCGGACTCTCTCTCTCTTCAGCACACACACATTCTAAATTAAATTCACTTCTTATACATTTCGGGGAGTAGATCTACTGTTTTTCTCAACGACCATGTACAATACCTGCATACTGCCAACTTTTTGTAAGTATTACCTGTCTTGTTTCAGGTTACAAGTGTTCGGCCGAGTTATATTCTGAGAAAATTCAGGAGGGGGGAAGGGGAGGGGGCATGAGGGGGGGGGGGGGGGGGGGGGGGAGGCAATGGGGAAACGTTAGAGGTGTGAAAATGAAAAAGGGGGGAAAGAAAAGTAATTGGTCTGCACTGAAAGCAAAAGCTCCGTCACCTTTCACTCACAGAAACTGGTCACCCAAAAAGAGTGAAATGAGCATATGAACTTGTCCACTACACGGCTTATTTGTCACGGTAATTGGACAGGTGGATTTTTCAAGTCCTATACAACATAGCTTAATACTTGTAATAATCTTTACTTAATCCTTTAAGGCCAATTTCTGTATGCAACATTATCCTACCAACAATTTCTATTTTAAGAGCACCAGACACTTACAATTGGGTACTTTTTAAGAAATAACAAAAACAAAAGAAACAACAACAAAATCCTTCAGGTCATGAGCACACCAAATTTGTATTAAAGAATCTAGTAGTGGTTGTAGTTTGCTGTGCACTAGTCTTTCTGTGATGCTGAGGTTTATAATCGACCATTGTGGTCCCTTACTAATATTTGAAAAAGCTGAAATTTTGTCCATAACATAAAGACCAACTTGCCACTTCTTAGTCATCTCGCACACTGCCACTGAAGGTTGAAGCAAATGCAGTACCTTAACTGTCTTACTTTCTTTTATAATCTGTATGAGAACAAAATGTAAGGTCAACCTCAAAAGGCTAGAATATGACTGAATGGCAGTTAATTTATTAACAATTAATAGTGGATGGGCATAAGATGGCAGCACATTGGTTAAAAGGTTTCTACAATAAATAATACATTCCATGAGTAGTGAGCTTACATATCTCCTTGTGATCGAAGTTAGGTGAAGTAATTTCTCATATAGACTTTTTTATTTACAATACAGAACAAAACGAAACAAAGTGCATTTACTACAAAATTCAACTCCTTCCTCTGAAAGCGCCCCCCTCCCCTAAAAAATGAAATAGAAATCAAGCACACATAAACTTGATACGTAAGTAATATGTTCATCCCTTCTACAATCAAAACTGTTTTATCAATGAAAGTCACAGCAACCTCAGTCAGAACATGTCCCTGATTTTGACTGACCTGAGCAAACTCCCTGAAGAGTGTTAAAAAGTCAGTTCACATGAAAGACATGAATCATCCTTCCAAAAGGAAAGCTCCAACACAGTAAGCACTAATTTGCTGCAAAATGGAGACTAGCGTATTAGATTTTATTCAACAGTCTGCATGCTGCAATGTCAGGTCCATTCAGTATGTGTTTGGGAAAACAATCTCAAATTCTCTTGTAAAATGTATAAAACTAAATATGTTGTCCCTTTCTTATCACTATGATGGATATTTACAGTGATCTGTCTTAAGATTTGTATATTATTGTGATGAATGGATGATACTGATAGAGAGCAAAATGTAATAAATAATTGCAAGCATTGGTAGTTCTCATGCACACTAGCTCTCAGTCATCAGAAACCTTTTGGATAGAGATAAGAATTCATTGAAATATTTGATTGCTGTAAATCATAGCGTATCTAAAGATTTCTTTGCAACTGTGAACTAATTGTGGAGAACTTGGGCACATCTGTGATCCAGTTATTGAGACAAAGGACGGTAATGAGCTTCTTATCTGATCAGTTTAATAACATGAAAGCTTGCATAATAGTTTGAATTCACTCACACTGTGTGCGTGTGTGTGTGTGTGTGTGTGTGTGCATGCACGTACGTTTATGCGTAGGGTAACTATTAAACTCAAAACTACAGTGAAGCTAACGTATCAAACAAACTACCATTATTTCCAGGCTATTAAAACTGCACCATTTTGTAAGCCACAGCCGGCTACAAACTTCTTTTTATTAATCAGGAAAAAACACACAATACACTGCACCCATGTATTAAATGTGTGCATATACTATGCACGTATACACCAAACTTCATTTCGTAACCCAGGTATTTTAAATGTCAGTGTGGCTTCCTCAACATTTGAAACAGTCATGAATGTTCACAATGCACACATATGCTGCGTCAGACACATATGCAGACACAAAAATTGCACACACACATGCATAAAAATGCCTGTGAATTTAATTCAGACCCATTTTTCATTGCTTCCTATGGATATAATTGCAGGTGACGACTAAAAGAATACACAGGCAGCTGGGTTTAATCCAGTATTTGGAAATCGTGGACTACTAGATTAATCCACCATTCATTATACCAGAAAGTCGCAAATCCTGAGCAGGCTGGTTCACCTGCTTATCAGCCATCTCGTGCACAACTAAAAAAAAATATCCAGACATGGCTCTTCTTGGTCACTGCATAAGTAAACCCCACACCGATGGATTTTGAGGAACAGCAATGCCCTTTCTTTATATAAACATCCACATAGTTCAACAAGAAGAGGGAGAGTGGGCGGGAGGGAATAACTGGATTAAAAATTGTATTCCGATATCAGTTTCAACAGGTGGGTCAACATTCAGTAACAGAAAAGAGAAATAATCCCTTAACTCTGCCTGAGCAGCTATGCCACAGAAATAGCTTGGAACTGTTTAGCAAGCATGGCAGAGGTGATAAACTTTGTTGTTTTACAGTGTTTAAAACATTCATGCATATGACCATAAACAATTCTTTAAGCAGACCTGCCTACCTCATGTTATGCTCATCAGTAATAACCACAGAGATTTTCAGTAATTTTGCATTTTCCTTCAGTAATTCCACGGACGCGTAATACATGGCGTTTTTGAACAAATAATGTGTACAAAACTCCAACTACATTTTTAACATTTTAACAAAAATATATAAACAGTAAAAAAGGAACAAAAACAACAAAGCAGAATTAAAATACCTTGGGATGATGGCTGATGACAGACTCAGGACAGGAGTTTCAGGTCAATTCAAAGGTGATATACTTGACAGTTTGTAACTTACACAGCAGTCACCACAGATGACACCACTGATGAAGAACCTAATGTACAACCCCCCCCTCCCCCCCCAAAAAAAAAACAAAAATGTGTGTGTGTGTGTGTGTGTGTGTGTGTTGCACTAAGCCTTGTATTGTGCCTGAGAGATTGCTGAGTCTGGAAACATCCTTTTCATTTTCGCCACTATCTTGTCAGCACAGCTCAGGGACAAGTTGTTTCCGCAGATCAGCTCACACAACAGTCTTTCTGCGTTGGTGATCTTCCGTGTGTGGGTCCGACGGCTGCTCTCGCTGGATTTCGTGAACAACGATGTGATCTTCTGACTGGAGCACTGACAGCTGTCTCTTTGTGCATTTTCCCCGAGATATGGCGCTTGCAGTCATTTGCTCCCCCATGTCCGATGGAGAAGTCTGAATTGCACACCGAGCAATATACAAATCCAGGTCCATGTTTTTTGGATTGCAAAAGACAAGGCCAAGTCCGTGTGTATTTACTTCGGAACACTTGCTTCTTCGCCTTCTTCCGTTGTGGCACAGTGGTTTTCGAACCCTCGTCGTCGGTTTCATGCAAACGTTTAGAAGATTTCCTCCGCCATTTTCACAATCGCCGGCAAAACATCGGTTGAAACTTTGTCTTACAATGGCTGAACAAAAGGCTTCGAATGGCGCGCACAGATGTGATGGCGCGTCGTGTTGGCCCACAGCACCACATTGACCAATCGCAAGTTCCGAACCATCTGTGGTTTCGGCTTGAGTCAAGGGAAGTTACTCTGTGGTCTCGGAAAGGTCTAGCAGTCGACAATTTTTCGAGTCTGGAATTTGCGTAGTTTTTCAATTTTCTTTTCCGTAATTTCGCACGGAAAATCGTACCTCCGTAATGGGGGGTTAATTTCCGTAAGATTACGGACGATTACGGAAGGGTAGGCAGGTCTGTTTAAGCAATTCTTCGACAGGGTTCATACAGATTTCTAGACTAAAAAATTCCAGGACTTTTCTGGCCCTTTTTTAAAAAAAATTCAAGGACTTACTTCAAGGATAATCTTAAGAAAAACAATAATGAAATACAGACTCAAATTAAATTATCCATCGTTATTGTTTAATACTGGCTGAGAGTTTTTCCACTTGATCCTGAAGATGGTTGAAAACCTTCCTATTCACAATCAGTCCATTCATGGACAGCTGCACCAATTTGTTGTATGTAACCCAGCTCTTCAACAAATGACTAAAGACAGTCGCAAATGTCAGTTGCTGCTGCATGTCCCATGTTGGCCTCTTAATTTCAGGAAAACGGCTCATTCTATGGCATACACGCATGCGCCATGAAGGCCAGTAACTGGTGTTTTGACCTATAGCAGACAACGTAATAGCAAGATCGTCGGTCAACTCCACCTCCTTTTACTTTCATATTTTTTTACAAATTCAATTTCATGCATTTCTCTTACATAGACTGAGATTTTACATGGACTTTATTCAAAATATTGGCAGATACAAAATTCAAGAACTTTTTAAGGACCTGTAAGCAAAAGACCGATTTTTAAGGACTTTCAAGGCCTTGAAAACGGGCCCCCCAAAAAGGACTTTAAAGGACTGTGCAAACCCTGCTTGACCTTTGCAAATTCCACACAAATTATTTTGACATCTGGACTAATGCTGATACTTCAGTGATGACAAACCAACTGACAGATTCAAATGATATTGGCCGATTCATAATTACAGTAGGTGATTAGTGAACCTGTAAATATTTTGTCTTGTTACACGTTGAAACCAGCATTCAGCTATTGAGAAAAAAAAATCTCATATTTAGTCAATCTAAACTTAATTTATAAAACTATAATTGTCAGCGGAGAAAGGGGTTGGCTAGCTCAGTAACCAACAACTGTACAGTCACATACCAGCACTAATCACAAGCAGTGACTGGTCACTGTCAGAACACTTGCAAGCCCAAACATAATGGGAGGGTAGCTACCTGATGTAACAAGTAACACCATATCAGGCTATGTATGATAGGGCACACATGAAGATGTAAGCATGCCCACTTACCCATTAAAAGGAGAGAGGCCATGGAGAGTGCTGACTGTGCTATATGGTGGGAATATCATCTCTGGGAAGCAGAACCTAAACTCCTCCTCTGACAATTGTCGGAGAAATCATCACCCCTCCCTCCCAACTCTAATTCTTGCTTGCGTTACCAAGTGCAAAAAGGTAGGATATAATGGAAGAATCTTATGTTGGACTCGTCTATGTCCAATGTATATCATGACCTATCTTCACACTCATCCCTGAGGTCCTGAATTTCTTGCACCCCGGAATCTACAAATAGGTTCCCCAGGGGTGGGAATGGATAAGAAAGTGAACCAGACCCCCACCCACCTGACCCTGGAAATCATCCCTCTGTGGAAAGTTCATGACACAAGCAGCAAGACAAGTGAGGTGTACAAAAAAAAATGTACTAGAAAAATATCAACAGCATTAACTCTCTTGACAAGCGCACGCCCGCTAGCGCCCAACCGGATATCACACAGCCAAAAGGCTGACCACCTGCCAGCGCCCGGTAAAACATTTGGCAACAATGGGTGCTGCCATGTTTCTCGTAGAAAAGGAAGTCTCGCCCGGTAAAACATTTGGCAACAATGGGTGCTGCCATGTTTCTCGTAGAAAAGGAAGTCTCGCGAGAACGTGACTTCCTTCTTCCTGTAGCCATTCACTTCCTTTTGCAAAAAAATGCGAGTCGGTACGTGCCGTAGTTCTCGAGTTACTAATTTTTAAAGTTTTGTGGTCGAAATGCTGTTTTTCACCATGGCTAACCTTGATTTCTGCCGTCCTATAATGAGATTTAGTGATGAAGACACTGTGATTTGTAGGATTTACGGCATAAGACTTTGTGAAAGTTCTGGTAATGAAGCTTACAGTGACCTAGATTTCGACTGGGATGAGGTTCCACATATGATAAAGATTTCCCCCCCCCCCCCCCCCCCGAGTAAATGGCTCATGTGATATTCTTCAAACTTATGATATAGCAACATATATATTCGTAGGAATTTTAAAAATTATTTTCATTTCACTATTTCCTTTATTTCCTTTCTCCCTTTTAAATTAATTTTTTAAACTGGGTAACCATGTTCGAATTACGGAGTTACTTATCTTGCCATGGTTTTCGGCGTAACTAAGCTAAGCGCATACTGAAGAGGGTTAAGAAAGAAAAGATACTCAACGATAGATCAGTCTTCCACAAGTAAAATTATTAAAAGGGGGTTGGTAAAAATCACAAAAAAGACGAAAAAATTAGTGTAATCTCCCCTGCAATTAAGATGAGAGCGATTAAGAGCAAGAAACCTGGAATGTACATACAGGAGAAATGTTGGCCCAAAACTATGAGGAAACGAAGTGACTGCATTTCATGTGAGAGAGGTCGAAGACTTTCCAAATGTCTTAATACACCAATAGCCACAACTTTCTGCTAATGAGCCTTCTCCCAGAACCAACACTGACATGACACCAGATTTACAGTTCAGTAATAATTAAAAAGAGATTCAAACATAAAACACTAAAATGCATGGACTACCAAGGCACAAAATGGACATGAAAGACTTCAGCTTTCTTTTCTTAACTTAAGTAACAGTGAATTATGAACAGACAACAATATGCACTGAATACAGCCGAAAATAGGTCTGCCAAGCATTTTTTCAGCACTGGAATGGTGCAGGACACTTCATTAACTATTAATTTTAAAAAAAAAAAAGTGAATAAACGAAACCTCACCTGAGCACCACTATCCAGCAACAGACGAGCCACTTCCACGTGTCCATCCATGGAGGCCTCCATGAGAGCAGTGTGCATCTCATCAGTTTTGTGCTCTTGGTCAGCCCCAGCATCAAGCAGGAATTTCACCATCTCCAGATGCCCTGCTCAATGAGCAAGTTCGTTTGTTTTTCAATGTACACATTTCAGCCCCGGAAATCTAAAACCTGCATTATTTTGTAGAAAACTTGAACTCAAGAATGGTATAAACCAATATGATATACGAACTAAGTAAGTGATATACAGCCTGTGAGACAGTTTTGAAGTACACAGCCTTTATTTTTGAACTGTCTTTTTCCTTTAACAAATAGCAGCAACATGGTTAACAAACAGCATTTCAAGGTCATCAACATTTCCAGACAACATATAGCCAGCTAATAGTTTTAAGAAAAATGTTGACAGTCACGCAAAGATCCCTCAACAGATTTTGTTGTGACTAAAATTACCTTTGTTTCAACAGATTATTCCTCTGACATGATCAACACTTTACCATGTGGTAAATATGTGATTAATCTCACAAACCTGTCGTTCGAACCTCTTTATTTTGCTTAAAATACACTACATACAGGCCAGCGTAAAAATCAATTTCACATCCGTAATTTTCATATGTTACAAACTGTATGTAACTATTTCTTTCCTACAACAACAGTTTACTGAACATACTGTATTAGTTCAAAATTAATAAAACTTCATAGTGCGGATGATTACTTTCAGTACAGGTTAAACAAGATTAAAAACAAAGTCGTTAATTGTCTTGGACTCAAAGCACGTCTTCACTCACCGATCATTATTTTCAGAACAAGTTAAACAAGATTAAAAACAAAGTTGTTAATTGCCTTGGACTCAACGCAGATGTCTTCACCCTTACATCCCTGAGCAGTGAAACCCAGAATTCTCACATGAAAGTGCACCCTGACAGAAACACATCTGTTGCATGCATTCATAAAGTGGACAGCACAAAGCCTCTACAATGATCACAAAACCACTACAGATATCTTTCCTAAATAAGTCTAGTTGTGTCGCATGCACTAATAAAGTGTGCAGCACAAAGTCACTACAATTATCACAAAGCCATTATTGTTATCTTTTCTAAATAAGTCTAAGTTCCACTTTTGTTGTTCTGTGTGCGTGTGTGTGTGTGTGCACGTGTGTGTGTGCGTATGCGCATGTGCGCGAGTGCTTGTTTTGCAGCATAGCAAAACTTCTCTGGTAATACTGCTACCCTCTGGCTTTGTGCTGCCCACCTTATTATTGCATGCAACAGATGTGTTACCGTCAGAGTGCACTTTCATGTGAGAACTCTGGGTTTACCTGCACAGGGATATGAGACTGAAGACAGCTGCTTCGACTCCAAGGCAATTAACAAGTTCTCTCTGTCCCTGAATTATCCATACTTCTCCACACATCATTTCTTACTCTTTTCCAATCAGACCCTGAGGTATCTGAATGTACAATCACAGATGGTTCATTCCAAATTATTAGGAAACATTCTGAATCCTCTATGCAAAGGCCTCTGTAAATATACTGTGAGACAGACAGATAAAGCCTTCAAAGTTTCCTCGTGTTCAACATGAGCTTGACTTTTCATGATTTCAAGACCTTTCTAAAAATGGAAGCAGTAACACCCCCAGCTGTGCCGCAATCAACCATCTTGCAAACGAATCTGATGGTCATTTCGTCTTTCTGCATCACAATGTACAAGCTTCAGTAACTCTTTCAGCTTTCCTTTCAAAAATGGAACTCAAAGATACAGAATCCAGCTGAAATCCAAAAGCTTTGATGTTCTGTTTGGGTTGAAACACTGATTTCTAAAACCCAGTTTGTCAAACATACAGTGTCCTGCACTGCTTGCATTGTATTTTTGCATAAGCCTGCTGACAGACAAACCAACCTGCAAACAGTAATGAGAGAAAACAATCCATTTTGTTGGGAGAGATAAGGATGCAAATCACATGGTCTGAATGTAACAGCACTAGTCTACCTGTTATGGGCTAAACAGGCATCAAACTTATACCTTTGTAACATGCCAATGTCAGTGCACTCTCCTTGAACTCATTGGAATGGGTGTTGATTCCTGCTCCTGCTGCCAACAACTGCTGAGCAATATCCACATGCCCCGCACTGGCTGCTTCCATTAGGGGCGTGTGGCCATTTTCATTGTGCACCTCCACCAGTGCACCGTTGGTAATCAACTCCTTCACAACAGGTGTGTGACCAGCACAGGCAGCAGAATGCAAAGGAGTGTTACCTGTGACATCACCATCTTCAAAGTAAATTTCAAACACCATTTTACTTTCACTTCTTTAGAAGCAAAGTGAACAAGAAAAACAGAAACCAGAGTGACAATCTGCAAAACATAAAGGAAACATTTCTGATCAGATCTGCATTTTGAAGAAATAAAGTACAGAAGCTTCATAAAAAAATTAACTGACAGTGTTCCCCTTCACACTAATGAAAGCCTTATCACAAGTCACTAGGAAATAATTTTGAAAGAAAAAAGAAAACAACCCTATATCAAAGAGAAATGACACAGACAGCAGCCTAACTGAAAACATGCCAATATACAAATAAACACTTACAACAAAAAAAATTGTGGAGTTGACAATCTACATAATACAACACACAATGATTGAGTACTGTTTATTTTGTTTTGTATTGTGTGTTAAATAAATGTTACTTTATACTCTGCTTCGCTGTCTGTTCTCATTTTGGTCAACCCTGTAACAACTCCAAAATTATACAGAACAAAGTCAAATTAGCGATGTGGTTCGAGTTACAGAATCCCAGCTGGAAAATTACGGATTCAATTTTCATCATAACCATTTATTTGAGGGATTTTTTTTTTCTGCCAACCTACTTCTTTCTAGGCATGAGTTCATTGTGGCCCAACTGGGCAGGTTTGGACCACAAAGTTCAGTTTCATCCACCTAACAGATACATCTCTGCAAGTGTTACTCAAATTTCCTGACCAGCACAGGATCTCCCTGGCCGCTGACTTTGAGATATATTATAAAAGTAAACACAAACTACAACCCTGTTGCACAGTCTTAGACCAAAATGAAACCTGCTGCAGCAGCAGCAGCAGCAGCTTCACTGATCAGCAAGTCTCAACATAGCTATCGTATTACAGTTCAGTTTCATCCACCTAACAGATACATCTCTGCAAGTGTTACTCAAATTTCCTGACCAGCACAGGATCTCCCTGGCCTAGCCGACTTTGAGATATATGATAAAAGTAAACACAAACTACAACCCTGTTGCACAGTCTTAGACCAAAATGAAACCTGCAGCAGCAGCCGCCGCATCCTCCTCTTCTTCACTGATCAGCAAGTCTCAACACAGCTATCGTATTATTCTCCTCAATACGGGGCTTAATAGGTGGTGTCCTGCGTATACCAGATCAGAACAGGCACAACTAACTACCACCAAAGTGACTCACCAGCAGTGCAATGTCTCCTCTAGTGGGATGTCTCATGATTTGACTTCGACTGCTCCCTGTTGAGTGCCAGTGCCAAGGCGGTGTCAGAACAAGCCAGGTTATGGCTATGGAGCCAGAATGAGTGGCATGGGTACAGTGCCACTGAAGTGGAACAGAAGGGATGGCACAAAACAAAAAAAATACAAAATTAATTTTCAAAAACTTTTGTTTCGTTGTTAAATGAGAATTCACCGGCATGTTTCACTGCCTTGTAGACTTCTTCTGCGTACGCAGGATGATACTCAAGCTGACCCTCCCTGTATAGAAATCTGCCCAACAATGGGAGTGGTTCTGTGTGTATGACCGTTTTTTATCCCGCCATTAAAGCAGCCATACTCCATCTTCGGGAAGATACATGCTGTGTGTAATGACTATGTGTCATCCATAGCAACGGCCAAACTGACCTTCTCTTCCGAAAGTTGGTGATGGGATTTTACGTGTGTGCAAGACGTTGTGCGTGCGTTCACACACGGAACCTCGGTTTATAGTCTCATTCGAAGGACTGCATGGGGAATGGAGTCAGAACCAATGTTAACTCCGAGGGAAAAAATCCTTCTGTACCGAAACGACCCGGCGGAGATTCGAACCCACAACCCTTAGATTACGAGTCCGGCACTCTACCAACTAAGCTATTCCGGCCCCCTGCCTTGTAGACAAAATACTACCAGCAGATGACTGGGCATTGACATCAGCTCCATGCAACAAGAGTAAGCGGACAATGTCCACAAACCCTCCACTGGCAGCCTCCATCAATGGTGTACAGTCTCCCTTGATACCTCTATCTTCAACATTGGCATTCATTGCTAACAGAACCTGAAAAGCAAGCAAACCTATCTTAGTACATTTCCAATATATGACAACTAATCAGCTAGTCTGTCTTGTTTCATAATTTTGTTCAGCTATGTTTCAGGGACACAAGTTTCTGTAAGAAGACAACAGTGGCATTACTCATTAAAAAAAAAAAGATCACGGTAATTCACACACAAAACGAGTCTTCTTCAGACCTAGTCTCTGAATGTGCATTGCTGTCATACTTCATATCATTTCTGTAATACCATGTCAGCAGGAAGGCAAGAGGAAAAATGTTCCTATTCCTGAAACTAACCTGGTACAATACTATCAAACCTGAAATTTGGACAATCACCATCCCATTCTCCCACCAATCCTGAATTTTTTTTTTTTTAAAAGGAGAGACCAAGAGAAAGCGGGAGGGAGGGAGAGAGGGAGAGAGAGTGAGAAATTTCAATTACCAACATTTAAGAGTTCTGATATTAACAACAAAAGAAAAAGATTAAATGAAGCAGGATAACAAAACATTAACCCAATGCCTACCGGATCACCCGAGATCAACCGCGAGATTTCCTCCTGAATACCGGATCGACCGCTGAATAATAGGTCAACTACTTTCACTTTCACCATCACATATCCCAGAATGCAATCGCGACAGAAGAGTCTTCCAGTCCGGAAGTTTCTGGACGCCATTTTGGTTTTTGTTGCAAAACTTTTGGAGTAGTTTTGCTGCTGTGAATTTTCAAAGTTCAGCTGCTTTTTTTCGCAAAGATTTTCGGAAAATGGCGGCAAGTAAACTATGCAACTTGTAGAATTTATTTTCTGATGTGATAGTGATGAAGAAAGCGTATATGAGGGCTACACTCTTGAAGATTTGAAGCAAGACGATTCGGACGTCAAGAAGTGCCTCCCAGCACAGTTTCAGCTGCATCACAAAAATCAAACCAGATGGGTTGGAACTACACACATACATATATATTCATGTACTCCCCCCCGCCCTCCCCCCCCCCCCTCCCAAAAGTAAGCAGTTTTCACTGTGTCATATAAGCGTGACTGTGATGTTCTAAATCTCCGGTATTAAGTGAGATTGATTTTTTTCACACTTAATTCTACACCAACGAAAACACACAAAAAATTTTCTCCAGTTTCATCACCTGGTGCATGTTGTTAAAAATTATTCACAACACTGAATAGTCAGACAATACCTGAGCTAGTTCGTAGTAGCCAGCAGAACATGCCAGGGACAGGAGACTTTCTCCTTCTTCAGTAGTATCAGGAACACTACCACTTTCGTACAGTTTGCGCACAGTACCTGCGTCACGCTCGTTGAGTGCTTGAGCACTGCCAAAGCAAAATACGCTAACATAAAAAAATAATTATTAAGCGACAGTTGAAATCAAGCAAAAAAACAGCATACGTCAGCAAATGTGCCTATATGTCTACACAACAAGCAACAACAAGGGTCCCAATTCAATGTTGGTGTGTGAGGTGAGCTCACCCTTCCACAGATATTAAAGCTTTTCTTTCCATTCATTTTAATTCCAGGTTGACCATTCAATACAAGGAAGATTTTTCAAGTACACATCCAGCTTTCTCTCTCTCTCTCTCTCTCTGTCTCCTCTCTCTCTCACACACACACATACATATTCTCTCTCTCTCTCTCTCTTGCTGAGGAAAGAGAATGTTTGGAACCAGCTGTTACAAAAAGGACTGTTTTAACCCTCTGCCCTTGTAACGCCCGCTGTGGCCCGAAACGCGATGCCTTTCGTATCCTTGTAACGCCCGCTGTGGCCCGAAATACACTGATGCCGTTTGGCTGCCCCTAGCAGACGAATTTTTCCCACAATGCTTTGCGGCGTTATACAGTGACGTAGTTCCGGTTTCCAAATTCCTTCCAGTCCAAACAGCGCATTTTTTCATGGAGGACTTCGGTCGCAGTGATTTTTTGAAGTTGAGAGCAAGTTTGTGATCGAGATTTTCGCTTCGGCAAGATAATCGACGAAACTGTGGAGATGTTGGCGAACATTTTTGGTGGCAGTGACAGTGATGAGGAGCTATTTACTGGCTTTAAATTAGAAGAATAGTGAAAGGAGAGGAGTCCGATGTCGATTTTGGTGGCTGATGGAGGCGATCTCAGCGAAAATCTTAACATCAACTATGCCGATTACGATGGCCGCGGATGGCGTTTCATGCAGTTCGGTCAGTAGTGTTGAACTTAGCATAATTTTTTTACACCATTTTTTATACCTTCCCTTAAGATTTTGATACTAGTAAGCACTCAGACGGTCCAAGGGGCAAAGGGTTAATGAATACAGCATTCTGACTGACTCAATAAGTTTGCTGCCAGTAGTAAGTTAAGAAGAGAAAAGGTAATGTTTTGATAGCATTGTGATTTACCAGTTTACTTATGATGAGATATGACTGATTTTCTGAAGTTTCAGAACCCTTTGTAGGCAAAAAGATTCCTCATCTTACTTGCTGACACAGAATTCAAACTGATGTCAGAGCACAATCGGCACCTCATTCTAATACCCTGATCACAGCCTGGCTCTAGCTGTCAAAGTAGAGGCAAAGATTTTCAGAAATCTACACAGAGTGAAAATGCTGTATCTCAGATTTACTTTTTTTTTCTGCAGAAGAATCTGATCCCTATGCTTGTTTTCCTTCAACTTGTGGTAAAGAGTCCAAGTCAAAGACCAAATCAAGTCGCATATTTTGAAAAGGCACGAAACACTATTTATTGAAGTGGTCTTATTGATTGTGAGCAGTCCAACAATACTTCAATGGGTCCATCAAATATACAAGTATAAATGTTCTTTGGCTTCGTGAAACACTGGCAGCAGATCTGTTGCATGTCACCTGCTTGCATCATGACAAGTGAAATCTTGGGGCAAAAGAAACCCAAAACTCTGCCAGGAGACCCTTTTTGGGAATCATGCCAATCCCAAGCCCGGATAAAGTGAGGGGGGTTGGGCGTGGGGCCAGCTACCCCCCCCGTAAAACAAACCACAGCTACAAGAACGCCAGCCAAAGATCAAATCGACACCTCAGCCCTGGAAGGGATCGGTCTTCGTCAAGAAGATATGGTGAAAGCCTCGAATCTCAGGAAGCCACACAGTCGACCGCCTTTCTTTCAACCAAGGCAGCCAACAACGGAACATGGAACATCAGGACCATGTACGAGACAGGAAAGACAATCCAAGTAGCATCAAAGATGAACTACAACCTAACCCTGCTTGGAGTCGGTGAAACCTGCTGGACATAGTCCAGAAAGAAACGACTGACCTCAGGAGAGATGCTGCTGTGCTCAGGACATGAAGAGGACAATGCCCCCCATACTCAAGGAGTCACACTGATGTTGTCTACAACAGCTCAGAGAGCGCTTATTGGGTGGGAAGCTCATGGCCCAAGATTCATCACGGCATCCTTCAGAACCAAGAAGAAGATCAACATGAATGTTATACAGTGCTATGCTCCTACAAATGACAGTGAGGAAACTGACAAGGACCAGTTCTACAACAGACTGCAGTCCATCATAGAAATGTACCCAGAGAGCGAGATCACAATCCTGATGGGGGACTTTAACGCCAAGATTGGAGAGGGCAACCCTGGGTACGAGACCATCATGGGAAGCCATGGACTGGGGGACATGAACGAGAACAGTAAACGACTGGCAGACCTATGTGCACTCAACTACTTAGTCATCGGTGGCAGCGTTTTTCCCCCCACAAGAACATCCACAAGGCCACCTGGGTTTCACCGGACCATACAACAGAAAACCAGACTGACCACATCTGCATCAATAAGAAATTCAGAAGATCCATGCAGGATGTGAGGGCAAAGAGAGGAGCAGACGTGGCTTCAGACCACCACCTCGTTGTGACCAGGCTTAAGCTGAAGTTAAAGAAGAATTTGATGACAGCACATGCAATATGACACAAGTACAACACAGCTCTCCTGAGAGGTACTAACAAGATCCAAGAATATAGAACAACTCTAGGCAACAAGTTTTAAGTACTGCAAGAACTACTGGAAGAGGAAGACAGTACACTAGAGGACAAGTGGAAGGAGATCAAGGAGGCAGTAACATCAACTTGCCAGAAGTGCTTGGCCACAATAAGCACCAACACAAAGAATGGATCTCCGCAGACAGCCTATGCAAGACCCAACAGAGGAAAGAGAAGAAAGCGGCAATCAACATCAGCCGAACAAGAGCAGAGAAGCAGACCTGTTTACCCCCAACATGACCTTTCAGTAGTCATGATGACCTGTGTCAGTAGTTTGGGCTCAAATTTGAGCAACTGTCAGTAGTCACCACTACTTCTGCAGCATTTGATCACTTGGCAATTTTTGAGTCTGGGCATATGCGTTTGATTGCCTTTGTGAGATCTGCTGCGAATGGCAAATTATGTTCCACCAAGAATTCGCATATCAGAGCCTCTGACCGTGTCACCTCTAGCTCATCACGCTGCTGTGTAAAGAAGCCTTGCAGAGTGGATTGTTTTCCCTTGGCTCTCTTGAATTGTTCGTTTCTGGCACTTTTAACATGTCTGAAACAGTCATTCTTTCCGCCATGCGCACTGCTGAAGTCCGTGTCACAAACAGTGCACCGCACATACGCTTCTCCCTTTTTCGATGCCTGTAAACAAGACCACTCCTGTGTATACTCCTTTCCAAAACGCTGTGCAGGAGGCGGCCGGGCTTTTTTCTTTGGTGGAGATGTGCAAGGGTCAGTTGATTCACTGGCCTTTTCTTTTTCCCTTTTTGTTGACATTTTCGCGCGAATCGACTGAGCAGACTGGAGCAGACGAAAGAAACTAGCACGCATGCGCAAGCAAATTGGAAAATATCAGAATTATCTCCCTTCACATACTTTCGTTTATGATCGTCGCTGACAGCTTTAGTGGCTGATTTTGTTTGTTTTTCTCCGTAGTTTGAGCCTGTGTAATCGTAGCACCGTAGCTGAGGACCTATTTTCGTAGAAACTACGGTGAATCCGTAGGGGTAAACAGGTCTGGAGAAGGCCAAAGCACAAGCAGAACTCACTGAAGCAAACAAACAAGCAAAGAAGAGCATCAGAACAGACAAGAGGAAATGTGTAGATGACCTAGCAACAGAAGCCGAACAAGCAGCAAAACAGGGAAACATGAAAGGACTGTACGACACCACAGGAGCTGGCAGGAAAGTACAGGAGGCCAGAACGACCAATAAAAGGCAGAGGGAAGGCACGAGAAGAGCAGCAGAAGAACAGATGGGTTGAGCACTTCGAGGAGCTCTTGAACAGACCACCGCCAGAGAACCCTCCAGACATCGAAGAGGCCGACTCAGTACTGTCAATAGACTGCGGGGCACCAACCAAAGAAGAAATTGGGAGTGCCGGGGCTGCGGCGGGGCCGACCAGGCTGTGGCTGTGGACAGGGTGTCGGAATGAGCGGCGTAGGTGCACTGCCTCCGACGTGGGACAGCAAAAAAAAAAAAAAAAAAAAAAAAAATTGGAGGGCCATCAGACAACTGAAGAACGGAAAGGTGGCAGGATCTGACAACATCCCGCAGAGGCGCTGAAGACAGACATAGAGACACAGTAGAGATGCTTGGCCTCCTTCAAGAAGATCTGGGAAGAGAGCAAGTGTCAGCAGACTGGAAGGTGGATACCTTATCAAGATTCCCAAGAAAGGTGACCTTAGCAACTGCGTGAACTACAGAGGAATCACACTGCTGTCAGTGCCAGGAAAGGTTTTCAACAGATTCATTTTGAACAGGTTAAAGGATCCCATTGATGCTCAACTCCGCGACCAGCAGGCTGGCTTTCGCAAGGATCGATCCTGCACAGACCAGATAGCATGCTTCGCATCACTGTTGAGCAATCGAACAAGTGAAACTCATCCCTGTATGTCAACTTTATCGACTACGAGAAAGCCTTCAACAGTGTAGACAGAGACAACCTGTGGAAGCTTCTCCGACATTACGGTGTGCCAGCCAAAATCACCACCATCATCAGAAACTCATACGAGGCTCTGACCTGAAGAGTCATCCATGGAGGGCAGCTAACAAAGGCATTCGAAGTGAGGACTGGTGTCAGAAATGGTTGCCTGCTTTCACCATTTCTATTTTTACTGGCAATTGACTGGATCAAGACCTCCACAGCTCAGAGAAGACATGGGATCCAGTGGACACCCTGGACGCAGCTTGACGATTTGGACTTCCCCGACGACCTGGCACTACTTTCGCACACTCAACATCAGATGCAAGAGAAGACAAGCAACATAGCAGCCACATCAGCACAAGTAGGGCTCAACATCCATAAAGGCAAGAGCAAGATTCTCAAGGCCAACACTGTCAGCACCAACTCGATCATGCTGGACAGCCAGACGCTAGAGGAAGTAGAAGCATTACCTACATGGGCAGTGCCATCAACAAGCAGGAGGGCACAGACGCCGACGTCAGAGCAAGGATCGGAAAGGCCAGGGCAGCGTTCGTACAGCTACGGAACAGTCAACACCAAAGTCAGGCTTTTCAACACCAACATCAAAGCAGTTCTATTGTACGGAGCGGAAACCGGAAGAACTAAGTTGCCACCACCAAGAAAGTGCAGGTGTTCATCAACAACTGCCTGTGCAAATTCTCCGCATCCGATGGCCAGACACCGTCAACAACAACGAATTCTGGGAGAGAACAAACCAGCTGCCCGCAGAACAGGAAATCCAGAAACGACGTTGGGGCTGGATTGGACATACGCTGTGGAAACCTGCAAGCAACACCACCAGACAAGCCCTAACATGGAACCGCCAAGGAAAATGAAAAAGAGGTCGGCCAAGGAACACCTGGTGCAGGGACCTGGAAGCAGACATCAGGAACATGGGGATGACTTGGAACCAGCTAGAGAAAAGAACCCAGGACAGAGATGCCTGGAGGTCCTTGGTTGGCGGCCTGTACCCCAGGAAGGGTAATAGGCGATGATGATGATGAAAAGAAACCCAAGAGACTTTCAAACTTCCAATGTCTGCTTACACAAAAACACAGTCGTTCATTCATGCTTTGATAATGATTAAAAGTGAACAGAAGTGCAAGCAACTTATAATAAAGGGTGAAGGTCCAGTAGTCCAAATAATTCGAGAGGTACGTCGAGCCGTAAAACATGAAACTCACACATCTGCATGTAAATCAGAAGCCCCGAACAATATTGCATGATAAGATAAGATAAGATAATGTTGCTTATAGCCCAGCCGACCGCAAAGGGCCATATCAGGGCTGTCACCACGTTAAAATCAACTCACCAGTACAATATTGCATAACTCTGCATAACATTTAGTCAAGCTATTAGCAAGTCTGTCTTCTTCTTCCATGCCCCCCTCCCTGACCCAACCCCTGTCTTTCTCTCTCTCTCTCTTACACACACATGTACACACATGCATGCATACATACACACACAAAGCAACATAAAGGTAATTTTCATAAAATACATTTAATTTGTCATCTGTCAGTATCAGATGAAAGTACAACAAAACATCCCATGCATGATCGTACTCACGTTTCCTTTTTCAGCACTTCATTTCAACCAAACGGCAAATTCTAGGCTTTCCACTGGTTTCAAATGAAAAGAATTTTTTTTATATTTCAATATATTATTAACCTATGATCAATTTACTCAAGAATGCACACCAAATAAACACATGGGTGAAACCTACAAAACTTGATTTGACTGAAATTAGGCCGGGGTCCAGGGGCCGCCTAGGCCCCGGCGGGGTACAGGGGCAGCGCCCCGTTGGGGGGTCCCCCCTGGGCGAAATTGATTTTTTTAATTTTTTAGGCCAATTTCGTTGGCTCTCCTGCACCAGAAAAAGCTTAATTGTAACATGATTTTTGCAGTAAAAAGCTTAACTGTAACATGCTTTTGTGAGTTACCGTTAAGACTTTATGTTCCATTAATTCATTTAAATGAATAAAAATAATATTCATGGCTTATTGTACAAACTCAGGAAAGTTAGTCTTAAGTGTAGAAATAAACCAGAATATAAAAACTCAAAAAGGGAAATTTTTCTCACCCAATCTGAACTGATCAAAACATTCCAAAAATCAACAAAATTTCCCCCACAAATTGTTTAAAATGGTCACTTTACTATTTGAATCAAGACTGTGTGTAAAAAGAACATACATGCTCACACATTTGAGATGCACAATGAGGAACCAAAGTAGCCTTATTCTTGCCGGCACCATTTGTCTTTTAAGTCCAAAGAATCACACCATTTTAAATAAGGAGAAATCAAAGTTGACATGTTGTCAGCACATTTTGTCTTTCCTAGCAACCACACCACATATAGAAAATGGATGAACAAAGGTGGCCTTCTTATCTTGTCAGTTCCTCTTGTCCTCACTGTCAAAAAGCCACCATATACATGAAGTATAATTCATCCTTTCAATCATTTTCAGAATTGTCCATCAATAAAGTGCAAAGCTGTCATCCACATTTCTATCATTTTCCATGGTGTCAAACAAAAGCAAGGACGAGTCATTATGATTCCTGTTGATTTTAATTAAGCAGTCATATATTAATGAAATTCTCTTGCCCTGTCAAACAATGAGTGGTAAAAAGGAAAGATGAAGAAAAAAAAAGTCTTTCAGTCCAGTAGTGGGCACTTGAAAAACTGCCCGATGTCTGCAGCACCAGCTTTTCGTTTTCTACTGGAGCCAGGTACTGGAGACAATGGAGCAGCTGAAGAAGCAGACTGAACATGACAGGGCACAGATGGACATACAGATGTAGAAATGTTGACAGGTGGGGCTGCAGCTGGAAATAGGCTAGACGTGGAGGAGACAGTAGCTACATTTTTTTGGCTGCTTGTGATAAATATTCCGAGGTGGGAATTGGTAAAGTGTAGGGAGGATTCAGGTCATTTCTGTTTTTCCCACCTTTTCTTTTCCCAAAAAAGTATGATAACAAACATGATTTTTTTAAAGGAAAGGAACTAAAAAAAAAAAAAATAAATAAACATGATTTTTTTAAAGGAAAGGAACTAAAAAAAATAAATAAACAAACAAAATGAAAACTGACAACAACAAAACCCCCACTCACAATAATAAAAGTCTAAGAATCCCATCACCACCTGAAAGTAATATAAAAAAAAAAAAAAGGAAATTTACTCTTTAAAAAATCCAAACAATAAAAAATTGGAAAATTCCCCCCCCCCCCCCCCCCCCTCCCCCCCCGATATACATTAAATTACTTCCACCCCACCAAAAATATGAACTATAAGTATAATTAGCCCCCCCTTTTTAAACTATTTTTGCGCTCTCCCCATTCCGTCGCGTTTATAGCCGTTGATCGGCTTCTGCGAACGTATTGTTCCAGATCCAGATCCAGATCCAATCCCCCCCTCCCCCCCCCCAATCAACTTTTTTTATTTGATTCTAATTACTTTAGCAAAGAATACAAAAATGTTAACTCGCCTTCGTGTTTTTCTGGTTAAATCCTATTTTAGCGGCGCAAACATTTGAGCCCCGATGCGCGACTCAGAAATGTGTGAGCACGACTTGGCCTAACGGCCTTCGTTCATTCGTCCTTCGTCCTCTCTCGGGCTTCGCCCTACTCTAATCTAAAGACCATCGATTCTGCTTTGGAGTAGACTGGGTCCCTCCGTGACTTTTTTCCCGTTGACTTTCTTTCCCGTTGACTTTCTTTCCGATCACCCCCTAACCCTAACCCTAAATAATGTTTTGCGCCGCTAAAATAGGATTTATCCGTTTTTCTTATGCTCTGGGTGATCAGCATGGCTTCGAAGTTTCTTTTTTTCCGTTCGCTCCGTAACTGATCGTTTTTGAACAAACGATACAGAAACACATGCCGGCCACATTTATTTTCTTGCACCACTTGCGATATTCATTGCCGTCGTCATCAGTTTCGTTTTGCCATTGCCATCTCCATTTGTTTCTAATCTTGCCCTCGATGCATGCTACTGGATCTCCTTCTTTCAAAAAAGCCATGACTACTTAATTTCTGGAGCACCGTGCAAACTTTCGTTGTCAGTCAGACGCGCCAATGTCAGCCTGTGAAGATGCCGGAAACACAGAAACAGCTACTTCCAGTATGAGATGGAAAACTTGGATCGAACACAAAATCGGAACCGATAAATCGGTTGGTTTTTTTTTTTTTTTTTTTTTTTAATTGACGGAAGTTCCGTCCAGACTGAAAATCATTTTGACGGATTTCCGTCCATAGACGGAAAAGTTTCACCCATGTAAACAATATATGAACAAAATCATAAAAAAGGTTCTTTTTATAAAGAAAAATGTTTCTTACCCCTCTGCTCCCTGTGCCTGACCCTGTTGCTCAGATCGCATACAATTTATGGCCTGAGTAGCTTCATCCAAAGCACTACTAACAGACGAAGTCAGCGTGCGAAGGACCTCAGGGTCAGTGAGGGCTTTTCCGTCCTTTGAAGAGAGTTTGCTGATTCCTGCAGATAGAAATATTATCTGTCAAGCTTTCCCCACCCTTTCTCTCTCTCTCTCTTTCATTCTTATGAATAATTAGTGTCAAAAAGGTCCTCATCTTGAGAGGTGGTCAGTTTAAAGAGACCAATAATATATCTATGAAATGGTTCCATTTTTCTGTGCCTATTGTGAGCGAGTTCATACCAAAAATAACAATAGTCATATTTCAATACAGTTGCCAAGATACTGAAGCAAATGCTAAATTCTACAACTAAAAATCAGTGCCCCCAAAACAGACACTGCTACAGCATCAAAACATATGTGCTTAAGGTCCAAGTTCACATTCTATAAATATTGAAAGACACTTATTATTATATACTATCTAAATAAGTCAAAGAGATGCACATGAAGCCCACACTCAAACCGCATCACTTCCACCATTAACCTAAAAAAAAAAACATAATTACCAGTGAAAACCGATCTTAATTTCTTAATTAAAAACTATTCTAAACATGCAAAAGAAATTGCTGTCTAAGCAAACCAGTAATGCCATGTTTTGTGATCTTGGTAATTAGTTCAACCAAATCATCAAGGGATCACTTTCCCTTTCGCTAATTTCATGAAACTGCACATCTTAATTGCTAACGAACTTGTCCTTGCTCTCTCATTTATGTGAATAGATGCAGAGGGCATAGGTGTGTGAGAAACAGTAAGAGGAGGAATGAAGATTTGAATCCAAAAAAAAAAAAAAAAATTAGATTCACTCACCAGCAGCTTCAAGGAGAGCCTCTAAACGTGCATGAGTTTCAGGGTCAACAGTCTGAAGTTGTTGCTGCCCTTCTTCAGTTTCGGCAGCAAGAAGGAACTTGGACGTCTCTAAAACCTCCTCATTACCATCCATGTCATTTTCATCCAAAATAAATGAGTCGACCTATGCACACACACACACACAAACAGATACATATTTATTGATAATACAGAAAGGATTTTTTTCCCGTAAACATGTCCCCCTAAACAGCATTTTTCCAATGCTATACATTTGCAGTTTCCAAACATAGCCACACCTGGCAAAATTCTAATTCTCTATTAGTCTATAGCTGTAGCAGCACAGGCAGTCCACAGAGAGCAACAGATACTGGATCATTAAGATGCAACCTACCAGGTGACACAACATTAATGCCAAGTCACCTCGGTGATGTTCAGCAGTACTGATGTAAAATATGCCGAACATACTAAACTCCTAACAAACAATAACTGCCTAGTTGCAGAGCTAAAATGAGTTAGCGACTACCTCCAGAGAGCACCATCATGTCCATCAAACTATAGTCCCAAAGAACTTGCCAATATTGACAACTTAAATATGAATTTACCATAGGCACAGACATAAACAAGAAATCTTAACTGAGGATATCACAACAGCAGGAAATAAAGACAACAAAATTTGAGACTTTTCTGTTTAAAACAATGATCAGAACAACAAAGACAATGTTATGGTGTGATTTGAGACTTTTGTGTTTAAAACAGTGATCACAACAACAAAGACAATGTTATGGTGTTTGGTTCTGGGAACAGACTGCTTGACTGACATGCATGTGACTCTTCCTTTCAAGACAGCTTGTCATCAACCAGGCCAGAGTGATACACATCTGTTATTTCAATCAAGAAACCACCACTCTCAAATATTACATTCTAAAATGGAAAATCAACAACAGACAGAAGCCTGCTGGGGCCAAACAAATCTTACAAAACTTGGGTTTCTGACAGAACTTGAATTCATAAACTCTTAGTCGGCTGCTCACAACAGTAACCACTGCATCTGGTTAATACTAACTATAAAGATGGGTATGGTTGTGTGCCAGCATTTTGACCCGTTTTACCTGGTCTTTGCAACCCTACCCCTCTCCACTTCAGGAAGAGGGCAGACGGAAGGAGGGAGCAGGGGGAGGAGAGTTGTCCGTTACTAGAATGAACATCTTAGGTAGGCTATTAGTACCATAAGCCCCTCTTACATACACTAAGACAATAAAACCAAGTCCAATTTTCTTCATTATGATTGACATATTCCTGTGCCAACTTGTGCAATACCCCTTTATTGCATCCCCCTGTTAGGCCTGAGCTATACTATCATCTCTCCGTTCCACTCCCCACCCCTGCCCTTGTTCGCATTCACATCATGACATATAAAATGGCTTTCAAAATATGCTCCAAGCATCAGTCAACCCTTTACTGTTGAAAAACACCAGTTGCTTGACCCTTCACATTTCTGAAGTGACCTTAAACAAAGCTGATCAAGGTTTGCTGCATGACCCTCATATCATTAAGTCGAAAGGGTTGCCGACTATTTCTTAACATAGTCAAACATAGACTTGCAAACTGCATCTCAGGATTCTAGTCCATGTTGCTTTTGGGACAAATAAATGCCTACTTCCTTTTTTTCCAGTCTCTAACAGTAACACACACAAGCTGTGATAATGAAACACTTTCCCATATTTATGCATATTCTCTTTCTCTCTCTCTCTGAGTCTCTCTCATACACACACACATGCAAGCGCACACACACACATGCAAGCGCACACACACACATCAATTTATTCACATAAAAATAAATTTGTGAAGTTCACAAATCATGAACATATCAATATCGGTGACCACATATGCATACTGATCTACTGAAAAAGTAAAATCTTTTCCCCTATATCACAAATTTGAAGTTAACCAAGATCTTTAAAAAGCACACACACACACGCACGCACAGAGAAAACAGCAGCCTGATGACCCTTTAGGAAATTTTCTATTCTGTGGGTAAAGCAATCACTTCAAAAAACAAAGCCACCTGCCCCTGCCTACGCTAAAAGTAGCACTCTATTTAGAACAGTACAAGCTTGAAAGTATCACTATCAGTCTGACATAAACTGGGTAACAAAGATCATATATACTTTACTGCACACAAACACACGCTGTCATTTCACAAACATGTTACAAAAATTCCCCATGTACTTATTTACTAAAAATGACTGAACTACAATTAAATAGAAACACTGGACCCAGATGCATATCACTGTAGAATCGGTCATCTTCCAACAAGGATGGCAAAGCCTCTAACATCCCATCCTGTGTGTGTGTGTGTGTGTGTGTGTGTGTGTGTGTGTGTGTGTGTGTGTGTGTGTGTGTGTGTGTGTGTGAGCTGGTGATGGGCATAGCAAATTTTGTTGCGCAAATACTCAGCCTAAAATTCCTTCAGATGGCAATGACAACAACAAACGAACACATGTACAGAAGAAGAGCGCGCAGCGTGCACAAACACACACACAAACACTCACACACACTAAAGAAACAGACCAAAAATTGCAAAATAAAAAAAGCAAAATAACTAAGCAAAAGAAAGCAATTCCTTATTACAAATGCAACAATTTAAACAAAATCAAATTAAGTAAAATCTTAATAATGCCCACATATAAAGAATAATGTCCACATATATGATATAAAGAACAAAGATACATTAGCAAGACACATCAGCTCTTTCCTCCAGGTACTGTACCTCAGGTCATGTATACATGATTGTTTAAATCTGCCTATCCCAATCTCGCTTCAAGCCAAGTGTGTCCACCCTTTAGATCTATTAATACATTGTAAGGGGTGGGAACTGATGCAAACAAGAAGAAATATAGGGGGACTGGAGGGGTGGAGTAAGGGGGTGGGGTCTGCAAACACCCCCCCCCCCCCACCCACCCCCACTTCTTGTAAACCTACATGAACATCGTTACATTCCCAGGCATTTACAGGCCTGTATAAAAGGCTTTAGAAATAGCTGAAACAAAAATTATCTTCAAATCTCATTTAATGATAATCTGAATCATTCTTGATTAACAGTACACAATAAATCACAAAGCACATAAACAGATAAAGATGAGAGGACATCAAATCTTGAGAGAGAGTGAGAGAGGGTGGGAGAGAGGGAGGGAGAGTGAGAGAATCTAAAGATATCAAAGAACAATTTCAAATTCTGTAGTGAAGCTATTCTGAAATTCAGACTCAGTACTTTGAAGACTTCAAATCATGGAATGATATACTTGATCATGTTCAAAAGCAAATATCATTGAAAACTTACAGCATGTTAACTCTCACTGAATCAACAATTACAATAATACTCTCTGAGTCTCTCCTTTCTTCTCTTTAGACTACATTTCAACAATAGATGTTCAAACGAAGCAAGTATGAAAGTGTACCATTTATCCAAACTAATGTCAGTGGGCTGGCTTACAAGGTTTTTCATGAATGAAAAATCTGTTTATGACAAGAGTTCACAAGATAGACACATTTCAAATATTGTCGCAATGTTCCAGTAAAAAGATCAAAATCTGCATCTTTGTCAGAACCAATAAGTACATTTGTAATCAAACTGGATAATCTTTCACTGTCTACTAATTTATTTTATTTCCACGCATAATTTTATATGTACTATTTACACAATGCACACAAAAAGTTACCTGACCGATAGATACTGGAAATCTTTGGGTTCAGTATCTGACCAATTTTCAACATAACAATGACTGTTCATGAGAAAGATGAATAATGTTTAAATAGTTTACAATTTGAAACATTTTGGCAGAATTTTGCTCCAAGATGTTATAATTTTTAAAACATGCATCTTTTAATTATAATTCACACAAAAAAGTCCAACTGCATAAAAAAAGTTGGCTCACTTGACTGCATATACAAGTAATTTTCTCCCCAACTCGATTAGGCAACTAAAGCTCACTACACATGCCATTTTTTTTTCAATTTAGACTTCAACTCCTCTCAATAATGCAGTAAGAATCAAGATAGTGTGCACACCGATTTCGGCTATGGACACCCGTTTCATGCTCTGGGCCTTCTCATGAAACTTCAAAACACACGCACAAACAGGGCTTCATTTTAAAGCAGTAAACCGATTCTCAGAATAGAATTTTCTACAGGGTCATCAGTCTCATTTTCTGTTTTAAAAGGATCCTGATTTTCCAGTCAATTCACAATCCTTTTAGAGGGCTTTTGTTTGTTTAAGTTTCTGTTTTTAATAAGAAGCAAGATTTTTTTTTAAATGTCCAACGAGCCTGGGAATATGTTAGGGAAGGGGAGAAGGGGGAGGGGGATTGTTTTTGTTTGTTTACCTTGCTTTTGTGAAAACTGAATTTTCTTTTATGTCTTTCTCTTGATCAACTATTGTGTGACATGTGTGTTTGCATGCATGTGTACATAGTACCGATTCACATTCAGTAGCTCTTGTCCACAAAAAAAAAAAATTTCTGAAAAGAAGAGTTGGCCTCCCAACTCCCATTTCAACGAAGAGATAAACTTCTTCCTCTTCCTGAACATATCATAACTAATAGCGCTGACAGTGCCAGAGCCACTATTCTATCAATCTTGTCTTCAATTTTGTCGAAAGATCAACAAAAACAGCAACAATGCACATTATAACCACTGACTAGCTGAGGCTGCTGGTTTATTAACAAAGTTTTTTTTAAATAACCTTTCAAGCACATTAGGCCTTGATCTATTCCATTTTTTATGGACAAGTGAACCATCATGTGGCCAGCTGAAATGGATTATGACAGGAATGTAAATACATACAGTGATGCCCTGCCTCTGGCGTTGCTGATTTTTTAAAGTTTTGATGCTGGCTGTCTTAAACAAGGACTGAAGAAGCCTAAAATACAATAGAAGTAGAATGAATTGAAGGATTGATCTTAATCAAACCTTCAAGATTTTCAAAAATGCTGATGGTTTGAATGTACTTGACTTCATTAAATTATCAAGTAATGATGTGAAAGTAATGATGTGACAAGACAGTGCTGACAAAATACTTACTGAATAGACTTATAGAGCCATACTAATCGGATACATTTTTCATTCACCGAGAGAACTGCACCTGTAATACTGTATGGAATACATTAACAACATCAAAAGAGCTCAAAATATCAACACCTTCTGTATCTTGATGAATGAAATGATTTAATGACACAAAGGGCATGTATGACGAATAAGCATCATTAAACCGTAAGCTTATTAGTTATTACCAAAGACCTTTCTTCACAAATAACATATAACAATAGGACTTTTAAATGCCTGACATAGTGAGAGCTAAATGAAACAGCTACGACTGCTGATTCCTGAGAATGCCAGTGATAGTGAATCACTACACTTGAAAAGTAATAATTCCACATGTGAAACAATGCCAGAGAAAAAGAGTGTTATAAACATCCACGAGAAGATTTGGCACAGTTATAATTTACCAGCATGATCTGGAGGAAAAATTCCATTTAATTTTAAGAGGCCCTTCTATTCCCCCCCCCCCCCCCCCCCCCCCCCCCCCCCCCCCCCTCCTTCACCAACAGCCCTGATGTGGCCCTTTGCGGTGGCTGGGCTATAAGCAACATTATCTTATCTTATCTTATCTCCTTCACCTTTTTTTTTTAACCATTCATTCTCTTTGTGACAATAAGTCTCCATTCACCAAACAGAGACTTTCCTCCATGGAAATACAGCGGGGAAGGTTTGTTACTGTACAATTAAGAATTTCTTCAAATGTAGATTTTATAGCCGAGACCCTCTGATTTTATGGAAGGACTCTGGTTTTCCAACAAAGGATTCAACGGATCTTAAATTTTTAACGCTATGAGAAACACTGGAGTGTGTGTGTTGTGTGTGCGCGCGCGCGCGTATACATGTGTGTGCGTTTGTGTGTGTGCTTTGTGTGTGTGTGTGTGCGCTCACACACAATAAGTGGACAAAAAGATGCTAATTAGGGAGAGCTCTCTCTTTCGTTTTACCTCCCTTCCCTCTGTGCGTGTGTGCATGCGAGTGTGTATGCACATGTGTTGTGCACTCGCTCTCTGCATGTGTGTGTGTGTGTGTGTGTGTGAGAGAGAGAGGGGGGGATAAGATAAGATAATGTTGCTTATAGCCCAGCTGACCGCAGAGGGCCACATCAGGGCTGTCACCACGTTAAAATCAACTCACCAGTCATTAAAAAATAAAAATAAAAAATAAAAAAAAAACAACTTTCACACATCTCGTTAAATGACATCGTCTACAAACGCACCAGAAACTTTGTTAAAAATCTTTCTGCCGTAAAATCTTAAATCAGATGAAAAATGTTAATCTCTCTCAAAAACTCAAGGATCACGTCAGGCGGGACATCCCTGAACAGGATCTTCATGGACTCCGCTGTAAAATGTTTGTGTCTCACATCATGCAAGTCCCAACACTCTAAAAGATCATGTTTCATTGTGAGTGGCGCATGACATGGAATGCACCACGGAGCTTCTTCACTCTTTAAAAGGTAAGAATGGGTAAAATACGAATGGCCGGTGTGCAGCCGGCACAGAACCGTTTCCTCTTTACGACCCCCTGACGTAGATGGGAGGAAGTCCTTAAGGATTGGACGGATCTGAAAGAGTTTGTTACTCGTCTGTGTGTTCCAATCCTCCTGCCAGAGGTCTCTCACATAATCGTTAATTTTGGGTTTCACATCTGAGCATGGGGATATAAGTGTTGGACAGTTTCTCTCTTGTGGCGTTCTTGGCTAAACGATCAACCATTTCGTTCCTGCCGATGCCAACATGACCAGGAACCCAAGCAAGAGTAATGTTGTAACCGTCCGCCTTCAACTTGCTAAAAAGTTCACAAAAAATTAAAAGTTCTGGATGCTGAAGGTTGCGGCCAGCTATGGCCTCCAAAGCTGACAGCGAATCCGACAGAACCAGAAAGTCCTTCTTCGAAGAATGTGAGATTATCTTCAAAGCCAGAACCAGAGCGGTAAGTTCAGCAGAATAGACAGAAGCATCTGAATGGATATGTTCCAACAGTATCTGAGAAGGAGCCCCAGGGCAATAGGCTGCACAGGCCACTCCATCTTATCAGACTTGGAACCGTCAGTGAAAACTTTTTGACAGGATGGGAATTTCGAACAGAGCTCAGCATACAATGCCTTGTACGCCAGAGAGCTGGTAGACTCTTTGCGAAAAGCTGCAAGATCGAAACGAATCTCTGGTGTGAAAAAGGTCCACGGAGGTTGATCCGGAAACTTGGAAAAATCGGACACAACTCCTAGGTCTAGACCTGCATTCCGCACGTGAAGCCGCATACGAAGACCAAACGGCGGAATACATTTCGGGTTATTTTCAAACTTACTTTGGAACGGAGGGTCAAAGACACAGTCATAGGCAGGATTCTGCGGTTCGGAGAACAGTCGGATATAATAATTCAAAGACAGTTTCAGCCTGCGGTTGGACAGTGAAGGTTCACCTGCCTCTGCGTACAGGCTGTACACAGGGGTGGTGCGGAACGCTCCAAGACAGAGACGAAGCCCTTGATGGTGGATAGGGTCCAAGAGTTTGAGGTAAGACGATCTTGCGGAGCCATAGACAACACAACCGTAGTCCAGTTTGGAACGGACCAGGGCTCTGTAGAGGTGCAACAAAGTTTTCTTATCAGCGCCCCAGTCGGTGTGCGCTACGACCCGCAGAATATTCAGTGCTTTCTGGCAAGCAGTTTTCAGGTTTTTAATATGGCTGAGAAAGTTAAGTTTCTGGTCAAAAATAACTCCCAGAAATTTGGCCTCTTTAACAGCTGGAATAGGAGATTTCCCGACTTGAATTTCAGGATCTGGAAAAAACTGACGGAAATTATGGAAGTGAATACACTGTGTCTTTGAAGCAGAAAAGGTGAAACCGTTTTTATCTGCCCACCGATGGATTTTATCTACGCAAAGCTGGAGCCTGCGCTGGACACTCGGGTACAGGCTTCCAGTTGCGTAGACAGCAAAATCATCCACAAACAATGAGCAGTCTGAACCCTGCTGAACTGATTGAACAATGTTGTTGATTTTAATACTAAAGAGGGCAGGAGACAGTATGCTCCCCTGTGGAACACCCAACTCCTGCTCGTGGACATCAGAGAGAGTGGTGCCAACCCGGACCTGAAACTGTCGTTCTACCAAAAAATTTTGAATAAAAAGCGGAAGATGACCTCGAAAACCCAGATCGTGGAGATCATGAAGTATCCCCGACTTCCAGGTGGTATCGTAGGCCTTCTCTAAGTCGAAAAAAATTGCCACTGCATGCTGTCTGTTCAAAAAAGCGTTCCGAAGTGTAGATTCCAGACGAATCAAATGGTCAACTGTAGACCGATGTTTGCGGAAACCAGTCTTTAACCACTTGGCTTGCTGGAAAAGATCGTGAAACGGTGTGGTAAGATTATTGGTGTTAAGCAACAAAGTTTAGGAGAAATGTTTGAAATAAGAGTGCCTAAGAAAGCTCAGAAGATTGTATGTGATGAAACCCATCCTCTGTTCCCCTTTTATGAAAAGATGCCTTCAGATAGACGATTCCGGCAATTGAAATGTGAAACCAACAGACTGAATCGTAGTTTCTTGCCCATTTCAATCCATTCATTGAATAATCACTGACCTGACCATCCTGAGTAAATGTTTAATGTTGTCATTATAAAGATAGAGGAGAGGGTGAGGGCGAGACTTGGATAGAGAGAGAGGGGTGGGGATGGGGGGGGGGGGGGGGGGGAGAAGAATGAGAGTGTACAGGTTTTGGGGAGGGGGATGATAATCAAGTGACAATGATTTTAAAATTACCTCAGTTCTCATCCCGTGTAGTTTGTGTGTGTATGTGTGTGTGTGCGTGTGTGTGTGTGTGTGTGTGTTTTGTGTGCCCTTTTCTAACGGTTTTATTTTAGCGTACAGCTGTTTTTATTAAATTGACTGGATGTAAAATGGAGTGTATGTTGGGTAGAGTTATTGATTAGTTTTATGTGAAAAAAAGCCTTACTTTATTTATATTGTTTTTAACCCTATTTATGGCATGTGTAAATGACCTAATTGGCAGACTAATTTTTAGAATAATGGGTGTGTTCAGAAATGGTGTTTGTTTTCACATAAGCAATGGTCAAAACCTATGAGTGTTATATATTTTCTTGAAGCTTAGTGGAAGAACTATCGGATGTTATATATTACCGGATGGTTTATGCTAATGTGGTGGTCATGTGATCCAAAATGGCCACCGATTACGAAAAAAAAAATCACAAAGTATGTGGAGACCACCTCATTTCCCGATAGACGAAACTGATTACAGACAAAGTAAATGTGCCTAAACTTAGAATAATATGTCATCTTTCAGAGGGAGAAAATTTGAGTTTGAAATTGCATTGGTTTTGTCATAAATAAAAAAATAAAAGAAATACCCGTGAAATTTTACGTTTCATTCATTAGCTGTATGACTCATTTTCATCCTTTCTATCATACCACACTGCATTACACCACTCATTCTTGCTATACCTGTATTCCACTGATGGACACATGTCTCCCATGTGACTGGTCTTAGTGTGCATCACCTCGATCGTTTGTTGTGACGCTTTGTTCGACCAGTAGCTCGCAAGCTCCTTCTTTCTTATCAGTCCCATATTGAGACTCAGGCCAATGAATTTTTTCATATTGGCCACAGTAACACCATTTTGAGGCCAATGCCTAAATCTGGAATTTGGATGTTGTTCTAGCCACTGAACAAGTTCAGGAGTGGCAAGGAATGAACGTGCATACTCGTTTGTTTGCCTAAGTGCAAAAACATTGCCTCGTCAAAAAACAAACTAAAGTAGTCTATGGGGTCTGCGTTCTCTGGGGCATTTCTAGGTCCTGTATTTCGAACTCTAAACTCTGGAACGTCCCTATCTTGGATTTCGGGTGGTTCTATAACGTTCCATCCATCAACTACAGGGTTAGCAGGGCCTGCATTGTTCCTATCACGAAAATCATCGTGCTCCTCTCCTCACCCACCCCCTCCGACACACTGCTATCATCGTCACTTCCCTGACTATTCTCTGAATCCGCTTCAGCTCCCACATCAAAGTCACTATCACTACCTGATGTTTCTTGATCATTTGCATCTACCTCTTCCTGTCTAACAGCAATTTCTTCTTCATTATTAGCTCCAAAAACATCGAACAACCCAGGACGAACACCACCTGCCGCCATCTTTGCCAACGACTCAGTCACCTGAACAAACAATTTTCAGAACGATTTTTTTCATTGGACCCCCAAACTAAAAGTACACAGTGAAAGACTAACCCTCCAACCAATGATAGGCAACGTTTCAAAGAGTAAAGGGAAGTTACTGTGTCAGAACTAACCTCTTACGAATTGGCCGATGAGATCGGCCCTAGCAAGCTGGCTGCAGTAAAAGGGCCGATTTAATCGGCCAATGCCATAATTAGGGTTAAATTTGTGGGCATGTGCAGGTGTGAGTGCATTTGCACATTTTATATTATTCAATGTTGTGTACTCATATGTCATGTGTTTATGTGCTCCCACCACAACACAAAGTTCTTATGAAAGAAAATAAAGTGTCTTGAAATTGAAAAAAATTGGAAAAAAAATTGAAAAAATCTTGAAAATTGGCTTTAGTGACATTGCAAGCCCTCCAAGTATGCGCGTGTGCCCACATACACCCACCCATGCGCGCGCGGCAGACACAGAGACAGCTCACGCAGAATCATCACTGAGGGATTGGCAACATCACTGATGGTGTTAAGGAATGGGATAACTGACATTTACACACACACACACACAACGCTTTGATAGATGCTTTAAAAAATTCAGTCTCAAGTTCTACTTCTGATTTAACATTTGATCACTGTACCCTTAATTCACAGGTGTCACAGCAATGAATGAAAATGGAATCAGTCTCACCTGACACCATGTGTGAATTACCTGAGCTAAGATTTGTGAGCTCTAACCGCTTTATCAACTTCATACAGTTTTACAAAGACATGAACTCTTACTTAGTTCATATAGCGAAGAACGTAAATTCAAATCTTAAAGTCAAGGTAAAAATTATCTAACAATTTTATGGAAAGATTTTGCAATATATTAGCACTGACTGACAACCACACAGATCCTCAAGAATATGGGGTTTAATTCAGTTAACACAAACCCTTTAAGCTTAGACTGACGCATTGGCACATGCCAACGTGGTCTGATTTAATTTCCTTTTTTCTTTATGAAATTAAAGAATGAAAGAAAAAAAGCACCCCTGTGGTCTGTACGTTGCTGCAACTTAACTGCTAAAGCATGATTGCTTCGTGGCGAATGGGGGCGATTTTGCTGCAAAATGAATGATGATCGTAGAATGACGAACATAGATGGCAACATATGGTTAAAACGAAGTGAATGCTATACTAAAGAAACAACATTTTCATGGCTAACCTCAGAAGCTTCATCGTCATCACTTCCAGACATATCCGGACCAAAATTAGACTGTGTTGGTATCACATGCGCTTTCTCGACACTCTGTAATGGCGAAAGGTTGCCTTCGTTAATTTCAACAGTTCTTACTTCGTTTGTTTCTTTCGCGTTTTCTCGTGGAGCATCCTGCATCATCTTGTCACTGGTAAACGCAAATGTTAATGTCTGTGTTTGTCAAACAACTTCAAGCTTTCACGATAATTCTTATTTTATGGCAGTAGTTGCCACCACCTTGACCGCCATATTAAATGTGGATTCTGTTCAGCCAAATGTCCCGGATGATGATTGTCTCTGTGCGCAGAAGCAAACCACGTCTAAGGGGTTCAAAGTGTTATTTATGCTGTATTTTTGTTCAAACAGAAAAAAAAATTCTGTTTAACATCAGTATTACGGATTATTATGACACAACGAAAATCAGTTTTTTAATAATGTTAGAAAGATAGTTGTGTACACCGTTTTCGATTATTGTTTTTCTCCCAGTCGGTTTCTGTGGGTCGTCTGCATAATGGTGTTCGGTAACAACATGTCAGCCACTTCCGTTATACTGGATACATGTCAACCCAACGTTTGGTTTGTGGAATACATTATATTGCCGCTGTTACCACAGACAGTTTAAATTTTTGCAGGGTTCTTGCAAAGTTCAAGAGCTCTAGAAAAGTCATGGGAAAATTGGAAACCGATTTTCAAGACTGGAAAAGTCAAGTTTGTTAAGATGAGCTTTAATCAGGAAATATACTCGAATTTTCCAGAATCAGTCACTATCATCGGCTGACCTGCAATTTTTTTCTTCATTTTTTTCCCCAAGAGAGGGTATCTTTCAATGAAGCTTTTAAAACTGTACCCTGCCACTGTGCTATCCACGGGTATGGCACTTAGGGGGTCCCAAGAGCCCCAACCCGAACCGCGGAAATCTCCAAGGGAGGTAATCCGTGTTACAGCTCGCGTTCAGCGACAGTGACCCCGCCGTCTTCATAGGACAAATGGCATCTAGGTGAGTGTGCCCAAAGCAATCACACCATATCAGTCGGCCAAAAACAGTTCAGCCAGAGAGAGAATACCAAAGCATTCAGTGGTGTGAAACAGGGTGTCGTAGTCCAGACAGACAATATCCGATCCTTATCCTGGCATGTTAAGATAAATATTCTGGATCCATAAACTGCAAAAGGTAACTCTATTTGCAATTTAAACAGAAAAGCAGTCCTTACATTCCAGACCTTTTTTTTAAAAACAAATCTTAAATGAATGTTAGCGAACTGCCCAGAGAAACGTGGACAAACGAGTCACAAGATAAAACACTACGTGTTTCGACCTCTTAGGTCTTCTAAAGGCAAGATACAAACAAATAGGACAACGAAAATTCACTTGCTTTGATCACTTCAGAGTTCAGCACAAGGAAGGCGCAGAACTCTCAAGCGATCAAAGCTAAGTGAATTTTCGTTGTCCTATTCTGTTTGTATCTTGCCTGAAGAAGACCTAAGCGGTGGAAGCGCGTAGTGATTTTGTCTTATGACTCGTTTGTCCACGTTTCTGTGGGCAGTTCGCTAACATTTATTTAAGATTTGTTTAGATTTCCACCTGCAGTCGTCTCACTTTGCAACTAGATTTTTTTTTCTTCTTTTAAATTCGGGAACAGGTCTATTTTGACCCATTAGTCAGCTTAACAGTTCAATCAGAGGGTTACCGTCTCCTAGCACTGCCAGCCACTTAGCATGTCTGAATGTTTGCAACTTTTGATCTCAACTGCTGTTTATATTCAGTTTCTGTTTCATCGCAAGACATCCAGGACATTCCACACACATATTTCTCTCTCTCTCTCTCTCTCTCTCTCTCTCTCTCTCTCTCCTCTCTCTCTCTCTCTCTCTCTTCTCTCACACACACACACACACACACATACATATTATTATTATGAATACTTATATTGCGCTTATCCTCGGCTTAAGACCAATCTCTAAGCGCTTCACAATACACACTCATTTACATAACGGGCTGCCTACCTGGGTAGTGCTGACTGAAGAGCTGCCAGCTGGGACTTCATTCAGTCACTTCCTGTGTCATTCAGTCAATATCGTTCACTCAATTTTCTTAACTTCCTTCATTCTTTCAATTTCTCACGCAGGGTGCATGCTATGTGTATGTAACCTGTCATCCATACCAACAGCCAAACTGGCCTTCTCTTCCGAAAGATGGTGATGGGATTTTATGTGTGTGCAAGATATTATGCATGCATTCACACATGGAACCTCGGTTTATAGTCTCGCAACCGCAACCTCAACCTGCAACCTCAGGATCACCAAGATTATGAATCTGGCACTCTACCACTGAGTTATTCTGGCCCCTGCACACACACACACACACACACACACACACACACACACATACACACACACACACACACACACACACACACACACACACACACACACACCACAAAATGACAACATTTCTACTTTATGCATAATTTCGAAGTCTTTTGTCATGTGAATGGGAAAAAAAAGTTTTTACTTAAATGGAAACATGAAATAAACTACATTTCACTGTATTTACCAAAATGGCTATAATCAAATTCAAGATTTCTTACAGCTGTGATGTATTTTACCTAGAACTTTCAGATGTAACAAAGCTGTGAAAATATGACTGGACCTAGGACCCTGCACCTTACAGATTTGACAGAACGTCTTATACAAGTCTGTGTTATGCCACAGACATAAGGAAAGATGATCCATTGGTATCACTTCAACAATGAACAGTTCAGATATTTTGGTACCAGCATGATGTACAATACAGTATGTCTTACGATTGAAACATTCAAGGCGTCCAAAAATAGTAAAGGTACAAGTATGTATTAAAAGAAAATAGTTTGAACTTGGGCCTGAACACAACACACACACACACACACACACACACACACACACACACACACACACACACACACAACAAAGAAAGAGGATTGTTTTCCTTTCTGATACAGCAATTTCTATGCAATAGTGAAAAAGTGCATAATAAAAGAAACAATTTAAACCTGGGCTGGAAGACACTAAAATCAAACAGATTTTTACTTCACTTTAATAAAGCATTTTATGATAACAAAAGTGAGATTTCACAAATGTATAAAGCCCCTATAAATCTGTGTGGTGTACGTAATGGTTGTTTCTTGAAATATATGCTGCTTGTGTTGTTCTTATGAAGATAAATGTTGCACGGAAGTCATTTGCAGAAATCTAATCATTCAGGATATTTTTCCACTTTCTAAGACCTCCCTGTGTGAATGTCTACCAACTAAACAAACAAAAACAAAATGAAAAAAAAGGGGACACACACACGCACGCACACGCGTGCGCGCGCTCGAACGAACAAACGAACGAACGAACGAAATTTGTTTAATGAGGGAAAAGAATAAGCACATGGCAGGCTTGTTTGCATCTTGCCCTCAAAAATGAAAAAGAAACATTTCAAACACAAAAGCCACCCTCCACACCCCAACCATTAACCAAACATCCACCTGTCGCACAATCCTTTCCAAGCAATAATAATAGCAATAACAATAGTAATGAATGATAATGATTAAAAATGATAACATTACAATTCAAATATAATACCATGCGCATATATATACATATGCATTGTCAAACATTGTATCTATCGAATAGCATGATCTGAAAAAGATAGAAATACAGAACACATAATAATCACAAATATAAATCAACATGATAGTAAATCAATATTAAAACCAAGAATCTGTTCCGGAAGGGGGCGTACAACACACATTTTTGCGCCCACCAGATGCACACGCAATTCCCCTTTCCTCTCTATCCCGTGTTCTCTGCAAACAATTCCATCCTCGCCCCTTGTAACAAACACCCCACCTCACCCCATCTACCCCTCAGTTCACGACCAACCATACTCAAACAGAGAGAGAGAGAGAGAGAGGCCGGGTATAAAAGTAAATATTCACTAACCGTAAGGATCAGGAGATGCTGTTCATGTATTGCATCATAAGGTGTGTTTGATATTTGTTTTTAAAGACTCGGAGGCTTGTATAAACATCAAATGAAGTTATAACAGAATTCCATAAGCAGCCACCAGAGTACAACAAGCTTGATTTAAACAGATCGATTCTCGGAAGAGGTACTTTTATCTTGTAAACATGACGAATCTTCTTCATTTCGAATCTATTTTTCAAAGCCATAGGGACACGGTCGGACATTATATTAAACATAAAGATAGCTTTGTTGTAAAGTAGCTTCCATTTTAGAGGCAGAATTCCTAAATGTTTATATTCTGAGAAAGTAAGGGAGGAGGACTTCTGGAGGATCAGTTTAATGGCACGTCTATGTAAACTGAATAAAGGTTTTAAAATATTATCACTAGCGGAATCCCATATTGTTGAGGCATAGTTTATGTAAGATTCAACATAGGCATGAAAGAACAACTTACGGCTATGTTGATCTAAAAAGTGTTTCATTCTGGAAAGCTGGTAAATCTTTCTGGACACATTTTTACATACTAACGCAATATGATTCGACCATAACAGATTGTTATCAGTAATAACACCTAGGATCTTATGGTGATCAACTTCCTCGAGATTTTCGCCATTAATACAAAGGTAATGATTGCTACAAGAAAGAATTTGACGTTTTTGCCTGGTAGTAATTTATAAGTATTTAGGGTTTTTTGGGGTGGAGTCGCATATGATTAAGTTCAGACCATTCAGATAACTTGTTGATACTTTCTTGTAAGGAGATAAAAATGCTATCTAATCTATCGTGACAGGTGTGGATAGTGGTATCATTGGCAAACATCTCACATAAAGTTGTAAAAAACAGAGGTAGATCATTTATATATAATTATATAGAAAAAAGTATTGGCCCATGGACTGAGCCTTGAGGGACGCCGTAGACTGGAAGAATTTGATCTATTACCGAAACACACTGTTCCCTGTCAGAGAGAAATGAAGATAGAAGTTCCAAAGCGTTGTCATTTTAGGCCATAAATCTTTAATTTCTCAAGTAGAAGACTGGTCGACGACATCAAATGCTTTCATAAAGCCTATTACTAGAACACCTGTGATTTTATTATTGTTTATGTTAGTAAGCCACTGGTCAACAAGACTAGTTAATGCTGTGTGACAAGAATGGTTGGCCCTGAATCCGGACTGGTTTGGATGAAACAGATCGAAGGAGTTGAAATGATTAAGAATGTGTTTGTTTATGTGATCTTCCAAAGGTTTAGAGAGTATAGACAAGATGGAGATGGGTCTATGATTTGAGGGATCAGCATAGTCACCTGATTTATAAATGGGTATAACTTTAGCAACTTTAAAAGCTTTTGGAATATAATATTTTGCAAGGCATAGGTTGTAGATGTAGGTAAGCGTTTCGGCGATTACTGGGGATGACAATTTCAGATTTTCCCATCAATGGCATCAAGACCACTTGTGTTACTTTGTTTTAGGCTACTAAGAGATTTGTACACTTCATGCACACCATAAATGGTATATTTGAAAGAGAGGATATATTTCTAGAATTGCAAAAGTCCTGAAGAATGTCCAGTTTACTTTCTGACGTTCTGTTTATTTGTATTGTTGAGTTAGCAATGTCACAAAATGTGAATTCAAGACATCAGATGATAAATCTTTTGGCGAGGTAGAATGACCTTTAACATTTTTATTAGTAAGCTCGTTTATCGCTTTCCAAATAGATCTGCTATCTGCTTTGGAAGAAATAAGATTTTGAAAATACTTTTTCTTTGACGATCGTTTTAGGTAATTGACTAAGTTTCTTTGTTGTTTATAGGAATCTCGACTCCCTGACACTAACAACGACTCTCTTAAGTCGGTAGCAGTGTCTATATCTTTAGTTATCCAGGTTTTTTTTAGGATTGTTACTAACACGCATTGTTTTAAATGGGGCATGCTTATTATAAACATTAAGGAAACTATGATACCAGACTTCTAAAGCCTCGTTGGGGTCTGTGAATTGATAGACCGTGTAAAGGAATGAGTTCATTAAATCCCGCTGAAAGGAGTCATTGTCAAATTTTGAAAAGTTTCTGTAGGTAATTATCTTGTGGAATTTTTTTTTAACTTTAATTCCTCGCTTGGACCACGTAAAACACACTGGAGAATGGTCGCTACAACCGAACGTCGGTGAGCATATTTCTATCATGGTGTTAACTGAAGAAGTATATATATGGTCAATAAGTGTTTGGGAGGTAGCGCTGACTCTTGTTGGTTTGTCTATTAGTTGGTCGAGGTTAAATGATTTGTAAGTTTCTGTCCAAGATTTGTTCGATTTTAGTAAATCAATATTGAAATCACCTAGTAGTATATTTTCATAAGAGAATAAGGATGCTTCCTCCATCATTAAAGAGAATTCATCTATCCAATCAGTTCGCTCCGCCGGGTTTCTATATATAAAGCTTATAAGAATAGGTTTCGATTTTTTCAGCTGTAATGCGATCCATAACGATTCTACTTGGTATTTTTCTAGAGAAGAGATTTGCTTAAAGTTTAAACTGTGATGAATATATATAATAAGACCCGTTTCTCTAAATTTGGATGGGTCTTTGCGCACTACCATTATAGCCTGGTATTGTTAGTTCTGAGTCGGACACTTGGTGAGATAACCTTGTTTCCGAAAAGCCGAATATGTGGAAGCTTTTACCATGATTGAAAAGAATATCAGATACATCATTAAGCTTATTTTGTAAATGACAAACATTCAAAAAACCTACTCGTAGGCTAAAAGCAGAAAAAATGAGTAGATATAGTAAAATATGTATATTTGGTGATTTTAATTTTCCTGATGTAAAATGGGATGGAACTTGGAATGGTGATAAAAGTAATGATGTTATTGAAAACTTTAGAGATGCCTTTTTAATACAGAAAGTGACTAGCCCAACTCGTGTTCGAGAAGGACAGAAGCCAACAATTGATGACTTAGTTTTAGTTAATGAAGAATTCTTGATCTCTGATATTGAATATAGTGACCCTTTGGGTAAAAGTGATCACTTGATTTTAACATTTGAACTATATGTTCCCAAAGAAAAGACTAAAGAAAACCCTAAGTATAAATTTGATTTACAGAAAGGAGACTATAATAAAATGAGGAAAATGCTTTCAGAGAGTGTCAACTCCTTGCTTACAAATGATCAGGATGTCGAGGAAATGTGGAATGTCTTAAAATGCGAAGTTTTAAGAAGTATGGACGAATGTATTCCAAAGACTATTTGTAGCCAAAATAAAATGCTTAAACCACTTTGGATGAATGATAAAGTACTTAAAATGATTAAGAAAAAATATAATCTTTTTCAAAGGTATTTATTGACGAAAGATGGGAAAGAATACAGCAAATATGCAAGAATGCGAAATAAGAGCAAAATGAAATCAAATCAACAAGAAAAGCTTATGAACGTAAAATAGCAGAACAATGTAAAAAAATCCCAAATGTTTTTGGAAATACGTGCAAGAACGTACAAAAGTAAACACAGGGGTAAATACTCTAAATGATGGTAAAGGAGGGTTGGCCGAGTCAGATATGGAGAAAGCTGAAGTTTTAAATGAGTTCTTCGCAGTGTCTTTGCTAATGAAGATACAAATAACATACCTGATCTTATTGAATGTAGTAAATCTAATGGAATTTCAGTTACAGATATAAATAATTACTTCAGCTGCAGTAGAGAAGAAGTTGTTTTAATTGAATCAGTCTAAAGCGCAGGGACCTGATTTAATACCACCTAAAGTTCTAAAAGAATTAAGTAAGGAGTTAGCTGTACCGCTCAGTAAGATTTATAATAAATCATTAGAGACAGGAAATTACCCCTCGACTGGAAATCGGCAGAAGTTACTGCTATTTTTAAAAAAGGGTCAAAATCTGAGCCAGGCAACTATCGTCCGGTAAGCTTAACTTGCATTGCATGCAAAGTGCTAGAATCCATTATAAGAGATGTCATAGTATCTCACTTCACTGATAATAATTTGTTTGCAGTATGCCAGCATGGCTTTCGTAAAAAAAAGGTCTTGCATATCACAACTACTTGAAGTTATGGAAGATTTAGTTAACATGCTAGAAAATAAGTACTCTGTTGATATAATTTACCTTGATTTCCGTAAAGCTTTTGATACGGTTCCGCATGAGAGATTATTGAAAAAAATGGAAGCATACGGAATAGTAGGTAAGTTGCTAAACTGGATTAGAGATTTTTTGTCAAATAGAAAACAAAGAGTAAGAGTGGGTAACTGTATGTCGACAGAGAAAGATGTTATGAGTGGTATTCCCCAAGGGAGTATTTTAGGACCTGTACTGTTTACTATTTTTATAAATGACCTTCCAGATGAGGTAAATAGTTTTTGTAAAATTTTTGCTGATGACACAAAAATATATGACAAATCAGATAACTATAATAGTCTGCAAGAAAATTTAAATTGCCTCCAAAACTGGTCAGACAAGTGGAATCTATATTTTAATGTTGAAAAATGTAAAGTTTTGCATGTTGGCAAAAACAATCCAGAACATGAATACAGCATGAAAATAGATGGTGGAAATAGGCTGGTACAGAAATGTAAGGAAGAAAAGGATCTGGGTGTAATCTTTGATAAAGATTTACTTTTTGATACTCACATTCATAAGTGTATAAATAAAGCAAACCAAATGATTGGATTAATCAAAAGAACTTTTATTTACCTAAATAAAGAAACGTTTTTAAAGTTATATAAAGCTATGGTTAGACCGCATCTTGAATATGGAAATATAATCTGGTACCCACACTTGAAAAGACAGTCAATAGCAATCGAAAGAGTACAGAGAAGAGCTACTAAATATTGCAAGAATGTACAAAGATGTCTTATATAGATAGATTAAATTACTTAAATTTGTACTCTTTAAAAGGTAGACGTATTAGAGGGGATTTGATTGAAGTGTACAAAATATTTCACAAGCAAACGGACATACAGTGGGACTATTTTTTTGAGGCTGTTAAAACAGATAGAACAAGAAATTCGGAAGGCAAAATATTTGTTAAGCAGTTTCATACTAATATGGGGAGATTCAAGTTCAGTAACAGAGTTTATTACTAACTGGAACAGTTTGCCAACTGCACTTAAATTTGCTAAAAATACTAATGTTTTTAAGAATTTGCTGGATGAAGACTTGAAATTTAAAGTACAGTTTAGAAGCTTTGATGTATAAGAAGGAAAATTTATATTGCATGCATTTTCAACCCTGTCATAAAAGTATAATAACACGAGGGGACATTGAAAGGCTTAACGGCCTATGTAATTGATTACGTCCCTACATTACTACTACTACTACTATCAGCAGATGGCCACTCGTTACGTGTTACTTGCATGGTACAGTAACAAAACAAAAGAGGAAAACAAAGAAATAGCAGCCAAGTACAAATATAATACGCAATAATAAACAATGAAATATAGAAAGGGAAGGGAAACCCGAACTATTTGTACGCAACAACTTTTTTTTCCCCCAAAGACTATATTCATGTAAGACAAGAAGAAGAAGAAGAAGGAGAAAAGAGAGAGAGAAAAAAAACGGAACTCTTGATCAAAAGGCACAAATGAATCAATGTCAAATTCAAAAACTCTTTTTGCACTAAGTACCAGGTGAAATGATATTGGCCGGGCAAAAACTGTGACTCACCATAATGATTAAGATCATACAAACACATTACAGTGTCTGACATACATAGATAGGCCTATATGCGCACTTTCGAGGAAGTACAAATGTAATCTGGTGGAATACAAATTCTTCCACTCCTGGTTCTTTGATACTGCCCTGCAAACACGCGCACAAATAAGCGCGCGCACACACACACACACCACACACACACACACTCATGCACACACACACACACGCCCGCGCGCGCGTGCACCCGCATGCACGCACACATGCATGCACGCACGCACTGCACACTTTTTAAAATTTCAGTTTATATAGAAAATCTTACTCTCACAGTGAAGTTGAGTGCACCATTTGATACGCATTATAACTATTCCAATATATCCATACTAATCACAAATGCGTATTGACACATGCAACCTCATACAACAACAGGAATAGTTTAATGGTTGAACTGGGGATGATTAGGCTGATAAACAGGCCAACGTTGGCTCGCCAGTATTTGCGACGCCATTTGTAAAAGACGTTCTGTAAAGGAGTGAAGTTGTTCAGGTGTAGTTTGAAGGGCGTGGGGATTTCTGATTTCTGGATACTGAGCCACAAAAGGATTGACTTTTGGTTTGTGTCATTTGACACAGAATCACGTAATTACTTTTTGGGAAGTTGGGAAAGAAAGTCGGGGGGTGTTAGGAGGAAAAAGGGGAATTGTACCACTCTGGATGTAAATTTGGGGGACAAAGGGGGGGGGTATTTGCCCAAAAGATTAAAAGAAGGGGGGTTTGTGATGTCGGTCTGAATTGTGTTTCCTGGTTGGTGCGGTAAATGCAGGAAGGGGGGATTGAAGTTGAAAATTTGGGGAGGAAAATTGTTTGGGATGGCTTGACTGGTGTCCCTTGGGGACATTTTACTGGACTTAGGGTTTGGGGCCCCTTTTCTGGGCCTTTTTTACGCCACAGAGTTTTAATATTTTCGCTATTTTAGCAGTACCCGGGGGCTGGATGCTTATCTTTGTACAGACTTGTATCGAGAAACATGGGGAAAATGATCAATAAAAATAACCCTATTTTTTCAAAATTTTTATTTTGTATCCGAGGGAAATTTATAAAATTATTAAAATGGTGTTGCCTCGGCGGGAAGTATTGAGCAAACCCCCAACGTCCCGGGGGGGAAATTTTTCAGAAGGGGTGAAAGTATTCCATTTTGGTGTGAAGGTCCAGAGGGGCATAAATTGATCCCAACATGGATAATTAATTTTTATGTTGGAGAAAATGGAGCTAAACGAAGCCAACTGTGTGGTTTTAATCGACATGCCTGGTACACAAATCAAACCCTAGTATACTCTTGGTCCAGCCTTTTGGGATTTATAAATCGAATGAAGGTCCCCGTTAAACAACATTGGGTTTTCGGGGATGGACATTTTGGTTTAATGTTTTTTTAGGTGGGTTTTTAGAAAGTTGTAGTTGATGTTTTTTTTTGTTATATTTGGTGAACTCATCCCTAATGCTTTGACAGTGGGGGGAACACGTTTGTGTTTTGTTGAGAGGACAGAAAGGCATTGGAAGTCGTACGAATCGCTTGTTTGTGTTGTTGGTTCGTAGTTTTTTTCCGTAGGCCTATTCGTGTTCTTAAAAAGGGATTTCCATCATTACCCCCTAGGTAGAAGGTCGTCAACAGTCATTATCATGTCCGTTCTTTAGAACTTTCAGTGGAAAACCTCTCTCTCTTCTTCTCTCTCTTCTCTCTCTCTCTCTCTTCTTCTCTCTCTCTCCCTTCTCTTCTTTTCATACTGTCTCAGTTGTGGTTGTGTGTAGTCTGGCATTGTGTGATGCGATTACTTTTGGTCATGGTGAGAGCTTTTAGCATTTTGAGTTTCTACTGAAATTTTTTCAGTTGTGTTTTTTTATTTTTTTTTGCCTGACTGGATATTTAAACTGGGTTTTAATTTGTTTGGGTTTTTTTTAAAGCTGTTTTTTTTTTGCTTCAAAATTTCCAAAAGCAGCTCGTATTTTATTGATTTTTTTTTTTAGATTGTGGTTTTTTTTGGGAAAATAGTGCACGAAGTTTTTTTTGGCCCGCCCTTTGGCGTTTAAACCCATGGAGTATAGTGTCTTGAATAGTGTTTTCCCCAAACACTCCAAGAGTTAACTGCCTTTCAGATGGCCCCCCTCCTTTCAGGTCAGGGAGGGGCTGGGGGTTTTGTGCTTGGAGGGGAACAGTAAAAAGTGCTTTGGTTTTGATTTTTGTCCTCTTACTGATGGGGGTGCTTTTCTTTGGTAGTTTTTTCACATGTTCATATGCTCCCAAAAAGTTGGCCACAGGCAAAGAGAAGGAAGATGCGGTAGTATCCATAGTACCCCAAACCATACAGCACGCACGCACGTCGCCGCACACAGCACGCACGCACCCAACCAACACACAACCCCCACCCCACCACACACACAACACACCCACACCAAAAGCCAATTTGAATGAAATGAGTTTAAAACTTGACAAAAGATCCCCTTTCATATTTCAATTCCCCCCCCCCGGGGGTTTTTCACTCACGAAAATGTAATGGCATGTGGTACGGTTGTTTTTGTCGGCTTGACAAAGGTGCGCAGTACGTGATAAAGAGGAGGAGGATCCCCTTTGTAAAAAAACGTTTTTTATTGCAAATGGTTTGTCGCGTTAGGTTCTTCCCCCCCCCCATCCCCCCCCCCCACTCCTCCCCTGTCTGTTCAAAGTTTACCATTTAAAAAACGAGATTTCATGTTTTTTTGGAAAGCCCAAAACATCGGTCTTTAAAAACTTATCAATGGAGATGGGTACTCTTCCATTCCCTGTTGAGGGAAGAACAACTAAACCATCCACCAAACACCAATGGAAGAGCCCCTCTGATTTATTAAAGCAGTAAGGGCAGTTTTTTTTTTTGGAAGTTGCTTTTCTTTTGGTGACCCGGTACTATCGCCAGTGCAAAACAAACCCAACAGTCAGTATGAATTTTATATTGGGGCGACCCAATGGTGTTTGTAAAAAAACCCCTGTAAGTGATTATGTCGGCGGTTGCGGGTTTGACCATAATTTTAGCATGTGAGGGGATCAAGCGGAGAGAGGAAGGTGGTGTGTGTGTGGTGAGAGTTTTAGCCCCTTATGGGTGGGAAAATCGATGTAGCTGGGATTCTTTTTTTACTCTTCTTGTGCTCGGGGAATGGTTTTTTTTCAGTCATCAAAATAAACGTATTGAAAATAAGGGATGTGGGGATTCACTATTTGTTTAAAATACAGCGCCCCTTTTATATGTTTGTGGGATTTTTTATTGTTTTTATGTAAAGTATTCCAAATACGTTAAAACTTCCCCCCTATTTTGTAGAAAACATTTTGCCCATGATATATTTTATGGTTTTCGATTGTTCTTTTTTAAAAAGAAAAAAGATTCCAAATTATTACAAGTACCTACTGTATTCAGAATCAGACAACCTTTTGACGTATTGATGATTTTTTTGATTCGTTTTAAATATATTTTTTAAAAAAATGTATATTTTTTTTTTTCACACAAGTTTTTTGAGGTACCCGTTTAAAAACCCACAGTTTGAACATTGACAAGCTTTTAATACACTTGTCACGGCGGGGGAAAAAGCTTTAGATGATTTCCTGATAAAAACGTTTAACATGGCTTTGGATTTATATGCAAAGATCCCCCCGTT